>CM062807.1:24551620-25759120 GCA_031772625.1 Pinus tabuliformis
TAGTGTCCTTGTCAGTGGCATGACTATGAATAAACGTACCAACATACCTACTGTATTGTCGTGATGCTATCCTAATGTCATTGTACTTGTTGGGTGCAAGTTGATGATCCTTTGCTGGAATGCAAGAAGGAAAAAAAAAAAAAAGAATATGTTTAGGATGTTTGAAAACATGTTGAGGAAAGAGCATGAAATGGTGATAAGAGTATGTTTTACTTTGGAACTAATCCATTGCTCAAAAATGAAATGAAGTGGAAGCACTTTTGTATGAAAGAGATTGTTGCAAAAATAGAAGAAGAAATGTTTCAGGAATTTCTTTTCCATCATAAGGAAATATGTCAGTAAGGAAATATTGAGGATGGTGTTTATAAAAATGGGGGAAGATGTAACACCCCTATTGCTCTACCCTTTTAAATATTCACTATTTTAGGAATGGAACTATTATCGGATTAATGGCAATGGAAGCCATGGTGAGACTTATGTGTTGATGAAATTGCTTTATTATTGTTTGAAGTAATAAATAAATTTCTTGGAAGTATTCATGAAAAAGCACTAGAGTTTGGAAAACTTTTTCCAGCTTAGAAAAGGTTGTTGGTGGTTAAGTCTAAGATGGACCTTCCCTAAAAATCCCTAGGAGTAATTAACTAGAAGTAAATGGATTTAATGTAATGGGAGGGAAATATCACATTAAATCACTTAGTTGGAGAAAATACTAAGTCCGAGTGAAATAATGCGTTGTGGGAGAAAAAAAACATGCTTTAAAGAAAAAGGAAAGAACCTTTCTGGAAAAAGAAAATCCGAGGCAAAAGGGTTAGCAGACCGAAGATCACGATGTTTCTAAAATCTAATGGGAAGAAAACCTGTAAAATAAACCACCAAGGAATCAATTGGGTGGGTTCTGCATGGACAAAAAATTCTAAGTTCATGGGGTACTATGGGAGATATTTCATGGTTGGGTGGAACGTGCTTCCTCTTCGATACTCCAAAAGTAGTTTCTTATGGTCAGATTGATTTTTTATTCTATTTTAAATGTTGCTATAGAATTTGATAAATCGTAGTATGTAGACTTGAAGGTGGATGTAAGGACTCTGGACACCACATATCTCCACAATGGTATGATATTGTCCACTTTGGGCCTAAGCCCTCATGGATTTGTTCTTGGGCTTTACCCCAAAAGGCCTCATACCAATGGAGATATTTGTCCATCCTTATATACCCATGATCTTCCCCACTTCTAGTCAATGTGGGACTATTGGTCGTATACCCAATAGTGGAATGTATAGAATTCATTGCATAAGTATTAATTCCATATAATCACCAATCGTTTACAAGAATTATAACAAGATCTAATTGTAGTAATGACATAGGCTAAATAGCATGTGCTTAAATCAAATTTCATGTATCCATGAGTTGTAGCCTTGCGAATTTCTTGCAAATATAATTCGAAAAATAAAATGTGACTATTGTAAATTTATATGAATTGGGGTTAAATGTATTGGAAAAATTGAATGCATCCATAAAATGGAGGGACGAGACTAGATAGATGAGTGTGCTAGATATCTAATTTTATAAAATGGAGGGGTGATACTAGATAGATAACGTGTTAGATATCTAATTTTATAGATAAGTGCATATTTAATAGAATTTATGGCTATCTTAGATAAACTAAAATAAACATGAGTATACCTATGTTGTTTTTATTATACCAAATAAACAATTATTATGTTTATTAGTCTTGCTGGAGAGAAGAACTAACTGCAAGTAAACAATTAAGCATACCTCATTTAAAAATGGAGGAAATGCTAATAAAATCGACATATTTTGTGAATAATCCTCCTAGGTTAAAATATTTCACCATACTTGTATATTTTATAGAGAAATGAACTAAAACACATTTTTAATAACATATATTAGGTTAGATTATGTAATGAATTTTGCATCACCATAAACTTATTGATAATTCGTTTTCGAAATATTCGTGTTTATATATATATATATATATATATATATATATATATAATAACTTTTAATTATGTTAGAAAACTGGAAATTGGAGCCCATGTACTCAGATTGAACCATTACAAGGAACAAACCTTAGAGCGTGGAACAAAGGAGTTGGTCACAAAGCGTTGAGTGAATTAATAATATAACTAAATAATTGTTAGTACAATGGACATATGTATACATAGATAAGTTAATAGCTAGTTAATCACATCTTGATGATTTAAACATCGCCTAGAGGAAACGAGTTAAAATGTTAAGTGTGGTAAGTACAAGTAATTTAAACAGATAATTTATAGAAAAATACTGACGCATTTATGGAAATCATGAGTTAACCTAAGAAGCTAAACTTTTTGAAATGAATAACATATTAACAGAAAGTACACTAGTAAAATGAAGTGTTAAATAATGCCACAATTGAATTCACACTCCTATAATAACAAAAAGCCTTGAAACAAGAGGAGCTGGTAAATTTCTACCTAAGAAGATTTCAAATTCAGCAACGCTTCTCTGGAATTAACCAGGTAGATAGACAGGAAGGACCAATTTTAGGTATGCCATGTGAATTGCACATGTCGGTTTGGTGTGGCATTTTTTTGCAGAGTACCAAGTGTAAATTATTTAAGCCAAGTGGGATATAGCCCATACTCATAGAGTCAAAAATAAATATCACAACCCGCGTGGGGCTCTAATAGTAGCCACCTAATATACGTTGAATAAAAATACCACAGTGGTATATATCTATATGCATCAAACCATAGGTGTGGATATTGGCACTCTGACAAAAATTGATGTATGGTTGGAACCTTTACTACATATATTTAATATATGTAAAGTTAAATAAAATTAAAAACCATTGTTTTGATGGATGGGAAATTAATTACCACGTGGAATGTAAAACAAATTTAGTAAGAAATTTTGTAGAATTAGTGACACATATAGGTGTCACTTTTAATCTTAAGTGAACCAAAATCTTAGCCAATGAGTATGTAAACAGAGAAAAGTAAAAATGTTAAGAGTAAAATAAGAAACATTGTTGATCCTCAGTTACTCATTCGAAAATGGTGACCGTAAGTAACGACAGAGAGTGTAATGACGCTAAAAATTAATGGTTTAAATCTTCACACATTCATATACTAGGCAGGGTCAATTAAAGGACAGAATTAAAGTATGAATGAGAACGTTTCAATTATGTCAGGAGTAATGTAGTAATCTTTACATATAGTAACCTCCAAATCAATAACATGGGCATATCAGAGTGAATAAATATATTTTATATACATCAATAAAGTTATCTTTAAAGAGTTCATGGGGCTTTGGATTGACGGTGAATGGGTACACTGTTAAGGAACTCCTTGCGATAGGTCACTGGGTCAAATCGCCGTAAGTGCTTACCTATCAAAAAAAAAAGTTATCTCTAAAGATTTAAGAACTTAATAATAAAAGGATTAGGAATGTGAGAAAAATTAATGGGAGGAAAATTAGTGATGTTATAAAAAGGATGTATACTCCTTTAAAGATGTTCGAAGAGGCTTCTCCCATGACTTTGAAAAATACTTCAATTATATTGAAAACATCCTAGAAAAATAAAACCTTCCAAAACTTGATGAGGACCACTAACACAAAAATTAATGAAATCTTATAATGCATGTATGATTTAATTAAAGATGAGAACAATTATAGTGGTATTTTAGAGAAAAAAAAATTGGTTGTGAAATGAGGTATGTTACAATTTGGGTGCTATATTGTTATGGATTCAACATGTCTTCCATGTTTTTAGCTTGTTAGAGTTTGGATACATAGATATTCTACTAATTTTGCTATATGTTTTCTCTAAAAAGAATTGTATTACTACAAATTTAATTTTTCTTCATGTATGATCTTCATCATTAAGTAATTTCCAAGATTTATCATAAATGTTGATTTGATGTAACATAAGGTTCAAATTGGTTTAGAGCTTGAAGGTTAAAAAAACTATTTACTTTTCATATTTAATGTTGTGACATTGCTTACTTTGCACCATAACAAACTATATCTTCACTAGGAATATTCCTAACTAACAAAACACCTTTAATAATACACCATGCTAGAGTGTTCACTTCACTTCACATTTCATGTCTGAACTTATCTGTCATATGGTGTCTCATATAAATAATATGTCTCATTGGTCACTCAATGCCCACTTCTACCATCACCACCATCATTTGCATCCCAAATGTCAACTTTATCCTCCAACTAGAAGGATTTGGATTTTTTTCATTTGGGTTATGCTTCATTTTAATGGGGGATTTCACAAAGAAGACACATTATCATTAGAACATTCTCAAAAATAAATTATAACACTTACAAACTAATATTTTATAAATCAAGCCCATAAATTCATTGCATATGGTATAATGAGTGGCAAGGGGGCCATCCTCCATGTGACCCAATTCTTCACCGAGTGTTGATCCTCCGTTTACCTTCTTATGAGATTATATATTTGTAGAATGTGGTAGATCTTATACTTTAAGATATAATTAAACACATTTAACATCCTCCAACATATGCAATTGTTTCTTGAGTAGAGCTTAATAAGGAAAATGCTTTAGAAAAGTTGATTGGCATCTTATTATATTATATATTTGTAGAATGTTATAGATCTCCTCCTTTAAGATGACACTAAATGCATTTAACATCCTCCAATATATGCAATTGTTTCTTGAGTAGAATCTAATAAGGAAAATTCTTTACAAAAGTTGAGTGTCATATAAATGATGGTAAATGATGTCTTCAGCCTATCTCAACCATGTTTACTAATGTGGTTATGCTAGTTAAAATGATCTTAAATTTTTCATTAATATTATGTTATCATTTTTAAAATGTTATTATTATTATATTTTATATTAAAATTTAAATATTAATAATTCATTATGAATCTTATTTTCAATTAATTATCATTAGCACATTATTGTTTATTAAAAATAGTTTTATAATCTTATTAGCTAACTAATTTTATTTTACACTTATATAATGCACTATTATATTTATAATAATTATTATACCACATTTGTCCACCTGGGGTAGCTCAAGTGGTGATGGCCTTGGAATGAAGTCTCAGTGAACCTAAGATCTTGGGTTCAAATATTGTGCTACCCTCCCCCCGTAGTGAGGTGAATAATGGACATGTAAACTCAAAAATGGGAGAGTCCTACCAAGTTTACAAAATAAAAAAAAATATAATGGAAGAGTGAGGGTATTTATCCAAGATTTACTCATTTGGATAGTAAGCAGAAAGATTGTGTATGTAGGTTGATGAGATCACATGTATTTATGGAAATAATAAGGATGTAACATTCCAAACTTATCTTATTTTTAGAAAATATGATGCTACTCTTGTGGAACAATATGAAAATAGTGACAATTTTGTTGGCTTTATATCATGCACAAATCCATTAGACAAATTTGAACCTTTCCCTTGTTACTATTTTGAGATCTTCTCCTTGGAATTTATGGATTTCTATGGGTTACAGTGGTTAGAATACCCTAGGAATAATGGATTCATGGATATTCAAGTTCAAGTTGGAATATAATTTGGATTGAGTAGTGGAGATATCTTGGTACCTCCTCTACTTGTCTAGACTAGCTCTATGTAACTTCTCCCACCTATTTTACTTGAAGGAAACTCTAGTTCTTTGAATAAATGATTCCCTAGGTTAACAACCATTTTGCTCCATGAGGGCATCTATCTTTGGTAGTGAAAGACCTAATTTTTCAATATGTCAAAATTGTTAGCTACAAATTACCTACTCTACCATTTTGACCCTTACCATGTTATAGTTTTTTCAATGCATTTTAGATATTTTAGAATTCATCATACTCTATTTAAAGGTCAATTTTTTAATTTAGTTGGGAAACCTCATTCCTTAATTGAAAGTTCCTCGATCCTGTAATTGGGCCCTAAATTCTCTTGTTTGATGCAAACCTAAAAGCATGAACCTCTAAGGAAATACTCCACCAAGCAAGAAGCAAAGCTTTTCTAGAGGCAAGTTAGCATATGACAAATATCCTTTTTACACTCAAACATATGAGCACATGACAATGGTTCAAATAGATGCTAGGTGCTTCCGTGAAGATGTTTCCAAATTTCGATGCGATGGGAGAATAATTGATGCTTCTTCCAGCCAACTCATTTATTTGATAAGTTCTAAAGGAGCATCCAAGATGGGAGAATAATTGATGCTTCTTCCAGCCAACTCATTTATTTGATAAGTTCTAAAGGAGCATACAAGTATGAAAACATGAGTATTATTTATTTATTTGAGTTAAAAAATGATAAACATCTTAGTACAAACACTAGGGTTTGAACAAAATTGAAAAAAGAAAAGAAAATGTAGCTACTTTTAGCGTAGAAAGGGTACAAAATAATTTTATACCAGTTTATCTAAATATATGAAAAAAGCGAGAAAATTATTTATAAGTAAATAACAATTTAGTGGACAAGCCTACTCTACATATGAATGAGAAGAAATTTATATATTTTCTCTCAGCAAAGTCTCGATAATGCAAACAAATTTAGAGATCATAAATTCTACTAACGATATGCTTATAGTTGATTCCTTTCATAGGTGCATAAGTACATCCAATCTAGGTACTTAGAGGTTTATTGATAAGTGACATGTCACCATTCTCCAATCTAGGTAAACTATGAAATACAACTATAGCTCAGTATCCAAAAGTTTATGTTGAGAAGTATATCAAGCCATAGCATATGCCAACTTAGGTTAAAACATGATTGTGAGGAACCAATGAATTCCCAAGTGTCACTATGTATTATTACTGTGTAATGATAAAAGAAAAATAACAATTATATTGCATGCCACCCAACGTTGTTATGTATGTAGAATGAAGATATACTAGCACAACCACATTTACCAATGTGGTTGATAAACGCTATTAGGCATATATGAAACATATATACAACTACATTTTCCAATGTGGTTGATATACGCCGATACGCTTATATCAACCACATAAATAATTATTATGGGCATTTTTTTAAACACCAACTAACTAGGATTATTAATAACTATATAAGTATTAACAATCAGATTATTTATATATATTATTATATGAATATTATAATAATAATATAAACTCATAATAATATCAGTAATATTAATTAATAATAAGAAATAATATAATAATATAATTATTATTATCATAATAATATCAATAATATTATCATAATATACGATTTTAATAATAATAATAATATAATAGCTATTATAATAATAATAATTATTATTATTATTTTATTATTTTATTATTATTATCATAATATATTATGATTATTATTATGATGATGATGATGATGGTTAACATCCACTGAGACCAAACTTTGGTCTATCAGACCTAAAGAAATGAATTATTTAGTTTGATTTAAGATTTTATTTGTATGCTCAAAAGGCTCAGAGAGAAGCATCCTGAACTCACTGTAATTTTGACAACGTAAAAGGCTAGGAAGATCAGTATTGCAACAAAGATTTTGAAACCGATATCTAATGTGGTTGTACGTGGGGCACTCTAAGAGGAAGTGATTTTCATTCTCGATGTTCATATTCTCACAGAGATGGCAGAACCTTTCCATCCATGGTGTTTTAGGAACTGCCCAATAACCTATTTCACTATGGAGCTCATGAGAGTTCATTCTAATCTTTGCTATATTAATTTTCTTTTTTGAGCTAGTTAAAACAGAGAGATACTTTTGATATTCTAGGGTGGGGTTGATGACCTCCATTTAGTATCTTAATTTTCTTTTAGCTGCTAAATCTTTCTTACACCACATATTTTCTTTGAACTTAGAAGTAACAATATTTATAATGTTATTAATGTTTTGCAATGCAACATTCTCATTGATCTCCTATGGTTTAACCAGGCCCTGCTCTCTTTATACCAACCTCGTTTGAGCCTTTCATGGTTTTGGCTGGAATGTAAAGCTAGCTTAAGAAGTCTATGGTCTCCTATGTTATTGATTTTGTGCTTGTACAACAGAAGCCTAGTCATAGCTACGCTCTCGATAGGGGAAAGACCCATTTCTATAAGGAGAATAGGATAGGGTGTGTTGCTTTTAATTTTGAGGTTATACGTTATTAAATGCTTCTGGATTTGATGAATCTTTCTCCAAGATTCTCTAGAGATGCTACAACCCCGAGCCTCACATCCATATAAGATAACCAAAGTGACTAAGGTTTCAAAGAGGAACTTCTTTCTATCCCACATTACGAGGTTTGCCATTTTATGTTAGGTCCCTATAATACTAATGATGCCACCATTACTACTGTAGTTGTATCCCTTATTAATATTGTTATGCCCCATAGAATCCCTCTATTGTTATTTTTGTGCCTTTATATTATTATTGTTAAGTCGGCTTGGTTATATTGTGACTCCTTAAACTTTTATATATAGAAAGGAGGTTTTGTCATTTGAATCATCCAAGAATTGTTCATTTATGTAATGTAAAGGAGGTTTCCCCCTCGAAGAGGCTGAATTCTAAGGCATTGATCTATATTTTCTATCTTTTTGTGAGTTGGTTTCATAATATTTGGTATTAGAGCTTTGGATTCTAGGGTTTCGCTACTCCAAATAGGTCATCGTGGAATTTTCACTATAACTATTTTTCTGAAACGTTTCAGAAGAAAAACAATAAACCCATTTTATACAAAATCGTGTTGAACCTTGGATCCGAATTTCAAAGATTTTTGTGCTATATTTGTGGAGATATGATCTGAGGATTTTGGTCTTTTTGTAGACTCTTGAATTACATTCCAAATAGGTGACCTTGGGAAAATCGTCATAACTTTTGTTTTGAACATCATATTGAAATTTCATAAGAAGTTACAGAAAGAGGACAGACTATAGTTTCCTGTTTATATTTTTTAGACCCAAAGGTCAAAACAGTGACATGTGGCACCTCATACAAGTTCGATCTTCTGAAAAGGTATATAATCAGGTCACCTTAGGAGATTGTGCATAACTCTTTCTTGGAGAATGTAAATTCGATCAGACTGGTGGCATTGGAAAGATGACATAGAGGGCTACTACAAATTGCAATTTCTGAACTAAAAGATTTGAAATTATAGAGATAGTCATATTCAATATCGAGTGCCTACAAAGTGAGAAACAAATGTGTGTATTTTTTTTAGTATTTTCATAAGCTTGGTTTGAAAAATTAGTTTGAAGGAATTCAAAGGGAATAGTGAAGACTTATTATCGGTAATTGATGCCCCGAAGAAAGAAAATGGAAACACCTAGTAACAACTTGAAAGCTCTAGCATGACTCATGAAGAAGAGGAAGAAATGCTACATGATATATCAAAATTACAAGACCAAGTGCAACAAATGTCACTCTCACAAAAGCTAATAGAAGCTAAGATAAATGGTGTGGAATCTAAGATAAAGAGCATGGAAGCTAAGAGGAATGGCGTGGAAGCTAAGATGAATGGTGTGGAAACTAAGATCAATGGCATGGAAGGTAAGATGATTGGCATGGATGATAAGATGGAAGAATTGAAGATAAATTTGAATAAGTTGCTACAAGGAATGGTCACTAATGGTGAAAGAGTAGTAAAGGAAACTCATGATGAGAATAAAAGAAATGTTAATCATGATTTCATAGACTCTAATGTTGGATCAAAGACCCACCATATTCCAAAAATCAATATGAGGAAATTTGATGGCAAGGATCCCGCAACATGGCCACCACAATAGGAGTGTCATGATGATGATGATGATGATCCCCCGTTAATCCTTTTCTCAATGCTATAGTTCGAGTTGAGCTTGTGATGAATATTAATTCCTAGGTACTTGTAGGAAGATACTTCCTCCAAGTTACTATTTTCATACATAAAATTAGTAGTGTTAACAAATTAGCAATGTTAGCAGGAAGACACTTCTTGGATTTTATAATCATAACTTTTGCTTTGTCAGTGTTAACAATCATACCCATGGTAGAGCAGAAATCCTTAAGAAGTATAAGTTCTTATCAAGTTCAGATGGCAACCTTGCAAGAAGAACAATATCATCAACGTAGAGAAGAAGGATGATGACTATCCCAGCTAAGATCATGCCAACACATCCTGCTTCCTCTAAACAACCTTCTATCTTGTCGATGTAAATGAAAAATAAGGTAGGGGAGAGAGGGAAACTTGTTTAACTCCGATATTACACTTAATATATTTTTACCACCCCTAATTTCTCTTTAACTTGGCAATTACTTTCTCGTATTACCTTATAGCGGCAGTTCTCAACTCAAAAGGAACCTTTAGCTCTTCTAATCTGTTCCAAAGGGTGTTTTTAGGAACCATATCGAAAGCCTTTCTAAAGTCCACAAAGCAACAAAAGGGATTGGATTTATGATTGTGGCATTCCTCCACAATGATCTTAAGCATAACGAGGTGGTTTGTTGTTGAGTGTTGCTTTCTAAAACCCGCTTGCCCTTTAGCCCACATACCTCCATTTTCAAGCCATATGCTCAACTCCCTTTCCAAAATAATGCCATATAACTTGGCTAGGAGAGGGCTGATCATAATTTTCTAATAATTAGAGGGGTTATTTGTATCCCCACTTTTAAAAATAAGGATAATGAGGGTTTAAGTCCATGCTTTATGGAACCCTTGCTTGACCACTTGATTGAAAAGCTTGTGAATGTGGGGGATGAGGACAGGACCTCCAATTATTTAGATTTCTACCTGGTAACCTTCAATGTCCTTAGCTTTACCATTAGCCAAGCGATTAACCCCAAAATCAATGTCTTCTAATGAGAAAACTTCTTTCATTGTGAGCAGGATTTCAAATTTATCCATGACATTTTGAGATTCATAAAAGATAAGAATTCCAGTCATGTAAAGCAATTTTATTATTATCTTTAGTTTCCCTAGTTAGAATCTACCTCCAAAATTTCTTAGGAGCTACCTTAGAGAGGTGTAAGATATTTTCTTGTCTTTTATATTATAAAAATAATATAAAATAATAATAATAATCACAATTATATTGAATTATTATTATAATAATAATATTAGCTCATAATAACAACCATGATCCACCGTTGAGATCTACCGCTCGCTCCCTCGGCCCTTCTCGGCCCCTTGGCCTTCCATCTGCGAAGCCTGTCTCTCCAGAACTGGCGCGGGTCTGTCCGGCGATCCTCCTCTGCGATCTGCCGGGCCATGGGTGTTCGCCTTCCTTGAGCATCCCGCAAGCCTGACCTCCATGGAGGCGGTGGGCCCCCCCTAGGCTCCTCCCTCTCCTCTGTCGAAGATCTCCGCAGCTGAGGCATTCAACCGTCTTCTGGAAGGGCTGCCAAAGAAGAAACCTACTGAAGTGGCGAAATTCGCAAAGAGGATTGATGAAATCCCCGAGATCTCACTCCCTCCAGAAACTCTGATACAAGTTGCTTTGTCCTTATCTGAACGAGCTCTCATAGGCCAGTTTACGGGTCTATGGCCATCCCCCAAGTCCACAGAGAGCTGGGTCAAAAGAAACTGGGTGCCGCTGATCAAAGAAAGTGTGACCTCTTATTTCCTGGGGCGAGGATTCTTCCTTTTTGAATTTAACACCAAAGAAGACAAAGATCTGATCTTTCGAAATGGTCCTTACTTCATGGCCCCCCTGGGCATATATCTGAATAAATGGACTCCTGATTTTGATCCAGAAGTGGACGTCCCCAAAGATGTTCCTGTCTGGCTAAGGCTCCCAAACCTCCCAGTTCACTGTTGGAACTGGGATTCCCTGATGCACATCAGAAATGCTCTGGGGAAATTCATAGACCTAGCAAACAGCAAGGACCAATATGACTGTGCCAGGATCTGCGTTGAGGTGGATCTGGAGGAGGGGCTCCCGGAGGCTATCAAAATCAAAGTAGGAAACTGGATGCATGTTCAGAAGCTAGACTATGAACAGTTGCCCTTCAAATGTCGGAAATGCCAGGTTTATGGGCACTTTGCCAGGAACTACCCATCGGCGAATGAAACAACTCAAGGTAAGGAGGTCGACTGGAACCAAGTCAAACGATCCAAAATGCCATCCAAGACTCAGAAGCCGAGAGGAACTATAGGAAAAGGGATCCATCAATACCCAGTTCAGCAGATCCAGCAAAGCCAGCACAAGTCTACCCCTGAGAACAGGTTTGAACTTCTCAGCTCCCAACGAGAGGTTCCACATGAAGAATCAAATCAAAAGTCAGTGCCCCAAGACAAAGACTCTCCATCTCATATCTTTAAAGACATGGGAGTTCCGGAAAGCTCAAAAAGAACTCCTGAAGTAGCCGAGGAGGAGGACCAAGAATCAGAAGACTCGGAGGAGGAAGGAGAAATAGGAGAGTCCCAATCCTCTGTAAGGATATCTACAAAAGGGTGCAGAACGGATCGGGAAAAAGGAGAGCATGAAACGTACAAAGACAAGCTACAGGGCAGCCAACCAACACTGGAGAAGCTGCTATCAAAAAAGTCGAAGATGGCAAGAAACCAGAACCAAGGCTCCAAGGGAGCCCAACCGAGCAAAGGTAAATAATGAAAATAATCTCCTGGCACTGTAGGGGTATGGGCAGCAATATCAAAGAATATGTTGTTCGAAATCTAATTAGAATAGAGTTTCCGGACATACTCCTCCTCCAGGAGACTAAAATGGAGGAATATGATTTCCTTCAAGTAAGAAAAAAACTCTGGAAAAAAAGTAACGCAACAACAGTCTCAGCCCGAGGAGCCTCCGGAGGGTTGGGTACTCTCTGGAATGAAAGTAGGTTTTCATTGGTGTCACAAGTATCAAATATCCATTGGGTGATGGTAAAGATGCAACACATAATCACAAAAGAAATCTTTTGTCTTATTAATGTTTATGTACCAGTCAACGCCAGAGAAAAAAAGGAATGTTGGGATTCATTAAGACAGCAAGCAGAGCTGGGCAATCTGGATAAAGTCATTATAGCAGGTGACCTGAACATCACACTGCACTCTTCAGAAATGTGAGGAGGCTGTATCGTGTGAGATCCGGCAAGGGAATGGGCAGAGGATGTCCTCCTAGATTGGGATCTGATCGATATCAAGCCTGTCTCAGGTAAGTTCACTTGGTCCAATAAAAGATTAGGCCCTGGGCATATCGCTGCTAGGTTGGATAGATTATTTGTTCATAGCTCGTTTCTCTTGCTTGGTTTAGATGCAAGCATGCACATTCTTCCTTGTAGTACCTCTGATCATAATCCTATTATGCTATCTCTTAGAGCTCACTGCGACCTTGGCCCCATTCCCTTCAAGTTCAGTCCTTTACGGATCATGGAACCAAGCTTCATGTAGCTTGTCAAAGAATGTTGGTCCCTGCCTGTAAGTGGATCTCCATTCTATATATGGGAGGAAAAAATCAGAAGATTGAAGTCAAAGCTAAAGGGCTGGGCCAAATCCCTGTCCAACCCAGCAACTGAAAGAAAAAATACTCATAATCAGCTAGAAGCCCATTACTTGCAAAAGGAAGAGGCATATATCACCAAAGACATATTAGACAAAGAGGCGCAGCTCCAACAACAATATCATAAATCATGCCTGGCTGAAGAGGAAGCCTGGAGGATCAAATCACGGTGCCTATGGCTAAAGGCAAGCGACAGAAATACCAGTTTCTTTCACAAACAAGTTGAATCTAGGAAATGCTTTAACTCCATAACGGAAATTAGAGAAGGAGATATCACGCACAAAGATTTTACAAACATTAAACAAGCAGCCCATCAACATTTCAAAAGGCTATACAGCGCAGAGGATAATAGTGAACAGAATTTGCAACTGCTGGACGGGGTTCCCAACCTCGTTTCTGATGAGGAGAATCATCATCTAGAGAAAAATATCACAATGGAAGAAGTCAAAAATGCCCTGGATGCTATGAACCCCGATAAATCACCAGGACCAGATGGGTTCTCCGCCTCCTTTCTCCAATCCTGTTGGCACATAGTGGGGAAAGATTTGTGTAAAATGGTTCAAAAATCACAGATTTGTCAGAAATTAGGAGGAGGAACCAACTCTTCATTCCTTGCCCTCATCCCCAAGGAAAAGGGAGCTAATGCTTTCAATAGGTTTCGGCCCATATCCCTTTGTAATATTGGCTACAAGGTGATCACAAAAATCATTGCTAACAGGTTGAAGCAAATCCTACCTAGAATCATTCCTGAGAACCAAGGGGGCTTTATACAAGGGAGATATCTGGTGGACAACTTTCTTCTTGTCCAAGAGGCTATCCTCTCAAGTCAGAAGTGCAAAGAACAAGGTATGGCTATAAAATTGGATTTAGCAAATGCCTTTGACCGAGTTAATCATTATTTTCTATTTAATGTTTTGGAAAAATTTGGGTTTGGAGCAAGGTTTATTAACTGGATCCGGGCCTGCATATCAGAACCTTGGATCACTCCTCTATTTAATGGTAGATCTGCAGGTTTCTTCAAAGCTACAAGAGGTTTAAGAAAGGGCTGCCCTCTG
The DNA here is from genome assembly GCA_031772625.1 of Pinus tabuliformis. Lineage (NCBI taxonomy): Eukaryota > Viridiplantae > Streptophyta > Pinopsida > Pinales > Pinaceae > Pinus > Pinus tabuliformis. The sequence continues at coordinate 24,566,110 of CM062807.1, forward strand.
TCCCCTCTGCTGTTCGTTATTCAAGCTTCAGTTCTCAACTTTCATCTAAACAAAAAATTGCAAGAGCAGGAGATCCCAGGGATCTCCATAGCAAGGGGAGTCCAACATATAAACCATGCCCTTTTTGCAGATGACACTGTGCTTCTTGGAGTAGCTTCGATCCATTTAGCCAGAAAATTCAAAGAGGCCCTTTACGAGTACTGTATCGAATCTGGAAGTAGCCTCAACAAGGGTAAGTGTCACATTTACTGGTTGAACACCCCCCCATCTCTGATAACTTCCATCTCGAGATGTCTTGGATTTGTCGCCACAAAAGATTGGACCTCTTCTAAGTACCTGGGTTTGCCAATATTTCTCAAGTGCCCTACAGCAGAGATTGGCTGCCTCAGGTAGACAAATTTAAAATCAGGCTTTAGGCATGGGGGATCAACTGGTTAAATATGGCAGGAAAGACTATACTCATAAAAGTTGTTCTTAACAGCCTCCATCTTTTTCAATTCTCAGTGCTTCTTGCGCCCAATGGCATTCTACAAAAAATGGAGAAGTATATCAGATATTTTTTTTGGAAAGGGGGTAAAAACAATGAAAGGAGATTCTCGTTGGTAAAGTGGGAGACGATCCTCAAACCCATGATGGAAGGAGGGCTCAATATTAAAAAACTATATCTACAGAATATAGCAATGTGTGGCAAGCAGCTCTGGAGAGTAATAATGCCCAAACCTGGCTGGGCACAGTTAGAAATCTAGAGAAAATACTTCCAAGGCAAACGAATGAGATACTTAGATGGGCCTCTTCCGCAAGGAACCTCGCCTTTCATCACGCTCTGCTCAAAAGTAGCCCCGCTATTGCGATCCAGAGCCTATTGGATTCCCGGGAATGGGAAAAAAATTAATCTATGGACAGATTGAATCATGGACAGAGATCCAATCGAAGACTGCCCAAACGTGACTGCATTAAAAATCTGGATGAAGGCTACAGGGATAAACAAGCTATGGGATATTACAGCGTGGAATGGGTTGCAATGGGCGGGCTGGCAGCTATCGGACGTGCCATCAAACCTCCAGCATGAACTCAACCATCTCCGCATGCTGCTGAATGGCATTTCTCCCCTGAACTGCCGCAAGAAAGACATACGAGGATGGGGTGATCGGGTTGCAGGTTACTCGGTCGCCCAGGCCTATGCGCAACTACATTCTATCCCCAACATGCCACCCGATCCAGCCCTGTGGAAAGCCATTTGGGATATCAAATCACAACCCAAAATCGATCTCTTTTGATGGCTGTTATACCATAGGAAAATATTGACAGAGGGTAAACTCCAGAGGCGTGGTTACTGTGGACCTTCCAGATGTTCCTTGTGCCAAGAATCAGAAGAAAATGCCACGCATCTTATTCTTAGCTGTAAATTCTCCATTCAGGTATGGAGAGAATTAATGGATGATTGGAATCCAAGATTTGAGTTACCTGGCACAATAATAGTCCTATTTGCAACTTGGAAAAATAGTTATCCTGGTCCCTCTCCTAAAAACAAATTGATCAAAGCGGCCTGGGCATCACTTCTCAAAATTTGTTGCTGGCAAATTTGGTTAGAGAAAAATGGTAGAATCTTCAGAAGTACTCAGCACAATCCCAAGAAAGTTGCAGCCAAGGTAAAGAGCCAATTAAAAGAATGCTTGGGAGAACAAAAAGATGACTCGAATCTTAGCCAGATAGACATAGATTGGGGGTCCTCCCTGGATCTGCAATTCCGCCAAAAAATCAGAAGCATGGACTACCCTGAGGAATGGCAAATCAAGGGAAAAAACAGCGAGGAGTTTCAAAACTGGGTCTCCAAACAAAAGGCTCACTCTTTATTCTTTGACGGGGCATCAAAAGGGAATCCAAGCAAGGCTAGAGTAGGAGGATTTATTAAAAACATTAATGGAATACCGATTCTTTAGTTTGCCTGGGGTCTCGGAATCAACTCCAGTGTTTAAGCTGAGGCATTAGCCCTCTTCCAAGGACTTAATCTGCTTTTGAAGCTGGGAATCAAGGAGACAATAATTTTTGGGGACTCTGAAGTGATCATAAAAACCATGGTGACCAATTCTAGTCCGCGGGATCTAAGGTTAGCAAGGTTGATCGAAAGAATCAGAAGCATGGCGAGGCTGTTCCAAAACCTGAGATACTATAACGTGCTGAGAGACAACAACAAAGAAGTAGATCTTGAAGCCAATAAAGAAGCACAACTCAAGGACGGGGCAATGAAAAGCGACGAGGAAGAAACATGGGTCCCAATCCCTTAAATCTGTTCAGCAGCTATGTTCTTTTGTTTGATTCTAAAACAATTTGTTTGTATATTTAAACTTGGGAAAATTGCAGAAACAAACTCTTTAGATGACCCCAAAAGTAACTCGAAGTGGAATTCAAGCTCCACAGTTACTGAGAATGACGAATCCTACTGGATCGGGCCTATTGTAATCAGAAAATTGGTATTCAGACAGACCCAAAAATATATTCCATAACCGTTCTTGTAAAAAAAAAACAACCATGATCCAATAATGATTAAAATTGTGATAAGCGAATTATTATGTGTAATATTTTAAAGACCAATTATTTATGATAATTAATAACTATACAAATAATAACAATGATATTCTTATATATATATATATATATATATATAGATATATATATATATATATATATATATATATATATATATATATATATATATATATATATATATATATATATATATATATATATGTGATTATTATATTTGTTAGAAAATTATATATTGCAGAGCAATGGAACATATAAAATATATCAAAAATATAAACACAGAAAATGCATAAAACCAAAGAGACATAGATATACATGGTTCACCCAGTTTGGGCTATGTCCACCCTGAGCAGCCAGTCCTTCCTTTCTATTATCCAGCAAAATGAAGAGACACAACCTAGCAGATCCCCTGTAATATCCTCTGTTTTCTCTCACAGTCTCACCTCTCTGTTTCTTGCTCGGAGAATACACATCTATTAAACAGCCTCAATACAATACCTTCATACAAGGAGAGGGGTTTCCTTCTAGGGAAAAAACCCTAAACTAAACATAAGTTCTACGATCAGATCATCCGCCTAATGAATGGCCCAGATTGAGAAGAAATTACTATACTTTTACAAGGAAATTTTACATCTATTTTTAGCTTCGGGGGTGCTTCCCCTGAAACCCCTACCAGGGGACCGCTGGCCCCCGGACCCCCCAGCTGGGGGGGATCGTCCCCCCCGATCCTGCTCGGCTGGGACAAGTCCCCCCCGCACCCCCTCAGATTGAGGGTTGTACAAACTTCCTGCGGTATATATCCGACTGAAACAAAGACCTCTAAATAATCATGCTCCACACCCAACAATATTAATATTGTTATAATAATATAAACTCATAATTGTTAGAAAATTATATATTACGGAGATATGGAACACATAAAATATTGCAGAAATATAAACACAAAAAATGCACAAAGCAAGAGAGACATAGATATACGTGGTTCACCCAGTTTGGGCTACGTCCACCCCGAACAGCGAGTCCTTCCTTTCTATTATCCAGCGAAATGAAGAGACACAACCTACAACAAATCCGCTGTAATATCCTATGTTTTCTCTCACAGTCTCACCTCTCTGTTTCTCGCTCACAGAATACACATCTATATCTCAGCCTCCAATACAATGCCCTCATACAAAGAGAGGGGTTGCCTTCTAGGGAAAAAAACCCTAAACTAAACATAAGTTCTACCGTCAGATCATCCGCCTAATGAACGGCTCAGATTGACTAGAAATTACTATACTTTTACAAGGCAATTTTACATTTGTTTTTAGCTTCGGGGCCGCTGCCCACGAACCCCCGCCAGGGGACCGCTGGCCCCTGGACCCCCCAGCCGGGGGGATGGGCCCCCCCGGACCCCCGCGGGGGGGACAAGTCCCCCCCACACCCCCCCATGTGGAGGGATGTACAAACTTCCTCGGGTATACATCCAGCTGAAACAAAGACCTCTGAGCAATCATGCTCCACACACAACAATAATAATATTAGTAATAATAATAAAAATAATAATTATTATTATTGTTATTATTATTATTCTTAGGCTTTATTAATTCAGCCATGTTTATTTTAATTTTTTAATATTTATCATAGGGTTTGTACACATTGGGGTTATAATATTAGTCCTTTTTGTTTATTATTACCCAAGGGATTAATACTAAAATCCCAAGGGATTATGAACCAACGGGAATACTATTAAACAAAAGGGACTAATATTATAATCCCAAGTAACTAATAAACCCAACCATTTAATAATATAAACCCAAGGAATTAGGGAACCCGATGGATAAATATTAAAAACCTAAGGGATCAATAGGCGCAAGGAATTGATATTACAAACACTGGAGATTAATAAAGATGACCATGATTGATATTATAAACCCAAGTTAATAATAAACCCAAAGGATTAATACTAAAACCCCAAGGGATTATAAACCCAAGGAAATAATATTAAACCGAGGGGACTAATATTATAAACCCAATATTGGTAAACCCTAATATAAATATTAGAAAGACTAAAAGATACATGGTTTATTTCCATGGTGAGACAATCCTTGTCACAATGTGACATTCAACAATGGTTGACCATGGCTGGTGATGATTGACAATGGTTGACTATGATCGATATTATAAACCTAAGGGAATAATAAATGCAAGGGATTGATATTATAAACCTAAAGGAATAATAAAACTAAGGGATTAATACTAAAACCCCAAGGGATTATGAACCTAAGAGAATAATATTAAACCCATGGGACTAATATTATAAACCCAACATTGTTAAACCCAAATACAAATACTACAAACACTAAAATAAACATGGTTTATTTTTATGGTGAGACAATCGTTGTCACAATGTGACATTCAAACATGGTTGACCATGATTTGCCATGATTGACAATGGTTAACCATGATTGATATTCTAATCAAAAGGAATATAAAAAAGGGATTAATACTAAAAACCCCAAGGAATTATGAACCAAAGGAAATAATATTAAACCCATGGGACTAATATTATGAACCCAACATTGGTAAACCTAAATATAAATACCTCAAACACTAAAATAAACATAGTTTATTTTGATGGTGAGACAATCCTTGTCACAATGTGACATTCAAACACGGTGAGCCATGTTTGGCTACGATTTATATTATAAACCTAAGGGAATAAAAAACCCAATGGTTTGATATTATAAGCCCAAATGAATAATAAACCCAAGGGATTAATACTAAAACCCCAAGGGATTATGAACCCAAGGGAATAATATTAAGCCCAAGGGACTAATATTATAAACCCAACATTCGTGAACCCAAATATAAATATTACAAATACTAAAATAAACATGGTTTATTTTCATGGTGACAGTCTTTGTAAAAATGCAACATTCAACCATGGGACTAATATTATAAACCCAAAATAGGTAAACCCAAATATATATACTACAAACACTAAAATAAACATGGTTTATTTTGACTGTTAGACAATTCTTGTCACAATGTGACATTCAACCATGGTTGACCGTGTTTGGCTATGATTAACACTGGCTTACCATGATTGATATTATAAACCAAAGGGAATAATAAACCCAAATGGATTGATATTATAAACCAAAATGAATAATAAACCCAAGGGATTAATACTAAAGCCCAAGGGATTATGAACCCAAGGGAATAATATTAAACCCAAGGGTCTAATATTATAAACCGAACATTTGCAAAACCAAATATAAATATTACAAATTCTAAAATAAACATCATTTATTTTCATCGTGAGACAATCATTGTCACAATGTGACATTCAACCATGGTTGACCATGGTTGATATTATAAACCTAAGGGAATAATAAACCCAAGGGATTGATATTAAACCCAAATGGATAATAAATAGAAGGGATTAATACTAAAACCCTAAGGGATTATGAACCCAAGGGAATAATATTAAACCCAAGGGACTAATATTATAGACCCAACATTCGTAAACCCAAATGTAAATATTACAACAACCAAAATAAACATGATTTATTTTCATGGTGAGACAATATTCGTCAAAATGAGACACTCAACCGTGGGACTAATATGGTAAGCCCAAATATAAATATTACAAACGCTAAAATAAACATGGTTTATTTTCAGGGTGAGATAGTCTTTGTCAAAATGTGATATTCAGCCATGGTACTAATATTATAAACCCGACATTGGTAAACCCAAATATGAATACTACAAACACTAAAATAAACATGATTTATTTTGATGGTGAGACAATCCTTGTCACAATGCGACGTTCAACCATGGTGGACCATGATTGATATTATAAACCTAAGGGAATAATAAACCCAAGGGATTGACATTATAAACCCAAATGAATAATAAAACCAAGGGATTAATACTAAAACCCAAGGGATTGTGAACCCAAGGAATAATATTAAACCCAAGGGAATAAATTTATATAATTTTTCTCAGCAAAGGCTCAATAAAGAAAAAAAAAATTAGAGATCATTAATTCTACCAATGATAAGCTTGTAGTTGATTCCTTTTGTAGGTGCATAAGTACATCCAATCTAGGGACTTATAGGTTTACTGATAAGTGACATGTCAGTGCACTCCAATCTGGGTAAACTATGTAATACAACTATAGGTTAGTATCCAAAAGTTTATGTCGAGGAGTATATCAAGACATAGCATATGCCAACTTAGGTTAAAACATGATCCTGAGGAACCATCCTATGACAAATATATCAGATAAAATAATAAGGAATGAATTCGCAAGTGTCACCATGTATTAATACTATGTAATGACAAAAGATACAATAATGATTATATTGCATGACACCCAACGTTGTTATGTATGTAGAATGATGATATAAAATAAAAAGTTGGCATAAAGAGACATTCAACCATAGTCAATGGTTTTAAATAAAATTTACATAATGCACTATTTCGAGGAGTGGGTAATGAGAAGGAAACACAGATGGGAGTAGTTCCTGTAAGTAAGTAATAATCTTAGTGCTAGGTACAAGGGATGTATTCGAGGGATGATAAGAGACTAAACGTAAAAAAAGAAGTAATAGACTTATAACCTATTATATAATAAATATTGTGATTTCATTGTTGATAAAGTTAATATTATCTTTCAGGGTAATCATTATTTTAATATTAAAAAAAATAGAGTTTAAGTAATTACTTGTAGAGGCATTAGACGTTCTTGAGTTAGAGTCTTGACGTTACACTTGAGATGACCCTCTATGTGGGGCATGGAGAGTTTCTAACCTAAAAACATAGTAGAGTTGGTGGCATTAGACTTGTTGAAATTCATTATGACGAGAGATAATGTCATTGTTGTCCTCTTTATTTTCCTTAAGGGTACCACTTAGGAGTTTCTTCATATACCAGTGTAGGGTAGTGGAATTGAGATATTGACTATGTCATCCATTGGTGTTACTATATTTGAGAACCTAGTTCACTACTTCATCCTGGAGTTCAAAATTAGAGTAGGCTTAGTAACCATTTGTAGTCAAGTCTTATAACTCATGAATTTCCACTTAGATTTTTAGAAGGGTGGAGGAATGGAATATGGTCATAGTTTTATAAGGTTATGATTGATCCAAAGGTCGACCCTCAGGGCCTTGGCCTCTAGACCCTAGACAAAATCACATTTTCCAGTGGAGCACGGTACATAGGCATAATAAATTCCTAGTTAAATAAATCCCCTATTAGATGTAATAAACCCTTGTTGGAAACATTAGTATTTCGTATTTTGTGTTAAAAATAAACAATGATGTAATGAAAGGAATGTATTTTGATGATGTAATTCTATATATAAATGTTTTATAAATAAGTAAGTAATAAATTGGAATTACATGGAAATTGAACACTCGAAGATGAGATTATATTACGATAACCTTCCCATGACCAGAAATCTAAAAGGAATTTTGGATCAACTTAATGGATTGGAGAGAAAAATCCATTAAGAAATTAGTTGGAGATAAATGCTAAGTTGAGATTAGCATAAAGCGTCGCTAAAAACAAAAAGTGATCTTTTGGCTAAAAGGTAAAAATCCCATAATGTGGGATGCCACTTTAAGAAAAATCTCACATGGAAAGAAGGCATAAAATTCCTATTGCAAGAATAAACAGGTCGTTGATGTATTCGATAGGAAATCTATGCTCTGGGATGAACTGGGAAGAAACAGTTATACGGTTGGGAGGAAAACGACGTTCTAATTCCAAGTGGTTTCTCCCAACAAAATTTTGGTGAGATTATGATTGCTTGCATAGCATTCATGATTAGTATATCTATATATATATATATATATATATATATATATATATAGTTTTTCATATTGTAAATCGAATGTTAGGGTGGAATGCAGGATAGGATTTATGTAATAGGTAATGATGATCTGAGTAGTAATGGAAGAAGAAAGAAATTTCATCCTTTATTTCTTTACTAGCTGTATGTTTATGTTATAAATGTTGCGTATTTGAGAAGATTAATTTAAGCTACTTTATACTTGGTATTATGGTATGCATACTTGGTATTATGATATGGATGCAGAAGAATATGACGGTATTACAGTAGATAGAAATTATTAGCATCCAACTATTCTAGTAAGTAAAATAGTATTTCATTTTAGGTGTAGGAAATAATGTAAACTCTGAGTGTGAACTAGTTGTAGAATAAATGTTAAAAGCTCTAGATTAAAGGACCAAATTTAGTAAATATTTAGCATAGAGTACCTAATAATATATATTTTATAATAGGCTTGGTAAAAGAAGAATTGTATAAACACGTGAAAGGGGAAGGCTATCAGTGAATGCAATTTCATGCATCAGTTCTACATCTGTATATCATCTACAAGAGAGTAACTACAAAATAAACTCTACACTAGTTATTGTGAGGAAGAAAAACTTGACATTCTAAGAGCACTTCACAGAAAAGGAAACAATCAGAATATATGCATGAATATTAAACTATACTAGAATCCTCAATTGTGTAATAAAAGATAAATGTATAGGAAACCAGGGCATATGGCTACCACTCGTTAGTCATAGGACACTACATGAAAATGTAATCATTACATCTATTCTTTCCATTGGAATAGTATTTTGAATAAGAACAGAAGGTATGGGAACCCTCAAGCAAAAAATGTTATTGATTAAAATTAACAACTCATTTACTAAACTAAAGAAAATGCAAACAATTTTGTAGTTGTAACATTATCCATGTTGGGCTTTCAGCTAGTACAAAAGTACATTATAGCCTCCCTACTTTAGAAAAAATTCAAAGTAAGAAGAAATAACTACATTTCTATAGATTTTCAAGCATTGGGAGTTGTATATGCATATGACAATGCAAATAAACCATATTTATAGCTTACATTAAATTATGAGTCCTTGTCACTAGAACCAAAAGAAGGAAATCTAGCAACAACATATAGAAAAGTGGATCACAGTTAGGACAACACCAGTAACTAGATGAAGGGAGAACATTGAGAGCAAAGCTCTACATAAATTACTTGAAATACTCATTAAGTGTTGGTAGATATCCATTAATACAATTTTTTTGAATGTATGAAGTAATTACAAAACAAGCAGTCATTCGATGACAAATTTATGATGTCATTATCATAATTATTGGCTTCAAGGCATCCTTTGAACAAAATTGTAGGAAATATAATTTAGAGAAATTCAACTAGATAGTAGAGGAACGATGCCATTGACATTATTAACAAGAGGAAACCTTAATACAACACCTAGAATCCACAGTCACAATATTTCCATCATTCAGATTACAGTAAAATAAAAGTGAAACCGACCTAGCATGAAGTAGTAATGGGATAACCCATGAATGATAAAGTGTGCAATATCTGGGGTAAGTGACACAAGAGGTAAAGCGAGGGTATTTAAGAGTACTTTTGCATAACATTACCAACAAAAAATGAGTTTAGGAAATCATAGAAACCATAAACCAGTGTAAAAGACTATGCTTAACATCGAAATGGAAAAGTATTTTAGACTCTTTTCATGGCATGAAGTATATACCTATGCAGTTATGGAAGAAATGCTAGAACTAACGATGAACCCAAATCGAGCCGACGAAAAGAAAAAGAAAAATCAAACTCGGTTAGTGTTGATTCACTCAAAGTGTAGAGAGAAGCCCTTCAAGGTTTAGTAAAACAAAGAAAAAAAGGAAAACCCACAATCCTCTTTACCTGTAGGAGCCCTGAAGTGAACTCCTTTTACATTAGCATAGCTGGTGAAATAAATGATTTGGAGAGGCTATGTAAATCTGAATATCTATCATATCCTTCCCCTAGAAAAGGAAATCATGTTGTAGGCTGAGAAACACATAATAATCATTCAAGAAATAAACATAGAACTTAGGAAATTATCAAGAAGGACATTATGGGAAAATAAATGAAAAACCGTCTCACCTGTTGTAGTAAGCTTGAAAAAAATTATTCCTCTAAGGGAAGAAGAAAAACTAGCAAAAATAACTAAGTTTACTATCTATCTAGAGTTGTGAGTGTCATGACTGAGGCATAACTTAGATCGGGTTCACCCTGCATTGAAAATAGGGATGAAAGAAGGAAGATAAACCAAAACGAAAGGGTAGGGGTTTGTGTATAACTGCACAAACTCGGCGATGAGAAAGGACTGAGCTTGGAGATGGTGAATAATGTCAAATGTGGGAAAGGGTGAACCTCTACTAGAAACCTGACCTTAGAGCTCGATAGAGTTTTCCCCTGTAGAGCGGCAGCAACAATGAGAAGTGAAATGGAAAACTAAGGGTAAAATCCATATAGGGTTTCAACATCATCTTCCATCATCTATATACATATGGGTAGATCTCCACCGTTACAAAATCTTCTACCCACATGATTGCCCATGTGAACAAGCTGAGGTGGCGAGTTGGCAGTAGCAGTTCTTGCACCTTAACCTCACCATGATCTATTAGAGGATAGGGTTGTTACCAGGGGTTCAAAACATGACATAACACCACCCCATGTGTATCATGCCAAAAATATTACTCATTCCTAACCCACCCTTCGACCTAGAATATTAAATATCACATACACATACTAGCAAAAAGGTGTGGGAGCTTAATATAAATATTATCAAGGGTGATCAACCCAAATCTAACACCTAGGTTAATGAGCATGAGAATACGATTTGACCCTTTATTACCATATAAACAGGGTGGAATAAATAAACTAAACCTATATGCATAGAACAAAGAACACATGTAATTAATCATTATTACGGGTTGCATATGGAAAAAATAGAAGAGGAATGCATGTTGAATTTAAAGGTAAATGGTTAAGAATAAAAAAATAAAAAAAATAAAATTATGTTTGTAGCCATAGGAGACATGAAATATGGTATCATAGCCCATGTTATCCATTGGGTCTTAAAAGACCACCACAACAGAAGAGTATATTCATAGTAAAAGTATAGTAAATTATCAAATGATTCAATGTGTTATGTCAACAACAGGTTGATTAACCTAAGGAATATACTTAGTAAGATGACTGAGGATGTGCCTACTAATCGATCAAGAAGTGGGTTGCATGTAGAACTGGGGGAAGAATCCACTCCAACCAGAAATTCATTCATGGAGGTCATACAAAATATATAACAGGAATTGGAACATCTGAGGGACAATAACAAACAGTTGATACGTGCTAGCGAGGAGCAAGAAAGAATGATCTGTTACACTAAAAAATGTCACCATGGCTATTTACAGTTAGGATGACTCTATCAACAGTCATACTACCCTCTTAGGCAAGTCTTATGCCTCTGCTCTCCATGTCAAACTCCAAAAAAGAGAGAAAGCCTTTCAAATGTATTTATCTATGGGGACGCAGGTTCTCTCAACCTTACCTGCGGGGACGCACCCAATGTTCACAAAAACTGCGTCTTTGGATGCTCTGTATATAAAGGTGCAGGTGCGTCCCCCTGAAAAGGTTAAAATGCGCAAGTTTCATCTTTAAAAAGTCACTTTTGGTTATTTCTAGAGCATTCTAGAAGGTTGTTCGACGTGTATTGAGCGCCTCCAGATGGTTCATGCACTCCTACCAAAGAGGAACTTATCCCATCAATAGGGGAGCTATCCCATCCAACGAGGGGACTATCCCATTGATGGTGGACCTAATTAACTTCCTCTTGAGCACTATAAATACAGGCATTGGGCCAGAAGGAGGGAGGTTGAAAGCTATACATTTCTAAGGATAAATGCTGCAGGAATTAGGACTCCCATTTAGAAGCTTGTGAGGAGAGATTTCCATCTTTGCTTGTTCTATTTGGAAGTGGGTGAGCTTTGTCAAAGTAGAGGAAGACTCTTGTGGACCCTGGAAGGAGCTTGCACAACACCAAGGCTCAGGTTGTAATGGTTCCTTTTGATTACCTTTAATGCAAATTAGTCCATTCTTCTCAATGACTTGTTGTTTATGAGTTATTTCATGTACTCCTTGGTCTACATGTTGAATATGCTTTGTTTTATGTTATAATCAGGTGCTATTAAATGGTTTGACTGTTGGTGATTGCAGGTTTTGGAGAAAGGGAGGAGCTCATCCAGATCAACAAAGCTTGGACTTCTACAACAGCGTTCGGACAAAGGTAAGAACGAAACACTTGATTTCTCATATCATAATGCATGTTTAGAGAAGGATAGGTCTAGTTTGTTTTGTTTGTCATTAGAATGTCTTAGACTTCTAGGAAGGTCGGTTGTGTCCACACTTTTGAATGATTCCGTGTGACAAATTGGCGACTCCACTGGGGATTCCATTGATGAGAAAAGTTTTTTCCTTTGTATGAACTTTGCTTTGAGAAAATTGATTTATTTTTCTGATTTTGGCTCTGTGACCTTGTCTCTGGGTGGGTTAGCTTAAGATTAGTTTCATTTTGATTTTTCTTGAGTTTTTCAGTAGGACGCACCCTCTGAGTGCTGCACAGTGCGTCCCTGGATGCACTTCTGTTGTGTGCACAGAGCGGGCCCGCACCTGTGCTAACGGGTTGCCTACGTCCCCTGCTAAAATTTGAGAAAATTCCATTTTTTGCATTTTTTGCTCTTAGATTTTGTTTTTTCTTAGTTTTTACTGCCCAGATTCATTAGTCCCTGATAAAAAATCTTCACCTGAACTTGTTTCGATAGCATTGACTGTTTTAGTGGATTTCATCGAAGTATAAGACCTAGGGTTTGATTTTTGAGTAGGTCTTGTAGTGACTTTGGCGGTAGGAGTTGTCAAGCCTTAGTTCTCTCTGGTTTTGTCAGCATTCTAAGAAGTCAGACCTGTCATAAAGTCTACCTGTGAGAACAACTTACCATTGAATTGTTTCTTTGGGAAAATTTCGAAGTGCTTGTTGATTGAGTCTTGAATTCCATTTTACAAAAAGAACAAAAAGATTTGAGTTTTGTTTTGACTAGTCTTTTGATTCTGCATTAGTTGGTCCTTGATTTGATTTTGATCAAGTAAAACAACCTAGAATCATCTTTGTGAGCTTTTGCCTTGTTAGGTTTGCTTAGAGTAATTTCCTTTTTGATTTTTTTGTGAGTCAAGTTTTCATAGTTTTTGTAGCTTTTGAGATTGTTTTTTGTTAAGATAGGTTTATATGCTTTATTAAAAAGAGAAAATACAAAAACATCTCCTTTGAAAAGTTTTGTTTCAAGTAGCTTTGAAAAGTTTGGAAAGAAAAAGAGTTTTTTTCGTGCACGTAAAGAGTGGTCGTGTTTGCATGCTTGAAAAGAAAAAGAGAATTGTTTCTTTGATTGTCTTTTCTAAGGAAGTTGTTTTCTTTAAAATTTGCATTCTCTCAACTCTCTTAGTTAAGAATTTCATTGAAAAAAGCAAAGTAGCGTAAATCATCTTAGGTGCATCTTTCTAGTGGTTTGAGTCGAGTCTACACACCATTGGTTTCACTTCCACTACCTTTTTTCTTTAAAGAAAAACCACAAAATTAACGCTTAAAGTAAAATTGACGTAGTAACTTTTATTTACTAGGGCTCTGAAACACCAATTTAGATCAGGCTAGTGTCTTGGAGTAGGTGAGTAATTAACTCTCCAAGACAACAAAACCAAACAAGTAGCTTATCTTGTGATAGAATAAATCCAATTGTCTCACTTGTACTCTGGGAAAGCTCCTCTTAAAGGAGAAGCACGAGCTCGTGTCCGAACCAGTGAGGGGATCAATCCCCCCTCGTTGGGAATGACACCAGACAAGCACGTATTACAAACGGTAAAACTCGGATTAACCATTGTCGAGGAGCCAGGGGTCACTTGTTGGTAAACCTTGGATTATTGTCAAGGAGCCGACAAGGGGATTGAGCTTTATACTCTGCCCTTGCGTGCTGTCGGAGTTTAGACTGTTCCCCCAGGTGCATTTGTTGTGATTGGTAACCTTAGTGACCATTATCTTTAGGATTCTACCGAGGTGATGGTGGAGGGAAGATCCCACTGTACCTAGAGCAGATGTCGGCTAGACTCACTTGGATTTTCTGGGGGGTTCACTTCACTCGAGATGGTTAAAGTGGAGGAACTTGGTCCAGTCTATTCATTAAGCAGGTTGTCGGGGTAACTGTTCCACACGCCACTTCTGTACTGAATCCAGCGAGGTTGGGCTTCATCACCAACTAGCGCTTTTGGTCCGGAAGGCTACTGTTTGTGTTTGGTTTGACGCCCTAGATTCTTTAGGCGTGTGATTCAAATTTGTTTGGTTCTTAGAGACTTTAGGTGGTTTGATTTGAAATTTTATTTTGTTTTCGTGTGTAGTAGTTAAAAGTTTTTAGCTGTGGCGGAATTACCGAGACAGTCCCGTAGACTTCGGGGCCAGTCTCCTGAAGTTGTTTCTATGGCCGAATTGTTGAGAAGATCCCGTAGACTTAGGGGTGAACCTCCTCGAGACGAACCCAGTCATCTCGAAGGTTTGAAGGTCCTTGTAACTCCTCCTAGTGGCAGTAGAGTAGTTTCACCTGAAGAAGGAGAATCTTCCTTGGTAGTCCATTTAGATTACCAAGGCTTAGAGACAGGTTATAATCCCGAAGCTGTTACAGTTTCTAAGCTTGTTGGTAGTTTTTCGTCTGCTAGTGATACAGGCGAAGAACCAGAAATATCTGAACCTGTTACTCCGACTTCTAGTGTTCCTGATTCACCGAGAATAGAAAGAATTATCACCGAAAATCTTCCTACTGGTTTGATTGCTATTGAATAACTTGCTCCAGAGGAAGAAATAGGCGTCTTTAATCCTGAAGATCAAATTACCCTTGATCTAAGGGAGCGTGAATCTATCTTTTACAGTCCTCCTAGAAGTACTACTTGGTACCTTTCGTTAACCAATCATTTAGACAACTTTGGGCTAGGTTTTTCCACACCTCGTACTCTTTTTCCACTTGAAGGTATTCATACTCCTGTCAATATGGCTGGTCCGTCGTTCGTGTTTACTCAAAGTCCTGAATCTTTTTTACATGGCGGTCCTTCTGTTCCCACTGGGTATCAATCTCTTTCTGGTACCTTTGCAGGGGCATCTCCTCAACCCGTTGATCATGGGTTGTTAGTTGGAAACAGTGGTAATGTACCATTGGGTGTAGGAGACTTTTACATGATGTCAGGCTCAGTTCCCGTTTCCCAACCTCAAGGTGGCCAATTACCGCCTGGGGGGCAGCCTCAGTTAATGCCTGGGGGGCAACCTCAAGGTACTTCATTCGTGTCTGGGGGGCAACCTCAAGGTCAGTATGCTCCTATGGGGCAATACCTACTTCAAGGTCAACCCCAGCCTCAATATGTACCCCAAGGTCAACCTCAGTATCAGTATCAACCTCAAGGATGGCAACCTCAAGGATGGCAACCCCAAGGGTATCAACCCCAAGGGTATCAACCTCAAGGGTACCAACCTCAAGGTCAAGGTCAACCCCAGTACCCGTATCTACCTCAAGGTTATCAACCTCAAGGTCAATACTCAGGTCAAGGTTATCAACCACCTCAAGGTCAATCATATGGTCAAGGTATGGGAACGGCACCTTACAGTTATCAATCCTATCCTCAATCCGGCTATGGATCTTAGTATCGTCAATCTGTTATGGGTCAATACCGTGGAATGTTAGTGTGGGATCTGTCACAGGGTCAACAGGTGTTGCAGCCAAGTATACAGTCGGTACCTCAAGCTGGACAACCCGTAGTTTCTGGTCCAACCCAGCAACCGCAACCTGTCCAATCAAGTGTTCAAACTTCTGTAACTTCGGTAGTTACTCAGCCACCATTTGCAGCTAGTACTCCATCTCAAACGGCTGCTGCAACTACCGCCACATCTACCATACTTACTTCTGGAATATCGACGGCTCCGGTTTCTACTGTCTCTGTAACCACTCCTCAGACATCTTTACCTTTGTCTAGATCTACGATTCAAACCACATTCCAGATGCCTATAGGCCAGCCTGGTATAAGTACGGTTGTCACTACTCAACCTCAATTTGTTCAACCTCCGTACCAGGGACAGTACCAACCTGGGCAAGTTGTCCAACAACCGGTTTACCAGTATCAACCGTATCCTGGGTACACTTATCAACAACCTCAACAACCCCAGTACGGTCTGGTTAATCCTGGTTTTCCAGGAGGATATAATATCCCAAATGCGACTCCTGTTCCTAGTTATCCTGGATATCCTCCTCCTGGGGCCGGTATTGTGACCCAGAGTTTTAGAGATACTAACCAGCAGTTACCGTTTATCGCAACTTTGGATTTACCAGACTTGACGGGCCTAACGAATGATCCAATTCAATATCTTCCGTTATGGCCGTCAATTCCAAATAAGTTGCCCACCGATATACCCAAGTTCGAAGGTAAGTCTGGAGAGGATCCGTCCAATCACGTGATGACTTACCACCTCTGGTGTGCTTCAAATTCTATCTCGGATGATTCGATCCGCTTACGTCTTTTCCAGCGTACACTCATTGGTCTCGCAGCCAAGTGGTATATTGAGTTACCACGGGCCTCTTTTTACAATTTTAGCCAGTTAGCTACCTCGTTCTTAACTCACTTTCAGTTGCCGGTCAGATACGATAACGGCACGGAATTATTAACTTCACTAAAACAATCAACCTCTACGTATATTTCCGATCACATTCATGAGTGGAGACGTCGAAGAAGGCTAGTGAAAGTTTTTATCCCGGACCAAATCTTAGCTGAATGGTTTGTCAAATCATTATTACCAAGGATTACTGAAGATGTAGCTAAAGCCGGAGTAGTTACTGAGGAGCAAGTCATTGCTCAGGTGCAATACCTTGACTTAGTTTACACTCAGTCGGGTACATTACACGAGAAGATTCCGGATCTTCCAAAGTCGAATCAAATCGCTGCTGCTCCTTCGGGATCTCATGCCACCGATGGTATGATTGGTATCATGAATACAAAGAGCAAGAAGAAGTCTTCCAAGGCTTCAACCACTCCTATTATCACTTTGCCCGATTCCCCGACAGGAGAGTCTTCTACTCCTGAACTTACCGCCGATATTCACATTGTAGAGTCATCTACGGCCAAATCACAAAACGGCGGAAAGAAGAAAGGAAAGAAGAAGACTAAAGCAGACAAGGCTCCGAAGGAGAAAACAGAAAAGTCGGAAACCAATGACGAAAAGTGCAAACCTCGATATCCTTGTCTTATTTGTGAAGAGGATCATTTTACGAGAGATTTCCCTCATCGGGCCGAGGTAGTGAAAATAGTCAAAGGTTCTCCCACTCCTGCTGTGTTAAAAAATCCATTTCGAGAGCAGGAGAATAAGATGATAGGTTCTTCCTCGAATGTCAGTGAAGAACCCATTTTGATGATGTCTCATGTGAGGATTGTGACTCAATCGCAAGATTATGGTAGTAAGAATCCTGTTGATGGTAAGGAAGCAGAATCTTCTCACTCTAACCCATCAACCTCAACTCCTGGTTCCGATCCACTACAGATCGAGAAACCTAACCCGGACTTAGTAATTAAACTGCCCGCCAAGGGTGTACTTCGAAGGTCTGCTTTCAATCCACATGCGAGAGCGGCCCAGAATTACAACATTGTTGAGGACTTAGCTGTTTCACCCTCAGCAATGTCGGCGTTAGAAGTGTTGCAATCATGCCCAGCACAACGAAAATTGCTTTTGTCGGCTATAGGAGTTGTTGATGTTCAGGACCCGAATCTAATAATCTTCGATTTGGAAAATAGTACACCGCGTCTCCCCCATCAAATGGCTTTCCAAATTCTAGTGATAGTCAAAAATAGGCCTATCCATAGGAATGTGATTGATGAGGGAGCTTCTACGTGTATTATGTCGATTCAATGTTGGAGATCCTTGGTTCTCCTTCATTGAACCAATCCCCCACCATCCTTAAGGCCTTTGATGGTCGTGGGTTCCGTCCGTTTGGTATTCTACAGGAATTGCCTATAGGGGTAGAAGGTAAAACCGTTAGTCTGGATGTGGAAGTGGTTGATGCCCCTCTAGACTACAACCTTCTTTTGGGTCGAAGTTGGTCATATGCTATGACAGCGGTCGTTTCATCGGTCTTCAGAGTAATTAAGTTTCCACATAACGGTAAGATCGTGACTATTGATCAGCTGACATACTTTTCATCCGACCCAACCTCTTCAGAGAGTATCCAGCATGTCGGTAAAATGACAATCCCTTATAAGGACGTTGGTGTAATTTTGGTTAAAGATTCCCGTTTACTGGGAAATTTTCCTCTCCCTCCACTCAGCGTAGAACCTTCATTTGCAACAATTCATATGATTACATCAAAAAACATTATTTATGATGATCCTTGGATTGTCCCATCTGACTCTGAGATCGACCAAATGAATGTGGTCAGTGAAGAATCACTTTTCACCTCAACCTTAGAACTGATAGCGTTTCCCGAAGTCGTGTCATCAGACGAACAACTTCGCGAAATCCTAAGTGTAGATGATCTACCATGGGAGGATCTCCATCACAGATCTTCGTTTTT
Organism: Pinus tabuliformis; assembly: GCA_031772625.1. Taxonomy (NCBI): domain Eukaryota; kingdom Viridiplantae; phylum Streptophyta; class Pinopsida; order Pinales; family Pinaceae; genus Pinus; species Pinus tabuliformis. Next base: position 24,585,155 of record CM062807.1, read on the forward strand.
ACCTAAGGATGATGCATTTGAAAATGATTTTTCATCTATCTTTACCGCTGAATATGTCAAAGACGCTCAGGATCCAACGAAACATTCTGATTCAGAGTTGAATTTAGGGAATATCTCTCGTACTATTCCCATTGATATTTCAGTGAAGCCCGGAATTGAGGAGAACATTCATATAGGTGCTGAATGTACAGAAGATGAAATCCAAACTTACAAGGCCCTATTCCAAGAATTCCGCGATGTGTTTTCCTGGTCTTACGAGGAAATGTCGGGAATCGATCCTGCCATTGTTGTTCATGAAATAAAGACCTACTCGGATGCTAAACCCGTCCGGCAACGGTTGCGTCAGATTCACCCTCGAAAAGTGGTTGCGATTAAAGCAGAAGTCGAAAAGCTGTTGAAAGCAGGTTTCATTTATCCGATCCCGTTAACGGATTGGGTATCGAATATTGTTCCGGTCAACAAGAAACAAGGAACAATAAGAATCTGTATCGACTATAGGGATATCAATCGAGCTTGTCCAAAAGACAACTATCCTACGCCTTATATCGATCAAATAATTGATGATTGTGTCGGAAGTGAAATGTTTTCCTTCATGGATGGTTTTTCGGGCTATAATCAAATCAATATTCTACCTGCCGACCAACCAAAAACGGCATTCATTTGTCCATGGGGGACATTTGCTTATTGCAAATTACCTTTTGGGCTTAAGAATGCCGGAGCCACTTTTCAACGGGCGATGTCTTACGCATTTCACGATATCAAGCACATTGTGCAACCGTATCTCGATGATTTGCCTGCTCATTCATTACATCGAGCTGATCACCTTGTCCACTTACGAGCAATCTTTATGAGGTGTAGGCATTATCGAATTCGGTTGAATCCCCACAAATGTGTTTTCTGTATAGAAACAGGTCGATTGCTGGGATTTGTTGTTTCAAAAGCCGGCATTCGCGTCGATCCCTCGAAAGTCGAGGCTATCATCAAATTGCCTCCTCCTTCGAGTTTGCGCCAACTCCAAAGTTTGCAAGGGAAAGCGAACTTTTTACGCCGATTCATCCCAAACTACACCGAGGTCACTAAAGGTTTTACACGGTTGTTGAAACAGAACGTTCAATTCTTTTGGGACGAGATTGCCCAACAATCTTTTGATGCACTTAAACACGCGTTGACCCATGCACCGTTATTGCATCCTCCCAACTACAACCAGGACTACTTCTTATACCTCGCAGCTTCGCATTCCACCATTGGAATGGTGTTAGTTCAAGAAGATGAATTCGGAGTGGAGCATGTGATATATTATCTCAGTAGGACCTTAAATCCCACTGAGCTAAAATATTCGCATGTGGAGAAATTGGCCCTGGCAGCCGTTCAAGCTGTCCAGCGTTTTCGTCACTACATTCTTCTCTGTAAAACTACAGTTATTTCGGATTGCAACCCTATGATTTACATTTTGACAAAACAACTGCTAGGGGGCAAGTACTCTAAATGGATCGTTATCCTGCAAGAGTTCGACTTGGAGTTTGAGAAGTCCAAGTCTAAGAAATCCTTAGTTTTTGCGGAATTGATGTGTGATTTCCCGCGTACTGACACAGAGACTGTGGCAGAGGAGTCCATTGCGGACGAATCTTTGTTTCTTATCAGTACTTTAGATCCGTGGTACGGGGATATAATCATCTATCTCCAAACCCAAACCTTTCGGCCTGAAGCTTCAAAGGCCGAACGTCGAAAAATTCGGTTTCAATCCCAGCAATACAAAATTATTGGAGATACACTTTATCGCCGGGGGGCAGACTTAGTTTTTCGACGTTGTTTAACTCACGAAGAGGCTGAGAGAGTTTTGAATGATTGTCACTCTGGAGCATGTGGCGGTCATATGTATGGGTATGCCACAGCTCAGAAGGTGTTGCACGCTGGTTACTTCTAGCCATCTATGTTTAAGGATTGTATCATTGCAATCCGAAAGTGCCACAACTGCCAAGTGTTTGATCGAAAGATGTGCGCACCACCTCATCCTCTCCATCCTATAATTGTCGTTGGTCCATTCGCCAAATGGGGTATCGACTTTATTACTTGTAACCCTCACTCGGTCGGGGGGCATGCGTATATCATCCTCGCGGTTGATTATTTCACTAAATGGGCCGAGGCGATGCCTACATTCGACGCAAGCGGCAAAACAGCTGCAGTTTTTGTATTCAATCATATTATAACTAGGTTTGGTGTCCCACAAGCAATCATTACTGACCATGGGAGCCATTTTCGAAACATCATGATGACTGAGCTTACAAGCCAGCTTGGTTTGCGCCACGACAGCTCTACTCCTTATTATCCGCAAGCCAACGGTTTGGTTGAGTCTATCAACAAAGTTCTGATTATCATGATCCGACGAACCATTGGTATTCATCGGTCGAATTGGCACAACATGTTATTTTTGGCGCTATGGGCATACCGAACCTCAGTGAAAACCTCAACAGGGTTCACTCCTTTCCAGCTAGTTTATGGCTTGAAAGTTGTGTTACCCATTGAATGCGAAATCCCATCACTTCAAATGGCTGTCGAATTACTCCCAGCTACTTCCGAAGAGGAGAAACGTTTATTGTACTTAGCTAAATTAGATGAGACTCGACGTGATGCCACATTGGCAATCGAGACTCACGCAAAGCGAATGAAAGCTCAGTATGATAGAAATGTGACCCCTCGAAGTTTTTCGGAGGGAGACCTAGTGCTTTTATATGATCAAGCTAACGATAAGCTAGGTGCTGGAAAATTCGTTCCTATGTGGCATGGACCCTATATTGTAAAGCGAAAGCTAGCAAAAGGGGCTTATGAGCTGGTAGATTTTGATGGGGACTCTTTGGGTAAACCCAGAAATGGACTTTACTTAAAGAGGTATTATGCTTAAATGGTGGGTATGGAGAATTTTTAGTTAGGTTAGGTTTTCCTTCTAGCTAGTATGATTGTTAGTTAGTCAGTGTGCTTAGCTTAGTGAGTGTGTTTTTCATCGTTATTCTGGCTTATCTTGGTTTTACTCTTGATATTGCAGATGTCGACGCCTCTCCAAACATACATTGGATTTGCTGATGGTGCTTGTCGTAGTACACGGAATATCTCTTCCGCAGCTTGGGTTATCTATTCACCCTCTGACGAGTTAGTTTCTATGCATGGGGTAAGCCTCGGTCAAACAACGAATAACATTGCAGAATACAGTGCAAGGGTTGAATTATTATCCGAATCTATTTCATTTGGAATTCGATGTTTGATAGTGAGGTTAGATTCTGAACTTGTTGTATTACAGCTTAATAGAGTTTATGCCATTAGAAATCCTGTGTTATTAAGGTTGTTTTTGAGAGTGCGTCTCTTGGAACGTGAATTTGATTACATTGAATATCAGCATATTCCAAGGTCCTTAAATACATTAGCAGATGCAATTGCTTCTCGAGTGTTGGACAGACATTTATGATAATCATGCAAGTAAATTTAAAAACATTTCATCATACATGTTAAACAAGATAAGCCCGTAATAGTGATATATATATAGATAGGAGTGTGTCAAAAAATATACATCGTCTTCGATCATAGGTTGAAAAACACCTTATGATTGGCAAAATGATAGAGTACAAAAAAGTCAAAAATGTCACATGTGTCTACAAAGTGACTAGCCAATCACTGGTGGTGCTCCCTGTACGACACCACTGCACGGGCTACCTAACGCAAAAATCTCCTAAACGGTCCAGGGACCACGACTACATAGCGCTGTAGCCTGATAGGAATATCATCCATAGTAGTCACAGGCATATCCGCCGTCAGACGCTCTAGATCATGCTCCAACTCAGCTAGTACCTCTGCAGTCGCCGCGTCCTGTGGGGCCGGTACCGGTGCAACTAGATGTCTTCTCTCAAAAGGCCGGAGGTTGGCTGGGCGCTGTGGACCAACATCTGCATTTTGAAAATTTTACTGTCAATTTTGAGACGATATATATAAAAAACAAAAAATGCATAATTTGAAAACTTGTGAAGAATAAAGTACCTCTGTCATCCCATTTTTCTCCCTGTGGAAGAACCATGTCTGGATCACCTCGAAAATCTACTCCGGCATACGGGAAGTCCTGGATCGAGAAAACCTGGTCCTCTAACCAGTGAAAGTAACTGTCAGAAAATCGAACAACTGCCGCGCCCTCATCAGGATGCCGGGCCATCACCGCAACCCATCGTACCAGCTTTGGCTCCCGAGGACCCAAGATATCAACAGTGAGTTGCTGAGGGATCAGCATCGAAACTCTCTCGAAGGCAAAGCTCACGACTAAAGGCCCATATCCAAAAGTCTTCTGCCGTCCGTTCTTTGCCTTAGTCAGTTGGCTTTTCATATTAGCCGACACAACATCACACCAGTTGAAAATGGTGCCTTGGTAACAATCAATTGCCATCCGCATTTGGGACCCAGAAGCAATGTGTAAAGTGGTTGCGCCGCAAATTCTGGTAACCGTGAACGCAATGACTTTGAGTTCGCGCAGAGAGATGTGTTTGATCTCTATGCCTTTCGAATGGTGTGCACTAGGTGTGCACCAATCTTCCCGGAGACTATCAAGGGATTGGCCACCCGGCCTAGTCCCGGCTAGATTGAGTTGCTCGCCTCTGTTTGGCAAGCCAGTGAGAAAGTATAAATCCGAGGGCTCTATCTCGAGCTGGTGCCCTCCTATGTAAAAGCACTGTTCTTGAACGTTCCATCTCTCAACTAGCCATTCTAAGAATCTTACCTGAGCCCTCATGCCAGGTATGGCCCAGTATTTATATAGCCCGCATTCTTTTAGGGCATCAGATGTTCAATTGCAGCTAAATCAACGTCTTCATGCTCTCTTTCTCTCCAATCCAACATGGTGAGTGCCCTACACACCAAGAAACAATGATTAGAATTGATTTGGCGAAATTTGACTGGTTATTTGTGGAGATTGGGGTTTTAAAATCCGCCTTTCACGGAGGACGCAGCCCGCGTTTACAACACAGGGCGTCCGGACGCAGCTGGCCTGAACGTGGGTTGCGTCCCCTGACCATTTTCCTTTATAGGAAAAAGTCGGGGGATGCAGGTCACCCGAAGGGCACCTGCGTCCACTGAGTGGCGCATTCTAAAACCTAAACCCCCCCAAAAAAACAAAACTAAAACCTAAAAATCAACTTTAATCGGATGAAATTGAAGAGTAGGATGTTGTAAAATACCTGGAAGAGACGGCGTTCGATTCTGACGGTCGGATTTTCCACAGCAACCACGGGAAGTTTCTTGTCAAAAGCTCCTTTTTCAACCTCAACAGTCAAACGGTAAAAATCACATGGCAAAAAGTCTTTTTATAGGTTTTTTGGATGAATTTGTTCATTTTTTACCATGGAAAGATGTTTTTCGATGTATTTTTGCCTATCTCAAACAGGTATGAGTAATGTGTCGCTTTTGTGCAGGACAAAGGGACTTAGAGGGAAAATTGTCATTTTTCACAAACCAAAATATCAGAGTCATCTTTTAAGCCCTTTTCTGACTCCTAAAAAATGAAAAGATTGCCGAGAGTTTCTTTTACACTCGTTAAAACGGAATTAAAAGACGGTCCTCTTATAGCCCTTTTCTGACCGTAAAATCAGGAAAATATTGCCGGGTTTTTGTCGTTTCAATCTCGATACAGAAATAAAACGACGTGTCTTTGATCGCTTTTTACTTTTCAGGTCAGTGACACTAATTATGAAAGTACTCCTTGGTCGCAAGATCAAGCGGTTCCCCCAGGTATTATTTTATACTTTTTCGGGCTTGAGGGACACAAATCTACGAAAAAGTTCAACTTGGAGTCTTCTTAAGTTTTTTCAGACTCTCTAAAATTGAAAAATGCCAAGTTTCTCCTATACTGGGCTCGTTAAACATTTCACAGTAAAGGACTTGTTCAATTACAAATAGGAACAAACCACTCCTTCCTAGGGTTCGAATCAAAACTAGGTTGGACTCATCCGAAGGATGAGCTTATAATCAAGCATATGTTATCCTCCTCAAGCTTGTAAAAAATAAAGAGGTACTTGCCAGAAATGGTGGGGGAAAAGAGAGAAGAATGAGCCTATTTGTTACCTTTTGTCTCAGAAGAAGCTTTACTACCACTCTTGAACACGACACTTTTCATTCGCCTGGGTTGGGAAATCCTTTACCTCACAGTTGATCAAACCACTTTGAAAGTCTTCAGCCGGGTTCCGGGGATTAACTTTGAGTCGTTTATCGTCAAGCCATCTGTCATGTCGTTATGTGTTCAAGAGGTCTGCAAACAAAAACTTTCATCTGCAAAATACTTGTCATCCATTTGACCATCCCTGAGTCAGTCCTTACAGCAACATTTCTTCAACTTGAACAATGATTTCATGTTGTGGGCTTGCCTGCAACAGGTTGCTTTCTATCGACATCAGCACATTATCTAGAGAGATGACTTAGAAATCGGCAGTACCTTGAAGTCTGCATGCATCAATGGCAGGTTTCTCGCTTTTGACGTCAATTTACATCATTGACTTTCGATCAAAGGATTCCATGAAATGTTCGACATCAACTCATTCATTCACATCTCATGGATTGTACTGGGTACTTTGAGAACCATTGACATTATTGGTGGTCTCTCTCACGCTTGTTAACAGTTTACATCATCGACTGGTAATCAAGTGGTTTCTACCATGTTCGACATCGACTCATTTATTCGCATGGCTAGAATCGTACCAATTCGAGAAGTAGGGATGAGGACCCTGGATCAAGTCTTTACCATCCAGGCTGCGAGGAGTTTTGTATTCATTATCTGAGTAGACTAATCATAAACAGATGGCTGCATCCATACTGTGTCTACAAAAGTCTATGATTATGATGTACTACAAAATCATTCCTGTATCAGAGTAGTTAGTTTGTTAGTTAAAGTTTTAATCTGAGTATGGGCATGCCTACCTCAGTAATGATATAATATTATACATGTATTTTGTGTTGAAAATTCCAGGTTCTGACCAGGCTCTCCACGAGATAATCCTTGAAATGATAAAGCGCTTCACCCTTCGTAGATAATACAAAACCCTAATCTATTCCAGGCTTCGCACTTTAGGGGGCAATCTGTTACACTAAAAAATGTCACCATGGCTATTTACAATTAGGATGACTCTATCAACAGTCATACTACCCTCTTAGGCAAGTCTTATGCCTCTGCTCTCCATGTCAAACTCCAAAAAAGAGAGAAAGCCTTTCAAATGTATTTATCTCTAGGGACGCAGGTTCTCTCAACCTTACCTGCGGGGACGCACCCAATGTTCACAAAAACTGCGTCTTTGGATGCTCTGTATATAAAGGTGCAGGTGCGTCCCCCTGAAAAGGTTAAAATGCGGAAGTTTCATCTTTAAAAATTCACTTGTGGTTATTTCTAGAGCATTCTAGAAGGTTGTTCGACGTGTATTGAGCGCCTCCAGATGGTTCATGCACTCCTACCAAAGAGGAACTTATCCCATCAATAGGGGAGCTATCCCATCCAAAGAGGGGACTATCCCATTGATGGTGGACATGATTAACTTCCTCTTGAGCACTATAAATACAAGAATTGGGCCAGAAGGAGGGAGGTTGAAAGCTATACATTTCTAAGGATAAATGTTGCAAGAATTAGGACTCCCATTTAGAAGCTTGTGAGGAGAGATTTCCATCTTTGCTTGTTCTATTTGGAAGTGGGTGAGCTTTGTCAAAGTAGAGGAAGACTCTTGTGGACCCTGGAAGGAGCTTGCACAACACCAAGGCTCAGGCTGTAATGGCTCCTTTTGATTACCTTTAATGCAAATTAGTCCATTCTTCTCAATGACTTGTTGTTTATGAGTTATTTCATGTACTCCTTGGTCTACATGTTGAATATGCTTTGTTTTATGTTATAATTAGGTGATATTAAATGGTTTGACTGTTGGTGATTGCAGGTTTTGGAGAAAGGGAGGAGCTCATCCAGATCAACAAAGCTTGGACTTCTACAACAGCGTTTGGACAAAGGTAAGAACGAAACACTTGATTTCTCATATCATAATGCATGTTTAGAGAAGGATAGCTCTAGTTTGTTTTGTTTGTCATTAGAATGTCTTAGACTTCTAGGAAGGTCGGTTGTGTCCGCACTTTTGACTGATTCCGTGTGACATGATCAGAAATTTAACAAGGAAATCAAGCTAGAAATCAATGGAACCAAAGATAATGAAAGGAGAAGAGTTGGAGCTTGAAAAATATGAGAGTTAAAGGGAATCAGAAAAAAACTATTTTCAGAAGTCTAAGCAGAACAGGCAACCAGATCTCCAAGGAGAGTTCTGAAAGATCAAGCCCCCCACTTTTGATGGGGAAAGGGAAGAGGACTCAGAGGCCTAGTTATTGAATATAAATAAGTATTTTCAAGTTTATGGTTATGAGAGTAACTTGAAAGCCAAATTAGTTATTTATTAGCTACAAAGAAAAGTTGCCTTATGGTGGGAAGAGGCAAAGAATGTACATTGAATGGAGGAGAAAACAATATTGTGGGAGGAATTATGTAAACAATTTAAGAATCACTACTTGAGTGAGCGATATTATGATGACGTGCCAAGGGGTTTCACAAGCTAAGTATAGGACAAATCACTATAGATGAGTTTGTATCCAAATTTATTAACTTACTGAGATATGTCCCATATCTCAAGGAGGAAAAATATAAAATATAGTGGTTCATGAATCACTTGCCTACAGTGTACAAGGAGTAGATAGAATTTGATAACCCAAAAACCATGGATGAGGTGGTGAGAAAGGTAGGGTTATGCTACCAACAATTTAAAAATAAAGAGGAAGGAATCAAGACTTCACCAAATAAGGATAATATCAAGGTAAACATGGGAGGAAGATGATCAAAACCATGGTATCTCAAGAATTTTGGTTAGGATCATAAGGGGAAAAGGTTTGAGAAGGTGACTATAAATCAACAAGAAACTTCTCTAGTAGGGACAAAAATCACTTATTTGAATGTTAAGAAAGGAAATGGAGACATGGAAAATCAAGTGATGAAATGTTGGGGATGTGGTGAGCCTCATTTACTAAGAGACTGCCCACATAATCCTAGTTCGGTGCAAAATAAACAAGTTGTTGATGAAGCTTCTATAGAGAATGACATGGCTAGAAGCAGTCCAATGATAAGTGTAGTCCTAGAGGATAGATAGGCAGAACATCATTCCACCATGATTGAGCTAGAGGTATTCTCGTAAACCAACATGTCTATGTTTTAATTTACCCAGGAGATATTTTAAGCTATGTTGGACTGTAAATAGTAGAAAGTTGTAATCTAGAAACATAAAATAAAGACAACTTTCCTAGTGCAATTAGCGATCGATACCAAGAGAAGAGTCACTAGTCAGGCGAAACAACGTTCATTAAATTTAAATGTGTACATGACCACAATATGTATAAATGTACTTCTCCTTGGGTCTTATGATATACTAATTGGAATGGATTGGCTAGAGAAACAGGAAACACTCATAAACTACCTAGAAAAAATTGTAACTTGTGTAAACTCATATGGGAAAACTCATACCATTTAGGGTGTGCCAAAACCAATTATCTTAGTTAGGAAAATTACTGCTCTGCAAATGAAGAATAGTGCCCGGAAAGGATGTCAAATATTTATGGTTTAGGTAGAAGAAACTAGATGGCAAAGTGAGGAACTGGAAATAAATTTTTTTCCAATCATTAATGCATTTTTTTATGTCTTTCCCAAAGAATTTCCTATTTTACCACCCCATAAGGATTTGGACTTCTCCATAGACTCGGTATCAGGTGCAACACTCATGTCCAAATCACCCTTTTAGATGAGCCCGCCAAAATTAATGGAGCTAAAGATGCAGCTGCAGTAGTTGTTAGATAAAGGGTATATTAAGCCTAGTGTGTCACCCTAGGAGGAACCTATACTCTTTGTCAACAAAAAATATGCTACAATTAGGATGTGTATTAACTATCATTAGCTAAACAAGCTAACTATTAGAAATAAAGACCCCTTGCCCCAAATTGATGATCTATTTGATCAGGTAAGGGAAGCCACCATTTTCTCAAAAATTGATTTGAGGACAAGATACCATCAGTTGAGAATTAAGCATGAAGATATTTATAAGACAAAATTTAGGACCTGATACAGACACTACAAGTTTAAAGTGTTACCATTTGGCCTGGCTAATACTCCTACAACCTTCATGTGTCTAATGAACAGTGTACCCAACAAATATTTGGACAAGTTTGCATTGGTATTTATTGATGATATTTTGGTCTATTCTAGGAATGAGAAGGAGCATAAGGAACGCTTAAGTTTGGTGATGCAAACCTTAAGAGAAAACAAACTATATGTTAAATTTAGTAAGTGTGAGTTCTACAAAAGTAAAATTCAGTATCTAGGGCATATCATTTCAAAGGAGGGGTTAGTAGTGGACCCAGATAAAGTAGGGGCAATGGTTAATTGGCTTGTACCCAAGGATGTAGCTATTGTCCAATCATTTATGGGACTTGCAGGGTATTACAACATGTTTATTGAAGGCTTCTCAAAAATAGCCTATCTTGTTACCTCTCTATAAAAACGGGGTAAAATTTGAGTGGACAACCAACTGTTAGTTAACTTTTGATAACTAAAGCATTTATTAACCACAGCTTCTATCTGAAACCACTAGATTTAAGCAAAGAATTTACAGTGTGTACAGATGCATGTATGGAACAGTTAGGGGGAGTTTTACTGTAAGATAATTCTATAATAGAATATGAGTCAAGAAAGTTGAGAAACTGTGAAAAAAATTATGTTGTATATGATATCGAACTAGTAGTTGTTATACACAACCTGAAAATGTAAAGGCATTATCTGCTGGGCGAGAAATTCACATTGTTAACATATCATTTCAGCTTGAAGTATTTATTCAGTCAACCCAATCTTAATGCTTGACAGGCTCTACGGATGACATTCTTTACTGAATTTGAATTTGATATTAAGCATATGAAAGGGAAGGAAAATAAGGTAGTTGATGCTCTAAGAAGACACGTTCACACTCTAATAGAAATAATAGTTAGTAGTATTAAATTATACTTCTTAGAGAAGATTAAATACTCTATGCATAACGATCCAAAGTATCTATAAATGCAACGAAAATTGCAACAATCTCATATACGAGGATATGCAAAAAATCAGCAAAAGTTATTGACTAACAGGGGGAAATTGTAGATACCAAACATTCCAAAAATGAAAGAGATGATACTGGACAAACATCATAAAAAGCCATTTTCATGACATCTGGGATACCATAATATTGTCTTAGCATTGAGGAAAAGTCTCTTTTCGCTAGGAATGAAAAAGGAAGTGGCGGATTATTTGGTGAAAGGTGTATGGAGTGCCAATAGGTTAAGGTAGAATATCAACCCCCTACTACATTGTTGAATCCACTACCAATTCCTGAATGGAGATGGGATATAGTGTCACTATATATTATCACTGGGTTACCATGAACAAATAGGCAACATGACTCCATTATGGTGGTGGTTGATACACTTCGTAAGGCTACCCATTTTATACCCATACAATCTACCTATGACACCACTTAAATTGGCAATGTATTTATGAAGGAAATCTTCTGATTGCATAGTGTCCCTAAGATTGTAGTACTAGATCGAGATCCCAAATTCACCTCATAGTTTTGGAGAGAACTATTTTGAAACATGGGTACCAAATTAAATTTCAATATAGCCTACCATCCTGAAACAAATGGACAAACAAAAAGATTCAACCAAATTCTAGAAGACATTCTCAGAATGTATGTAATGGATAGACCTATCAAGTGGGAGGAATATAAAGCTATCAGACCAACATCAAGATGATCCCAGTCAAGGCTTTGTATGGTAGGAAATTCCATACATCCCTCAAGTAGAGCCAATCGGAGGTCAGATTGATTTTGGGGCCAAAATTATTGCAGGAAATGGAACAGATAGTGCGCAAAACTCAGCAGAATGTTAAAGCAGCACAAGATCGCCAAAAGAATTATGTAGATATAAAAGGGAATCATATGGAATTTAAAATGGGGGATGATTTTTATCTGAGGCTGAAACCTCAGAAGAGAAATCTATGTACATGAACTTGTTCAAAATTATCTCCATGGTTTTGTGGACCATTTGAAGTTTTGGATCGATTTGAACATGTAGCTTACCAATTAGATTTTTCTAGTCATATTAAAGTTCCTAATGTCTTTCATGTATCTTTATTAAAGGAATATGTACATTATAGTACTCATATAATTGATTGGAAAATGCTACAGACATAACTCGAAGGCGATTTCTTGCCAGAACCACTCTGCGTTCTAGATAGAAAATATATGAGGATCCAGAATCAGGTTATCACTCAGGTTAAGGTGTAGTGGATGCATTTTACTCCTGAGAAGGCCACATGGCAGCTAGAAATTTAAACTAAAAAAGAAGTTCCCAGTATTGTTTCAACATAAAGAAACTGAAATTTAAACATAGAGGATGGTGTAAATAAAAGGGAGGGAGAATGTAATACCCCCTGTTGGAAACATTAGTATTTTTTATCGTGTGTTAAAAATAAAAAGTGATGCCAGAAAAGTGATGTAGAGTTATTATGTAATTCTATATATAATTTTTTTTATAAATAAATAAGTAATAAATTGGAATTACCTGGAAATCAAACACTAGTAGATGCGATTATATTATGATAACCTTTCAATGATCACAAATATAGAAGGAATTATTGATAAACTTAATGGATGTGAGAGAAATATCCATTAAGAACTTAGCTGGATATAAACACTAAGTTGAGATTAGCATAAAGTGTGGCTAAAGATAAAAAGTGAGCTTTTAGCTCAAAGGGAAAAATTCCATACAGCGGGGCGCCACTTTAAGAAAAATATCACATGGAAAGAAGGCATAAAATGCCGATTGGAAGAATCAAAAGGTTTTTGATGTCTTGGATAGTAAATCTATGCTCAGGGGTGAACTCGAAAGAAACAATTCCATGGTTTGGAGGAAAACAATATTTTTCTTCCAAGTGGATTCTATTGACAAAATTATGGTTAGATTATGATTGTTTGCATAACATTTATGTTTAGAATATATATCTATGCTTTTTCCTATTGTGAAGTGAATGTTAGGGAGGCATGTATAATAGGATTTAAGTAATCGGTAATGATGATCTGAGTCATAATGGCTAAAAAAAGGAATCTCATCTTTTATTTATTTACTAACTATTTGTTTCTGTTATAAATGTTGTGTATTAGAGAAGGTTAATTTAAGTTACTTTATACTTGGTATTCTCATATGGATGTAGAAGAATATGATGGTACTACAGTAGATAGAAATTATTAGCAACCAACTATTCTAGACAGTAAAATAGTATTTCATTTTAGGTGTAGGAAATAATTGAACTCTGAGTGCTAACTAGTTGCAAAATAAATTTTAAAAGCTCCAGATTAAAGAACCAAGTTTAATAAATGCCGCACAGAGTATCTAATTATATATATTTTATAGTATTCTTGGCAAAAGAAGAATTGTATGAACACATGAAAACATAATGGTATCTATGCATGGGAATTCATGCATCAGTTCTAGATCTGTATATCATCTACAAGACATTAACTGAAAACAAACTCTTCACTATTTTTTGTTGGGAAAAAAACTTGTAATTCTAAGAGCACTTCATAGAAAAGGAAACAATCAGAATAGATGCATGCATACTAAAACATACTAGAATCCTCAACTGTGTAATAAAAGTTAAATGTAGAGGAAACTAGGGTGTATGGCTACCACTCACTAATCACAGGACACTGCATGAACATGTAATCATTACATCAATTATTTCCATTGAAATATAATTTTGAATAACAACGGAAGGTATGAGAACCCTCAAACTGAACATGTTATTAATTAAATTTAACAACTCATTTACTGAACTAAAGAAAATTAAAACAATTCTATAGTCTCAACATTATCCATGATGGGATTTCCACTAGTACAAAAGTACATTAAAGCCTCCCTAATTTAGCAGAAAATACAAAGGAATAAGAAATAATTACATTTCTAAAGCATTTGAAGCACATGGAGTTGTATATGCATATGACATTATAGATAAACCTTATTTATAACTTATATTAAATTAAGAGTTCATATCACTGGAACCCAAAGAAGGAAATCTAGAGACACCATATAGAGAAGTGCGTCACAGTTAGGGAAAAACCACTAACGAGATGAAGGGAAAACATTGAGAGTAGAGCTCTATAAAAATTACCAACAATGCTCATTGAGGGTTGGTAGATATCCATTAATACAATTTTTTTGACTGTATGAACTAATTACAAAATAAGAAATCATTCAGTGACAAAATTATGATGCCATTGTCATAAATATTGTCTTCAAGCCATCATTTGAACAAAACCGTAAGAAATATAATTTAGGGAAATTTGACTGGATAGCAAAGGAAGAATGCCATTCATAGATTAACAAGAAGAAACCTCAATACAACACGAGGAATCCATAGTCACAATATTTCCATCATATAGAGTCGAAAAAATGAAAGTGCAACTGACCTGGAAGGAAGTAGTATGGAGATAACCCATGAGGGACAAAGTGCATGAGATCTAGGGTAAGCCACAAGACCTGTAGGAGCCATGAAGTGAACCCTTGCTCCATTAGCATAACTGGTGAAATAAACTCTTGGGGAGGTGTTGTAAAGCGGAATATCTCACATCCTCGCCCTAGTGAAAGAGATCACCCTTTAGGCCAAGAAACCCATAATAACTAGTCAAGAAATAAAGACAAAACTTAGGAAATTATCAAGAGGGATATTATAGGAAAATAAAAGCAAAACCCTCTTACATGTTGGAGTAACCTTGACGAAATTTATGCCTTCAAGGGGAGAAGGAAAATCAGAGAAAAAGTATTATGTGCACAGTGTGGCTAGAGCCACGAGGGTCGCAATGGAGGCATAACTTAGACCAAGGCCACCTTGAACTGGAAATGAGGTCGACATAAGGAATATAAACTAAAAATAATGGAGAGAGGTTTGTGTACAACTGCGTAAACTTGTCAACAAGAAAGGACTAAAACTAGAGATGGTGAACAATTCTGAATAGGGGAAGGGCGAACCTCTACCAGAAACTTGACCTCAAAGATCGACAAATTTTCCCCCTAAAGAGCAGTGGAAGCAATCAGTGGTGGGGAGGACAAGTAAAGTCAATATCCATTTAGGGTTTGAACATCATCTTCTACCATCGATATACATATGAGTATATCTCCACGGTTACACATAATCCAAATCCCACCTGACTGTCTATGTGAAAGAGATGAGGTCGCGAGTTGGCAATAGTACTTCTCACACCTTAACCTCACCAGGATCCAATAGAAGATAGGTTTGGTACCAGGGGTTTGAAACATGACATAACAATGCCCCATGTGAAGCATGCCAAAAATATTACTCATTCCTAACCAAACCTTTGACCTAGAATATTAAATATCACATACACATATTAATACAAAGGTGTGGGCACTTAATATGAATATTGGAAAGGGAGATCAACCCAACTCTAACACCCAAGTTAACGAGAATGAGAATAGGGGTTCACCCTTTATTACAATATAAACATTTCGAATAAATAAAGTATACTTTGATGCATTTAACAAAGAACACATGTAATTAATCATTATTACCAATTTCATATGGCAAAAATAACAAAGGAATGCATGTTGACTTTAAAGGTAAATGGTTGAGAATCCAAAAAAAATAAAAATTATGTTAGTAGCCATAGGAGATGTGATAGTAGAAGGGATAACTAGTGAAACAATTTGATAGGGTCGAGGAGACTAATAAAAAAAAATTAACACTCAGTAACCAGAAAGGTCTAGAAATTAGATTAGCTATTGAAACAAAGGATTAACAAATAAAGAGACTCTTTGGGAAGGGCCAAACAACCATAAAATCTTAATCTCACCATGAAATTCCATACCATTGGGACACCTTGTAGATCATAAAACAAATTCCAGCATGCAAAATACTAACAAGCCAAGAATGTTGTAGAGATTGGACATAGAAAAAAATTCCTTACAATTTCCTACCCACGAGGCATGGAGATGTTTTGGGTGAAGCTCAAATCCCTTCCAACCACTTCCCATTTTGGCATGGAGATGTTTTGGGTGAAACTCAAATCCTTTCCAACCACTTCCCATCTTGGCTTTGTCCCATAAGTCACTTCCTTTGTCAATATCACCCTGCTCCATGATCGAAGGATCAACATGAGGTGCATGTATTTAATATTGGTCTCTAGGGAGTTGAAACCTCCATGCAACAGAGACCCCACAGAGACAACATCATGGGGGAGATATCCTACCTATAGTGGGAGTATACCATTGGGATTGCAGAAGAGCATAGAGTTGCAACAAAGAGACCAAGTTTCTATAAAGGCAACACCATGGGAGAAATACCCAACATGCGAGGCATGAATGTTGCGAAGGTTGTAGAAGAAGATACAGCCACAAACATCTAGTCAAGTGATTGCAAACAGAATGAGAGATTCCATATTAATGTGAAGGTATGTATGATGGATAAAATCTGTGGTTGCATGGGGTAGGATAACCATGCTATCCATGTGATTTGAGGTAGTGGGGTGGCGGGCTCCCCCTTCCTGCTTTTTTGGCACACATTTAGACACCTCGATCGATGATAATATGTTCAGATGCTTAAAAATAATGTGTACATTGACTTTTGTGCATAAGAGAAATAAAAAAATTAGAGGTCCCACGGGGACTCATTGTTGCCCCAACAATTTAGAAAAAATATAGCATTCAAAAATTGTTGTGTTATTTGTTTCTTTATTTTTAACAAAAAATAATTTTCAAGATAAACAAAATTTGTTTCATCCTATACTCTACCCGTTTGGATTTGAACCTATGTCCTTCCAGAAGAAAGGAAGCACAAATTCTTAATGATTAAACATGATAATAAAAAAACATATATTATTTATTATATAGAAATTTTATAGACTTAATTATATTAAAATATAATTATAAATAATAAATTATTATAATAGAATATAATATAATTAATAACTAGGGTTGATTTCTAATTTATTAATTAACGCAGAAATATTTATTAATTATATTTTCATTTCTACAAAATATTATAAATTATAAATTAATATGGTTTATGATATGGATGACATGTAATACAAGTACAATCACATGTTACGTTAAAATTATTGTATGAGGTATTTATAATCACTACATTATTGAGATGTTAGAGGATTTCATATAGTTTCTTCATCTAATTATATACCTAAAATTTGTAAGTTCATTCTACTCATCTAAAGTTGTAATAATATAGGCAAATGTTCTTATTCTCATAATGAATATAAAAAATAAGTCATTGATAACATGTGTTAAATCATCAATATCACAATAAAATTTTCATGTTGATCATGATATTATTAAGTGTATCTTCTAGTAACTCAATATCTCTTTTCTTTGCCTTGTATATCTTTTGGATCATTAAAGTTTTAAAATCCATCCTCATAATTTCTTAACTTATTTCAAATTCCATTATACCTTGGAGTTTGGATACTAGGTCATTATCATTTAAGGTTTTCCATCATGCTTTATCTCCTTGTATATAGAAATGATTCTTACTTGGTGATTTACTCCTTGAATCAATTACAATTTCATAATTAAAATATGTAAATTTTGTCTATCATATAAAATTTGACTTTAATATCCCCAGTAACAATAGTTATACCAAGATTATTCTAATTCGTAGATTCCATGCTCATCACTTGACATGTCCATTCTCCTTCCCACTTATTACATAATAATAAACAAAGTCACTTACTTGAAGCCATAATGATTTTACACTTACATATTGGAGTTTTATTAAAATATAAATGTATTATTCATGCACATTCAACTTCCTATGACCATATACATCCAATTATATTCTAATGACTACCGATATTGTTCCATTATGATTATTCCATCATAACTATTTCAGAACATTCCATCATGTTCCAGGGTAAATTACTACTTCCTATCATTTCCTTATGTGTTATTAGAAGGTCACTTACTTATTGAACACAACTTAAATTCGATGTTTTGACTCAATTTTATCTTCCACAAAGTTAGTATATTTATGGAAAGAGCCTGTGATTTTAGTTAGAGAAAAAGGATGCCCTTTAAAGGTAATTTGTAGTCCTTGAAGGTGTAATTCTTAGTTAGAGAAGCCTATAAGATTCATTTAAAGCCAAACTCTTGAGTTTGTTCCCCCAACCATATTCATACTCTAGAGACTTGTACATAATATTTAAAAGGTCGTAAAATTTACTATCCCATTTAGAGATCAATGATATAATGAAAGGGTCCTTTGTAATGGTTTAAAATATTTTTGATGTACCTAGATGCCTAGAAACTTCTTTCAGTACTTAAGGCCTAGACATCCTCTATAAACTAAGGACCCAAGACACATACATAGTACTCAAAATCTCCTAATGATGCCAATATCCCCACTTGAAGGCTAAAGGCTTCATTGAGAGGTCACATATGGTCATTTGAGGTGTGATGTATAACCCTTGAGCCATAGAAGTTTCATTAAACATCACAAGGTCCAAAATATTCATTTGAGATATCATGTTTGGCCATATATTTCTAGATATTCTTTTTATTTTATCCATAGCTTCGGCTTCCCCTCGATTATATCAAGGAATGTGGCCTCTATTGGTGTTATTTATTGTAGCTCAGCTTGAGAAGCTATGTTTAGGTCCCAAGAATCTCACTCTTGATAATACTCTCCACCTTGGAAAACACGTGTCCATTGGAAGGGCATGGAGGGACTAGAAGCACGAGGATAGAATACAAAGGTTGAAGGCAAAGGTGGGAAGGCAAGTGTCCAAGAAAGTGAGACCATGTAAGTGAGACCATGTAAGGAGAGACTAGTAGTAGAGTGAAAGAGGCCAAAAGAAACCTTGTAGTTAGCAAAACTTAATCAAACAAAATCCAACCAAGAGAGTGAATTACAAAGCTAAGGGAGGGGCGGATAGAAACCATAATGGTACACATGTGGGCAACATGGGTAGGGTAGAGAGGGCATATAGGACCACATTAAAAAAATAGGTATACGGGTAGAATTAGAATGTAGGAGAACCCAAAGGAGAGACAAATGATATAACACATGTAGAAAAGGAAATGAGATAATGAATAGGACTTAAATAAAATATGTACCTAGCACGCATTGAATGTTGTCAACGCGTGGAGTGTCGCACCATGATTTTGCTCAAAGGGTTTTTTTCATTATTGGAAGCATGCACGAAAATTTGGAGAGGAAATGCAAATGACAACTTCTTAATAGAACACCATGAAGCCATATTTGTAGCATCATTGATATTCCCTTCAAGGAAAAAGGAAATTCCAATTAAAATATGAATGAGGAGGGATTAGAGTGAGTTGAATGGACATGGACAAAGCTCTTAGAAGTGGGTTGGCAAATGCCTATAAGATTAATAACATGGATACTAACACAATCACATTAGTAAATGTGGTTGAAGACATCATTTTCCATCATTTATAAGCCAATTAACTTTTGTAAAGCATTAAAAGATGTTAAACACATTAAAAGATCCACCACATTCTACAAGTATATAAACTCATAAATTTTGACAACCCTGAGCGCGTAAATTTTCTGTTATATATTTCAAAAACATTCTTCAACAACTTGGCGAATCCTTCTTTTATATTCTCTCCGATCTTGGCAGTATAACCGGGCAGCCTCCCATTAGCAGCATAATTCGGATTCCCCATTAGTAGCAGAATTCAGAACTGGGTCACACAGTAATAACTACAGCCACAATATAGAAAGATAAATATTGCAGCTACTATACTTCATGGAAGAAAACCTCACAAGCAAAAAGTACTTAACTTGAAGTGAGAAATGCAATAACATCGTACGCTGGGCTCCACTGGTTTTTCAAAATGTCTAAGCAAATACCACCATGATTATAAACTGCACAGGACCAACCAAATATCACTTCGTTTAAGATTGCTAAAGACCTGTTTAAACCTAGTATCTGATATGCCTCGTAAAAACTGATCAGGTTTTGTCAATCGTAATTTCGGATGTAACTGAAAATCTTTATCTGATAAAATAATCACTACCATCCCATGGTGTTTCTGGAGGCCTGCAAACAAATATGGGCATAAGTCAGTCAATTACGTCGATCAAATCGAAACAAACTGTGCGTATTCAGATGAATCCAATTTTTAAAAGCATAAACCTCAGTATTTAATGGAAAAATTACCAAAATCACTAATATATAGCCGGAAATAATAGCATCCCAGACCATAAGTAAATGTGGCATTTTCTCGTAGCCATTTGAGATACAAATCTAGAGTAAAATAAGATTAATTCTTTTAATTAATAGTATATTTTTATTTTTCGAAGTTAAATTATTTTATAACTTTTTGTCTTCTTACTGAGTTCTTTTTTATTATCATTCAAAAATTATTTTAATGGTAATCTTTATAAATTGTCCTGATGATAAATCTATCATCCCTGTTTGCAATACTTTATAGAATTAAGTTTATTTAACAAAGGTAGCTATGGATTTTATGTAATGAATTCAGTATGGTAAGCAAGGATGGATTTTCTCTTCTCATCACGGGCAGAATATTGTGTTGTAATTAGCACTAGAAGCGCAAGGGTGAGTTTTAGTGTTAGCATTGGGATTTAGGTAGAAATCTGGGCACCCTTCCACATTGCAAATCAGTGCTTTGCAGCTACGGTCAGAGGGAGTTATGGAGATGGGCACATTGAAACCAACAATTACAGAGATGTCATAGTAATCTAAATTGTTGCCGCCATTCAGAGTATATTCAACCAACCTTGGCTATCCGAAACTGTATAACTGAGCACATGGCTTCTTTCCAAATGATTTCATGTAGAAGATTACTCTATGGACCTTTGCTACTTGGAAATAATGAGATAATTACAATTTCTAGGTTGCAGGTAAAGTATTATGATGGTAACATGCACTTGGTTAAATAAAAGCCTTCAATAATACCATGAAGGTTTGTTTGACATGGTCATTCGTGATTTGCTGTAAATTTAGGATGATTTAGTTTTGGATCAATGATCTTGAATTACTATTTAATTATAAAAGTTCATTTTTTAGATTAAGGAAATAAGGAAAATGGTTAATTATGAGAAAAACACATCCATGGAGCTAAATGAGTGTAATAAAAAAAGTTAACTATATATAAATTTGTATAATAAAAATCATAATCAACATATCTAATGGATCATGAATTTGAGAGTAATTTCAACAGTTGGAAGCTGGGCTCAATGGCTCAATGAGTGTAATAAAAAAAAGTTAACTATATATAAATTTGTATAATAAAAATCATAATCAACATATCTAATGGATCATGAATTTGAGAGTAATTTCAACAGTTGGAAGCTGGGCTCATGAATTTGAGAGTAATTTCAACAGTTGGAAGCTGGGCTCGATAT
Organism: Pinus tabuliformis; assembly: GCA_031772625.1. NCBI lineage: Eukaryota > Viridiplantae > Streptophyta > Pinopsida > Pinales > Pinaceae > Pinus > Pinus tabuliformis. Next base: position 24,606,693 of record CM062807.1, read on the forward strand.
ATGGGCTCGATATATTAATGAACAACTTGCCAGCAAGGAGGGCTCACTTCTGACTCTAAGTCGAAGCAGGCCTATCACATTTGGTCTAGGCGGAGCGGACTATAATCAGGTATTACAATTAATTGGGGCGCTAAGTAGAAAGGCAAAAGGAGAAGTTGGGCTCGATATATTGATGATCGAGTGAATTGAACTTTTATTGATAAATTATAGATTGTACTTTCATAAATAATTATAAATGGTAGGGACTTGAAGGACACGAGGAACACTTAGCATAGTAGTTGACGTTAATATAGTTGTTGACTCACCCCATGCAAGTTGAAAGGCTATGATGATTCATAATTTCGAGGTTAAATACAAAGTATTATAATAGTCAATGTTATTATCACCTTGAATTTATGGTCACATACATGTACTTCATTAAATAAAAGCCCGCACTACTGCCATGAAGGTTTGTTTGACAGTGTCATTAGCGATTTTTTATAAATCATTTAGTTTTGGATCCATGATATTAGATTACTATTTAAAATTGCTTATTTTAATCTGGTATTATAAGAGTTTTCATTTCGTGGGTCAAGAAAATAACTTAAATGGTTAATTATTTGAAAAAACACATTCATAGAGTGAAAGGCATGAAAATGTTTGTAATAAAAATTATTAACCATAAATAAATTTGTTTGCTATAAAAAAAATCCAATCACAATTCCGAATGGACTAGTCGGAGGTTGGCTTAGGGTTTGTTTACACACTGTGCAGGGTTTGTTTACACACTGTGCAGGGGGGGAAATAAATCTGACTCCCGATATCATAGTAGGGACGACTTCCCAATTTCCACCCAGGGAACCCACGACGTAGACCTCTTATGGCTTTCACAAATCTGTCATTGAGCTATCTAGGGAGACCGGATTTGCGCCTCTCTCCTTTCGAGTGCGACCATCAGCCCTGGCTGCAGATCCAGTTTCGTATGCCTAAATCTATATTCTCTCATCATGGATTTGTCTGTAAAGGAGGAGAGGCTCGTTAAGGAGCAAAATCTACTACGAAAGGGTTTACAGGATCAATTTTGTTCCCCACGACCTCACATCTGCTATGTTGGCCTAGATTTGGTGGTAAATCATGTAGAAAGTAGCTCTCAAAGCTTAGATATTGACCCGTAAGTTATAGATCTACTAAAGAAACCTCGGATTTGCCATATCCAGAGACGAGAGAATGAAGGAAAATTTTCAAATTTGTATAAAATACCTGAGTGGGAACGATATGTTGTTGAAAGACTGAGTTATTTAATCCAGTTTCATCTCGGTAACCAACAAATTTTTAATTACTTCATGAGAGCAAGGTGCTTCAAGACCCGTATCCATTGGGAGACTATGGATTGAGTAAGGACTCAACTATTTCTTTGAACTTGATAATGGGGTACGATCCTCCCATCAAAATCCAAAGAAACCCAATGGATCACATCATTCAAAGATGTACTCAAAGTGAAAACTGACACTCGAGTCAAATCTGATCATATTCCCAGTGTTCCTGGTCCCTACATTGTGGAACGGCGGAATTAAGTTCTAGAAATGGTAGTAGATCATTCATAAGTTAATAATATTAGTTCAATCTTTCAATCCCAGACAGTTATATGCAGCAATGGATTTTTACTACATGGATAATAAATTATGATATTCATTTTTTTTCAAAGGTTTTTTCTTTATTAGATTTGAAACATTAAAGGAAAAGGAATTTGTTTTAAGAGAGGGTCTATGGTTTTGGAGTTTTTTTTACTCTTTTTATAATTTTATAGTTTCAGGAATTTGATGCTAATATGATGATGGTTTATAAAATGTTAATTGCATAATATTCTTCTTCATTTTTTTCTCATAAATTATTAGAAAAAATTGGAAATAAGCTTGGAAAGTATATAAGGATAGATTCACAAAGAACTCAAGGGACACTATTTACTTTTCCTAAAATTTATATGTAAATGTAATAAGATTATAATTCCTTGCAAAGAACTTAGAGTATAAATTTAATATATAATTTTAAATCTTGCTATACTTTTTCTTTGTTAAATTGGTATGTAAATATGATATGATTATTATTATAAATATAATAGTCTATTATATAAATAGAATATAAATTTTGTTAATTAATAAAATTATAAAAACATTCTTAATAAAAAAAAATATTAATGATAATTAATTGAAAATAAAATTCACATTAAATTATTACTATTTAAAATTTAATATAATATATAATAATAAAATCAATTTCATTATTATTTAAAATGTATCACATAATAATTTAAAAATCAACAAATTTATTATAGATAAACAACATATAATCTATATAAACATTTATCTTAAAGTATTTAAAATTATTTATTAAATTATTAAAAATAAATAAATTGGTTATATATAAATAACAAATAATTTTTATCAGTCATTTCCTTTCCATACACGGTAATAATGTTAGATCTAAGACTTTGTGATCCATAATGTAGAAATAATTTTTTTGGATTAATCACATTTATAAGATTTGATCAAAATTTAGAACCAATTAATATGGTCTATCCTCAAAAAATAATTATAATCTATATAATTATTTCTCATATTTCTAAATAAAAATGTTTATAAAATCATATATATCTATTTGTTTATTAAATCATTTAAAATCAATTAATCTCTAATATCGATTTTATTCATGTACACCTTAAATATATCCAAATTGACCCATATACAAGTTAAATATATCGAGAATAACATTACCCATTTACAAACTAAATAGTAAAAATATTATAAAAATAATTATGCATTTTCCCTTTTCAAAGGATATAAATTCCTTTCTATGGGATAGATCTTCTTGCACACGATGGTATTGTTATTATAAATATGATACTACAACCAACATTGTAATATTATTGTTGTATATATGATACTGTTAAGCTCCCTTTATGGCTTCCAATGGTCGCTGATAATTTGGAAACAATCTACAAGTTATTTCCTTTAATTACACAAACCAACTACAGTTACTTCTTTCAATTAGGGAAAGCAATTGTAGTAAATTAATTTCTTGTTGGAAACTCCTGGAGTGTTCCATTACTCCTTTTGCAGTTCTCTACCATGTTCTGTGGAACACTTGACACATAGCCAATAGAATTTTGATGAAAGCTTGGCTATAAATACTTTTGTTTGGTCCTAAAGCTCACTAAATCAATCCCCTTCAACCTTACACCATCAAGTTAGAGCGTGAAAAGCTTGGAAGTGCCTCACGGATGAGAGATTTTTGGTGAAGTTTGTAAATCTAAGGGTGACATTTGCAAAGTTGAGGGAGGGTGCAGTTTCATATGATTTAGCGGTTTCACGCGTGCTTTTGACGTTCACATGGGACTTGATCGAGGTGATAAGATTATATACGAAGTGTGAGTGTGTTAATTTCATGAAAGAAAAATAGCAGAATGCATTGATACAAATTCTAATTCTGTCACTAAGCAGCCTTGATGCACCACAGACATTCTCTCTTCAGCTTTTATATGCTCACTTTCCTTGCCTTAATACAAGTTTTCAATACAAATAAGTAAAGATTTGATACTAGAAGGAAGAAGGACGGCGGGTGAGTTTTGGAATCTCTTATTTCTTTCGTGCATGCATCCATCCAAGGAGGTCTTTGAGACTACCGATTTTGATCTAGCCAAAAACACATGTTAACACATCAGAAAACAAAAGAAGGGACTGTCTCAAGTGTAGCAGAAAGTTTGGTTTTGGAGTGTGAGCAGCATCAATGGCTGGAGATATATTTTTTATTGGGTATTAAAGTGTTTTTATTCTTTTAAATGTTTATTCTACTTTATAGAATCGTTATTCAGCTATCATTTGGTATAATAGCGTGTTTTATATCTGCCTTGATGTTTATAGACATACTTTGTTTGGCTCAATGCCATATTTAGAGGGTTTTCTGAATTAAGACATTTATTTGGAAATATGTCTAATTTTTTCTCAATTTTTATGTTTATAATATTTATTTGGTTTAATTATATGCAATTTGGATAATTGTTGTGCAAATTTATTAATTATGCTCATATTTAATTTGCATGAATTGATTATCTATGCTCTAATTAATACATGCTATTTTGGATGAGTATACCAGACCCATCATTGAATGCTATGCACGAATATTTTAGTTTATTTATGCAATTTCTAATTATTCACATATCAAGTTTATTTTTATGCATAAAAGAAATAATGTCTGAGTGATCCATATAATTTTTAATTGATTAGGGAATATCCACATCATCTCTAATTAAATAAAATTATATATTATGACTAATTACGATCACATAAAGAATATTTAGACATCAATTGTAATTAATTATACTAAATATAATAAATTTTATCCCACAGGAATTTTTATTATATTTATGTAATTAATTAGGATAAAATATTCATAAATTACACACAGGAATTATGAATTAATAGTTTTATTATAAAGTTGAAATCTAAGATAGAATTTATATCGAATTATAATCATAATATACCCTTTAGAATTATGAATTAAGTGAATAATTTGATAAATTCTATGAGAAAGAATAATTGAATCTGCTTGAATTGAAAATTTAGTCCACAGACAATTTGTATGTCATTACATTCAATTTTAAGCATGATTTACATTGGTAAAGCATGAAATTTTATTTTTAGGCCTCAATTTTTTAACATAAGCATGTGATCTTTAATTTTATGCAGTTTTACACCCTAAAAATTTCTCTGATATTCGTTGTGATATTCCTGAACTTAAGGGAGATAACTATAAAGTCTGGAAGGAGATAGTTCTCCTTCATTTGGGGTGGATGGACATAAACTATGCTATTAGGAAAGATGAACCACCGTCACTCACTAATACCAGCACTGCAGTGGACATCACGCTTTATGAATGATGGGAGTGATATAATCGCCTAAGCATGATGTTCATTAAGACTAAAATTTTAGCTGGTATTCGTGGTTCCATTGATCAGCATGAAAAGGTCTGAGACTTGCTGAAAGCCATCGATGATCAATTCGTCACTTCAGACAAGGCACTAGCAAGCACCCTAATCATGAAGTTCTCATCCCTAAGGCTCACTAGCGTGAAAGGTGTATGCGAGCACATCATGCAAATGAGGACATTGTGGCTCAATTGAAGAAACTCAAGGTTGAAATATAGGAGTCCTTCTTGGTGCACTACATCCTGAACACCCTTCCACACCAATACGGACCCTTCAAAATCTCATACAACACACATAAGGATAAATGGTCAATTAATGAACTCATGACCATGTGTGTTCAAGAGGAAGAGAGATTGATGATGGAACTAGGAGAAAGTGCAATGATGGTAATGTGTGGAAAGGGAAAATCTCAAGCCAATCGGAAAGGAAAGGTAATGTACCTCCCCAAGCTGATACAAGAAGGATTCCATGTGTTTCTTTTGTAAAAAGGAGGGACACATGAAGAAGGAATGTGCCAAATTTCAAAAATGGCTTGTGGACAAAGGTAATCCAATCTTATTTGTTTGTTATGAATCTAATATGGTTAATGTCAATATTAACACCTGGTGGATTGATTCTGGATCAAAAATTCACATTTCGAATTCCTTGCAGGGTTTGCAAAACCTAAGGAAGCCAATGCGAAGTGAGCAAATAATCTTATCAGCAAATAAGATGGGATCGCATGTGGAAGATATAGGAACATGATATTTAACTTTAAGTAGTGGCTTTGTTTTAGAATTAGAAAAGACCTTTTATGTTCCAAGTTTTTCTAGAAACTTGATTTCAGTTTCAAGGCTTGTACATTTTGGATATTCCTTCAACTTTTCAGAAACATCCTTTAGTTTATTTTATAAATCTGATTGTGTTGGAAATGGTATTGTGTCTAATGGTCTTTACTATATTAATTTACAAAATAATGTCACTTATGATTCAATGCATGTTCACACTGGCACTAAAAGATGTGTTATTAATGAAGATTCCTCTAAATTGTGGCACCGGATATTAGGTCATATCTCCATAGAAAGAATAAAAATATTGGGAAATTAAGGGGTACTTAATACTATGGATTTTACTGATTTTGAGACTTGTGTGAACTACATAAAGGGAAAGCAGACCAACAAGTCAAAGAAAGGTGTCAATAGGAGTTCGGACATATTAGAGATCATACATATGATATATTTAGTCTAAACATGGACTCAAACGGTCAAAGATGCTTCATCTCTTTTATAGATGATTACTCATGATATATGTATCTCTACATGCTTCATAAAAATAATGAAGTTTTAGATGCCTTTAAGATCTTTAAGGCTGAAGTAGAGAAACAATGCAGCAAGCAAATTAAGATCGTGAGATTAGATAGAGGTGGAGAATATTATGGTAGATACATAGAAGATGGACAAGCACCTGGGCCATTCACAAAATTTCTTCAAGAGCATTGGATTTTTGCCCAATACACCATGCCTAGTTTACCCGACCAGAATGGTGTAGCAGAAAGAGAAAACCGAACATTATTGGACATGATGCAGAGTATGCTTAGCAACTCCAATCTTCCTAAATCCTTGTGGACTAAAGCACTTAAGATGGTAGTGTATATATTAAACCGAGTTCCAACCAAGGTTGTTCCTAAAATGCCATTTGAATTATGGAAAGGTTGGACACTGAGTTTGCGACATATGCGCATTTGGAGATGCCCATCTGAAGTGAGAATATATAATCCACAAGAGAAGAAGCTAGACCCAAGGACCATTAGTGGGTATTTCGTTGGATATGCTGAAAGCTCTAAAGGTTACATATTTTACTGTCCATCTCACAACACTAGGATTGTAGAATCAAGAAATGCAAAGTTTCTTGAAAATGACTTGATTAGTGGGAGCAATCAAACCAGGAACATAGTTTCTGAGAAGGATCATTCAGAATCTCAACCTTCCACCTCAAATGATATATTGGTTATTGTTCACAACACCCCTCAAGTGCAAACTGGTGTTGAACAACCATTTATCGGAGTTCCACAAGCTGCTAATGACATTCCAGTAGATCAGGTAGTTCAAGAGTTGCCAAGAACTTTTGAACAACGATTTGAACCACATACTTCTTAGGAAAATGATGGTACAACATTAAGAAGATCTACTAGACCAAAGAGATCAGCAATTCCTGATGATTATGTTGTGTGTCTGTAAGAATCTGACTACAACATTGGAGTCGAAAATGATCTCGAGTCTTTTTCACAAGCCATGAGTTGCAAAGAATCAGAATTATGGTACGATGCCATGAACGAAGAGATGAATTCTATAAAGAGTAACGAAGTCTGGGATCTTGTTGAGTTGCCTAATGGTGCAAAATCCATTGGATGTAAATGGGTCTTTACGACAAAGAAAGACTCATTGGGCAACATTGAGAGATATAAGGCAAGACTAGTTGCTAAGGGATTCACTCAGAAAGAAGGAATCAACTACATAGAGAATTTTTCTCCTATATCTAAGAAAGACTCATTGCATGTTATTATGGCATTAGTAGCCCATTTTGACTTAGAGTTGCAACAAATGGATGTGAAAACGACATTTCTTAATGGAGATCTAAAGGAGGAGGTTTACATAAAACAACCTGAATGATTCCCCTCTAGTGATGGTGAGAAATTAGTTTGCAAGCTCAAGAAATCCTTATATGGTTTAAAACAAGCATCCCTCCAGTGATATTTGAAATTCCATAATGTAATTTCTTCAATCGGTTTTGTAAAAAACATTATGGATCAACATATATACCTGAAACTCAGTGGGAGTAAAATTTGTTTTCTTGTTTTATATGTGGATGACATTTTGCTAGCAACCAATGATAAGGGTTTGCTACATGAGGTGAAACAATTCCTCTCTAAAAATTTTGATATGAAGGATATGGGTGAGGCATCTTATGTCATTGGCATTAAGATCGATAGAGACAAATTTCGAGGCATCTTGGGTCTGTCTCAGGAAACCTATATTAATAAAATTTTAGAAAGATTCTGGATGAAGGATTGTTCACCAAGTGTAGCTCCCATTGTGAAGGGTGGTAGGTTCAATTTGAACCAATGCCCAAAGAACGACTTTTAAAGGGAACAAATGTAGAACATTCCATATGCTTCTGCTATCGAAAGCCTAATGTATGCTGAGTCTGCACAACGCCTGACATTGCATTTGTTGTGGGAATGTTGGGACGATATTAGAGCGATCCACGTTTAAACCACTGGAGAGCTGCAAAGAAATTAATGAGGTACCTTCAAGGAACCAAAAATTACATGCTTATGTATAGACAGACGAACAATTTGGAAATAATTGGCTACTCAGATTTTGATTTTGTTGGATGTGTTGATTCACACAAATCAACATTAGGATACATTTTTATGATGACCGGTGGAGTTGTATCATGTAGGAGTGTCAAGGAGACCTTGATTGCCACTTCCACTATGGAAGCCAATTTCGTCTCCTATTTTGAGGCTACTTTACATGGTGTATGGTTTAAGAGTTTCATTTCTGAGTTTATAATTATGGATTCTATCTCTAAGCCATTGAGAATATATTGCAACAATTTAGTTGTTGTTTTTACCGATAAAAACAACAAAAGTGGGAGTCGAAATAAACACATTGAATTGGAGTATTTAGCTATAAGGGAACGTGTTGAAGAAAAGAAAGTGGTCATTAAGCACGTCAACACTGAGTTGATGATCGTTGATCCTTTGACTAAGGGCATGCCACCATTGAAATTCAAGGATCATGTAATGAATATGGGACTTGGTTCCATTATGTAGTTTCTCATTGTATGGACAATGTTATTTCAATGAAATTTTTAATTATTGTGATATTTTTCTCATATTTATGTGCACCTTAATTTGATTTGAGAAAATTCATCTGTGTAGGACCAAGAATAAACATAAGGTTTATTCATTACGAAATTGTTGCCACATAAATTATAATAGAAATAAATACATAGTAATACATGGAAGATAATACTCGTCATTAGAGTACTTATCACCATGATTCATGTATCTATTACTTGCTAAAGATTATCAATGGGTTTTAATATGAGACATTAGATTGGAAGTATGAACCAAGTGGGATAATGTTAAGCTCCCTTTACAGCTTCCAACGGCCGACGATAATTTGGAAACAATTTGCTAGTTATTTCCTTCAATTATGGAAACCAACTGCAGTTATTTCCTTCAATTACGGAAACCAACTGCAGTTAATTAATTTCTTGTTGGAAGCTCCTCGAGTGGTCCATTACTCCTTATGTAGTTCTCTACCATGTTTTGTGAAACACTTGACACATAACCAATAAAATCTGATGGAAGCTTGGCTATAAATCCCCTTCACCCTTACACCATCCCAAAGCTCACTAACGCAATCCCCTTCAACCTTACACCATCAAATTAGAGTGAGCAGAGCTTGGAAGTGCCTCACAGAGCTTGGAAGGGAACGATGGTTCATAATTTAGAGGTTGCATACAAAGTATTATAATGGTCAATGTTATTATCATGTTGAGTTTATGGTCACATACATGCACTTCATTAAATAAATGCCCAATATTGCCATGAATGTTTGTTTGACATTGTCATTAGTGCTTTTCTGTAAATGATTTAGTTTTAGATCAATGATATTAAATTATTATTTAAAATTGTTTATTTTAATATGGTATTAAGAGTTTGCTTTTAGTGAGAAAATAATTTAAATAGTTAATTATTTGAAAAAACACATTCATGGAATAAAATCCATGAAAATGATTGTAATAAAAATGATTAACCATAAATAAATTTGTATAATAAAAATCATTAGCAACACATCCAGCCGAGTTTGCCATAGAAAATCCAATCACGACAAGTGCGAATGGACTAATCGGAGGTCGGGTTAGGGTTTGTTTACACACTATGCCGAGGGGAAAATAAACCCGACAGAGGGGAAAATAAACCTGATTCCCGATATCATAGTAGCGACGACTTCCCAATTTCCACCCGTGGAACCCACGACGTAGACCTTTTATGGCTTTCAACAAATCTGTCATTGAGTTATCTAGGAAGACTGGATTTGTGCCTCTCTCTTTTCTACTGCGATCATTAGCCGTGGTTGCAGATCCAGTTTCATATACCTAGATCTATATTCTCTCATCATGGATTTGTTTGTAGAGAAGGAGGAGAGGCTCGTTAAGGAGCAAAATCTACTGCGAAAGGGTTTACAGGATCTGCTACGTTGACCTAGATTTGGTGGTATATAATGTGGAAAGGAGCTCTCAAAGCTTTAGATATTGACCCGTCAATTATAGATTTACTAAAAAAAACCTCGGATATGGCGTATCTAGAGGAGAGAATGAAGAGAATGAAGGAAGAAAATTTTTCAAAGTTGTATAAAATACCTGAGTGGAAAATACTTTGTTTATTGGATTTGGGAATGGTATGTTGTAGAAAAACTGAGGTATTTAATCCACTTTCAACTCGGTAACCAACGAATTTTCAAGTACTTGAACATGAGAGCAAGGTGCTTCAAGACACGTATCCATTGGAAGACAATGGATTGAGTAATGACTCAGCTATTTAGTTGAACTTGATAATGGGGTAGGATCTTCCCGTCAAAATCCAAAGAAACCCAATGGATCACATCATTCAAAAATGTAATCGAAGTGAAAACTGACACTCGAGTCAAATCTGATCATATTCCCAATGTTCCTCGTCCCTACATTGTGGATTAGCGGAATTAAGTTCTAGAAATGGTAGTAGATCATTCATAAGTTAATGATATTAGTTCAATCTTTCAATCCCAGACAGTTATATGCAGAAACGGATCTATTTCAATGGAATTTTATTAGATGGATAATAAATTATGGTATTCATTTATATATATATATATTTTATTTTTTTGGATTAAATTTGAAACAGGGAAAGAAAATGAATTTGTTTTAAGAGAAGATTTATGGTTTTGGGGTTTTTCTAAGTCTTTTTTATAACCTTACAGTTTCAGGAATTTGATGCTAATATAATGATGGTTTCCAAAATGTTAATGTGGGTTAGATTGCATAATATTTCTCTATTTTTTACCTCATAAAATACTAAAAGAAATTGGAAATAAGCTTGGGAAGTATATAAAGATAGATTCACATAGAACTAAAAAACAATATTTACTTTCCCTAAAATTTATATGTAAATGTTATAAAATTATAATTCCTTGCAAAGAATTTAGAATATAAATATAATATAATATTTTAAATTGTGTTATATTTTTTCTTTGTCAAATTGATAGGTAAATATGATATGATTATTATTATAAATATAATAGTGTATAATATAAATAGAATATAGATTTTGTTTATTAATAAAATTATAAAAACATTCTTAATAAAAAAAATATATATTAACGATAAATAAATGAAAATAAAATTCACAATAAATTATTATTATTTAAAATTTAATTTAAAATATAATAATAATATCAATTTAAAATCATCTTCATTATTATTTAAAATGCATCACATAATAATTTAAAAATTAATAAATTTATTATAGATAAACAACATATAATCTATATAATCATTTATCTTAAAAAATTTAAATTATTTATTAAATTATTAAAAATAATAAATTCGTTATCTATAAATAGCATATAATTTTTATAAGTCATTTCCTTTCTATACAGGGTAATAATGTTAGATATAAGACATTTGTGATCCATAATGTAAAAATAAGCTTTTCTAGTTAATCACATAGATAAGATTTGGTCAAAATTTAAAACCAATTAATATGATCTATCTTCAAAAAATAATTATAATCTATATAATTATTTCTGATAGTTATAAATAAAAATGTTTATAAAATCATATATATTTATTTATTAAATCACTTAAAATTATTTGATCTCTAATATCCATTTTATTCATGTACACCTTAAATATATCCAAATTCATCCATATACAGGGTAAAGATATCCAAAATAACATTACTCATTTACAAACTAAGTAGTAAAAATATTATAAAAATAATTATGCCTTTTCCTTTTTCAGAGGATATAACTTCCTTTCTATGGGATAGATCTTTTTGCACACAATGGTATTCTTATTATAAATATGATACTACAACCAGCATTGTAGTATTCTTATTGTAGATATGATACTGCATAGAATTCGGTTTATTTATCAAAGTTAGCGATGGATTTTATGTAGCGAACAGAGAACAAGGTATGATAAGAGAATAAGGTATGATAAGCAGGGATGGATTTTATGTTGTCATCAAGGGCAGAATATAAGGTTGTATTTAGCACCAGAAGCGCAAGCGTGGGTTTTCGTGTTATCACTGGGATATAGGTAGGCATCAGGGCACTTGTCCATTTTGCAAGTCAGTGCTTTGCAGCTACTGTCGGAGGGAGTTAGGGAGAGAGGGACATTGAAACCATCAATTACAGAGAGGTCATAGAAATCTTGGTTGCCCCCATTCAGAGTATATTCGACCAGTGTTGTAGGAGACTGTCCCGAGAGTGTACACCTGAGCACGCCGCCGCAGTCACCACTGCGGCAGCTTCCTTTACCAGAGGCATCGAAGGAGCATCCCGTACGTCCCCAAAATCTGCCTGAGCTTGTTCCTGCGGGCACGTCAACACTCCATGATTGCCCCTGCCCCAGCGCTTGACCGCCGCCTACGGGAGTACCTGCGGCCCATACCGTGTATGAACACTGGTTCTTGATCACAAATGTCACAGCCGTAGCTCCTGCACTTACCAAAGCAAACAAATATTTCTTTATCATATCATAACTCATTTACGTACATAAAATACCATATGCAATGCAGTCAAGGGATTACTGTAACCTTACCTTGAAGATAAACGTTAAATATTAACGCTATTATTGCTGTAACATAAATCGAAACTGCAAATGTTCTTGCCCCCATTTCAACGGCCACCAACAAGTAATTAAACACAACTACAAAACGAGGGAATTGCAGTGGAGCTTATTTCATGTTGTATACCACGAATGGCACTCTATATATAGCCGAGGGTAGCCAGCCAAAACTTGATATTAGCGTAGCGTATACTGCACGAAAGTCATATCAACTTGTAGATGTTCCACGCCGTCTTAAACTAGCGATCACAAATATCCCACGAAATTCTTATCTAGATTATACTAAGAAAAGGATTAAGATAAAATGTGTGATGTACATTAAGCTACTAAATAAACTATTGTTTAGTGAAGAAAAAACAAGGGGCAGAGTGCGTGAGGGAAATTTCTGAAGAAGAAACAAACACCAGAGAGCGTGATGTACAGATGGAGTCGTAGTTTAGCACGAGCCATTCCAGGAATATCTCCGCACATTCCATGAATATTCCGAATACGATTAAACAATCGATTTTGCTTCTTTCATAAAATACGAAAATATTTTTAAAATCTACCGTGAAATTAACACATCCCAACTAAATTTAACACATACCAAAAGTTTCCGCGTCATCCTCAAACTGCCGATCACGACGACCTCTTTCCCGATTTCCTATGTGAAACAATCGATTTAATTCCTCTTTCCATCTTCATGATTACTATGTGGATTTTATTCATCCAATTTCTTTGCTCGCCAAAGTCTCTCGATTTTACTCGTGCAATTTCTTCGTTCGCCCTACGCGATTAACGTGACCACTACGCGAATTTGCAAGACAAACACGACTCACTGGAAACTTTCATATGCTCGGTAATTCTGCAAGGCTAATACGAGTCCTTGACAAATAGATCAAACATATTCATATTAACCTAATGTCTTTGGTCCCACTGATCGATCTTTTTCTGAAATTAGCTTATATTTTAAGCAGAGGTTAGTTTTGATGTTAAATGAAACAATGTTATCCTTGAGATGGTGGAAAGTAAAATTTGATTAAGTTTAAATATTTATGCCTAAGAAGCTGTCTATATTCGAATTTGGCTGAAGAATTTATAATTTCAATATTTTTTTTTGGTTTCATACTCGTTATAAAAAGTATGTGACTGGTTTTTCATAGTTGATATGAAAAGCGTGTGAATGGTTTTCCAATTTCTTATGTTTGTTTTCCTTTTAATATATTAAAAAAATTATTTGTGCAATCTGGTTATCTTCTTCTTTATTATTATTATTATTATTATTATTATTATTATTGAAACTTGGTATTGCAATTTGGTATCCTTACTTTTTATTTGGTGTAGCTATTGAAACATGGGTTGGATCCATACTTTTAATTTAATAATATTGATAAAAATAATGTTATTGGCTTACTTTTAGGTTTTATTTGTTGGGATTTTAATAATATTAGTTTTTTATTATTTTAGGTTTATAATAATAAAATTATTATTAATTAATAATAAACATTAAATTTAATATTAATATGAATATTGATCTTAATATTATTATGAAGTTATTATTATTATTAATGAAATTAACATTTTTAATATAAGTGATATAAATATTAATATTAATACTAATATTAATAAATATATTATATTATGAAGCTATAAGTTCCATTAGCATAACTGGTGAAATAAACTCTCGGGGAGGTGTTGTAAAGTGTAATATATATCACATCCTCACCCTCGTGAAAGAGATCACCCTCTAGGCCAAGAAACCCATAATAATCAGTCAAGAAATAAAAATAGAACTTAGGAAATTATCAAGAGGGATATTATAGGAAAATAAAAGCAAAGCCCTTTTACATGTTGGAGTAACCTTGATGAAATTTTTGCCTTCAAGGGGAGAAGCAAAAGCGGAAAAAAATTATTATGTGCACTATGTGGCTAGAGTCGTGAGGGTCGCCATTGAGGCATAACTTAGGCCAATGACCACCTTGAACTAGAAATATGGTTGACATAAGGAAGATAAACTAAAACGAAAGTAGAGGGGTTTGTGTATAACTGCATAAACTCGTCAACAAAAAATGACTGAGCTTGGAGATGGTGAACAACACCGAATGGGGGAAGGGCGAACCTCTACTAGAAACCTCACCTCAGAGATCGACAAAGTTTTCCCCTGAAGGGCAGTGGCAACAATGAGTAGTGGGAAGGCCAAGTAAAGGTAAAAGCCATTTAGGGTTTGAAAATCATCTTCCACCATCGATCTACATACAGGTATATCTCCACAGTTACACATAATCCAAAGCCCACCTAACTTCCCATGTGAACGAGATGAGGTGGCAAGTTGGGAGTAGTACTTCTCGCATCTTAACCTCACCAGGATCCAATAGAAGATAGGGTTGGTTCCAGGGGTTTGAAACATGAATAACAGTGCCCCATGTGAATCATGCCAAAAATATTACTCATTCATCACCAACCTTTGACCTAGAATATCAAATATCACATACACATATTAATTCAAAGGTGTGGGCACTTAATATGAATATTGGAAAGGGTGATCAGCCCATCTCTAACACCTGGGTTAATGAGAATGACAATAGGGGTTGACCCTTTATTACAATATAAACATATCGAATAAATAAACTAAACTTTGATGCATAGAATAATGAACACACGTAATAAATCATTATTACCAAGTGCATATGGAAAAAATAACAAAGGAATGCATGTTGACTTTAAAGGTAAATGGTTGAGAATCCAAAAAAAATAAAAATTATGTTAGTATCCATAGGAGATGTGACAGTAGAAGGGATAACTAGTGAAATAATTTGATAGGGTCCAGGAGAATAATAAAAAAAAAATTAACACTCAATAACCAGAAAGGTCTAGAAATTTGATTAGCTATTGAAACAAAGGATTAAAAAACAAAGAGACTCTTTCGGAAGGACCGAACAACCATAAAATCTTAATCTCACCATGAAATTCCACACCATTGAGACACCTTGTAGTTCATAAAACATATTCTGGCATGCAAAATACTAACAAGCCAAGAATGTTGTAGAGATTGGACATAGAAAAAATCTCCTTACAATTTCCTACCCACCAGGCATGGAGATGTTTTGGGTGAAGCTCAAATCCTTTCCAACCACTTCCCATTTTGGATTTGTCCCTTACTTTCACCACTTTTGATGTCCTATAATTCACTTCCTTTTTCAATATCACCCTGCTCCATGATTGAAGGATCAACATTGGGTGCATGTATTTAATGTTGGTCTCTAAGGAGTTGAAACGTCCATGCAATAGAGACCCCACAGAGACAACGTCATTGGGGAGATATCCTACCTATAGTGGGAGTATACCATTGGAACTACAGAAGAACATAGAGTTGCAATAAAGAGACCAAGTTTCTATAAAGCCAACACCATTGGGAGAAATACCCCACATGTGAGGCATGAATGTTGCAAAGGTTGTAGAAGAAGATATAGCCACAAACGTCTAGTCAAGAGCTTGAAAACTTAATGAGAGATTCCATATTACTGTGAAAGTATGTATGATGGATAAAATGTGTGGCTACATGGGGTAGGATAACCATGCCATCCATGTGATTTGAGGCAGTGAGGTGGCGGGCACCCCCTTCCTGCTTTGTTGGCACAATTTCTGACACCTCAATCAATGATAATTTGTTCAGAAGCTTAAAAATAATGTGTACATTTACTTTTATGCATAGGATAAATAAAAAAATAAGAGGTCCCATGGGGACTCATTGTTGCCCCCAATAATGTAGAAAAAAGGTAGTATTCAAAAATTGTTGTCTTATTTGTTTCTTTATTTTTAACAAAAAAATGACGAAAATGGTCTTGTAATGCTAGGATCTTGGATAGACACAGGTGATGTTTTGGTAGGTAAATTAACTAGCATGGATGCTGGCTCTCTAACAAGCTCTTGCCCTGGAAGGGATGAGCCAGCCCCAGTTCCCAAGAAAGCACCACTAACAGCTGCATATATAGTTCCAGAAGCGGATGTAGATTGAGTTCAGGATAAACAACATTCGTTTCATCCTATACTCTACCCCTTTGGATTTGAACCTATGTCCTTCCAAAAAAAGGGAAGCAAAAATTCTTAATGATTAAACTTCATAACAAAAAAAACACATATTACTTATTATATAGAAATTTTATAGACTTAATTATATTAAAATATAATTATAAATAGTAAATTATTATAATAGAATACAATATAATTAGTAATTATTGTTGATTTCTAATTTATTAATTAACACATAAATATTTATTAATTATATTTTCATTTATCCAAAATATTATAAACTATATATTAATATGGTTTATGATATGGGATGACATGTAATACAAGTACAATCACATGTTATGTTAAAAATCTTGTATGAGGTATTTATAATCACTACATTATTGAGATGTTAGAGGATTTCATATAGTTTCTTCATCTAATTATATACCTAAAATTTGTAAGTTCATTCTACTTATCTAAAGTTGTAATAATCTAGGAAAATGCTCTTATTCTCGTAATGAATATCAAAAATAAGTTATTGATAACATGTGTTTAATCATCAATATCACACTAAAATTTTCATGTTGATCATGATATTGTTAAGTGTATCTTCTAGTAACTCAATATCTCTTTTCTTTGCCTTGTATATCTTTTGGATCATTAAAGTTTTAAAATCAATCCTCATAATTTCCTAACTTATTTCAAAGTCCATTATACCTTGGAGTTTGGATACTAGGTCATTATCATTTAAGGTATTCCATCATGCTTTATCTACTTGTATATAGAAATGATTCTTACTTGGTGACTTACTCCTTGAATCAATTAGAATTTCACAATCATAATATGTAAATTTTGTCCATCATATAGAATTTGACTTTAATATCCTTGGTGACAAGTATTTATACCAAGATTATTCTAATTCATATATTCCATGCTCATCACTTGACATGGTCATTCTACTTCCCACTTATTACATAATAAGAAACAAAGTCACTTACTTGAATCCATAATGATTTTACACATACATATTGGAGATTTGGTAATATAAAAATGTATTATTCATGCACATTCAACTTCCTATGACCATATACGTCCAATTATATTCTAATGACTACCAAGATTGTTCCATTATGATTATTCCAACATAACTATTTAAGAACATTCCATCATGTTCCACAGTAAATTACTACTTCCTATCATTTCCTTATATGTTATTAGAAGGTCACTTATTTATTGAACACACTTTAAATTCCATGTTTTGACTCACTTTTATCTTCCATAAAGTTAGTATATTTATGGAAAGAGCCTATGATTTTAGTTAGAGGAAAAGGGTGCCCTTTAAAGGTCATTTGTAGTCCTCGAAGGTGTAATTCTTAGTTAGAGAAGCCTATAATCTTCGTTTAAGGCCAAACTCTTGACTTTGTTCCTCCAACCATATCCATGCTCTAGAGACTTGTGCATAATATTTAAAAAGTCATAAAATTTACTAACCCATTTAGAGAGAAAGGATATAATTAAAGGGTCCTTTGTAATGGTTTAAAATATTTTTGATGTACCTAGATGCCTAGACGCTTCTTTCAGGACCTAAGACCTAGACATCCTCTATCAACTAAGGACCCAAGACACATACCTGACACTCAAAATCTCCTAATGATGCTAATATCCCCACTTGAAGGCTAAAGGTTTCATTGAGGGGTCACATATGGTCATTTGAGGTGTCATGTATAACCCTTGAGCCATAGAAGTTTCATAAAACATCACAAGGTCCAGAATAGTCATTTGAGATATCATGTTTGCCCATATATTTCTAGATATTCTTTTTACTTTATCCATAGTTTTGGCTCCACCTGGATTATATCAAGGAACATGGCCTCTAATAGTTTTATTTGTTGTAGTTGAACTTGAGAAGCAATGTTTAGGTCCCAAGAATCTCACTCTTGATAATACTCCGCACCTCAAAAAACACGTTTCCATTGGAAGGGCATGGAGGGAGTAGAAACACGAGGATAGAATACAAAAGTTGAAGGCAGAGGTGGGAAGGCAAGTGTCCAAGAAAGAGAGGCTATGTAAGGAGAGACTAGCAGTAGAGTGAAAGAGGCCAAAGGAAACCTTATAGTTAGCAGAACTTAATCAAACAAAATCCAACCAAGAGAGTGAATTACAAAGCTAAGGGAGAGACCGATGGAAACCATAATGGTACACATGTGGGAAAAATGGGTGGGCTAGAGAAGGCATATAGGATCCGTGCATATGAATTCCCCCAAGCACTATCTTACTAAGAATTTATGAACTGGAGTGCCATTATGAATCTTGTTGAACATGTTAACAATAACTTGAGAATTTCCCTCCATATATATTTTGGAGGAAGCTTGTTCCTTTGTGATTTCCAACCTAGTTATTAAGCCTGCGAGATCCACTACATTATTGTTGTTGATTCCCAAGGAGCCTGAGTTTATATAAAGATGATGTAATTTATGAACTTGAATAATACAACCAAAACCAAATGGGCCTAGGTTACCATATCATCTTTCTCCGTTACTAGTGCCACTTTTGATGTCCCATAAGTCACTTCCTTTATCGTTACTTCCTTGCTCATTAATTGAAGGATCAACATTGTGTGGATGTACTTAACTTTGATCTCCATAGAGTCAAAACCTCCATGCAACTAAGTCCCCACAGATCCAATGTTGTGGTGGAGATATCCCACCTACAATGAGAGTCTACCAATTGGATTGCAGAAGAACACGGGGTTGCAACAGAGAAACCGAGTTTCTATAAAGCCAGTGCCATGGCAGAAATACCTCACATGTGGGGTACGAATGTCATATAGGTTGCAAAAGAAGAGGGAGCCACAAAATTTGGGTCACAACGGGAATGAGAGATGACATCTTAATGTGAACATATGTATGATGGCTAACATGTGTCCCTCCATGGGGTAAGATAGTCATGCCATCCCCCCTCTTAAATGTGATTGGAAGCAGTAGGGGAGCGTGCTCACCCTTCCTCCTCCCTTGGCACACATTTGAACACCTCGATCGAGATGATTTGTGCCCACACATAAAAATAATGTGTACATCATTTTTGGTTCATAAGATAAACAAAAAAATAAGAGTTACCATGGGGTTTCATTGTTCCCCAACAATGTAAAGAAAAAAAGTAATATTCAAAAATTGTTATGTGTAATTTGTTTCTTTATTTCTTATAAAATATAATTTTCAAGATAAAAAAAAAATATGTTTCATCCTATACTCTATCCCTTTCGATATGAACTTAATACCTTTTAGAAAAATGAAGTACAAAATCTTAACTATAAAAACCACATAATATATTTTATATATAAATTTCATAAATTTAATTATATTAAATTATAATTTTAAACAGTAAATTCATATAATATAAAATAATATAATATAATTTATAATTATTTCTCATTTTTATTAAGAGCTAAATATTTATTAATTATATTTCCAATTATATATAAAATTTTATAAAATATATTTTAATATGGTTTATGATAGGATGACATAAAATACATGTACCATCACATGTTACATTAAAAATATTGTATGAGGTATTTATAGTCATTACCTCAGTTACATGTTATAGGTTTTCATATAGTCTTTATATATGTATATAAATAAAAGTTTTAAGTTCATTCTATTCATTTAAAGTTGTAATAAATTAGGCTTTTCTTACGCAAGCAGTGAATTTAATCAATAAGTTATTAGTACCATTGATACTAGCACAATCACATTAGTAAATGTGGTTGATATAAGGTGAAGGCATCATTTTCCATCATTTATATGCCAATCAACTTTTGTGAAACATTTTCCTTATTAGATTCTACTCAGGAAATAATTGCATATATTTGAGGATGTTAAACGCATTTAATGATATCTTGAAAGAAAATAATCGGGTCACACATATCATCGACAACATACCACTTATTATACCATATGCAATGAGATTTATGGACTTGATTTATAAAATATTAGTTTGTAACTATGATAATTTGTTTTGAAAAATATTCTAATGAGAATGTTTCTTCCTTTTGCATTCTCCCACTAAAATGAAGTATAACCAAAAAGCTAAAAGTCTAGCTCCTTATAGTTAGAGGATAGAGTTGACAAGTTGACATTTGGGATGCAAATGGTGGTGGTGAGGGTAGAGGTGGGCATTGAATGACCAACCAAACATATTATTTATACGGGACATGTATGTCATGATATGTGAAGAAGTGAAGTGAAAACTCTAGCATGTTGTATTATTGAAGTTGTTTGCATAGTTAAGAATATGCCTGCTGAAGATCTAGTTTGTTTTGTGAAAAGCAAGCAATGTCACAACATTAAATATGCAAACCAAATATTTCTTTTTATCTTTAAGTTCTAAATCAATTTGAACTTTATGTTACATCAAATTAGTTTCTAAATTGGTTAATCAACAAGATCATATATGAAGAAAAATCAAATTTGCAGTAATACAATTTATGGGAAAATTTTAGGCACTAAATTTTGCAAATGGGCTTTCTTTGGACATTTTCTGAAAACATTATTCATCAATTTGGTTAAACATTCACCTAATTTCTTACATATATATGATTAAATGGATGATATTGACCCAAAAAATTAATAATTTTAATAGTAAATTACATGTTTTTTTAGTTGAATATTGGCCTTTATTTTATATTTATGAGTTTTAAAATCTCAATGGTGAACTACCATACTATATATAGGAAATATATTAAATCCTTATAAAATATCTTATTTTTATATAAAAAAATTTATTACAAAATTGGTAAAATATCTTTATATCCAAACTCTAGCAAGATAAAATCATATAAGGCAGAGAAAATCCATAACAATCTAGTACCAACATCAGCTATATGAATGTGTGTTTGTGCTGAGAAAGATATATTTTATTTTATTGATTATTATTTTATCATCTTAAAATTAACATAAAAAATCATAAAACAAATTATAAATATATATAGATATACACTAATATAAATAACATATAATTTAAGAAAAAAAAAAACAAATTCTTTGATCAAATTTATTGAGATCATACTTACATTTAAGTTAAAATCAAATCTAAAGATAAATTCGAATATGCTCGTCAAAAATCCAAAAGTAACTGAGATATCACAAAATTGTATTTCTACCATACAACTTCAAAGGAAAATTCAGAAACAACAACGTGAAAACCCCAAACAACATGGATGTTTTATCAAATTTAATGAAAACATAATATATCATAAATAAATAAGCTGAATACGTATCGTTGATTGAGAAGCATATCTGAATGTACAAAGTCTTAATTACCACAATAATCCCATTCAAAAAGTTTTGACAACTCTGAGGGCGTAAATTTTCTGATATGCCTCGAAGAAACTGCTCAGGTTTAGTCAGTCATAATTTCGGATGTAACTGAAAATCTTTGTTTGAGAAAATACTCACCACCATCCCATGGTGTTTCTGGAGGCCATGAGCACAAGTTAGTGAGTTACGTCGATCAAATCGAAACAAAATGTGTGTATTTAGATGAATTCAATTTTTAAAAGCATAAACTGTTAAATGAGAAGTCGAATTTATGAACAGTAGTTTCTAGATCATTCGAGATCTTCATCTTAATCACATACATGATTTTACATCCTTTTTCTGCCTCTACAAATTTGTAATTTCTATGGCCAGGGATTGAAAGCTAAGGCCCAAGCTTGTTATGTAATGCAAAGTGATCTCTATTCTCCAGTGATTGTTTTATCTATTCCACTGTTTCTGACTAAGTAATCTTGTTGTTTCTCTATTTCTCTGTTTGTCTGAATTATTCTCTGCTTTTGCAGTCTAAGTCTCTGAGTATAAATCCATTGTGTGTTATGTATGCTCTGATCTAACAACTCGTATCAGAGCTAGGGTCCAATATCCATTGTCGAGGCTACTTAGTGCCATCGCTTTACTCTGGCAGCGTTCGTTAAAACGTTGGCTGTTACCCCTGTTGTCCAGGAAATAGCTGAGGAACGTTGGAACTAAAAGACAGTTGCTATAAGAAAAACTAGGTTGTGGATCTATGCTGAAACATGTTGTTGGAGTTTGAAACGTGGAGATCTGTGGAGTTTGGAGTTGAAAAGTGGTGTTCGTATGTTTTTTTTACATCAAGCTTGCACTACGTCAAGTTTTTTCTCAAACCAACATATGTACGTGTGAAATGTGAAAAGGTTAAGACATTATATGTGTTTTTTATATTTATTATGAAAATATATAATTATATATTAGAATTTTGAAAAGTATTTGAAAAAGGTATTTTAAAAGGAGGAAGGTCATTATTACTAAATTTTAAAGAGAAATAATTAAAGTTTTATTTTTAAGTGGAGTTTCTCGGGAGTGAATTTGATTGAAAATGGAGACAACAATTACAGATATGAAGAAGTTGAGTGGGGCTAATTTTTCCCTATGCAAATCACAGATGGAGGATATACTGATTTTAAAGGATAAGTGTTTGCCGATTGAGGGCACAACAAAGAAACCCTCATCAATGACAAATGAAGAGTGGAATAAGCTAGATAGAAAATTGATTACAACAATCCGCCAATATTTAGCAAATAATGTGTATTTCAATGTGTCCAGAAAAAAGACAACTGAAGGATTATGGAAGAAGCTCCATGATCTATATGAGAAGAACACAACATTCAAAAAGTGTTCTTGATGAAGAAGGTTTATAATCTAAAAATGAAGGAGAGTGCTTCAGTTGCTGAGCACTTGAATGCATTTAATATTATTACTAATCAGTTTGTCTCTGTTAAAATCATTTTAGATGATGAAATTAGAGCCATATTGCTAATGTGTTCTAAGCCAGATAATTGGAAAAATTTAATTGTAGCTATGAGCACTTCAACAACTGCAGGGACCCTCAAGTTTGATGATGTCAGCAGCAGTTTAATGAATGGGGAACTGCAACGCAATTCAATTGCGGAAAACTAGGGAGGAGAAGCTCCAGCTCTAGCTGATCATGATAGGAGAATGGATCGAGATCGGCAAGGGATATCAAGATCGAGAGGCTGATCAAAATCAAGGAGAGGAAGGATCATCTACTTTCATTGTGGAAAACCTGGGCACATGAAGAAAGAATGTCAATTTTGGAAGAAACGAAAAAAGGATCAAAGACCATCTAATACAAATCACAAGTCATCCAACACAAATGAAAGTGAGACCACTGTTGTAGCCACAGATGGTGGTGTGTTGTTTACTATTTCAGTAGAGGATGCATGTGTATATACACCTAGCAATAGCTTTGATTGGATCCTTGACTCTGGGCATCTCACTATGTAACCCCATGCAAAGATAGTTTTGTTTCTTATAATCTTGGTGATTATGGTAGAGAGCATTTGGGGAATAATCATTTTTGCAGTATTGTTGGAGCGGGAGATGTCTAGATCAAGATGAAAGATGGACAAGATATATTGTTGAAACAGGTCAGGCATGTACTAGAAATGCGCATGAGTTTAATCTCTATGAGACGACTGGATGATGAAGGCTATTCGACAAGCTTAGGAAAAGGAGGCTAGAAAATTAGCAAAGGAGCATTGGTCACGACCAAAGGACCCAAGACAGGAAAATTATACATATTGAAGACACTAATAGAAAAATCAGATTTGGTTGTTGTCACAAAAGAAGGAAATTCACCATATCTATGGCATAAGCGTTTGGAGCACATGAGCGAGAAGGGCTTAAAAATCATTCTTGGTAAAAATTTATTGCCAGATTTGAAATCCTACAATCTTAATCTTTGTGAGCATTGTATATATGGTAGACAAAAAAAGGTTTCATTCCTTAGAGGTGGCCATGACAGAAAGAAAAATGTGTTAGAATTGGTACACTCAGATGTGTTTGGGCCTGTTAACATCAAATCATTAGGAGAAGCATCATATTTTGTAGCATTTATAGATGATGCATCCAGGAAGGTTTGGACATATCCTATGGAAAATAAGAGTGAAGTGTTTGGAATATTTCAAAAATTACATGTTGTTGTTGAAAGAGAGACTAACAAATTGCTGAAGTGTTTAAGAACAGATAATGGTGGAGAATATTGCTCAAATGCATTTATGGAATATTGTGACAGGTTTGGCATAAAGCATGAGAAGGCTGTGCTTGGTACTCCTCAACAGAATGGTGTCGCAGAATGGATGAATCACACCATTATGGAAAAGGTGCGAAGTATGTTGTCCAATTCTAGTTTGGAAAAGGATTTTTGGGCTGAAGCAGTTAGGACCGCTTGCTACCTCATAAATAGATCTCCAACTATAGCCATGGATGGCGGTATCCCTGAAGAAGTTTACACTGCTAAGAATTTGAAATATTCTCACTTCAAAATCTTTGGATGTGAAGCATTTGTACATATTCCCAAAGAAAATAGAACTAAGCTAGATGATAAATCTATGAAATGCATTTTTTTGGGATATTCGGATGAAGATTTTGGTTATTGTCTATGGGATCCAGTTAAACATAAAATTATCAGAGGCAGGGATGTTATATTTAATTAGTCAGAAATGAGCAAGAGGACTGTAGGTGAGATAGAGGTCAAGAAGGTTATTGACAGTTTTGAAGAGCAGCAGGAAAAAATACCACCAATACAAGAAAATGAATAGCAAATTCAGGAGCATGAAGAACAACAAGAGGAAAATGATGAACAACAAGAAGAAGGAATCTTGCAGGAACCTTTACAGGAGATTCAACCTGATAATGCACTACCACAGTTGGTTCGCAGATCTTCTAGGCCTCATAAGCCTTCACAAAGGTATCCTCCTTCAAACTATATTTTGTTGACTGATGAAGGTGAACCTAATTGTTTTCAAAGATCTTGTAAAGTTAAGCACAGTAAAGAATGGAAGAAGAAATTAACTCTTTACAGGAAAATAAAACTTGGAAGTTGGTAAACCTCCCAGAAGGTAGAAAGGATCTACAAAAAAAATGGCTGTACAATATTAAGCATGAAGGTGACGAAAAGGAGGAGAGGTATAAAGCAAGGCTGGTGGTGAAAGGTTTTGCCCAAAAAGAAGGTATTGATTTCACTGAAATTTTCTCACCTGTTGTTAAAATGTCATCCATTAGAGTCATTCTTGGTAAGGTTGCTGCGTTAGACCTAGAATGTGAACAGTTAGATGTAAAAGCTAAATTCCTTCATGGTGAATTGGAGGAAGAAATTTATATGGAGCATCTAGAAGGCTTCATAGAAAAAGGAAAAGAAGGCCTTGTTTGTAGGTTGAAGAAGAGTCTCTATGGCTTGAAACAGGCACCTCGAAAATGTACAAGAAATTTGATTCATTCATGTTGGAACATGGTTTTCAGAGGTTGGAAACTGGCCATTGTGTCTATATCAAGAGGTATGATCAAGGAAAGTATAACATATTATCGTTATATGTGGATGACATGTTGATTGTTGGGCATGATAAGAATAAGATCAGTAAGTTGAAGAAATATTTGGGTAGTAAATTTGCAATGAAGGATTTGGGCCCAGCACTACAGATATTGGGCATGCGGATTATGCGTGAGAGGAAAAACAAAAGGTTGTGGCTGCTACAAGAAAAATATATCAAGAAGGTGTTTGCAGGTTTAATATGAAGGATGCCAAGCCAGTTGGTACACCCCTTGTAGCCTTCAAGCTGAGTACTCAATTATGTCCTAATGATGACAAGGAGAAAGAAAATATGATAAATATTCCTTATGCTTCAGCGGTTGGCAGTTTGGTGTATGCCATGGTATGCACACGACTAGACATTGCATATTTAGTGGGAGTAGTGAGCAAGCTCCTTTCCAATCCAGGGAAACAAGATTGGCAAGCAGTAAAATGGATTTTGAGGTATCTCAAGGGTTCTAGTCATTATTGTTTATGTTTTGGTCATAATAAGATTGTGGTTGCAGGATTTACAGATGTGGATATCATTGGAGATATGGATACCAGAAAGTCCACTACAGGTTATTTGTATACATTTGCAGGTGCAGCAATATCTTCGGTGTTAAGGCTACAAAGAATAGTAGCCCTCTCTATAACAGAAGCAAAGTACATAGCTACAACAGAAGCTTGTAAAGAGATGTTATGGATGGAGCAATTCCTAGGAGAGATAGGAATAAAGCAGGACAACTATGTGTTATATTGTGATAGTCAAAGTTCCATTCACTTGGCGAAAAACCTAGCATTCAATTCAAAAACCAAGCACATTGACTTAAGGTACCATTGAATCCGGAATGTGTTGGAGGAAGAACAGTTATCCTTGGAAAAGATCCATACAAATAGGAACCCTGCTGATATGCTCACTAATATTCTACTATGAAATAAATATGACTTATGTAGAGGCATGGTAGGACTCAGTGCGACTTGATGACTCTTATTTGGCTTCAAGTGGGAGAATGTTATGTGTGAAGACAAATTCATGAATTGCATGTAGGATTCTAGGTCCTTCTACACCGCCAATAGTTTCTAGATCATTCGAGATCTCCATCTGAATCACATACAAGATTCTAGATCCTTCTTTTGCCTCTATAAATTTGTAATTTCTTTGGCCAGGGATTGAAAACCAAGGCCCAAGCCTGTTATGTAATGCGAAGTGATTTATGTTCTCTAGTGATTGTTTTATCTATTCTGCTATTTCTGACTAAGTAATCTTGTTGTTTCTCCATTTGTCTATTTCTGTGAATTATTCTCTGCTTTTGAAGTCTAAGACTCTGAGTATAAATCAGTTATGTGTTATGCATGCTATGATCTAACATAAACCTTAGTGTTTAATGGAAAATTTACCAAAATCCCTAATATATATACCCTGAAATAATAGCATCCCAGACCATAAATAAATGTAGCATTTTTCGTAGCCATTTAAGATACAAATAGAGTAGAATAAGATTAATTTTTTTAATTAATAATCGATTTTTATTTTTTAAGTTAAATTATTTTATAACTATTTATCTTCTTACTGAGTTCTTTTTTATTATCATTCAAAAATTATTTTAATGATG
The DNA here is from genome assembly GCA_031772625.1 of Pinus tabuliformis. NCBI lineage: Eukaryota > Viridiplantae > Streptophyta > Pinopsida > Pinales > Pinaceae > Pinus > Pinus tabuliformis. The sequence continues at coordinate 24,634,527 of CM062807.1, forward strand.
GATCCTTGTAAATTAACTTGATTACAAATATAATTATTACTGTAAATACTCCCTGAATTAATTGTATTTAAAATCCATCAATAAAAACCATGGTCTGAAAACCAGTGATGGTAATCCATCAATTTACAACCGAGTCCACGCAGTAGCGAACATTCTAGCTATTGTGCTTCACTTCTGAGGCGGAAACGTAGACACTACACAGTATTTTGATCAGATTGGAGCTCAACTCGATTGATAAATTTACCCTACATCGTTTTTTGAACCGACAGGAGCCTCAAATGGATTGATCAATTGAAAATTAGGCACGTTTAACCAATTAGTTTCTAATAAATTAAAGCAAGATGTATAATAAAGAAACTGAAAGACTATTCACATATTTTTTATACTGGTTTTTGTATTATATATTGAATTATATATGAGAGGAATAATATTCTTAAATTATTATAATTTGAAAATCTGAAAGGGCAATTCTAATATAGATTACTTTTTTCCTAAAAATGCATATTATCTATATATATATATAATCATTTCTCTTATTTTTAAATAAAAAAATTTAAAATTATTCATAATTATTTATTAAATTATTTAAGTTAATTGATTTATATATATTAAATATTTCCTAATTAATCCATATACACAATAATAAAAAATAAAAATGTTATAAAAATAATAATCACTTTCACTAGCCTTTTCTTTTTCATATGATCAGAATTTCTTTTTTTCATATGATCAGAATTTCCTTTTCATGAGATAGATCATCTTGCATTCATGAACGCAATGGGATTCTTATTAGTCCCTGCCTCCGGCATAGCAGAGACTGTAACGTTTGATTCAGCGTTGAATCCATATTAAATTGGGTTAACCAACTCATTTAACCAATTTTTTAAAAAACCATTTCATCAAAAAAATCCTTTTATCCAAAGTTTCCGGTTTGAGGTCTTATTGTTGGGCTATAGATTCTGTTCCCCCAAAAAAATGTTTTATCCAAAATTTAAGAATACCCATCCACCTTTTTATCGAAAGTTAGAAACTCAAAAGGTTTTATCCGAAGTTTGAAAAAACCCATCCACCCCTTTATCCAAAATTTGAAACTTCATTCAAAATTTGAAACTTCATATATCTTTCGTTTTGCAAATTTCAAAATTTGGCACTGCATATAAATTTGACACTACATATATCCTTATTCTTAGTTTTATTGGTTTTGCCTTACCACCTATTGCTACGATGCAAGGTTGCTGTCAAGCCTGGGTTATGGTGTGGTCGTCATTCCATCTCCTATAATCACATGATATCCAAATATAATCGCATGAAATCGAACTAGCTTGCTGATTAAGGGACGATCCCATTGGTATTCAAAGAGAGAGCTCGTTGTTGAGAACGTCATAAATTATGCCTTGCCTCTAACTGAAGAAAGAAGAAGGATCGTGGACATCTCAGCCATGCTTTGATGTAAAAATTCATCCATTGCAAAATGGAAGTAATATATTAAATTGAAGAGTATGTTGGCTAAACTTTACAGTTCCAGCATGATGGATAGCCCGTTCAATAAGTAAGGATATGATAACAAAGGCCGAAGAAACAACTGTGACTGCAAGTCTCAGTTGAGCGAACAGAGGAATGAATGTTTGGACGGGTGGGAGGCCCCAGGAAGATTAGTTGTTAAGGACCCCTAGTTGGATAGTATAAAATTTGTGAAGATTAGTTGTTAAGGACCCCTAGTTGGATAGTATAAAATTTGTGAAGGTCATCCCTACCGAGGGTGAAGGGAAGAGCTCCCTTGGTGGATAAATCAATGCATTTCCATTCGAGGGCAAGAAGAACTTTCATCCGGGAGGCAAGACCGAGTGATGACTAGATGGAACAGGTGGAATGCTCATAAGCCTCATGTTGTAAGGAAAGTGAAGAACACGTCTTACATGCAAGAGGGCGCACATGCGGCACGATGCATGCACAGATGGTAATTATTAAAAAAATGCTATTAATTAATTATTAATTTAGTTAAAAGCCAGATTTCATTCAATGTGCCCATAACGTGGCAAGCGTTTCCATGGATGAAACGCCAGAATAATCATCCACACATTAAAGAAGGTGACAAAAGAGAACAACGACTTTATCTCCCTATTACTTGAGCGGTGTAGGGTAGAAGAATTGAGAGCGGTGTAGGGTAGAAGAATTGAGAAGCGAAAGCTAGCAACGCCCGAGAAAAGCTCCTTGGGGCTGGGGCTCATAACATCCTTATATTCTTCAATTGTTGTGCGTGACAATCTCCGCTCATGGGGAGATGGAATTGCAGGCAGGTCGTGGTTAAAACCTGACAAATCTGAGCTGAGGACTCTACATGATACTTGATCCAATGGTATAACTTCTAGGTTTTAGATGGAAGGGTTCTGGTGGAAAGCAGAGTTACCATGGTAATTTCTCCATTTTTCCTTGGGCATCAGCTCACTCATTCGCAGTTTTACATGTTGGAAAGTTTAGCACTGCGGCTGGAATGTTCTCCAGGAAGTGCAACCATGTATCAATTCTCAATGAGGTATTCCATGTGATTTTTATCTCATTGCTTCTGCCTTTGGTTGAATACGACATGATACCTAAATTTTCCAATGGTTGGTCCGTCCTCATTTGCTCTAGAATGTGGAGTTACAGGTCGATGCCTTCATGGCCAACCCATGCCAGGTTCTCCAGTCTATACTTCCTTCGCTTGGACTTCAGTTCAATGTCTTAAGCTTAGAGTCTTCTCTTAGGATTCCCGACTTAAAAGCCTTATAGGATTGTAAGCAGTCCTTGACTTTTTCGGTTCAATGAAAGTTTTCTTCAGTATTTTTTTTGGCATACAAGTCGTGACAGCGATGAATTAATCTGCATGTATATTTTTTTTCTTAAAGCGGTCAAAGCCCTCATCTTTTTTCTGTGCTAGTCTAGGGTTTTCGCTCGTATGATCTCCTGTACAGTTTTGTTAATTTAGCAATTAATAACTCATATGCTACTTATTTTATAATCAAATTTAAAACAATATACTAATGAAAAAACATGAATCAGATGCCTTAATGTTTCTGAAAATTGTGTTTTAGATCATGTAGTCTTTTCAATACCTGTTTATTTTTAGCTTAGATGGTTTATCTATTGGCCTTCTAACTCAGTGTAATGGCCTTCCATATTCAAAATTTCCGAGCTTTCTACCATACGAAGATTTTGATAAGCAGGTTTAAGCCTGTGCCCATACCGACGAGTGAGGGCTTTATGCAGGTAGGGAAGAGTGCGCTCCATTTTTCTTTCTTCTCTGGCTTCCTGTTTGTATATAAGAGCTCTACACCCACTAAGCCAACCATTTTTTTGCAGTGAGAATTTCAAATTTTTTTTTGGAGTAGAAGGTCGAAGATCCAGAAGGGGCAGCCACTTGGCTACTGCATGCAAGACCCACTTGGTTTCGTTTTGGTTTAATTTAGCTTTACTTATTCCTTAATTACATTTTTTTTTAATTAAAGTTTTTATTTTTAATTTACTCGAAGAATGAGATCATAAGGTTATTTTTAGTTAGTAAGTATTGTGACTAAACTTTCCATGATTCAACTAGAACCTCATCCAAAGTCGCCACATTGGTGTAGAGCGGGGGATTCGTAGAGCCAACCAGGAGCAACAGGATGTTGAGGTCCTAAATGAAAGGTTGAGAAAACTACTAGCATATTTCGTATTCATCTATTACCAAAATATGTTTTGAAGATCTTGGATTTTCTTTTCCGGCTCCGTCATGGTTCTCATTTATAGATGTTCTCATCATGTTAGAGGAAAAAAGGATGGAAAAGCGGTTCAGACTCATTTTTTTCACAGAAAGACATGGCTGTAATTCCTTATATATGTAATTACGCTCTTTATTCATTTTTAGTAAGTAGTAGTTAATCCCGCTAATGCTAAGTTCTTAATCACTGATGGTTGGAATATGTATCATTAGACCAGGATGATTATTGCTTGTGTGAGGATAACATTTGATGCACTGCTTCCATTATTACATATGTCATCATATTTCATTGATTATTAATTATGATATTATGTGAATCAATGCTTAGGGCTAATCAATGCACTTGCATGCTTGTTACTATGAAACATGTTCAGCCACAACAACGGGTAAACGTGGGAAAAGTAAGTGAGATCTCAACAAATTTGGGAGGAGAAAAGGTGTGGAAATGAATTTGTTTTCATTATAAATAGTTCGAATATTAGTCCTATATGTTGCTACTGGATTGTACTTTCAGTCCCATTGACCTACCCTTGTGATCATTTGTGGACACTAATATAATTATTTTATGTTATTTTATCTAATTAATGGTGGACTGAGATTGGAATGTGGCATTCTAATCTACTTTTTTTCATTATTTCAAGCAGGTAATGCAAAGTTGGATGCTGCATCAGATGAGGTGCAGACAATGCAAAAACTTATGGCAGAGCCCTTGAGTGGCTATCAGAGAACACACCTTAAAATGCCATGTCAGATTTTGGATGAGAAGGAGAGAAGCATCCAAAGATTTATCTCTAATAATGCTCTAATTGAAGATCCAATTGCCTTTGAACAGGAATGGAAGACAATAAATCCATGGACACCAGAGGAAAAGAAGATATTTTTGGACACTTTCTTCTTGTATAACAAGAACTTCCAAAAAATTGCATCTTTCATAGAGCACAAGACTCAATTGAGTGTTACCTTGTTTTTTGGTTTTTTGTTTTTTTTTTTCCTTGGTTCAAGAATTTTCAGTTTGACCTTGTAGTGCAAGCAATTGTTTTGAATTATTTCAATGAAGACACTTCTTAGAGATAGTTCTGCTGTACGTTCTATCGCTGGAAGAAATATGACTACAGAACATTCCAATAAAGTAAATGTTGTTCAAAGTCCATGACTTGCAACAACTATCACAGAGGAATTTGATTCCCAGTGGACAGATCATGCGATGATACCTGACATGCAGGCATTACTAGCGGTAGTCTGTAAAATTCTGATTGCATTGCATGCTTTTGCTTGGGGCATATGCAGGCACGGATTGCATCTAGCGCAAATCCATTATTGTACAACAATTCAATTCGTGTTCTGTGTAATGCTAATGCTTCAGAAGGATTCAATCCGACAAAAGATGTAACACTTCCAGAGATGAATTTAAATACTGGTGAAATGACTGGCTTGGTTGGTGTTCAATCTTCTCTGGAGAGACCTATTTTTTGCATTCTTTGCGGGTGGAAATGATGGACCTGTGAGACCTCTATTGTTCAAGCATTAGAAAGAGAAAGAGGGCACTGATAGTGATATACATGTTTTGAACAATAGAAAGAGGGCACTGATAGTGATATACATGTTGGTGAGCGTGTCCCCAGTGGATTATCTTATCATGAGTTTATGAAGAAGAGCAAATAGGTATCCTAGATATGCATTATCGCAAATGTAAAATGTGGTTTCAAACCGGCAGGGACTGCCATTGCCTACAATCCTTGTTATACATAAGATACTACAATCAACATTGTAATATTCTTAAGGTAGATATCATACTTAATAGAATTAAGTTTATTTATCAAAGGTAGCGATGGATTTTATGTAATGAATTCAGTATGGTAAGCAAGGATGGATTTTGTGTTCTCATCAGTGGCAGAATATAATGCTGTAGTTAGCAGTAGAAGCGCAAGGGTGAGTTTTAGTGTTAGCATTGGGATTTAGGTAGACATCTCGGCACTCGTCGACATTGCAAATCAGTGCTTTGCAGCTAAAGCTACCGTCAGAGGGAGTTATGGAGATCGGCGCATTGAAACCGAGAATTACAGAGTTGTCGAGAATTACAGAGATGACATAGTAATCTAAATTGTTGCCGCCATTCAGAGTATATTCAACCAACCTTGGCTATCAGAAACTGTACAACTGAGCACATGTTTCTTTCCAAATGATTTCATGTAGAAGATTACTCCAGTAAAATAATGTTGACAAAACTTAGGAAACAATTAAAGTGTGAAGCTTTCCTTCGTGTACCTGGGGATAATTAATCCAGGCTAGTCTTCGTAGATGTTAGAAGTCTTCGTGGATTTATGTCAGAAGTCTTCTTGCATTTTCCAAATGATTTCATGTAGAAGATTACTCCAGTAAAATAATGTTGACAAAACTTAGGATACAATTAAAGTGTGAAGCTTTCCTTCGTGTACCTGGGGATAATTAATTAATCCAGACTAGTCTTCGTAGATGTTAAGAAGTCTTCGTGGATTTATGTCAGAAGTCCTCTTGCATTTTGCACCTCTAGCAAAATATTTAAAATGTAAACATTACCCGATGCATTATAACATTTTGTCAAACAACAAATTAATTTGGGATGTGTTATATATAAAAGGTATTAAAATTTTAGAAAAATTAATAAATATTTCTATATTATTTTTATAATAAAAAACCATAAAATAATTGAATTTTTAAATTACTTCTTTGTATAATATTTTTATGTTAATAAAAAATATGAAATGTGTCCTGTTTCATAATTGGAATGATCATTACGTATGATATTACAATAAGGTTATCAACATGAGTCTCACTACAATAGTGGTTGACTCCTTACCATGCGTGTGATCTAATTAACGATTTTGTATTCACAACAATGTTTATGCAGTTCTATTATTCAAAGCAACATGTAAAACAAAAAAAAAAATCTCGTTTTAACAAGATTTGACAACAATAGAATTGTAAAAAATATTCAAATTACTTTAGTGTACTTTTGCCTACTTCAAAATAATGAGATAATTACAATTTCTAGGTTGCATATAAAGTATTATAATGGTAACATTATTCTCATGGTCACATACGTGCACTTCGTTAAATAAAATCCCACAATAATATTATGAAGGTTTCACTACTACATGTAGGGGGGTATTATAATGGTAACATTATTCTCATGGTCACATACGTGCACTTCGTTAAATAAAATCCCACAATAATATTATGAAGGTTTCATGTAGGGGGGTATTATAATGGTAACATTATTCTCATGGTCACATACGTGCACTTCGTTAAATAAAATCCCACAATAATATTATGAAGGTTTCACTACTACATGTAGGGGGGTTTTAAGACAATATTTAAGACAATATTTGAGTCAATTGTCTTAACTTAAGACAAAAAGAAACTTGTGTATTGTCTTAAATATTGTCTCTAAGCGGGTGTCTCAAAATATAATGTCTCAAAAATTTGTCTCTATAAAGACAATACATAACACATATTACTATTGTCTCTATAAAGACAAGAATTATTGTCTATTAAGAGACAATTTGATTTGTCTCTCTAGAGACAATTTCATTTGTATCTCTAGAGACAACTTCATTTGTGTCTCTTTAGAGACAATTACATTTTTGTCTTTTTAAAGACAATTCCATAATTCAAACTATTGTCTCTCTAGAGACAATATAAAAAATTATTTAAAAATAAATAAATAAAATCATTTTGAATGTCTATTGGTCATGCCTTCCATTATGTCTATCTTATCCGAATAATTTTCTTAGCCTGAATAGAAGATTCTTCAACCATGCTTTTGTATTCTGCTCTATAACAACGAGCCCTCTTGTTTTGGCCCCATTGTAGGAGAAGATCTCCTCGTTCTGCAAGGCAATGCCTTGAGGGCTGGTTTTCTTGGCTAGTCTTTCTATCTTCACTCTTCTCACGGAACGGTTCTGAAATGGAGTTTATGTATTAGAGAGCTTTTTGGTAGTTCCTGTTGCTGCTTGTCGATGACCCTCCTTTCGTCCTTATTGCCTTTCCTTCCAAAAGGGTATTGGGATGGATCCCATTTAAAATCCTTCCATTCTTGAGGTTTTCTTCCTTCTTGCATAGTTTCACGTGTGTATTTTTTCCATTACTCATCGGCATAGAATCCGTGCCAGCCCCTTGATATCTACACAAAGGAATCACGGGCGTAACATAAATTTTTGGTCACAAATTTAGTTTGCAGGTTGAACAGGACAAAATATATGCAACAGAGCTTCATTTTAGAACATATAGGCCACCTTCAATTAGACTCAAAAAGTAAATCTGGTGCACATATTCATCAGTTGTTGGAATTGCAATTGTCTTCAGCAGATAACTTGGCAGGGCTTAAAGACCACTAGAGTAAAGATATTCTTTCCAAATTTGGGAAGTCATACTTGATAGATGAGAGTAAAATAAATCTTCGCTAGAAAGGAAACCTAAAAATTCCGAGGAGATAATAAATAAGATTTAATTAGATAGGAGAAAACCATTTCATTAAATCACTTAGCTTAAGAAATATACTAAGTAGTGGAATCCTATTGAAAACATGTATAACGCTTCAGATACCCTCTTTTGAGAGCACATATGCTCAATAAATAGGAAGGAGATCTCGTATATAAGAAAAACAGAAGCATAACTTAACAAAAGCACATTCTTGGCAACAAGACTGCAATTTCATAACCAAAACCAAAAGTCTAAAAACAAGGATTCGAACACTGTACCTGCGTTCCATGTTTAGCAGGGGAAGGAGACGTGCCACCTCGACCTCTCGGACGAGCTCTTCGTGGGTGCGAAGGAGGCCTGCGGTGATGGAAAGGGGCTTCTTGACAGGAGCTGCTGCTGCCCTATTTTGGCTGCCTGGTTGTATGCTGCCCACGCCTGAACTGCGCTCCAAGCGACATCACCGCCCGTCTCGTCGTCCGACTTGCAGTCTCTCCGTCTCGACGATTCGCAGGCATGTGTGAACAGTTTGCAGAGCTCTATGAAGACCCGGGGCATCAATATCCCCAGCCCCAATGCTTCTTGTGATCCAATACTCTATTTCTGCGGCGTAAGGCTCCACCATGTTAGCTCGCTTAGCTGTCCGAATGCATTCAATGTCTCCACCCATGGGCACAATGCAGCCATGCCCCTCTCTACAGTTCGAGCCCTGGAGAGCAACTGCACTAGCCCGTCTCACCATGGATGCACTAACTGCCTCAGGGCACTCCAGAAGATCAATGGCATTCCAGGCAAGAATGGGCATTACTCTCAGAGAACCAGCAAAATATACAACAAAGATTGTGAATTAATGGGGTTAACATGGTTACTAGAAAAGAACAAGATTGCATATATTCCCACCATTTTTGTAGTGCTCAGGGCTCTCGTATACACTAACCACCCAGCCAACCAGTCACAGTGCAGTCCAGACCAAGAAAATATGCCCCTCGCCCTTGATTCTCTTCAGGTCAACGACTCTTCTTCTTCTGACATCAGACTCCACTTTGGTGGTGTTGCGACAGTTTTCTACACCACAACACTTCTCCTACTTTCACAGTCCCTGTAGTCTGTCCTCATTCCTCATCCTACTCGAGCAGGTATCGAACCTTTGATGGCCCAATCCCTTTGAGTTATTATAAAAAACCCTCAGCCTTAGGCCAGAGAAACCTTTTAAAAATACATTACAGGGATAGTATTTCGTCTAGTTCACGGATGAAGGATGTTAACTAATATCCCTAGCCTAATTCGACAAACAAACACATACTTGGTAGTGGGCACCGGGAAACTGGTAGACCCAACCGCAATTCGGAATGACTCCAAGGACCCACACCATAGCCAACCAGGGTTGAACATTCAAGTAGAAAACAAGATGAGTATGTGATGACAAACCAAGAGAAAAGCTATAAAACTCAGAAACTATTTAAGTTTAACACCTAAAATGAATATGTTCTTACATGAAGAGACTATCCAAACTGGAAACCCTTTCTGAAAACAGAGATTGTGTCTCAGCCCACATTGTGTTATACAACTGAAAAGAACCAATTTCGAAGGCAACCTGAAGTGGGCAGCTTGATCAAAGGCAAATTGTGGCGAGGTAAAGCAGCAGTTAGAGAACCATAACAGAGAAAGACAAAAGTGAACCATTTGAGGACTTGACGGACTAACACTCGTGGCTCGACAATCTTGGGAGATCACCTGAAGTCACACAATGTACCAGGATCTAACACCACAACCGTTGGATTTGGAAGAGGCATTTTCACCATAGAACCGATGTGTAATATCCCTTCCGTTAATAATACATAATAAATACTAAAAATAATAATATAATAATAAATAATAAATAATACAAATAAATAATAATAATATAAATAATAAATAATAAATCACTTAATAATAAATAATAAAATAATAAATTATATTTAAAAATATACAAGAAAATAAATAAAAATAATAAAAAATAAAAATAGTAATAACTATACTAAAACTCTAAATCAGAATAAATAGAAATAAAACAAGAAAACTATCAAAAAGAAGGAAATAAAACAAGAAAGCTAAAAATCAAAAGAAAAGTAAAAAAATAAAACAATAAAGCTAAAAATCAAAAGAAAGTTGCATGTAGACACATGGAGTGTGTGCATGTGGTTCTCCTTCCAATGTTTTGTTCTATTTAATAGATGGTGAGGAAGATGAGAGGGATTCCAGCATTCCATCTTTCCGAGATTCTGTCTTTCATTCTCTTGGGAGAATGGTATACTAAGACCTAGGAGTCACTGGCAGTAGAACGTTGATTGAGGGCTCGGGGGTGGCCAGTTGTAGCAAGACGTTGCACAATTGAGCCTATGGTTGGGTGGAGAGTCGTCCCCAAAACCTTTTTGCGGTAAGCCTACTCCGACCACAGGTAAACAGGTAAGCACTATTGATTCAATTTGCAGTTAGTTAATTAAAATCATGGTTATTGGGCTAAGTAAGTGGTACTCTTATTTAAATTAATGTTAAGTTAGATATTTATTTTTTGGACTATTACATATGGTATCAGAGCTCTGGCTCAACCCTTAGGGCCTATGGGCATCTTAGAAAAAAAAAATTAAATTGTTAGAATTTTTAACTTGACTTGTTTTGAAGTTATAGGCTGGTTACTTCCAGGACGCCGCATATCTTTCTACAAACACTCGCTATACACGTAAAAAAAAATTGTGCATACTTACTGTGTAGTTATAGTTATAATTATCGAATATAAAATAATTAATTATGTTAAATATGTTATTAATTTGTTTCTAAAGAGGATAATGGTTAGGGGGCTATTTTTAATATCGTAGATTTTTTCTTTTGTGTTAGTAATTTGTTTTAAAAGTAATAATTATGTTAAAAAGAAAATAAAAAGATTTTATTTTATTTTATTTTAATTTTTACTATGAGCACTGACGATTTTAAAATGGAAAGTGAATATTGAGACACTAGAGGTAGAGGTATGTTTATAATTAAAGTTAAGATTTTGGCAAGTTGTTTTTTTTTATTTTTTTAATGGTTAATTATCTGCAAAAACAAGCGAGTGAAGTGAATGCAGACGTATTCTCTTCCTCTTGGAGCTATGTAACGAATAGATTTAGTTAAACTTTGGTGGCTTTTGGAGATTCCAATCTCTCGATGAAGAAGATCATTATCTAATTTACGAGCCAAGTATGTCCTGTTTCAATTTCTGGTCCTCTCTTTTGAAATTTATATTGCAGTCCTCTAGGCATGGCTTTACAGGAATTGTGGATTACTTTATATGTGCTATAATTTCTGGGGCATGACCTATAGCTTGGTTATGGCTCATATTCTGGTCCCTCAGGCAAAATATTTGTTGGGTATCCGTCTCTGCTTTACTATCCAGGGCATGGCCTAATTTATGCGTTTTTTTCAGGAAATTTCTTCTTTAGTTAGTACTTGCTGATATGAGAATTTCATTTTGATTGCCTGGACTTTCATGATATTTTTGCATGAAGCTGTCTAAACCCATGTTTGATATACACGGCAAGGTTGCAAAGCTTGAGGATGTATATATCAAGTTTACACAATTTACTCTATATTGAATATTGGAAATTGAGATCTACAACGTCTCCAAGGGCATATCAGATGTGGATTTCGATAGGTTTGCGTTAATATTATAAAATATTTCAATTTCAGAGATATTTATTTTTTGGTCAAGAAGTTAGTTATGCCTTGATCTTTTCATTTTCGTTTTTAATTATTTCCTTGGTTTAATATTTGGGGGGCGGTCATCCGCATTGGATTTAAATTATCTTAGGCATGGATTCTATCTGTGTGGATAATTATGTGACTAGTTTACAGATGGATTTTGGTTATTGGGCATGTTGAATTGTCATTTGGAACAAATTGCAGGGACATTTCTAGTCGATGTGGGTGTGTATCTCCCTGCTAATTGATCGGATTGTACTAAAGATACAGTGTCAACTGATTTTATGATATCTTTCCCTGCTCTGGCTTGTGCATATCCTGCAATCATAGCATCAAACAATTGGCGTGCTTCCTCCAACCTCCCGTTTCGGGCATAGGTTGTGATCATGGTATTCCATGAAACAATATTTTGCTGAGGCATTTTATCGCAACAACGGCGAGCTTCTGCTAATCTTCCTTTCTGCGCATATACATATTGTCAAACACTCTGCATGCATCTATCATGGTTTCACATTTGACGTACATAATTACTAACTTGGCTTGCAAATAACATCAGACCTGAATCCAGTTTTGATCATAATATAGTGAGCAGACTTCCCCTCTGCCAGAGCTTTTGATTTTACCCATTCCTGCAAAAGAGAAGCGTGCCCACTATAATCTATTGAGATCCCGGGCTGATTTTTCCCCTGCACAGACCTTGTCGCTTCCTTCAAATCGTAAAGGGCGTTGAGCTCTTGCGGGGTGGTGCGGACTTCCATGCCCATTTCGGACTCCAGCAGGCGGAAGCTCTCCAAGGCCTTCCGGAGCTCAGAGCGTGACAGGACCCCATCCTGGTTCGCGTCCAACTCCACGAACTTCTCATCCATTGTTTTGTTGAAAGCCTCATTGTTTTCAACAAATTTTCGAACTGTACTGCCGTCCAACACTACTGTGCTCATCCTCGTTTGGTGAAACAGAGAAATTTATGCTCCTGAATTAAGTTGATTAATTATATGTTAAACCCCCACCGCAGTTAAAATTCATTTTTCTTGTGTTTGATTTTTGAAATATCTCAACCGATGAGGAATATGTAAACTCGGATAGATTGCCAACACCCTGTGACTATATTGCTTTCCTACATACATGATTTGAGTGAAAAGATTTAGACCATGCTAGTGTGTTGAACTAATATTATTATATTGTTGTAAGTTCTGATTCAATCAATATGAAAAATAGAGTGGCCAAACAAAAGAAAGCAGTCCGAAGTTTTTCTTTGTTACAATATCCATTCAGGAAAAAAGTAAAATTTAGAGAAAGGTTGATCATAAAGTAGTCCGACTCTCATGCTGATTGTTATCCGTCCTATTGTATGAGGGTAAACTTGTGATTTTCATCACATGACAGGATTTTTAGGATGATATATATGGAGAATTGGATGGACTTGGAGTACACACCTTCATGGAACTTCTTCCATCCATGACTGGTTTGGCTTACATTCATATGCTTGGAGATGCTACTATTATTTGATTGGGTTGGTGTTTTGGGGGAGGAACCTAACTTTTCCCCTTGATGGATTGTCATGGTTATGACTCAACTATTGATATCATCATGTTGAATGCATTTGATTGATGAAACATCCTCTTTGTATATGTTTGATGAGATGTTTGCTTCATGATTTATCTTGGCATCATGGTATTGTTCATTGCACATTTATATGGAGATCTACCTCTTGTATGGTGGTATATGACTGTGATATGGCTCTTCTGTGGAGCACCCAGGTGCTTTTGATGGATTGGTAGTGGCATGACATATTCCTAGTGGATGGTGGTATATTGAGTAAAGCGCTCCTCCTATATGCTCTGGTGTATGTTGATTTAGCCCTCTTGTGGCATGAGTTAAGCATTGTTTAAGTTTTTGTATGAGAGCATCCTCGATCATGTGAGTATCCTTGGCTTATTAGTGGCATACCTAGCACATTCACACTACATTCCAAAAGAGTGCTACCCTTTTGACCCAGTTTTATGATGTTGTAGTTATTTTTGATCTCGATCTGCCAAGCACAGTCTTTATGATTCATTTGCCGCAGCAGCAACACAATTTACAGCATGTAAATACAGCTTACTAACCCACAGAAAATCGTCATCTAAAGGATTGTTTTCAGGCCTGTAAATGTGGCTGTTGGAGCATTCTGTTTTCATTCTTTTCTGGCCAAGATACAGTCTTCTTCTTTCAGCAGTAGAGTGCCCTGTAAATCTGTAGCAGCATCCTTAAAAAAATGTCAGTCTATTTTGTTTTCAGATCAGTTGTCAGCAGCATATTATTGGCAGACTTTGAAGAATGGGTGAATACAACAAAAATGAATCTGTCCCGTAGCCCCAGGTCTGACAAGTTGAGTTTTTCTGGCTTTTCAAGGGTAACAGAAGAAGTCCCAAATACTTATGTATTTGTTTGACATGGAATTTTCATTTTAACATTTTGTGAATGTGCATGTTAGATTGGAGGTTTCTAGTATTTGATTTAATTTATGATGATCTGAATTCCTATTACCAATGGAGTGCTTCACCTTGGTGGCACGTATGTTTAGAGTCTAGACACTTAATTTATTGCTAGAGATGGGGCCGAGCCCTTCCTTGGAGGAGTTAGTTGAACATGAGGGTGGCTTGGCATGTGGTTTCATGGCATTATCTTGTGTTTTAACTTTTGACTTCATTTTCCTTGTACCTATCCACTTGCACATTGATTGAGGTTGTTACATATTGGAGATTGTGCTATGGAATTAATTGAGAAGGCGTCCCACTCCTTGGTTGCTGTCTTTCACACTTGGTCAAATTATTATCAGTCTCCACTTCTTTTCTTTGCGGGACATCCATCACTTGAACCTTTATTGCACATTTTTCCATGCCTATTAATGTTGCACCTTACCTATGGAGCTATATTTGCCACCTTGGAGATGTTTTACTTGGTCATTAAACACATGTTCATGCATCATGGATGGGATGTCTACCTTGGAGGCCTCCCATGCTATTTTTGTTGGAAGTAATGCTTCCATGTCATGTGTAGTTGTCATTGTGAGTCCCTAGGTGTCAGTGTAGAAGTTGTTAATTCCAATGTAATGAGTTGGAGTCATTATCTAGAGGTGTCAAAGTCAGTGTGTAATTTCCTATATATGTAATTGTTGAAATGGATAAGAAACCCCTGTTTACAAAGTGCTTTAATGATCTTTCGAGGATCGTCATGGTTTACTTCCAACACTTAATATGTAGATGAATTCAAACTTAATCGGAAAACAGAGTGCAGCTGGTGAATCCAAATCAAAATCATAGGAATTTGAATATAAGCTGCATTAATTTTACAAAGATAACCTATACGATAACTTTCTGTAGTGGAAACAGAGTGCCTAGCTGATAACCTATCGTTGTATGATGGTTGTGCATCTTAGATTAAGACTTTTTAAGTGTAGATTTCATGATTGTGAAATGAGTGTACTTCAGCCCGAACAGTTACCTGGGTCTTTCACCGAACCCTTCCTTTGCTGCTTGGTTCTTGATAGCTACAAGAACAAATTATAACGAGTATAATTTATTGTAGGAACAATTACCTACTTTGGATGAGGAAATAATACAATTGGGTGTGTAAATGGTACTATCTCTCAACAAATGTTTCAAACCACAATGTGAGGTTGATCAGTTGATCTTATAGTATGTGCAGATTTCTCGACATTATTGTCGAAATGAACAATGGAATTTGTAGGAACACACATAGCCATGGCTGCAAGCTTACAAACTTTTGTCTTATGAAATCAATTTTATGGCTAAATGTATTGTAATTTAAGGGTTTCGAAATGGTGTTGCCTTCGCAGGCAGACCATATAATTAATAAAATGATTTTTTTTATTGTGTTGGGGAGGAATAACCTTCCCAGTCATCCGATCTGGTTCTAGATCGGGTGGCAGTGTCTCCTCTTTATGGTGTGGAATATTTATTTAGTCGTTTGATTTCTTAAATTTCCTTAGAGTAATCATTTAATAACCATAAGAATCTCAAGATACACTCAATAAATTTGTTTAAATGATTTATTTGTTGAAAGAAGTCCATTTAATTTTTCTAAAATAAGTTATGATTGCTTAAACAGATACTTAAATATTTCACTCCACAACACAAAATTTCAGTTATCTTTATCGTTAAAAATCATGAATTTGTAGAATTAATATTGGTGTAGATTCTTGAGTATATTGGCTCTTATTTGTATGCTTCTTCCGGTGATGAACCTTGATATTGAGTTATAGTAGTGTTTTATTTCTAATACAAGGTCTCTAACTTGCTAAGGATAGTTCATGTGATTATGAACAACTTGGATCGTAGAGAAGAAGTACCACAGCATATGTAAGAAATCAATAAGAAGAAACAACCGATTTTAGAACATAATGGAAGAGTTGGTATAATCATGACTTGGTACTCTACGGTATCACTATAAGGTCTATTTAAGGATGATGCACATAAAGAAGAAAATATTGGCAATCAACTAATGAACTTGAAAAATCAGGGTAATAATGAAGGTTATTTTAAGGAACCTGTAAGGTATGATAAATAGAATGATTGGAGAAGATAAGTTGTGTGCATAACAACATCTATAACAATGGGAGAGCTACATTGTAAAAATTTTGACAGGTGACTAACTATATGAATGAATTATGGATAACAAGACGTATCATAAGGAGATTTTATTATGTTGATGTCTTAAAACAGGAAAAGATAAGTTGATTACACTTGGTAACTGTCTTAATGAATTTATTTATCAGGTCTTACCCAAGTTGGAAATAGTAACAACATTTCCCAGGTATATCAGTGCTATAGGAGAAGAGGAAAAACCACAATGATTGGAGGTGAGAAATTCAAGTCAATTTAATAAAATAAAAGGAAGTGAAGAAACTTCCATTTTTGAAGCCAATAGACATGGAATAGTAGGAAATCAAGACAGGGGGAAAAAGAAAAATATATCTATGAATATCGGATAGGAGAAAATGAAGGGATGTTCTATCAAGAAGAAAGTTCTTTTAAAGGTATTAATGAGTAGCGCTAGAAACACCATTGGTAATGATGATCTACATATTTTAAAAATGTGAAGGTGTGAAGTTGCATGATGACCAAATGATAATAAACGAAGAAGATATAGGAAGGAATGTTGCTAGAAATTTTAGACGGATACCTTGAGAAGGATTGTGTACATAGTGACAAAAGAAGTGAAAGTCAATTAATAGAGATTGTACTTGACTCATTGTTTCATGAGTAAGACTTTCCATAACGTTAAAAGAGGTCGTTTCCACATTTAAGTTTCTCATGGACAATGACGGTAGTAGTGTTTCCAACTCTTTCAAAATCTAAAATAATGATACTATTTAATAAGAAAGAGTCTTTTGCCCAACTTGATGAAACTGAATTTATGGGAAAGCAATCAAGTGGTATTGAGATACGAACTTTATGAACTCGACGAGATCAGAAAATATTTCTGTGGATGAAGTGCTGATTGTTAAAAAAAAGTCAACATGAATTAACAAATCCTTGCAAGTAAATTAAGCATGATATAAAATTAAATCATTGATGAGATAACATAAATCCTAAATGGATGTTGAATAATCTTAGTTCATAGTTGAATTTTTGTAAAGTAAATGAAATTCATTTTCTAATGAATCATGATAAGAATGCTTATAGAGTATTATTCTATATTTGATAATTATTGAGATGTTTCTCATATTGATGATGTTTCATAATATGATGGTATGAGGGTGATCATGCCCACATGGTTCATATTTATATACTGGTTACAATAGTAATGATGTATACTTATGATGAGGCATTATGATGTTATGTCAAGGTATATTGACATATTCATTTACTACGTGATGATAGGTAATTAATGTTGAAAACTCATGATGGATATGATATGCATAACGTGGCATAGGAATTATGATGCTATAATATGAGGTTTATTGATATGTGGTTCATTTATTATGTGAAGTCATGATATATTTTTATTGCAAATATGTTGATGTTATAACTTATGATGGTATTTCATGAGATGAAGCATGTGATAGTTCCGTAAAAATTTATGACATGCATGAGCATGTAGTTCGTTATTATTCATAATGTTACGATTAACAATGATGAATGTTACATGATGACATGCAAGACTTGGCATGTGGATTATTTTCTATGATATTATGATGGTATAGCTAATGCATTGGTTGCATGTTGAGGTGTTATGATTCACAGGACTCCACAAATGGGCCGAGAGGGCCGGTTTATTTGATGATCTTGTGCGAGCCCATACGCACGAGGGAGAATAAGTAACATCATATGGGCTGGGGACAACTCAATCAACACTACATATGCCAGTGGTTCCTTTGTCTTGTGTATAGCTCTTGATGGATAACTCTAGAAGAGCTATGGAACCATCTTGAGGAGGCCAAGTGCCTGATGTTCTAGGCTTGGTTCCTGTTATTGGATTGGGATGCCGAAGTCTGGAAGGGATGTAAAGGACTTCGATGCCTGGGGCTGTGCGCATTAGTAGTTGTGGAGGGAGTGGGCCAGCCTTGCCAAATGCCCGGGGTCATTGAGTACCGGATCGGATGCCTGCCTTGGGGCAGATGAGGTCTGAGTCAGGCGCGAGCCTTGGGGCCAGCCTTGGACTAGGATACAGACCGGGTCAGGCTTAGCCTGGTGCCGAAAGTGGGAAAAGGATAGAGATTCCTTGAGATTTCCTGGGGTGTTGGGGACTTTCGATGCCTGCTGGTTATACTAGTTCAGCAGAGGGTGTTGGAAACATGAAGTAAATAAAATAATAAATAATAAATAATAAAAACAATACATAATACATAATTCAACATAACTTCGGGACGAAGTTCCTTAAAGGCGGAGAGTATGTAATATCCCTTCCCTTAATAATACATAATAAATACTAAAAATAATAATATAATAATAAATAATAAATAATAAATAATACAAATAAATAATAATAATATAAATAATAAATAATAAATCACTTAATAATAAATAATAAAATCATAAATCATAAATAATAAATTATATTTAAAAATATACAAGAAAATAAATAAAAATAATAATAAATAAAAATAGTAATAAGTATACTAAAACTCTAAATCAGAATAAATAGAAATAAAACAAGAAAACTATCAAAAAGAAGGAAATAAAACAAGAAAGCTAAAAATCAAAAGAAAAGTAAAGAAATAAAACAAGAAAGCTAAAAATCAAAAGAAAGTTGCATGTAGACACATGGAGTGTGTGCATGTGGTTCCCCTTCCAATGTTTTGTTCTATTTAATAGATGGTGAGGAAGATGAGAGGGATTCCAGCATTCCATCTTTCCGAGATTCTGTCTTTCATTCTCTTGGGAGAATGGTATACTAAGACCTAGGAGTCACTAGCAGTAGAACGTTGATTGAGGGCTCGGGGGTGGCCAGTTGTAGCAAGACGTTGCACAATTGAGCCTATGGTTGGGTGGAGAGTCGTCCCCAAAACCTTGTTGCGGTAAGCCTACTTCGACCACAGGTAAATAGGTAAGCACTGTTGATTCAATTTGCAGTTAGTTAATTAAAATCATGGTTATTGGGCTAGGTAAGTGGCACTCTCATTTAAATTAATGTTAAATTAGATATTTATTTTTTGGACTGTTACACGATGCATATTCCAATGGAAGGATTCCAACTGGAGGCTCCTTGGCATTCGAACCATAACCCTAGGCATACAACAACCAGGGTATTAATGTAAGGTTGAAAGGAGGCGGTATGGCCATAATTGCCATAGCACTTAAAAATTTATGGAAGGTTAATAAAATATCAGGTTATACGTTAAATCATACCAATAAACATGAAGTTAACAATCGGATTATGGAACTTACAGTCATGTATAATGGTAAATTATATATGTGCTGAAAAACCATAGTCCAACATTTCATTGCAATTTAAATTAATGAATTATGCCATGTTCTTTTGAAAGTGAATAACCATAATGCTATTGGTAATTCATGGATTATTATTAATATAGACAAATTTTATTTTACTATAAGTTACCTTATTAGTTAGATGTGTGACATTAATGCTTTTATTGTTTTTATTTGTACCATTAAAAATAATAAAACTATGATTGAAGTTACACTAATTTTATATATTTATATATTCTCTATCCATTTTACTATTTACACTCAATTTAATAATAATAATTAATAATTAGCACATATTTAACTTTATATATTTATTTTATTTTCACTTATCTTAATACTTAATATATTCTAATTTAAATCTTTTATGTTAAATTTATTAATAACAAACATATATTTAACTTAATTTGATTTCTTATAGGTTTAAGAATATTAAATTCCATAAGAATTTTAAAATGTTATGTTATTTTACATAGGTTAAGGTTCCATAAAAATAAGGTTTGAAGTTGCTTTTTTGAATTGACTTATTATTGATCTACTTGTTGTACTATAGGTAGTGTCTAGTAATTTTTTAAGGAGCGTTCATCAAAACAAAGAAATCTAATGAACCATAATAAATATCATATTTATTGAAGGGATTTTATCATCATAAATTACCAAAATGTAATTTGAGTGACTAATAAAATTCTACTATTACAAATAGATAAAAGAATTCATTCCACATTCATATACACTTCAAGCTGGAATGTGCTATCCTTTAGTAATTACACGTTATTATCTTGACATCTTTGCTTATGTTATGACTATCAATCCTTCACTCTTTATTTCATTATTGTGATTTATTGTAATTGTTTTTCATGTAGGTAAATTATTTAAATAGAAATGCCTCCAAAAAGGAAGGGTCAATCAACTAATTTTATTTTTATGTATTTTTTAA
Organism: Pinus tabuliformis; assembly: GCA_031772625.1. Taxonomy (NCBI): domain Eukaryota; kingdom Viridiplantae; phylum Streptophyta; class Pinopsida; order Pinales; family Pinaceae; genus Pinus; species Pinus tabuliformis. Next base: position 24,655,306 of record CM062807.1, read on the forward strand.
AACATCAAAGACTTATAATGTTAAAGATATTCCATATATACCTCATTTGAATGATGATGCTAATGAAGATATGAATGAAGAGTATTTTGTTGATATAAAAATTCTTGGCAATAAAAAGGAAGGACACGATGGTGGATCTAGTAGTTCGAGGAGGAAGGCCTTCTCAAAACGTGAATTCCAAGAAGAGTGGATGATAAAACATCCTTGGGTGTATAGTATCAATGTTGAATATCACAAGAGTCATATGAAGTGTAAAATTTGTGAGAAATACAAGGCTCAAGGTCCATGGGGTATTGGAGATGGATTTAATATGATTCTATATGATGTTGTGAGAACTCATGCAAAATCCATTATTCATCAAACATCAACTCAGAGAAATTTGTATGACACTGAAAGGTTTGAAAATCCCATTAAAGAACACATAGTGGCTATAAGTGAGGCTAATAAGGAAATGGTCAGAACTACCATTTAGTTAGCATATTTTATTGCAAAAAAAGATATTTCAATTTTTACTTATGAATATCTTTGTCATATTCAAATGCATCTACAGATGCCTAATATTCCTTCTCGAGTTGAGTATTCTTCCTACATAAATAGAAAAGAAGCTACTAAATTTATTCACCCTATATCAAATTATCTTGAAGAGGTGCAAACTAGAAAAGTGTTAGAAAATCCCTTTTTCTCTATAATGTTAGATGAAAGTATAGACAATGGTTTGGAACAAAAACTTGTTGTGTATTCTACATATCTAGATTTAAAAGGTTTGGGTCCTCCAGTCACACAATTTATGAAAATGAAAACTGTTCCTAGTGGAAAAGGAAAGACTATATATGATACCATCGTTAATTTAAAGGAAACAAGGTAGTTGGAAAATGAGAAACTAATAGCGGTTTCAACTGATGGTGCTTCATCTATGGTTGTATGTGAAAATGGATTTGTCACACTTCTAAAGAATGATTTAGCAAATTTGATTGGCACTCATTGCATTTCACATATTGAAAGACTTGTAGCATCATATGCTTTGAAAAAGATACATGAGTATTTGTATGTTGAGAAAATAACAAACAAGGTATACTCATGGGTTGGAAATTTAGCAAAGAGAAATAATAAGCTCATTTCCTTATTAGAGATAATGGAATTAGAATCCTTGCAAGTTCTTCAAATCCATGGGATTCTATGGCTCTCTATTTTGCGCGTGTAGAAGAGAGAAAGAAAGAATTCATTGTAACATAAGGCAAGGATTTGTATCATAAGGCAAGGATTTTTTTAACTCAATTTGGTTTAAAAATGCTTGTTGATGTTTTGAAGGAGTTGAATAATCTAAACGAAAAATTTCAAGAAGATAATGTGGATGTCACATTTCTTGGAATAGCTACTAACCATGCACTAAATACCCTTAAAATATATTTTTGTATACTAAATTCTTTTGTAGAAGGTGTTTTACATCTTACTAAATTTTTGAAAGACTCCAAAGATGGTTTTCTTGAAAATTTTGACAAAGAGGGGAATACCCATAGACATGTTTTTTTGTATATTTCAATCGATGATGAACAATTGTCACAACCAATGGCAGCTTGCATTGAGGGCTCCCTTCAGAGTTGCATACAACTTACAAGAACTTATGTCCAAGCATTGATTGAGAGTTTCGATTCAAGATTTCCAGATCTTCATATTTTTAATCCAACAAGTTTGTTTAGTCCTTGACATTACCCGTTAGATATTTATGTCAGAGAAAATAGTGTAAAGCATTGGCTTGAAATACTTTTTTCACATTTGCAACATAAAACATGTAATGAAGGTGAAAATGTACTAATGTTTGATATTACAACTTGTAAAAGAGAATTATATCAATTTATTGACGTGGTTTATTTGAATAGAGAAAGATTCTTAATGGAAGATGCATGGAAAGTATTTTCTCAAACAAAAATTGGCACTTTAGGTATCCAAATATGCTAAAATTATGGCAAGCAATACTTGTCATACCAATGAGCACCGTCGCATGTGAATGAGGGTTCTCTAAGAAAAATATGATCAAAGATATAAGGATAATAAGACTATCAATTAAGACACTTTATGCATTGTTACATATATCATTAATAGGTCCTAACACGACAGAGGTGAAATGGGAACAAATTTATGAGATTTGGCAAGTTGCAAAGGATAGAAGGCTTTTTGGCATGTGAGGATTATTAAGTTATATGTTTTTTTACATTGCACAAATTTTATGTGTATATATATATATATATATATATATATATATATATATATATATATATAGATATATATATGACTTTTGTTTTCCTTTACTATATGTATATTTTTTATATGAAATTTTAATATTCTTTGTGTATTGATGCAAGGTGGAATATATTCATGAATAATTACATGGATGATGGCTACTATAAGAAGAAATTGAAGATATCCTTTGAAAGTTTTTTCATGTGCTATTGTTATTGGTTGGTGACACATGAAAAATTCCATCAAGTTTGAAAAATGTCCACATCTTACCAACCTTTTAGAAAACGTAGTAAAAGATGTGATGCATTTGGATTGAATCATTTTGGTACTATGGCATAGCTTTTCTCCCTTTATGCTTCTCAAGATGCATTTAAATATGAGGAGATTCTTTTGCACAAATATTCAATTCCCAACTTTCTTTGGCTTTAATGCATACCTTTCATGCAACTAGAGGCATTTCATTGCTTTCATTATCATTGGAGCAACATAATTTAGAAACTTGTAAGTTGTGACATTGTTTTGGTGTAACTGGATTTTTTAGTAAACCATCATTTAGAATAGTATGTATATGTATCAATTAATAATTTATTTCCTAATTCCTTTCTTTTATTGGATGGATTTGAAAGCTAAACGTTGGTGGCATGCTATTTTTCCTTCTTAGGGTGTCATATATTTATATTTTGTATCAAATATTATATTAGATAATGTCAAAAATTATCTTTGAATTTTCATGGAACTTAGTATTATTATGAATCTAAATATTTAGGTGACATAATATAATTTTTTGGTTTTAAATGATGATTTAAATATATGCAATGGATAACCATCAAGTATTTTACGTATGACTAATTATATACTTTCAATAAGAAAATCCGTTCTTCTATGTTGAGTTCACTGACATTTATACTTCTCGGAATCTTAACTGAGATGATCTCAAGGGCAAGACTCCTTGCCTTGGTGCAAAGGCTTCTAATAGTCGAGTCCTTTTCCTTAAAAAACTTCTGATTTCATGCCAGCCAAATATTCCATAGCATATTGTGGGGAAGAATGTCCCAGACTCTCTTCACTGTGTTATTTTTCTTGTGCTGCCAGGGGTAGTTTTTTTTCCATTTGTAAAGAATTTCTTGTTTGGTCAATTTAGTGTGTTCTAAATTGCTAATTAAAATGTCAATCTGGGATTCGTAAACTGACGAAGTGAAGTGTACTATATGTACAAGAGAACCATTTTCTTAGTCTTTTGTCGTTTTTGAGTTTTTTAGTTTGTTTTTGGATTTATCTTTTATGTATTCCCTAGTGTGTGATGGTGAAATTGAAAGTTAAGTATGGATGGTAATGGTGATTTCTACAGTGATTTTCCAAACTTAAAAGTGTTCAAAAATAAAGCTCTAAACTAACTGTAATGAAATCAATTCTCAAGAGGAAGTAAATGTATCAAACAGTGAACTAATGACAGTACCCCAGTATCCTTACTGTTGTATGAAAAAGAAAGTAGAAATTGAACTTAAAGCAACTCAAAGACTGAAAGCAAAGCAACTAAATCACACTACTTCAACCCCTGTTCTGATCCTTTACCCTTCAACTCAATCTGCCTTATGGGAGGTAATCACAAACAAGCTGAGTAATATGATATCTAAATTGCAGGAAATTAAATTGCATAAAAGGAAACTAATCACACTACTTCAACCCCTGTTCTGATCCTTTACCCTTCATCTCAATCTACCTATAGGAAGTAATCATGAACAAGCTGAGCAATATGATATTTAAATTGCAAGAAAGCAAACTAAATCATACTACAATAAGTAATATTCTGATTCCTTACTAATAGAGTCACTTGACTATAGAAAGGAAATCATACACAAATGAGTAATATGATGTCTAAGTAGCAGAAAAATAAATAAGCAAAACACAATTTGAAAAATGACATTGTTGGAATTAAACTTCAGGACATGAAAATCAGCAGGAAGGACAAGATGATCTCATGTCAGTAGTTATCAAAAAAATATGTAAATCTGCCCGGGCTACTTACAAAAAAACATGTAAAAGAAGCACTAATCAGCTAACAGTTAGAAAAGAAAAATAAAGGAAATATAGACAACAAATGAACATTAGAATAGCACAATATATATACAAGTGATGATTTAAAAAACAGTAAATGAAAGCAAGTAAGAAACTATACAAAGCTCTGGTGTACAGGGGCCCTCTGCAACCTCGGCCAGTCAATCACTTAGTCACAAATCAGATTCAGAAAAACTGTCTTCTCATGTATTTAAAGCAAAGTAAAATGAAGTACAGTGGGTGACAACAGTCGAAATTACAATACAAAAAGCTAATCTATTCAGTGTATATCAACACGTTATTTATAAGAAAAAGGTGCTGCAACTAATTCCTAGATTTATGCTGCTAAGAGACACGTAAATCTCCTCGAGCCGAGATCTAGCGTGATGGTCATGAATTCATGGAGTAGTGGCTGCTTGGTTCAGTTCACGGGCTGCTCTCGAGGTGTGTCAGTACCTCCGAAAACTAAGGATCATGCCACGCAAACCTTCACATGGGCAAAACAGAGCCGTGCCACCGCAAAATTCCTCATTTAGCCTTACCTTTGACTATCGTTGACCGCGACTGTTTATGAGTGATTTGGCTGATCTGAGACGACACACTCCATGTACACGTCACTTGCAGCATACCCATGTGGCTGGTTTCTCCATTGGACACATGTAGCATAGCCTTTAACAAAATGGATGCGGAAACTTGGGCTGGCTGCGGAAAGTGACAAGTTTCCGCAGCTGCTTGAAAAAAAATCTAAACCAAACAACAGTCATAAACATAGTTAGGAAACCATTTCATAAGCTCTTTTTAGACTATTATGCAACGATTTGACAGCTTGGTGGATGAAGTAAATGGAAAAAGAAGGCTGAAAGGGTATATAGGGAAGTGCATGTTTGGGACTCAACATACCCCCACTGTGAAGGTGTTGCATGTCCTCATGCAACCAAAATTTAGTCACCCCCTTTCTAATCCATATGTTCTGATGCTTCTTCTAGGACATCTAGCCCTCTTTTCTTCTTCTTTGGTGCTACCACCATTCTTGGTTTCCTTATTAGACATCTTAACATGAGATTAATCAATGCTCTGCTCAACTTTTTGCACTTTTTCTTCAGTTTCTTGTTTTTCTTTTGCCATAGTCGTAAATGGAGCATAGTGTTATCATGAATAATTTTATCTACTTTTCTCTGCTCTTTGAGTGCTTCATTCCTGCTTGATATGCCTGTTTAGGACTTCTAATTCAAATACCTCCTATTTTAAGGACTGAACTTGTGCATATAGTGGCAGAGTGGTACTTGGACCTGCAGCTGATTTTTCCAATGATTCCAAGTAGCCATATACTTCCTGTTGATTGGGGTCTACTTCAGGTGTCTTTCTTGGACTGAGTTCAAAATCTGGTGGAGGAGGAGGACTGCTCTCTAGCTCTAGCCGAGAAGGGCTTTCATCATGTGGAGGACTGATTTCAATGCTTGGTTGAGGATGAGGTGGACTACGGCCAGCTGGAGTTTTCTCAGGTGTCTCTCCACCCAAGTCGATTAAGTGGGGCCATTTTATTTGCGTTTTACTCCCTTTTCCTCTTAAACTTGTGCTTCTCCTTAAGTATGGTGTATTAGTACTCTTTTCTTATATACTCTGTTTTCCTTTTGCTTTTTTCTTTGCTATAGCAGCAGCCTGAAGATGTACTAATCTTTCTAACAGTTGTTGATAATCCTCTTCTATGGATTGCTCAGGGGATTGGTAGACTTCTTGGATGGTCCTTTTGCCTTTTTCTTTCTTTTGTTTCTTGCCTTTAGCTCTATCTTCTTCTTCTTTTTGACCGATTTCTTGAGTTTCTATAGTAGGGGAGTCTTGGACTGTAGTGCTCTTTTCTCTCCTCCTACTTTTTCTTTGTGTCCTCGGTGTGCTACTTTCAGAGGCCCCAGATGGCTCTTGGAAGTAGTTTCTTATCAAGAATTGCTCCCATGTATCTTTGTTTTTCCTTAAGTGGTCTTCAATAAGAATTTTTATAAGTCCATGATTGTATAGATGAGGGTCTATATTGCCTATGTGTTTTTGGACTGTAATGCTCATCTTCTTCAAACTCAAGAGCAAGAAATAAGGCAAATTAAGAGTCTGATTTTCTAAGAAATTCATCGACAGTCTAGCATGGTACATATACATCGAACCGAAGCGTCCTTCACAGGTGACAAATTTTTGGATAACTAATAGCAGGCTAGCCCATTCTTCCTTTAATGCATGAACATGAATTCCTTTAGTAAACACGATGGAGTCCATACCTGGGTTTCTTAGCATGATTCTCCATGCCTGTTCATCCACGCTTTTATTTTTGAACCATCTCTCACCCTCCTGAGGTAAGCTTGTGGCAACTGCTACTGTTGTTTCGGTCACCGTGAGCTTCAAATCTCCAATCTCCACTTTCTAACCATCAAATGACTATGCAAAAGCCTTGGTTACTTTTTTGTTATAGCCTTTAAACCTTTGAATGAACCATAACCATTTAGCTTTCTTTAGTAAATCCTTGGCTTGAGGCTAACCTTCTAGATATTTCGGTCCTTCTGGCTTTGCTCTTAGTAGTTTTCCCATTTCTTTCCCTATTTCAAATTTCAACTGAGGATGCAATTGCGTATGAGGATTTTAGCAGACGATAGTAGCTCGGTTGCAGGGTTTATGGTAAAAGGTAATGGCTACAATCGATAGCAGGTAACGGGAATGCTTCGGATTACAAGCGAGACATAGGATAAACAGTAGTGAATGGGTTTACAAATTGAAGTGCGTGTGTATGAAAGGAAGGTCTTAAATGAAATGGTAAGTGACTGGTAGTGGAGGTGAGATATTTTTCTGAATTAACGGCTGCGTACGGTAGATCACACGTTTTAATAGATAGCTATGGAAAATACGGTGAAGAAGAGTTGTAAAGAGATTGGTCGCATCTTATGAGTGCAGATGGCAAACACCAGTGCAGTCAACTTGAGTTTAAACCCGAAAACCCATCATGAGACCGTTAAGAAATGAATACATGGTGTATGGCGTAATATCGTGGGATAGGAGTGAGTAGTGGAGCTATCATATCGAATCATTGCACATAGTAGAACTTTTCATGGTTTGATAACTATGCATAATCATGACTTTAATTGCTATTTGATAAAATTCCTGCTCATACCTTTGGAAATTTTGTCATTTCTTGCCCATAGCTTTTAACCAACTGTTCTTTCTTGATGTCTTGGAGATGCTCCATGTCTTCATGGCATTTGCTCACTTACACCTGCATTTTCATGATTTTTGTACTAACATTTTGACTATGAATTTGAAAAACAGAGTGGTGGTGGCTGCGGAAATCGTTTCTAGCTGTGGAAACTGTTTCTGGCTGTGGAAACTGCTTCCAGCTGCGGAAACTGGGACAACACCGACTTAGATGAACAAATATGGTTAGAAAAGAACTAACTTAGTGAAAAAAGTTCTAAAAGGAACTTTTATTGATGAAATGAGAATGAAATGAGTGGAATGGAATGAAAATGAAGCGGAGTGAAGTGAAAAGAAAATGTGAATGAGATGGAGATGGAGAGGAATGGTGAATGAGGTGGAGTGAAGATGGAAAGAGGATTTTTTTTTTTTGGAAAATATAGAGTGTCAAGGGTCCTTGATTTTCACTCTATATTTTCTGTATAAGACTGCCAATCTATGATTGGTTTTCAAGCTTATACATTTATTTTTTTTTCTTAACTAAAAGAATCAAAGGCTAGGCTAGTGGGGAAGAAGGATTCTTCTCCACCAGCCTTATTGCAGAATTCTCTTGGAACATCTTGACAAATTCTTCTTTTGAGAGTGGCTTATGATAAATTTTCAATCGGTGGCCATTCACAAGAAAAGAAATCTGAAATTCATCAACGGTCTTGATTCTTACTGCTCCATTATTAAAGACTTTGTCAATTTCATATAGCCCAAGCCAATGAGTCTGAAATTTACCTTTAAAGTCTCTGAACTTGGAATCAAACAGTAATGCCCAATCTCCCTCTTGAAACTTTCTCTCTTTGATGTATCGGTCATGCCATTTAGCTCTTTGATGTTGAACTAGATCAGTCTTTAAAATTGCTTCTTGTCTGATCTCATCTAGCTCGTTCAACTGCTCCATTCTGTGATTTTGGGCTTCTGATAGATTCATCCCCAACTGGACTGCCATCTTGAAAGTCTTGACTTGAAACTCAATGGGAAGCAGGACTTCTTTCCCATAAACAAGTTCATAGGGAGAATGTCCTGTTGTATTCCTCCATGTAGTTCTGTAGGCCCATAAGGCTTCAGGAAGCCTTTCTGCCCAATCTTTTCTGTGTAGATGAACAGTTTTGGTGAGGATGCTCTCAAGAACTTAGTTTGTAGACTCCACTTGGCCATTTGCTTGTGGATGGTAAGGAGTAGATTTTTTGTGCTTGATTTCGTATTCTTCTATCAGCTTCTCCATCAAGTTAGATGTAAATTGACTTCCCTGATCTGTCACAATTTCTCTTGGGACACCAAAACGAGTAAAAACATCCTCAAAAAGAAATTGAACAACTGAATTTTCAGTGGCAAAAGGCAATGCTTTAGCTTCTACCCATTTAGTGACATAATCAGTGCATACCAATATATACTTTTTCTGTTTAGATGGTGGATTAATAGGTCCAATGAAATCTAAAGCCCATTTTTCAAAGGGTTCGATGAGTACCTGTGGTTGTAATGGCATTTCATTTGAAATAGTCGGTCTCCCAACTCTTTGGCAGTTGTCACACCTTCTGACATATTGTTTTGCATCTTTGAAAAGGGAAGGCCAATAATATCCTAAAGAAAGGATTTTATAGGTCGTCCTTTTGTCAGCAAAGTGTCCACTGCATGGTTCATCATGACATGCCTTGAGGATGTCAGAAATTTCACCTTCCCGAACACATCTTCTGATCACACAATCTAGCCTTGTTTTAAACAATTCATTAGAAATCCATGAATAACTTGAACTCTCCTGAATAATTCTTCTTTTTTCACCAGGAAATAAATGTGGAGGTAGCTTTCCTGTAACCAAATAGTTAGCAATATCTGGATACCAAGGAGTCTTAGTATTTATTGAAAATAAATATTCATCTGGAAACTTATCCTCTATAGGAGAATCTTCATTAGTATTTTGGATTCTAGACAAGAAATCAGCTACTGTATTTTGTTTCCCTGGTCTATCCAACACAGTAATATTGAATTCTTGTAAGAGTAAGAGCCATCTTGTAACTCTGCCATTAGTAACAGGTTTATTCATGAGATATCTAATTGCAAAATGATCAATATGGACAAAAGTTTCATAGCCAGTTATATAGTGTCTAAACTTATTGATTGCATGAACAACAGCTAAGAACTCTTTTTCCATCACAGTATAGTTTAACTCGGTTGGAGTCAAATTTTTACTGGTGTAGTAAATGGCATAAGGAACTAAATCCTTTTGTCCCAACAGCGCTCCTAAAGCTGTATCTGAAGCATCTATGGAAATATGGAAAGGAAGTTTCCAATTTGGCCCTCTCAAAATGGGTGCTTTAGATATTCTTGTTTTCAAAGTTTCAAATGCAGATTGACAATCAGGATCCCATTTGAATTCACAGTCTTTTGTAAGTAATTTGAAGAGTGGAGATGCTATTTTGGTGAAGTTTTCAATAAATCTTCTATAGTATCCAGTAAATCCAAGAAAACTTCTAACATCTTTTTGACAATTTGGAATAGGCAACTTGGAGATGACTTCAACTTTTGACCTATCAACTTTAATCCCATCCCCTGAAATATGATGTCCTAAAACAATCCCTTCAGTAAACATCATAAAGCATTTTTCATGACTCAATGATAGGTTTGTTTCTTTACATCTTATAAGGACTTTTTCCAAATTCTCTAATGCCTCTTCAAATGAATTACCATAGACTGTAAAATCATCCATATAAACCTCTACACAATCATGGATTAGATCAGAAAATATTCCTAGTACTGCCCTTTGAAATGTTGCGGGTGCATTACATAATCCAAAAGGAAGTACTCGATACGCAAAAGTTCCCCATGGACAGGTAAATGTGGTCTTGTCTTGATCTTCAGGTGCTACCTGAATCTGATTATAGCCACTGAAACCATCCAAAAATGAAAAATGCTTTTTGCCTGCTAAAGTATCTAATACCTGATCGATAAAGGGTAAAGGAAAGTGATCCTTCAAAGTTGCTTTGTTCGATTCCCTATAATCAATGCATACCCTCCATTTACCATTCTTTTAAGGTACTATAACCAAAGGAGAAACCCATCGGCTATCTGAAATTGGATAAATGAAGTTTACATTAAGTAGTTTTTGGAGCTATTCTTTCACTATCTCCCTAAGGTTTGGATTCATCCTTCTCTGAGGTTGTCTGATTGGTCTATTGTTGTCCTCAATTTAGATGTGATGAATGCAAGTCTTAGGGTCAATACCTTTCATATCAGTATATTCCTATGCAAACGCAGTAGAATGTTTTTGCAAGATTTTGGTTAGTTCTTCCTGTTGTGATCTTTCCAAATTTTTGTTGATATTCAATGTTTTACCTGGAAAGATCTCAATGGCGGAACTACCAAACTCTTCTATAGAGAAAAGAGACATTTGTTTAGATGATAGATACTCAATGCCAGAATCTAACTGAAATTGTGTGTGGTAATATTCTGAAGATGTTTCAAAGTTTTCTAATGTGTTCAGAATTTGACTATCTTCACTAACTTCAGAAATGGTAAAGACAGGTTGTATAGTATCCTCATCATCAATCCACTCATTATCTCCTATTTCTGTAACTTCTTTTGCTGGAGGATACAGATTGAATTGCTTTGTCGAATTACCATCAGAAATATACATATCCCCAGACCTACAACTGATGAAAGCATCGGCTGTGGCTAGCCAAGGTCTTCCTAAGATAAGAGGGTGTCCTCCTAAATTACTCTTGGGGGTTAAAATCATGAAATCTACTGGATATTCCCAAGTGTCTAAGGAGACCAAAATTTCTTCTAATACACCATCTGGTTTGATAATTGATCGATCTGCAAGTTGCAGTAAAGTAGGTGTAAAAAGAAGATTAGGAAGTTTCAGTTGTTCCATAGTTTGTCTACTCATAATGTTGATAGTAGCCCCTAAATCAATCAAAGTATTTGGAATTTCTACCCCATTGATATGTGTTTTGACAATTGGACTACCGGGATCTACATACTTCTGCATAGTAATTTTTCCCATCATGATATCTGCAATTTTTCCTACCACGTGGATTCTTCTTATATCTCTAGGTTTCCTTCCTGGTCTTTTAAGACTCAACTCCTTTATTGTTTTTGCTAGAATAAGAACCTCTCTAATGGCTTGTAACAAGGGAATATTGATACAGACATTCTTCAATTCATCTAGAAAATCATAGTCAGGCAACAAGATTTGTTTTTCCACCCCTTTGTCAATTTGTAATCTTTCAGGAAAAGGAGGTGTGGATGAAGATGCAGGTTGCTCAACTATAGGAGTTGTGGGGGTTAGCTCTTTTTCTTTTTCTTTCTGAGTGATTGGGTTTTGAAGAGATGCTTCAGAACCTTTATTGGCTTCAAGAGAATCTCCCTCAGAAATGCTTTGCTTTTGGGCATCTATAGAAGGTTTATCTCAAACTCTACCAGATCTGAGTTGTACATCATTGAGAGGAACAATCATATAGGTAGGAAATTGTTGACCTTCTACCATGTAAGCATTTTGAGGGTTTTAATTATTGGGGTTTGGCAATGGCTGAGAAGGAAGTTGATTTGACTTCTGTTGGAATGGAAGCAAGAGTTGAGAATTTGGGTTCTATTGAGAAGGTTGTTGTTGTTGTTGAAATGGCAATGATAGTTGTGGGTTTTGATTTGGAAGTTGTTGAGCTTGTTGGTTTTGAAAATATAGAGGATATTGATAAAATTGAGCAAATCTCCCATAAGGATTTTTCATGCCTTGCACCCATGATTGAAAAGGATTTTGAGGTTGGGACCAAGGTTGTTGCCAAGGATTCCAATTTGGTGGGGTTTGAAAGTTCATAAAGTTGTTAAACCCTTGGTTTTGTTGCCCCTGCCAAGGTCTCCTTGAAACAAAAAAGAGAGACTCAATTGTATTTGGATCTTCTTGGAAGACAGCTTTGAGCCCAGGAATTGAAGGACAATCCTTGGTCTCATGATTCTCTGAAAAAATCGCACATGTTTCTACAACTTTTGTATCCAAGGAACATTCCCTGAGAGCATGTTTCTTTCTACATTTTGGGCAAAAGATGGCTAAAGCCTCAGCTTCTATTTTCTGCTTATTGTGGATCTTAAGAGTGTCTAGTTGCTCACTAAGACTCCCTAAGATATCAGTTTTGAATTCATCAAGCATATTGCCAATCTCAGCCCTACTTACTGATCCAGTTGCAGATTTGTTCGCTCTGATGAGAGAAGGATCTCTAGGCCCTTTTCCAGTTTTAGATTTTCCTCTTGAGAGATGGACACACAACTCTGCTATATCATGAAGTGGAAGTTGAGATATGTCTCCTTTTCCCATCATGTTCAAAATATATATCCATTCATCTCTAATGGCTTTTAATAGAAGGGATTTCAAGGTTTCCTCATCTAAGTTACTCATTTTTGCTCTTTTCAGATTGTATTGGAATCTTTCAAGTAAATCCTCCATGTTTTCATCTTCTCTTTGTACCATTTTAAATACTTCATCCTTGTGGTTGGTAGGCATACAATATTCCATGTATCTATCCAGAAATGTTTGTTTCATATCATTCCAAGTCCTAATGGTTTGAGTGAGCAATCCCATGAACCATTTTAAAGCAGCTCCTTTCAATGTTGAAGGAAATAGTTTGAGTTTTTGAGAGTCCTCCAGATAATCATAAGTTCGACAAACGACCTCAAACTCAAATAGAAATGTTTCAGGATCCTCATTTCTTAACCCATGAAAGTTTGGGAGGATAGATGGTGAAATATTTTTCATTGTTGCTGGAGAATCCTCATCGAATATAGGAAATCCAATTGAGTTATCTCCATCCCTATTTCCCCCATTGTTACCTCTACCTCCTCCATTATTTCCTCCTCCCCCTCCTCTACCTCTACCTCTACCAAATCCGTTATCTCCCTCCTTTGTCATGGTAGCTTCCTCAGAGATTTCAGAGTCGTCTGGTTCCTCTACTAATGGCGAACGAGGAGGAATTTCTCCCTCTTCTTCCTCAGGTGATTCTACTTCTTCAATTACAATGTGTCTCCCTGTAGAAGGAAAGAAAAGATCTTTTCCTAATTCAGATTCGATGGATGGTGTGGAAGAGTCTCCTAACTCAACTACTGCCTCTTGAATTGCAGGAATCCTAGGGCTAGGAGTGTAGGTTGGAGATGATGGAGGTGTCTCTTTTCTATTCCTTGAAGTAGATGGAGTTGTGAAAATCGAACTCTTGGCTCTAGCTAAAATCCTTCCCGTAGAATCTCTTGCTCTATCCATATAATTTTTATTTTTCTTCAAGTCTGGCTAATAATTCTCTTTCTGATCTTCCAGGTCACTCTAGGTGCAAGAAGAGAGCATACTCAAGAAACTATCAAACCAATAAATTTCTCTTTTCTGATCCTCCAGATCACGTTAAGTGCAAGAGGAGAGCATACTCCGAGAGGTTATCAATTTTCCTTCCTTGAAATTATATATATATATATATATATATATATATATATATATATATATATATATATATATATATATATATATATATATATACATATACATATATATATATAGATATATAGATATATATATATATACATATATATATATATATATATATATATATATATATATATTATTTTAAGAAATTGGCTACCTAGTTTCACTTCCCCGACAACGGTGCCAACATAACCAACAATAACATTACCAACAATAAATGATATTAGGAAAGCATAGAAACCATAAACCAGTGTAAAAGAATGTACTTAACACCAAAATGGAAAATTATTCTAGACTATGTTAATGGCACAAAGGATATACCTATGAAATGATGGAAGCGGTGTTGGAACTTATGATGAACCTAAATCAAGCCAACAAAAAGAAAAAAAACAACTTAGTTAGTCTCGATTCATGCATAATGCAAAGAGAATCCCTTCAAGGTTTAGTAAAAGAAAACAAAAAAACACACACACAACCCTTTTTACCTGTAGGACCCATGAAGTGAACCCTTGTTCCATTAGCATAACTGGTGAAATAAAGTCTTGGGGAGGTGTTGTAAAGCGGAATATCTCACATCCTCGCCCTACTGAAAGAGATCACCCTTTAGGCCAAGAAAACCATAATAAATAGTCAAGAAATAAAGACAAAACTTAGGAAATTATCAAGAGGGATATTATAGGAAAATAAAAGCAAAACCCTCTTACATGTTGGAGTAACCTTGATGAAATTTATGCCTTCAAGGGGAGAAGGAAAAGTGGAAAAAATTATTATGTGCATAGTGTGGCTAGAGCAGCAATGGTCGCGATGGAGGCATAACTTAGACCAAGGCCACCTTGAACTGGAAATGGGGTCGACATAAGGAATATAAACTAAAAAGAATGGAGAGAGGTTTGTGTATAACTGCGTAAACTTGTCAACAAGAAAGGGGACAAGTAAAGGATAAATCCATTTAGGGTTTGAACATCATCTTCTACCATCGATATACATACGAGTATATCTCCACAGTTACACATAATCCAAATCCCACATGACTGTCTATGTGAAAGAGATGAGGTGGCGAGTTGGCAATAGTACTTCTCACACCTTAACCTCACCAGGATCTAATAGAAGATAGGGTTGGTACCAGGGGTTTGAAACATGACATAAAAATGCCCCATGTGAATCATGCCAAAAATATTACTCATTCCTAACCAAACCTTTGACCTAGAATATTAAATATCACATATACATATTAATACAAAGGTGTGGACACTTAATATGAATATTGGAAAGGGAGATCAACCCAACTCTAACACCCAGGTTAACGAGAATGAGAATAGGGGTTCACCCTTTATTACAATATAAACATGTCAAATAAATAAAGTAAACTTTGATGCATTTAACAAAGAACACATGTAATTAATCATTATAACCAGTTCCATATGGCAAAAATAACAAAGGAATGCATGTTGACTTTAAAGGTAAATGGTTGAGAATCCAAAAAAAATAAAAATTATGTTAGTAGCCATAGGAGATGTGACAGTAGAAGGGATAACTAGTGAAACAATTTGATAGGGTTGAGGAGACTAATAAAAAAAAATTAACACTCAGTAACCAGAAAGGTCTATAAATTAGATTAGCTATTGAAACAAAGGATTAACAAATAAAGAGACTCTTTGGTAAGGGCCAAACAACCATAAAATATTAATCTCACCATGAAATTCCACACCATTGGGACACCTTGTAGATCATAAAACAAATTCCAGCATGAAAAATACTAACAAGCCAAGAATGTTGTAGAGATTGGACTTAGAAAAAAATTCCTTACAATTTCCTACCCACCAGGCATGGAGATGTTTTGGGTGAAGCTCAAATCCTTTCCAACCACTTCCCATTTTGGCTTTGTCCCATACTTTCACCACTTTTCATGTCCTATAAGTCACTTCCTTTGTCAATATCAGCCTGCTGCATGATCGAAGGATCAACATCAGGTGCATGTATTTAATATTGGTCTCTAGGGAGTTGAAACCTCCATGCAACAGAGACCCCACAGAGACAACGTCATGGGGGAGATATCCTAACTATAGTGGGAGTATACCATTGGGACTGCAGAAGAACATAGAGTTGCAACAAAGAGACCAAGTTTCTATAAAGCCAACACCATGGGAGAAATACCCCACATGCGAGGCATGAACGTTGCGAAGGTTGTAGAAGAAGATACAACCACAAACGTCTAGTCAAGTGCTTGCAAAAAGAATGAGAGATTCCATATTAATGTGAAGGTATGTATGATGGATAAAATGTGTGGTTGCATGGGGTAGGATAACCATGCCATCCATGTGATTTGAGGTAGTGGGGTGGCGGGCTCCCCCTTCTTCCTTTGTTGGCACACATTTAGACACCTCAATCGATGATAATTTGTTCAAATGCTTAAAAATAATGTGCCATTGACTTTTTTGCATAAGAGAAATAAAAAAATAAGAGGTCCCACGGGGACTCATTGTTGCCCCAACCAATGTAGAAAAAAGATAGCATTAAAGAATTGTTGTGTTATTTGTTTCTTTATTTTTAACAAAAAATAATTTTCAGGATAAACAAAATTTGTTTCATCCTATACTCTACCCATTTGGATTTGAACCTATGTCCTTCCAGAGGAAAGGAAGCACAAATTCTTAATGATTAAACATGATAATAAAAAAAACACATATTATTTATTATATAGAAATTTTATAGACTTAATTATATTAAAATATAATTATAAATAATAAATTATTATAATAAAATATAATATAATTAATAACTGTGGTTGATTTCTAATTTATTAATTAACACGGAAATATTTATTAACTATATTTTCATTTATACAAAATATTATAAATTATAAATTAATATGGTTTATGATATGGATGACATGTAATACAAGTACAATCACATGTTATGTTAAAATTATTGTATGAGGTATTTATAATCACTACATTAGATGTTATAGGATTTCATAAAGTTTCTTCATCTAATTATATACCTAAAATTTGTAAGTTCATTCTACTCATCTAAAGTTGTAATAATATAGGCAATTGTTCTTATTCTCATAATGAATATAAAAAATAAGTTATTGATAACATGTGTTAAATCATCAATACCACAATAAAATTTTCATGTTGATCATGATATTATTAAGTGTATCTTCTAGTAACTCAATATCTCTTTTCTTTGCCTTGTATATCTTTTGGATCATTAAAGTTTTAAAATCCATCCTCATAATTTCTTAACTTATTTCAAATTCCATTATACCTTGGATTTTGGATACTAGGTAATTATCATTTAAGGTTTCCCATTATGCTTTATCTCCTTGTATATAGAAATGATTCTTACTTGGTGATTTACTCCTTGAATCAATTACAATTTCACAATTAGAATATGTAAATTTTGTCCATCATATAAAATTTGACTTTAATATCCTCAGTAACAAGTAGTTATACCAAGATTATTCTAATTCGTAGATTCCATGCTCATCACTTGACATGTCCATTCTACTTCCCACTTATTACATAATAAGAAACAAAGTCACATACTTGAAGCCGTAATTATTTTACAATTACATATTGGAGTTTTAGTAAGATATAAATGTATTATTCATGCACATTCAACTTCCTATGACCATATACATCCAATTATATTGTAATGACTACCAATATCGTTCCATTATGATTATTCCATCATAACTATTTCAGAACATTCCATCATGTTCTAGGGTAAATTACTACTTCCTATCATTTCCTTATGTGTTATTAGAAGGTCACTTATTTATTGAACACACTTTAAATTCGATGTTTTGACTCAATTTTATCTTCCATAAAGTTAGTATATTTATGGAAAGAGCCTGTGATTTTAGTTAGATAAAAAGGATGCCCTTTAAAGGTAATTTGTAGTCCTTGAAGGTGTAATTCTTAGTTAGAGAAGCCTATAATATTCATTTAAGGCCAAACTCTTGAGTTTGTTCCCCCAACCATATCCATACTCTAGAGACTTGTACATAATATTTAAAAAGTCGTAAAATTTACCATCCCATTTAGAGACCAAGGATATAATGAAATGGTCCTTTGTAATGGTTTAAAATATTTTTGATGTACCTAGATGCCTAGAAACTTCTTTCAGTACCTAAGGCCTAGACATCCTCTATCAACTAAGGACCCAAGACACATACCTAGAACTCAAAATCTCCTAATGATGCCAATATCCCCACTTGAAGGCTAAAGGTTTCATTGAGAGGTCACATATGGTCATTTGAGGTGTGATGTATAACCCTTGCACCATAGAAGTTTCATAAAACATCACGAGGTCTAGAATATTCATTTGAGATATCATGTTTTGCCATATATTTCTAGATATTCTTCTTATTTTATCCATAGCTTTGGCTCCCCCTCGATTATATCAAGGAATGTGGCCTCTATTGGTGTTATTTATTGTAGTTGAGCTTGAGAAGATATGTTTAGGTCCCAAGAATCTCACTCTTGATAATACTCTACACCTTGGAAAACACGTGTCCATTGGAAGGGCATGGAGGGAGTAGAAACACAAGGATAGAATACAAAGGTTGAAGGCAAAGGTGGGAAGGCAAGTGTCCAAGAAAGAGAGGCCATGTAAGGAGAGACTAGTAGAAGAGTGAAAAAGGCCAAAAGAAACCTTGTAGTTAGTAAAACTTAATCAAACAAAATCCAACCAAGAGAGCGAATTACAAAGCTAAGGGAGAGGCCAATAGAAACCATAATGGTACACATGTGGGCAACATGGATTGGCTAGAGAAGGCATATAGGACCACATTAAAAAAATAGGTATAGGGGTAGAATTAGAATGTAGGAGAACCCAAAGGAGAGACAAGTGATATAAAACATTTAGAAAAGGAAATGAGACAATGAAGGGGATTTAAATAAAATATGTACCTAGCACGCATTGAATGTTGTCAACGCATGGAGTGTCGCACCATGATTTTGCTCAAAGGATTTTTTTCATTATTGGAAGCATCCACGAAAATTTGGAGTGGAAAGGAAAATGACAACTTCTTAATAGAACACCATGGAGCCATATGTGTCGCATTATTGATATTCCCTCCAAGGAAAAAAGGAACTTCCAATTAAAATATGAATGAGGAGGGATTAGAGTGAGTTGAATGGACATGGACAAAGCTCTTAGAAGTGGGTTGGCCAATGCCCACAAGATAACTTTTAGGGGTGTTCATAGTATATGGCATCTAGAAAAAACTAAAACTCAATTTGGCCAAGAATGAGTAATAAGTCTAGGACAGAGGAGGAGGACGACAAGTAATGAAAATTAAAATCCACATGAGCCAAACAATGGTAGGTATGGTGTTTCAAGTTGTAATCAATGTTGATAACATGATTCATCATAATTCCAAGGCAAGTATAGTGCTCATATGAGGCTCCTCAGTGTAATGGCATATGAAGATTTGTTGTGGGGGCATGTTGTCACATGCTCCAACCATTTGTCCTTGTCGAGCAATGACATACTACTCCCCTCCCCGCCCCTTTTAAGAATCAATAGTTAGTTATGAAATCAACTACCTTGTTACCAAAATACCAAACATGAGAAAGAATGATGATTGTAATTTGAGTCAAAAGGGATCCGTGCATATGAATTCCCCCAAGCAGTAGATTACTAAGAATTTATGAATTGGAGTGCTATTATGAATCTTGTTGATCATGTTGACAATAACTTGAGAATATCCCTCCACAGATATTTTGGAGGAAGCTTGTTCCTTTGTGATTTCCAACCTAGTGATTAAGCCTGTGAGACCTACTACATTATCATTGTTTATTCCCACGGAGCCTGAGTTTATATGAAGATGATGGAATTTATGATCTTGAATAATACTGCCAAAACCATATGGGCCTACGTTCGCATTTCATCTTTCTCCCTTACTAGTGCCACTTTTGAAGTCCCATAAGTCACTTCCTTTATCGTTATTCCTTCCTCCTTGATTGAAGGATCAACATTGTGTGGATGTACTTAACACTGATCTCCATAGAGTCAAAACCTCCATGCAAAAAATTCCCCACAGATCCAATGTTGTGGGGTAGATATCCCACCT
This sequence comes from Pinus tabuliformis, assembly GCA_031772625.1. Lineage (NCBI taxonomy): Eukaryota > Viridiplantae > Streptophyta > Pinopsida > Pinales > Pinaceae > Pinus > Pinus tabuliformis. The sequence goes on from CM062807.1 coordinate 24,675,357, forward strand.
ACAATGAGAGTCTACCAATGGGACTGCAGAAGAACACAGAGTTGCAATAGAGCAACTGAGTTTCTATAAAGCCAGTGCCATGGCACAAATATCTCACATGTGGGATATGAATGTCATAGAGGTTGCAGATGAACAGGGAGCCACGAAATTCGGGTCATAAGGGGAATGAGAGATGACATCTTAATGTGAACATATGTATGATGGCTAATATGTGTCGCTTCATGGGGGAAGATAGTCATGCCACCCCCCTCTTAAATGTGATTCGAGGCAGTAGGGGAGCGTGCTCACCCTTCCTCCTCCCTTGGCACACATTTGAACACCTTGATCGAGATAATTTGTGCCCGCACATAAAAATAGTGTGTACATCATTTTTGGTTCATAAGAGAAACAAAAAATAAGAGTTACCATCGGGCTTCATTGTCCCCCAACAATGTAGAAAAGGAAAGTAGTATTCAAAAATCACTATGTCTAATTTGTTTCTTTATTTTTTATAGAAAATAATTTTCAAGATAAAAATAAATAAATAAATAAATAAAAATAAAAAAATAATGTTTCATCCTATACTCTACCCCTTTAGATATGAACCTAAGAGCTTTTACAAAAAAATAAGCACAAAATCTTAACTATTAAAACCAATATAAAAAACACATAATATGTATTATAAATAAATTTTATAAATTTAATTATATTAAATTATAATTTTAAATAGTAAATTCATATAATATAATACAACGAATAATTATTTCTCATTTTTTATGTAAATATTTATTAATTATATTTCCATTTATATAAAACTTTATAAAGTATATTTTAATATGGTTTATGATAGGATGACATGTAATACATGTACCCTCACATGTTACATTAAAAATATTGTATGAGGTATGTATAGTCATTACGTTAGTTAGACTTTATAGGTTTTCATATAATCTTCATCTATGTATATAACTAAAATTTTTAAAATTCATTTTATTCATTTAATGTCGTAATAATTTAGGCAAATTTTCTTATCCAAAGGAATGCATTTAGTCAATAAATTATTAATAACATTGATATTAACACAACCACATTAGTAAATATGATTGATATAAATATTAACACAACCACATTAGCAAATATGATTGAATTTCCAGCAGGGGCTCCTGTCACGAGCTTGCTCTTTCTCTGTGTCTCTTCGTATTTCTCTGGTAGCCAACTCCTGATGAACCAGTAATGAACCTACTTGGATCTTTCACACTCTGACGACCTCAACAGCGGCATCCACGCCTTCAAATGGCCTTGGTGTCCCTTCGATCTTTTGGTGAACCTCCTGCGAACTTGGGATGAAAGCACAGAGAAAACTACTACCACAGCGGACTTATAAACACACAGAGGTACTCAATAACAGAATGGCATACTCATTTTATTTCAGAATGGAGAAAATTCTTACAGAGTTTTTATAGAAATGGATTCTATACAGAGATAGACTAATCTCGCATTTACCGGACTTTTCACAGCTCAAAATTGAGCAAGTTACTACCGGAGGCTCCTGGCGAGGTATAGGCTCTGTCTCAGAATCAAACTTAACACCCAAACACTTGACTCTTCTAATGGTTCGGCCACTTTAGGTTCTTACCAGTGCCGAGCACACTGATACGCAGGCTTCTCAAACCAACTAAGGACTTTGAGTGATTTCTCGTGTTGCAAGCAGATCAGACTAGATGTCCGCAGATGCAGAGCAGGAGAACACTCGACTCAAACACACACACACGCAAAAACTCTCAAAATGCCGATGCCCAACAAATGAACCTTACCCTTCTTATATAGGATGAGAAGGGGGGACAAACATTACTGTTGGTCGGACAGAAATGACTTAAAGCTTAAAGAATCATTACTTTTCAGTCTTTATCAGAGCGACGTCCGCACAAATATTCGGGTCCATAAAACAGACCGAATAATTGCTTCCGGGTAACGCATGAGATATAGTCTGTAAAGTAGATTCGGACATTATGGCTATCTACACAGTGGATACTTTTGTACAAAAAGCCCACGAGAAAAGACTAGATAGGAATATTTACACTGTGGAAGCTTTTAAACAGTAAAGCCCACGGGAACTCTGGTCACAATTAAGCCCTTGTGACTGGTACGTAATCAGAATACAGTGAGATCAGGGAATCTGTTTCTTTTGTAAAGTAGATCATCACATGCCTTTGTATAAATCCTCCGGACTATCATGGGTTTACCCAGTATGATTTGATGCTGGACTTTGGTTAAGACATACCATTCTAAATGCTCTCTCATGTATTCCTGGAGGGAATAATTTGTCATGTGAAAAGGATCCCACTCTTGAACTGTCATTTCTTTGACTGTGCTGTATATACGATGAAAACATTCCCCAATGTTGTACTCAAAACATCTGTGACAGTATTTTCTTTCATATCTTTCATGATACACTGGGTCCATGGCTGTTCTGCTAACTCCGTAATCTGTCCACCAATTCTGAAACCATTCACATTGTAGATTTTTCTGGGATGCTGCCATTGTACTGAATTTCAACTTTGTGTAATGGGTTTCTTCTCTGTCATCAACATTCATGAAGTCCCACCACAACTTTTTATAATCTGAAAAATCATAAACTGTGTCCGGGAACATTACTTTGGGATCATTTCTGGGCCATCGAGCACATGGTTGGACTTGGGGTTGGTTGATCCACAAGTCTCTGGTTCGGTAGATGCAATAATAGCTTTCATAGATTCTTGTGTCACGGCCTCCATGGTGCCAGATACATCCAATGTCATGAAAATTCGTTTCCAGGGCCCGTCTTGCGATTCCAGCATCTGCTTTTGCTTTGTCATACATCATATCATGGATCCATTTTCTGCCTTTTGGGTACACCTTTCTTTCAGGTACATAATGCTGGAGATCAGTGTGAGGCTGTAAGTTGGCATCAAGGACTTTTGTGTTCCTTAATTGCCATGTGGGTCTCCAATTGTCTCTGTATGTATCCCAGTCTTGATTATCTGGAATGGTTCTCAAGACCTCTTGTTTTTGGTGCTGGTCCCACTCAGTAATAATCATCATGATATGTGCTATATTTTGTTCAAGGTATTCCCTGCTGAGAAAGTCAGGAAGACAATTTTCCTTTCCTTTGATGTGCTCAATGGAAAAATCAAAATTTGCAAAGAGCGCCTGCCATCTGGCAAACTTTGCTTCTTCTGGTTTCTTGATGTCCTTGGATAGGACTTTCTTCATTGCTGACGCATCTGTTCTGAGAAGAAAAGGCTTGTTTATTAGATATACTGCAAACTTGCTGATGCAATTCCATGCAGCTTTTACTTCTCTTTCAATAACAGAATAATTCTGTTCTGCTGGGTTCCATACTCCTGAGGCAAACTGTACCACTTGTTCTTCTTTGTCAACTTTTTGTTTTAGAATCCCTCCCCATCCTATGTCACTGGCGTCGGATTCAACTATTTTGAATGCCTCATCATCTGCTATGTACAGTATAGGCAAGGACTTTACCTTTGCTTTGATTTCTTGCACTGCTCTGGTATGGGCATCTGACCATTGAGGGGGATTTTTGCCAAGCCGCTTATTCAGCACTTTCTTGTCACTGGCACAGTCTTGATAAAAGCTGCTTACATAATTTAGGCAGCCAAGGAACCTTTGCAGTTGTGTCTTGTCTTTTAAGACATCTGGAAATTTGTCTGCAAAGTCAATGGCATGTTGTTGCAGAGAGATTTGTCCATTAGAAATCTGGTGGCCTAAGAACTTTATAGAAGTCTGAAATACTTCTATTTTCTTTTTACTAAGCACAAGCCCATTTTTCTTGACCAACTTCATGAAAATATTTACATGCTTGAAGTGATCATCAATATTTTTGGAAAAAATTAAAACATCATCAATATATACAAGTAACCAATCAAAATATGGCTTAAAAATATCATCCATGACCTTTTGAAACTTTGAAGGAGCATTTTTAAGACCGAATGGCATGACATTCCATTCATAGTGCCCTGCAGGAATACTAAAAGCAGTTTTGAACTTATCTTCCTCATTAATGGCAACTTGCCAAAATCCTGCTTTTAAATCAAATTTTGAAAATATTTTTGCCCCTGCAATTCTTCTGATCAAGTCTCCTTTATGTGGAATGGGATAAGTATCATCAGCCAAAACTGAATTTAGAGGCTTGTAATTTATTACAAGTCTAGGGATACCTCTAATTTGTTCAGCTCTTTTGTTTACATAGAATCCATAGCAATTCCAGGGGCTAGTGGATTCTCTGATCAATCCTCTGTTGAGCAATTGCTGAATTTCTTTTTGGCATAGTTCTCTGTATTCTTGGCTCATAGGGATCGCTCTGCTTTTACAGGGCTTTCCTGTGTATCCTTCTTTGTAGGGCAACTTAATGGTATGTTGCTTTCTGTGCCAAAAAGCATTTGGCTCTTCTGAACAACATTTTTCTTCCAGTTTTCCTTTCAGTTCTTGGATCCTTCTTTTGATTTGGGGTAGTTTCAGCTGTTCTTCTACTCTCAATGTGCTTTTTAGATCTTTAAGATCTGATAGCAAAGATTCTGCTTTGTCTAATTTCTGCATGGCTTGAACCATTGTAGAAACTCTTGGAGTAGAAACATAAGGAAGCTCAATCCTTTTTCTTCTTCCTTTAGATGTGGGTACAGAAATGAAATAACCAGCTCTACTTCCTTTCAATCTGGCTGAGCCATGAGGTTCCACTGCAGCTAAAAAAACATTCCCTAATATACAATCAACAGGGATGTCTGCTATGGCAAACTTCATGTATACACAGTGGGTATCAAAACATAGTGAAGCTCTAGGAATTTCATATTTGAGTTTCTTATTTCCTAGGCCTACAACTTCTCTTTCAGCAGAGACCCAATATTTTGCTGGAACATTTCTGATGTTAAGAATATTAATATCTGCACCAGAATCTAATAATGCAGTCATGAAAAATATCTGGCCTTGGATACAGATTTTTACCTTGACATGATGTTGTTGATATGTGATGGTAAACAATCTCATATCTTGAAAGCCAAAGTTTGGGTCTGACCTTCCTTCAGCAACCTGAATTTCTTGTCTATGGGTTGTTGTGTTCCAGGATTCTTCTTCTTTTTCTTCTTGAATCTCCTTGCCTTTCTTAATTTCTGCAATTTGAGCTTTGATTGCAGAAATCTCTGCTTTGAGTTGGTGAATTTCACCACTCACTTCTCCCAAAGTCAGGGATCTTACTTTCCCTGGTTTCTGGTGATGCATTTGGAAAGACTTAGTGTTCCTTTCATAGGATGCATCGACAAACAAAGGTTTCTTACCTGATTCTTTTGAGGCTTTTGATTTAAGCTGATCTGTGAATGCTTCTATCAGGCGGTTCTTCATGGCTCCTTCTTCCATTGTCCTAATATGTGATAAAATCTTCATTTCTGCTTCTTCTTCAGTAGATGCCATTAGGACTTTTTCTTTGGGAGGCTTTGTTCTTTCTTCTTCTTCTTCGCTGGAACTGTACAAAAATTCAGAATCATCTTCATAAAATATATGACATGCACATTCTTCTGAATTATAGCAAGAACATTCAGATGATTCAGAATCAGTATACTGTCCCATATTAACTTGAAATTCTTCTTCTGAAGTGCTAAAAGAATCAAGAGACGATTCCTCTAATTGGTGCTGCTGGGCTGAGTCTTTGATAATAAGATTTGGGCACCTTTCTGTAGCATGGGTCCTTGATTTGCATCTCAGGCAAAAGCTTGGGCCTGAATGCTCTTTCTTAACCGGTTTGGCCTTTTGAGCATAAACAGCTGTCTTTTTTCCCTTATTAAGCTTTGATTCTTCCCCTTGGGGACATCTTGAAGCTGTATGCCCAGTCTGGCCACACAACCAGCAAGTAATTTTGTTCCATTTGTCTTGCTTGGATGTATGCAAATGGATGTCAGAAGGAGTATAATAATGGGTTTTTGGGATAAATTTGTAGTGGCCCTTCTTTTTATGGTTTTTATCCCTTATAGAATACTTCCTTTTATTTTTTGGATAATCCCTTCGATTTTTGTAGAAAGTCTCTTTGAATTCTCTTTTGGCCCTCTTCTTAGACTTTCTCTTTTTGACCAATGGGTCATCTATTGTCAGTCCATATTTGCTGCAAATGGACTTTCTATCTAGTAGTCTGGACAGTTTTTCCAAAGACTTGTTTACCTTTGAGCTGGTACAAAGACTTACCAGTGTCTTTGTAATAAGGGAATAAATTTCTCCCCATGTATAAGACTCAAAAGGTAACTGAAAAATTTCTTGCAATCTAATATAGTCAACAAATCTAGAGGGTAGAGCAGCTAGATATACCTGCTTCCAGAGCAAGTTTTTGGAATCTTTCACCTCATAGATTCGCTGCATCCAATCTCTATGAAAATCATCAAATTGAGACATCTTATGACATTTGAGGTTCATCAAAATGACCTCATGTTTGTTGGCAATTTCTGTCTCACAGCCACACCAATGTTCTAGAATCATTGATGTTAGCGCACCAATCATATTGCTTATTACAATACCATCAGGATTATGAATAACATCTCCTTTTTCATCCTTGAGCACTTCTGCTTCCATGGTCTCAATAAGTTTAGGAGAAGATTCAGTTTCCCACCATCTGAGAAGAGTACCTGTAAAACATTGGATGATGGTTCTGCAAGCATCTACCTCTGATTTTCCTCTAAGACACATGAGTTTATATTCAGTATACATTAAATCAATCATCTGGCGAATTTGGCCAATGCTCATGTTGTCTATGTTCCATTCTCTGTGGGAATCAGGGAAGAAAGTATGGGCTTCAGGCAATTTTCCCTTCCCTTCAATGTCAGGAGCAGAATATCTGGAAAATCTATGTTCAAGAGGCTCATAGATTGGGAGGATTTGTGTTTCCTGAGATTTTTGTTCTTCTGTTTCTGGTTCCCTGAATAAGGAAGCAATACTGATGTGTTCAGACTCATCAGTCTTTGAGGTGGTTTCTTTGGGGAACAACAGAGGGAATTTCTGTACATTCCTTATTGGATTCTCAATCTTTATATTTCTTTTTACCAGGAAAGAATTTGGAACTGGCTTTTCAACTTTTGTGACCTGCATCCTTTCAAATTTCTCATTTAACCCAGTAAGGAGTGTCTTAGTTACATCAATATGTCCAACTAAGTTTTCTCCTATTTCTTCAATCTTATTCAATGATTCCTTGGTGTAAGAACAAGTCATGCTGGAATCAAATTGTAAATTATTCAAACAAGAATTTACACAATTAAGTGAAGACTGTACAATATCTACTTGCTTCTTTACATCTTCTGCTTTAGCCACATTCATTTCTAGACCCTTTAGAGCAGTATTGGTCCAATTTAACTGTTCACTAGCCTTTTGAATTCTACCATCAATTCCTAAGGCATTATCATCTTTTTGAACCAGGGGAATGGCTTTGGCTGCATTTGTCTTTTCTCCCAAGATGATTCCTTTATATGGGGGAAAAGTAGTAGGGGTTTCAACTGTGGATCCATCAATTGCAGTCCATCCATGCTTATCAGTGATACTGCTAGAAGTAGCACCAGTTAAAACATTTATAGGAGCAATTTTATCTTTCCATGAGTAGAAAGATATCCAAACATTATTTACTTCCATATAATGTTTCCAGTCTGTGGCTAACTTTCTTTTCTGATCTGGGGTATATCCTTGGTCAAATTCATCTGCTTGAGGATTTGTATACAAATCCCAATTCAACATTTCTTTCATCCATTTAGAACTGATTTGTGATTTTAAGCATCCATCCATAAGTGCAAAAAACTTATGCATTTCCATGACTGCAGGCCTTTTACAGTCAGAAGGAATCTGTTTGAATCTGCATTCTGGAATCAGTTCTGATTGCTCAAGTTTCCCCAACCCATACCTTGGCTTTGCTGGTCTCATTAAGCAAATCATCTGAGTAAGCCTAGGGTCTTCTTCTTCTATAGAATGGATCATGAGAACATGATCTGAATCAGGCTCAGGCTCATGTGGGAAAGGAATATCAGAACATTTAGGATTCGGGCATGAGCTGATAGAAGTGGATGGAGGAGAAACACCAGTGCGAGGATTATGGTGCAGATGAACATTCTGTTCGGCTAGAGTAAGCAGATTTACGACATTTGTACAATCTGGACATTTTACTTCTAAAGAAGAAAAATTAACAAGCTGAGCTAATTCGAAAAGCTGTGGATGTTTACAAGAAGAAAAGGATGATGATGAACAGGCGGTATCAACAGTGGAAGGATCTCTGTAGTATTTGGATGTTTTACAAGCAGCGTCTATTCTTCTTCGATCAATAGTTGACCTGCGAGGAAAGGATATGACTGCATTGGAAGCATTTTCAGTTATGTTTGCAGAAGTGATATTTCGGGGAATTTGTGGCCTCGAGTGATTTACAACCCAATGTTCAGGGAATTGCAGATCTTCCCATTTTATCAATAGATGTTCAATCTTTTGGTTCTTTGGGTCAGTTTTAACTACCACACTTGATTTGGAATCTCGACTGGGAGTATGACGGATTGCTGGCCATAAAGTGTTGGTATGTCTGAAACAGGCTTTGGTCTGGATGGCTATATTGTTCCTCTTTCTCTTCATATCAAAACCAGTAGTATGGATTTGCAGCTGTAAGATATCTTTAATGGTTTCATCAAACACATATATAGAAAAGTTTGGGAAACAATCAAAGTATACAGGGCCATCAGACAAAGGAGCTACAATCCCTCCGATTATAGAATCTGTATATCTGTTGTGCGTTAGATCTCTAACAGTAGCAAGCACAAATGTTTTTAATCCTTTATGGACCAAAGGATTGATGCCAACCCGAATGCAACCAAGATGCAGATAATTTGTTTTTAACCTTTTTGCTTCTGCTTGTAAAGCCTGAGGATTTAACAGTGGTATTGTCTGAATACTCTCAGAGTTCTCCTGAACTTGACTAACAGACTCTTTAATACTAATTCTTGATGCAGCAATTAAATGAAAAGGAGCTAAATCACTATAGACTTCAGAGGGTGTTATATCTGGTAAAGCCCATCTTGCAGAAGGCTGAAATTCCTCATAAGTAAGTTCAGCAGAGTTTAAGGTTCTACTTGAACTATTTTCAAACATTTCTTTAAGAGGATTTTCTTCTGGATGTGAATCTTCTTCAAGCTCTCTAAATGAAACAGACTTTCTGAATGGCTCCATTCTCACTTAAAACAATATAGATCTGAGTACCAACCTTTTAGAACCAGACGTTACTGGCTCTGATACCAATTTCCTAAATGAAGACATCATTTTCAATCATTTATAAACCAATTAACTTTTGCAAAACATTTTCCTTATTAAATTCTACTGAAGAAATAAATAATTGCATATATTAGAAGATGTTAAACACATTTAATGATATTTTAAATGAAAAGATCTATCACATTCTACAAGTATATAATCTCATAAATTTTGACGACCCTGAGCGCTTAAATTTTCTGTTATATATTTGAAAAACTTTCTTCAACAACTTGGCGAATCCCTTTTTTATATTCTTTCCGATCTTGGCAGTATAACCGGGCAGCCTCCCATTAGCAGCATAATTCAGATTCCCCATTAGTAGCAGAATTCAGATTTGGGTCACACAATAATAACTACAGCCACAATATAGAAAGATAAATATTGCAGCTACTATACTTCATGGAAGAACACCTCACAACCAAAAAGTACTTAACTTGAAGTGAGAAATGCAATAACATCGTACGCTGGGCTCCACTGGTTTTTCAAAATGTCTAAGCAAATACCACCGTGATTATAAACTGCACAGGACGAACCAGAGATCAGTTCGTTTAAGATTGCTAAACACATGTTTGAACCTAATATCTGATATGCCTGGTAAAAACTGATCAGATTTAGTCAGTCGTAATTTCGGATGTAACTGAAAATCTTTATTTGAGAAAATACTCACCACCATCCCATGGTGTTTCTGGAGGCCTGCAAACAAATATGGTCACAAGTCAGTCAATTACGTCGATCAAATCGAAGCAAACTGTGCGTATTCAGATGAATCTAAAAGCATAAACCTTAGTATTTAATGGAAAATTTACCAAAATCACTAATATATATAGCCGGAAATAATAGCATCCCAGACCGTAAGTAAATGTGGCATTTTCCCGTAGCCATTTGAGATACAAATCTAGAGTAAAATAAGATTAATTTTTTTAATTAATAGTATATTTTTATTTTTCAAGTTAAATTATTTTATAACTTTTTATCTTCTTACTAAGTTCTTCTTTATTATCATTCAAAAATTATTTTAATGATGGATCCTTATAAATTGTTTTGATGACAAATCCCTGTTTGCAATACTTTATAGAATTAAGTTTATTTAACAAAGGTAGCGATGGATTTAATGTAATGAATTCAGTATGGTAAGCAAGGATGGATTTTCTGTTCTCATCACGGGCAAAACATAGTGTTGTAATTAGCACTAGAAGCGCAAGGGTGAGTTTTAGTGTTAGCATTGGGATTTAGGTAGAAATCTGGGCACCCGTCCACATTGCAAATCAGTGCTTTGCAGCTACCGTCAGAGGGAGTAATGGAGATGGCCACATTGAAACCAACAATTACAGAGATGTCATAGTAATCTAAATTGTTGCCCCCATTCCGAAACTGTACAACTGAGCCCATGGTTTTTTTCCAAATGATTTCATGTAGAAGATTACTCTATGTACCTTTGCCTACTTGGAAATAATGATATAATTACAATTTCTAGGTTGCAGGTAAAGTATAATAATGGTAACATTATTCTCATGTAGAATTTATGGTTACATACATGCACTTGGTTAAATAAAAGCCCACAATAATACCATGAAGGTTTGTTTGACATTGTCATTCGTGATTTTCTGTAAATTTAGGGTGATTTAGTTTTGGATCAATGATCTTGGATTATTATTTAATTATAAATGTTCGTTTTTTAATGAAGGAAATAATGAAAATAATTAATGATGAGAAAAAACACATTCATGGAGCCAAAATGAGTGTAATAAAAAAAATAATTATATATAAATTTGTATAATAAGAATCATAAGCAACACATCTAACAGAGTTTTCAATGGAGAATTGGATCATGAATTTGAGACTTATTTCAATAGTTGGAAGTTGGGCTCGATATATTAATGAACAACTTTCAAGGAAGGAAGCCTCACTTCTGACTCTAAGTAGAAGCACGCCTATCACGTTTGGTCTAGGCGGAGCGGACTATAATCAGGTATTACAATTAATTGGGGTGCTAAGTAGAAAGGCAAAAGGAGAAGTCGGGCTCGATATATTGATGATCGATTGAATTGAACTTTCATCGATAATTTATAGATTGTATTTTGATAAAAAATTTATAGATTGTAGGGGATGCTAGAGTGAATTGAACTTTCATCCATAATTTATAGATTATACTTTGATAAAAAATTTATAGATTGTAGAGACTTGATGGACACCAGGAACACTTAGCATAGTAGTTAACGTTAATGTAGTTGTTGACTCACGCCATGCAAGTTGAAAGGGTATGATGATTCATAATTTCGAGGTTGAATACAAAGTATTATAATGGTCAATGTTATTATCATCTTGAATTTAGGGTTACATACATGTACTTCATTAAATAAAAGCCGGCACTACTGCCATGAATGTTTGTTTGACATTGCCTTGACCCATTTTTATAAATGATTTAGATTTGTATTAATGATATTGGATTATTATTTAAAATTGTTTATTTTAATTTGATACTATAAGAGTTTTCTTTTGGTTAAAAAAATAACTTAAATAATTAATTATTGGAAAAACACATTCATGGAGCTAAAGCCATGAAAATATTTGTAATAAAAATTATTAACCATAGATAAATTTGTGTAATAAAAATCATTAGCAACACATCCAGCCAGAGTTTGGTATAGAAAAATCCAATCACGACAAGTCCGAATGGACTAGTCGGAGGTTGGCTTAGGGTTTGTTTACACACTGTGCAGGGGGGAATAAATCTGACTCCCGATATCATAGTAGGGACGACTTCCAATTTCCACCCGGGGAACCCACGACGTAGACCTTTTATGGCTTTTCACAAATCTGTCATTGAGCTATCTAGGGAGACCGGATTTGCGCCTCTCCTTTCTAGTGCGACCATCAGCCCTGGCTGCAGATCCAGTTTCGTATGCCTAAATCTATATTCTCTCATCATGGATTTTTCTGTAGAGAAGGAGGAGAGGCTCGTTAAGGAGCAAAATCTACCACGAAAGGGTTTACAGGATCAATTTTGTTCCCCACGACCTCACATCTGCTATGTTGGCCCAGATTTGGTGGTAAATCATGTAGAAAGTAGCTCTCAAAGCTTAGATATTGACCCGTCAGTTATAGATCTACTAAAGAAACCTCGGATTTGCCATATCCAGAGACGAGAGAATGAAGAGAATGAAGGAAGGAAAATTTTCAGATTTGTATAAAATACCTGAGTGGGAACGATATGTTGTTGAAAGACTGAGGTACATCTCGGTAACAACAAATTTTGAAGTACTTGAACATGAGAGCAAGGTGCTTCAAGACCCGTATGCATTGGCAGACTATGGATTGAGTAAGGACTCAACTATTTCTTTGAACTTGACAATGGGGTACGATCCTCCCATCAAAATCCAAAGAAAGCCAATGGATCACATCATTCAAAGATGTACTCAAAGTAAAAACTGACACTCGAGTCAAATCCGATCATATTCCCAGTGTTCCTGGTCCCTACATTGTGGAACGGCGGAATTAAGTTCTAGAAATGGTAGTAGATCATTCATAAGTTAATGATATTAGTTCAATCTTTCAATCCCAGACAGTTATATGCATAAATAGATTTATTTCAATGGATTTTTACTACATGGACAATAAATTATGATATTATTTTTTTTAAAGGTTTTTTCTTTATTAAATTTGAAACATTAAAAGAAAAGGAATTTGTTTCAGGAGAGTCTATGGTTTTGGAGTTTTTTTTAGTTTTTTTATAACTTTACAGTTTCAGGAATTTGATGCTAATATAATGATGGTTTCCAAAATGTTAATGTGGGTTAGATTGCATAATATTCCTCTTCATTTTTTCCTCATAAATTACGAAAAAAAAATGGAAATAAGGTTAGGAAGTATATAATGATAGATTCACAAAGAACTAAAGGGACAATATTTACTTTCCCTAAAATTTATATGTAATTGTAATAAGATTATAATTCCTTGCAAAAAACTTAGAGTATAAATTTAATATATAATTTTAAATTGTGTTATATTTTTTCTTTGTCAAATTGGTACGCAAATATGATATGATTATTATTATAAACATAATAGTGTATTATATAAATAGAATATAAATTTTGTTAATTAATAAAATTATAAGAACATTCTTAATAAAAAAATATATTAATGATAATTAATTGAAAGTAAAATTCACAATAAATTATTACTATTTAAAATTTAATATAAAATATAATAATAAATCAATTTCATTATTATTTAAAATGCATCACATAATAATTTAAAAATCAATAAATTTATTATAGATAAACAACATATAATCTATATAATCATTTATCTTAAAGTATTTAAAATTATTTATTAAATTATTAAAAATAAATAAATTGGTTATATATAAATAACAGATAATCAGTCATTTCCTTTCCATACAGGGTAATAATGTTAGATATAAGATTTTTGTGATCCATAATGTAGAAATAAATTTTTCGGATTAATCACATTCATAAGATTTGGTCAAAATTTAGAACCAATTAATATGGTCTATCCTCAAAAAATAATTATAATCTATATAATTATTTCTCATAATTCCAAATAAAAAAGTTTATAAAATCATATATATCTATTTATTTATTAAATCATTTAAAATCAATTAATCTCTAATATCCATTTTATTCATGTACACCTTAAATATATCCAAATTGATCCATATACAAGGTAAAGATATCCAGAATAACATTACCCATTTACAAACTAATTAGCAAAAATATTATAAAAATAATTATGCATTTTCCCTTTTCAGAGGATATAACTTCCTTTCTACGGGATAGATCTTCTTGCACACAATGGTATTCTTATTATAAATATGATACTACAACCAACATTGTAATATTTTTATTGTAGATATGATACTGTTAAGCTCCCTTTATGGCTTCCAATGGTCGCCGATAATTTGGAAACAATCTGCTAGTTATTTCCTTAAATTATGGAAACCAACTGCAGTTAATTAATTTCTTGTTGTAAACTCCTGGAGTGGTCCATTACTCCTTCTGCAGTTCTCTACCATGTTTTTGGGAACAATTGACACAGCCAACAGAAGCTTGATTTAAGCTTGGCTATAAATACTTTTGTTTGGTCCCCAAGCTCACTAACTCAATCCCCTTCAACCTTACACCATCAAGTTAGAGTGTGCAAAGCTTGGAAGTGCCTCACGGATGAGAGATTTTGGGTGAATTTTGTAAATCTAAGGGTGGCGTTTGCAAAGTTGAGGGAGGGCGCAATTTCATATGATTCACCGATTTCACTGGTGCTTTTGATGTTCACCTGGGACTTGTTCGGAGGTGATAAGATTCTATACGAAGTGTGAGTGTGTTAATTTCATGAAAGGAAAATAGCAGAACGCGTTGATACAAATTCTAATTCCGTCACTAAATAGCCTTGATGCACCACAGACTTTCTCTCTTCGGCTTTTATATGCTCACTTGCCTTGCCTTGATGCGAGTTTTCAATACAAATAAGTAAAGTTTTGATACTAGAAGGAAGAAGGCCAGCGGGTGAGTTTTGGAATCTCTTATTTCTTTCCTGTATGCATCCATCCAAGAGGTCTTTGAGACTACCGATTTTCATCTAGCCAACAATGCATGTTAACACATCAGAAAACAAAAGAAGGCACTACCTCAAGCGTAGCAGAAAGTTTGGTTTTGGAGTGTAAGTAGCATCAATGGCTGGAGATATGGTTTTATTGGGTATTAAAGTTTTTTGATTCTTTTAAATGTTTATTATGCTTTATAAAATCGTTATTCAGCTATCATTTTGTATCGTAGTGTGTTTTATCTATGCCTTGATGTTTATAGACATACTTTGTTTGGCTCAATGCCATATTTAGAGGATTTTCCGAATTAAGGCATTTATTTGGAAATGTGTCTAATTTTTGCTCAATTTTTATTTTTATAATATTTATTTGGTTTAGTTATATGCAATTTGGATAATTGTTGTGCAAATTTATTAAAATGCTCATATTTAATTTGCATTAATTGATTATTTCTACTCTAACTAATACATGCTATTTTGGATAAGTATATGAGTCCCATTATTGAATGTTATGCACGAATATTTTAGTTTTATTTATGCAATTTATAATTATTCACATATCAAGTTAATTTTTATGCATAAAAGAAATAATATCTGAGTGATCCATATAATTTTTAATTGATTAGAGAATAGCCAGAATTAAATAAAATTATATATTATGATTAATTAGGATCACATAAAGAATATTTAGACATCAATTGTAATTAATTATACTAAATATAATAAATTTTGTCACACGGGAGTTTTTATTATATTTATGTAATTAATTAGGATAAAATATTCATAACTTACACACAAGAATTATGAATTAATAGTTTTATTATAAAGTTCAAATCTAAGATAGAATTTATATCGAATTATAATCATAATATACCCTTTAGAATTATTAATTAAGTGAATAATTTGATAAATTCTATTATAAAAAATAATTGAATCTGTTTGAATTGAAAATTTAGTCCACATATAATTTTTGTCATTAGATTCAATTTTAAGCATGATTTACATTGGTAAAGCATGAAATTTTATTTTTAGACCTCAATATTTTTAACATAAGCATGTGATCTTTAATTTTATGTAGTTGTACAACCTAAAAATTTCTCTGATATTCGTTGTGATATTCCTGAACTTAAGGGAGATAACTATAAAGTCTGGAAGGAGAGAGTTCTCCTTCATTTGGGGTGGATGGACATAGACTATGCTATTAGGAAATATGAACGACCGACACTCACTAATACCAGCACTGCAGTGGACAACACGCTTTATGAATGATGGGAGCGATCTAATCACCTAAGCATGATGTTCATTAAGACAAAAATTTCAGCTGGTATTCGTGGTTCCATTGATCAGCATGAAAATGTCTGAGACTTGCTGAAAGCCATCGATGATCAATTCGTCACTTCAGACAAGGCACTAGCAAGCACCCTAATCATGAAGTTCTCATCCCTAAGGCTCATTAGTGTGAAAGGTGTATGCGAGCACATCATGCAAATGAGGGACATTGTGGCTCAATTGAAGAAACTCGAGGTTGAAATATCGGAGTCCTTCCTCGTGCACTACATCCTAAGCACCCTTCCGCACCTATACGGACTCTTCAAAATGTCATACAAGACACATAAGGATAAATGGTCAATTAATGAACTCATGACCATGTGTGTTCAAGAGGAAGGGAGACTGATGATGGAACTAGGAGAAAGTGCAATGCTGGCAATGCGTGGAAAGGGAAAATCTCAAGCCAATTGGAAAGGGAAAGGTAAAGTACCTCCCCAAGCCAATATCAAGAAGGATTCCAAGTGTTTCTTTTGTAAAAAGAAGGGACACATGAAGAAGGAATGCGCCAAATTTCAAAAATTTCTTGCAGACAAAGGTAATCCAATCTCATTTTTTTGTTATGAATCTAATATGGTTAATGTCAATATTAACACCTGGTGGATTGATTCTGGATCAACAATTCACATTTCGAATTCCTTGCAGGGTTTGCAAAACCTAAGGAAGCCAATGGGAAGTGAGAAAAGAATCTTATCAGGAAACAAGATGGGCTCGCATGTGGAAGCTATAGGAACATGCTATTTAACTTTAAGTAGTGGATTTGTTTTAGAATTAGAAAAGACCTTTTATGTTCCAAGTTTTTCTAGAAACTTGATTTCAGTTTCAAGACTTGTGCATTTTGGATTTTCCTTCAACTTTTCAGAAACATCCTTTAGTTTATTTTATAAATGTGATTGTGTTGGGAATGGTATTTTGTCTAATGGTCTTTACTATATTAATTTACAAAAAGATGTCACTTATGATTCATTTCATGTTCACACTGGCACTAAAAGATGTGTTATTAATGAAGATTCCTCTAAATTATGGCACCAGAGATTAGGTCATATTTCCATAGAAAGAATTAAAATATTGGTAAATTAAGGGGTACTTAATACTCTGTATTTTACTGATTTTGAGACTTGTGTGAACTGCATAAAGGGAAAGAAGACCAAAAAGTCAAAGAAAGGTGCCAATAGGAGTTCAGAGATATTAGAGATCATACATACTCATATATTTAGTCCAGATATGGACTCACATGGTCAGAGATGCTTCATCTATTTTATAGATGATTACTCACGATATATGTATCTCTACATGCTTCATAAAAAGAATGAAGCATTAGATGCCTTTAAGATCTTTAAGGCTGAAGTAGACAAACAATGCAGCAAGCAAATTAAGATCATGAGATCAGATAGAGGTGGAGAATATTATGGTAGATACACATAAGATGGACAAGAACCTGGGCCATTCACAAAATTTCTTCAAGAGCATGGGATTTTTACCCAATACATCATGCCTGGTTCACCTGACCAGAATGGTGTAGCAAAAAGAAGAAACCAAACATTATTGGACATGGTGCGGAGTATGCTTAGCAACTCCAATCTTCCTAAATCCTTGTGGACTAAGGCACTTAAGACGGTAGTGTATATATTAAACTGAGTTCCAACCAAGGCTGTTTGTAAAACACCATTTGAATTATGGAAATGTTGGAAACCGAGAATGCAACATATGCGCGTTTGGAGATGCCCGTCTGGAGTGAGAATATACAATCCACAAGAGAAGAAGCTGGACCCAAGGACCATTAGTGGGTATTTCATTAGATATGCTGAAAGGTATAAAGGTTACATATTTTATTGTCCATCTCACAGCACTAGGATTGTGGAATCAAGAAATGCAAAGTTTTTTTGAAAATGACTTGATCAGTGGGAGCGATCAAACTAGGAACATAGTTTCTGAGAATGATCATTCAGAATCTCAACCTTCCACCTCAAGTGATATATTGGTTATTGTTCACAGCACCCCTCAAGTAAAAACTGGTGTTGAACAACCAATTGTTGAAGTTCCACAAGCTGCTGACGACATTCCAGTAGATCAGGTAATTCAAGAGTTGCCAAGAACTTTTGAACAACGAGTTGAACATACCTCTCAGGAAAATGATGGTACAACATTAAGAAGATCTACTAGACCAAAGAGATCAACAATTCCTGATGATTATGTTGTGTGTCTGGAAGAATTTGACTACCACATTGGAGCCGAAAATAAGCCCGAGTCTTTTTCACAAGCCATGAGTTGCAAAGAATCAGAATTATGGTACGATGCCATGAACGAAGAGATGAATTCTATAAAGAGTAACGAAGTCTGGGATCTTGTTGAGTTTCCTAATGGTGCAAAAGCCATTGGATGTAAATGGGTCTTTAAGACAAAGAAAGACTCATTGGGCAATATTGAGAGATATAAGGCAAGACTAGTTGCTAAGGTATTCACTCAGAAAGAAGGAATCAACTACACATAGACTTTTTCTCCTATATCTAAGGAAAGCTCCTTGCACGTTATTATGGCATTAGTAGCCCATTTTGACTTTGAGTTGCAACAAATGGATGTGAAAACGACATTTCTCAATGGAGATCTAGAGGAGGAGGTTTACATAGAACAACCTGAACGATTCCCCTCTAGTGATGGTGAGAAATTGGTTTGCAAGCTCAAGAAATCCTTATACGGTTTAAAACAAGCATCCCTCTAGTGGTATTTGAAATTCCATAATGTAATTTCTTCAATCAATTTTGTAAAAAACATTATGGATCAATGTATATACCTGAAAGTCAGTGGGAGTAAAATCTGTTTTCTTGTTTTATATGTGGATGAAATTTTGCTAGCAACCAATGATAAGGGTTTCCTACATGAGGTGAAACAATTCCTCTCTAAAAATTTCGATATGAAGGATATGGGTGAGGCATCTTATGTCATTGGAGTTAAGATCGATAGAGACAAATTTCGAGGCATCTTGGGTCTGTCTTAGGAAACCTATATTAATAAAATTTTAGAAAGATTTCGGATGAAGGATTGTTCATCAAGTGTAGCTCCCATTGTGAAGGGTGGTAGGTTCAATTTGAACCAATGCCCGAAGAACGACTTTGAAAGGTAACAAATGCAGAACATTCCATATGCTTCTACTATCGAAAGCCTAATGTATGCTCAGGTCTGCACAAGGCCTGACATTGCATTTGTTGTGGGAATGTTGGGACGATATCAGAGCGATCCAGGTTTAGACCATTGGAGAGCTGCAAAGAAAGTAATGAGGTAACTTCAAGGAACCAAAAACTACATGCTTATGTATAGACGAACAAACAATTTGGAAATAATTGGCTACTTAGATTTTGACTTTGTTGGATGTGTTGATTCACACAAATCAACATCACGATACATTTTTATGATGACCGGTGGAGTTGTATCATGTACGAGTGCCAAGCAGACCTTGATTGCCACTTCCACTATGGAAGCCAATTTCGTCTCCTATTTTGAGGCTACTTTACATGGTGTATGGCTTAAGAGTTTCATTTCTGGGCTTAGAATTATGGATTCTATCTCTAAGCCATTGAGAATATATTGCAACAATTCAGCTGTTGTTTTTACGGCTAAAAACAGCAAAAGTGGGAGTCGAAATAAACACATCGAATTTAAGTATTTAGCTATAAGGGAACGTGTTGAAGAAGAGAAAGTGGTCATTAAGCACGTCAGCACTAAGTTGATGATCATTGATCCTTTGACTAAGGGCATACCACTGTTGAAATTCAAGGATCATGTAATGAATATGGGACTTGGTTCCATTATGTAGTTTCTCATTGTATGGACAATGTTATTTCAGTGAAATTCTTAATTATTGTGACGTTTTTCTCATATTTATGTGCACTTTAATTTGATTTCAAAAAATTCATCTGTGTAGGACCAAGAATAAACATAAGGTTTATTCATTAGGAAATTGTTGCCACATAAATTATAATAGAAATAAATACATAGTAATACATGGAAGATAATACTCGTCATTAGAGGACTTATCGCCACGATTCATGTCTCTATTACTTGCTACAGATTATCAATGGGTTTTAAGATGAGACGTTAGATTGGAAGTATGGAGCAAGTGGGAGAATGTTAAGCTCCCTTTATAGCTTCCAACGACCACTTATAATTTGGAAACAATCTACTAGTTATTTCCTTCAATTACGGAAACCAATTGCAGTTATTTCCTTCAATTAAAGAAACCAACTGCAGTTAATTAATTTCTTGCTGGAAGCTCCTTGGGTGGTCCATTACTCCTTTTGTAGATCTCTACCATGTTCTATGGAACACTTGACACATAACCAATAAAAGCTTGATGGAAGCTTGGCTATAAATACTTTTGTTTGGTCCCGAAGCTCACTGACTCAATCCCCTTCAGCCTTACACCATCAAGTTAGAGTGAGCAGAGCTTGGAAGTGCCTCACAGAGCTTGGAAGGGAACGATGGTTCATAATTTAGAGGTTGCATACAAAATATTATAATGGTCAATGTTATTATCATGTTGAATTTATGGTCACATACATCCACTTCATTAAATAAATGCCCAATATTGCCATCAATGTTTGTTTGACATTGTCATTAGCGATTTTCTGTAAATGATTTAGTTTTGGATCAATGATATTGAATTATTATTTAAAATTGTTTATTTTAATCTGGTATTATAAGAGTTTGCTTTTCGTTGGGGTGAGAAAATAATTTAAATGGTTAATTATTTGAAAAAACACATTCATGGAATAAAAGCCATGAAAATTCTTGTAATAATAATGATTAACCATAAATAAATTTGTATAATAAAAATCATTAGCAACACATCCAGTCGAGTTTGCCATAGAAAATCCAATCACGACAAGTACGAATGGACTATTTGGAGGTTAGCTTAGGGTTTTTTTACACACTGTGCGGAGGGGAAAATAAACCCGAGAGAGGGGAAAATAAACCCGATCCCTGATATCATAGTAGCGACGACTTCCAAATTTCCACTCGTGGAACCCACGACGTAGACCTTTTATGGCTTTCAACAAATCTGTCATTGAGTTATCTAGGAAGACCAGATTTGTGCCTCTCTCTTTTCTAGAGCGATCATCAGCCCTGGTTGCAGATCCAGTTTCATATGCCTAGATCTATATTCTCTAATCATGGATTTGTCTGTAGAGAAGGGGAGAGGCTCGTTAAGGATCAAAATCTATTGCGAAAGCGTTTATAGGATCAATTTTGTTCCCCACGACCTCACACATTTGCTATGTTGACCTAGATTTGGTTGTAAATAATGTAGAAAGGAGCTCTCAAAGCTTAGATATTGACCCGTCAATTATAGATTTACTAAAAAAACCTCAGATATGGCATATCTAGAGAAGAGAATGAAGATAATGAAGGAAGGAAAATTTTCAAATTTGTATAAAATACCTGAGTGAAAAATACTTTGTTTATTGGATTTGGGAACGGAGTTGTCTATAATGCGACTTTTTGAGATTCCGGTGATGGAATCCGGCAGAAGAAATTGAGATGAAATCATGATTTGTTGCAGTTAAAATGGTTTTTTAACTGCATATTCGGATTCAGCACCCTGAAAAACCCCTGGGACGCTTTCATTGTGCAGAAACTAGTTATCAAACTTGGATTTCAATAAATTACTGCCGGATTTTCACCGGAAAAAATGGCCGGAAAGGCTTTCAAAAAGTCGCGTTAAAGACTACGGCTTTGGGAACGGTATGTTGTAGAAAAAATGAGGTATTTAATCCAGTTTCAACTCGGTAACCAATGAATTTTTAGGTACTTGAACATGAGAGAAAGGTGCTTCAAGACACGTATCCATTGGAAGACTATGGATTGAGTAAGGACTCGGCGATTTCTTCGAACTTGATAACGGGGTAGGATCTTCCCATCAAAATCGAAAGAAACCCAATGGATCACATCATTCATAGATGTACTCAAAGTGAAAACTGACACTCGAGTCAAATCTGATCATATTCCCAATGTTCCTGGTCCCTACATTGTGGAATAGCGGATGGTCCCTACATTGTGGAATAGCGGAATTAAGTTCTAGAAATGGTAGTAGATCATTCATAAGTTAATGATATTAGTTCAATATTTCAATCCTAGATAGTTATAAGCGGAAATGGATATATTTCAATGGATTTTTACTAGATGGATAATAAATTATGGTATTCATTTATATTTATATTTTATTTATTTATTTATTTTTTAAGTTTGAAATATTGAAGGAAAAGGAATTTGTTTTAAGAAAAGGTCTATGGTTTTGGGGTTTTTCCGAGTCTTTTTATAACCTTACAGTTTCAGGAATTTGATGTTAATATAATGATGGTTTCCAAAATGTTAATGTGGGTTAGATTGCATAATATTCCTCTTCATTTTTTGCCTCATAAGCTACTAGAAGAAATTGGAAATAAGCTTGGGAAGTATATAAAGATAGATTCGTAGAGAACTAAAGAAACAATATTTACTTTCCCTAAAATTTATATGTAAATGTGATAAGATTATCATCTTTGCAAAGAACTTAGAGTATAAATTTAATATATGATTGTAAATTGTCTTATATTTTTTCTTTCTCAAATTGGTATGTAAATATGATTATTATTATAAATATAATAGTGTATTATATAGATAGAATATAAATTTTGTTAATAAATAAAATTATAAAAACATTTTTAATAAAAAAATATATTAATGATAATTAATTGAAAATAAAATTCCCAATAAATTATTACTATTTAAAATTTAATATAAAATATAATAATAAAATCAATTTCATTATTATTTAAAATGCCTCACATAATAATTTAAAAATCAATAAATTTATTTTAGATAAACAACATATAATCTATATAATCATTTATCTTAAAGTTTTTAAAATTATTTATTAAATTATTAAAAATAAATAAATTGGTTATATATAAATAGCATATAATTTTTATAAGTCATTTCATTTCCATGTAGGGTAATAATTTTAGATCTAAGATATTTGTGATCCATAATGTAGAAATAAGTTTTCCCAATTAATCACATAGATAAGATTTGGTCAAAATTTAGAACCAATTAATATGATCTATTTTCAAAAAATAATTATAATCTATATAATTATTTCTCATAATTCTAAATAAAAATGTTTATAAAATCATATATATTTATTTATTAAATCATTTAAAATCTATTGATCTCTAGTATCCATTTTATTCATGTGCACCTTAAATATATCCAAATTGATCCATATACACCCTAAAGATATCCAAAATAACATTGCTCATTTACCAAGTAGTAAAAATATTATAAAAGTAATTATGCCTTTTCCTTTTTCAGAGGATATAACTTCCTTTCTTTCTATGGGATAGATCTTCTTGCACACAATGGTATTCTTATTATAAATATGATACTACAACCAACATTGTAGTTGTAATATTCTTATTGTAGATATGATACTGCATAGAGTTCGGTTTATTTATGAAAGGTAGCGATGGATTTTATGTAATGAACAGAGAATTCAGTATGATAAGCAGGGATGGATTTTATGTAGCAGGGATGGATTTTATGTTGTCATCAAGGGCAGAATATAATGTTGTAATTAGCACCAGAAGGGCAAGCGTGGGTTTTAGTGTCATCAGTGGGATATAAGTAGGCATCTGGGCACTTGTCCATTTTGCAAGTGGGGGCATAGCAGCTACCGTCGGAGGGAGTTGGGGAGAGAGGGACATTGAAACCATCAATGACAGAGAGGTCATAGAAATCTTGATTGGTGCCCCCAGTCAGAGTATATTCAACCAGTGTTGTAGGAGACTGTCCCGAGAGTGTACACCTGAGCACGCCGCCGCAGTCACCACTGCTGCAACTTCCTTTACCAGAGGCATCGAAGGAGCATCCCGTACGTCCCCAAAATCTGCCTGCACTTGTTCCTGCGGGCACGTTAACACTCCATGATTGCCCCTGCCCCAGCGCTTGACCGCCACCGACGGGAATTCCTGCGGCCCATACCGTGTATGAACAGTGGTTCTGGATCACAAACGTCGCACCCGTAGCTCCTGCACTTACCAAAGCAAACAAATATTTCTTTATCATATCATAACTCATTTACGTACATAAAATACCATATGCAATGCAGTCAAGGGATTACTGCAACCTTACCTTGAAGATAAACGTTAAATATTAACGCTAGTATTGCTGTAACATAAATCGAAACTGCAAATGTTCTTGCCCCCATTTCAACGGCCACCAACAAGTAATTAAACACAACTACAAAACGAGGGAATTGCAGTGGAGCTTATTTCATGTTGTATACCACGAATGGCACTCTATATATAGCCGAGGGTAGCCAGCCAAAACATGATATTAGCGTAGCGTATACTGCACGAAAGTCATATCAACTTGTAGATGTTCCAGGCCGTCTTAAACTAGCGACCACAAATATCCCACGAAATCCTTATCTAGATTATACTAAGAAAAGGATTAAGATAAAATGTGTGATGTACAATAAGCCACGGCAATAGCTACTAAATAAGCTATTGTTTAGTGAAGAAAAAACAAGGCGCAGAGTGCGTGAGGGAAATTTCTGAAGAAGAAACAAACACCAGAGAGCGTGATGTACAGATGGAGTCGTAGTTTAGCAGGAGCCATTCCAGGACTATCTCCGCACATTCCATGAATATTCCGAATACGATTAAACAATCGATTTTGCTTCTTTCATAAAATACCAAAATATTTTTAAAATCTACCGTGAAATTAACACATCCCAACTAATTTTAACACATACCAAAAGTTTAAATCTACGGTGAAATTAACATATCCCAATAAAATTTAACACATACCAAAACTTTCCGCGTCATCCTCAAACTGCCGATCACGACCTCTTTCCCCCATTTCCTATGTGAAACAATCGATTTTAATTCCTCTTTCCATCTTCATGATTACTAGGTGGATTTTATTCATCCAATTTCTTTGCTCGCCAAAGTCTCTCGATTTTACTCGTGCAATTTCTTCGTTCGCCACTACGCGAATTTGCAAGACGAACACGACTCACGGGAAACTTTCATATGCTCGGTAATTCTGCAAGGCTAATATGACTCCTTGACAAATAGATCAAACATATTCATATTCACCTAATGTCTTTGGTCCCACTGATCGATCTTTTTCTGAAATTAGCTTATATTTTAAGCAGAGGTTAGTTTTGATGTTAATTGAAACAATGTTATCCTTGAGATGGTGGAAAGTAAAATTTGATTAAGTTTAAATATCTATGCCTAAGAAGTTGTCTATATTCGAACTTGGCTGAAGAATTTATAATTTCAATATTTTTTTTGGTTTAATACATGGTTTCATACTTGTTATAAAAAGTATGTGACTGGTTTTTCATAGTTCGTATGAAAAGTGTGTGAATGGTTTTCCAGTTTCTTATGTTTGTTTTCCTTTTAATATATTAAAAAAATTATTTGTGAAATCTGGTTATCTTTATAATTTATTATTATTATTATTGAAATTTGGTATTGCAATTTGATATCCTTGCTTTTTATTTGGTGTAGCTATTGAAACATGGGTTGGATCACTGCTTTTAATTTAATAATATTGATAAGAATAATGTTATTGGCTCATATTTATTTAATTTTAGGTTTTATTTGTTGGATTTTAATAATATTAGTTTTTTATTATTTTAGGTTTATAATAATAAAATTATTATTAATTAATAATAAACATTAAATTTAATATTAATATTATTTAATATTAATATTATTAAATATTGATTTTAATATTATTATGAATATTGATGTTAATATTATTATGAAATTAATATTATTATTAATGAAATTAACATTTTTAATATAAGTAATATTAATATTAATATTAATACTAATGTTAATAAATATACTAAATTATGAAGCTATAAGTATCATTTTGTATTTTGAAAAGAGAAGTACCAAAAATTTCTTAGAGCATAAAAGCTCTTTAGGAACATTTATGTGGCTATAAGATAATGGTCAATTTTTTGATAATTTTTTGGACTAAATCAATTTTCGGAAATTTGAAAAATTGCTTTATCATTGGTTATTGTAATGACCATATAGCTTGCAAAATGTATAATCCCATTACTCCTAAGTTGTTATGCTTTATTTTATGAGTATGCAGATGAGGTTCAAAAAGGAGATTATCAAGATTTATGGGAACTTCTTAATAAAGGCACGAGAAATTGAAGATCAATAAGATGTTCTTGAATACCAAAGTTGCAATGAAGCTAAATTTAATGAAAGTACACCAAGAAAGGGGTTGAGAAACTTTGCAAAGTGGTGAAGAACTAAGAAGATCAATAAGGAAAATCTAGACCCCTAGCATGTATAAGATTATATTTTGATTACTAAAGTATGAATATAGAAGAACCATTGGATTTTGACTAAGCTAGGTCATATAAAGAATAAATGAATGTTATGAAAGAAGAATATAATTCCATAATAAACAAATAAAATAAAACCTAAAAACTTATAAAAGTCGCTAAATATAATTTCCCATAGGCTCAAATAGTTGTTAAGTCTAAGCTCAAGAGGGATGGTAGCATATAAAAGTTTAAAGCTAGATTGGTTGCAAAAAAAAATTCACATAAAAAGCAATAGGTTATGGGTACACATATTCATCTATAACTAAAATGAATATCATTAGATTAATTGTCGCAATAATTGCTAAGTGTGTTGTAAATGAGAGTTCATATTAAATTGGCATTTTTGGATGTGTATCTTGCTCAACTTTGTGAAAATATGGACAAAAAATATCTTGTATGAAAATTTAAAGGGGCCCCTTAGTCGTACCGTGTGAAAAATCACACTTTCTTCTTGTAACAAGGTTTCATTAAAATTAAGGGTCATTCAATTCTTTACATAAAAGAAGAAGAACAAGAAGAAGTTGAAAATGGAAACATTGCTTTGATGTTATTGGATATTGATTATTTAACATTATAACAAGAAACACTATAAAATTGATTGATTGGATCCACAGTTGCTTATTACAAGAATTTGAAATGAAAGACCTTGAAAAGATGTATTGAGGTTTGCACGGAAGATGATGTAATATCCCCTAATATGTAATGTTGATTTAATTACTTGTGTTGTTAAGAATGGCGGTAAAGCCATGAAGGTATGTTGTATGAATTCTTATATGTATGTATGTATGTATGTATGTATGTATGTATATATATATATATATATAGATATAGATATAGATATAGATATAGATATAGATATAGATATATATATATATATATATATATATATATATATATATATATATATATATATATATATATATATATATATATATATATATATATATTTGCTTGGAGAAGACACTCGAGAATGAGAATTTCTGGAAAAAAAAAAGAATCTCATTGATAAATGTGATTGGATAAAATCTTCATAATAATGATTCTAGAAAATTTCTAGATAAGACTAAGGGGTGGGAGATAAAAAAAAAAAAAAACCCTTAACAGTGTTTTGCTGAAGAAAGATGCTAAGTTGATTGCAATTAAATAACTACAAGGGAAAAAGGCAGGATTTAATGTCAAAAGCCTGGGCAAGCGGGCAATAAAGCCCATAAAATCATGACATCACCGAAAGGGAAACATTATCATGAAGAACTGTATAAACTACCCATAGAGGGAATCAATGTGGTTGTTGATTCTCTCAAAAAAGAATTCTTGGCTCAGGGTGAGCTGGAGGACAATTTTTAGTTGGTTGGTTAGTGTCTTTCTCCAATTTAGGTTTTACATTAAGTAGGGCTTGAGTTTGCTGGTTAGATCTATCAATAATAATGCACAATTATTTTATTTTATTGGTATTTATATAGGCAAAATAGTCGATGAATTTATAACAGAATAATACTTAGAATTTATTGTGAACAGTTAATGGATCAACTAGAGGTTATAGGTTAGGAAACTGCAATAAGAAAAGACTAAGTTGTTTCTACGATTGGAAAAAGAATAAAATCAATTCAATTGTATATGCTATACAATATAGCATACATTTTTCCCTTCTTATGTAAATTATGTGGGTGTGAATAGGTAGTTAAATATGCATGGTTAAATTAGGTATTTATCTTGATATAAGTGGCACAGTCCTTAAGGGTAATAGAAAGTCAATGGGAAAAGAATATCATAGCAACGATCTCTAACATGACAGAAAACAACACATTTAGGAGGATATGAGCATTGGAACTTCATATAAATTGACGCATGTATTAAAACATGAGCTGTAAAACCCCTCCCTTTTGTGCTAAGTTATTGTAAACCTAAGATGTGTTAAAGGTAGGTGTGATATCCTCCCTTGTATGTTAAAAGATTGTAAACCTAAGATGAGGAAAGCGAGGTGTGATACCCTCCTTTGTGGGTTAAATGATTCTAAACCTAGGATGAGGAAGGCTAGGTGATATGTAATATGGAAATAAAATGTTTTATTAAATAAATTAATAAAATAAATCACTTGGAGGGTTGACCACCAAGAGAAAGGAGATTCCTGCCAAATCCCATTGAGGAATGGGATAGAGATGCATCTTTCATGATAAAGCTTCTACATGTGATTCTAGATAAGCTTTGATGAATCGGCAATCCGTCGGATGGATGGGAGATAAAGATCCATCAGACATAAAAGCTTTTCGATAGATAAAGGTAAGTTTTTGTGAGGAAAAGCCTCGTGGGACATAAAGACAAGCTTTTCCAAAAAAGACCTAGGAAAATGGAAAAATCCATTAAAGAAGGATGCTGCTAATGGAAACTAAATCATGAAAGGGGGTATTAAATACCCAGTGAATCGATCAATTGAGGACATTTGATGCTTGGCAAGATCTTCAACTTGGGGGAATCAAAGGTGATTCACGGTTGGGTGGTGGTGTTCCTCCCTCCAAGTGATGCTTTAGTTAGTGTCAGATGCATGGAATGTTTTGTATGATGATTCTTACTCTCTCTCTCTATTATAGTTCTAGTTTGCTTATGAGAAGATTTTCTTAAGTCTCTGTTATAGTTCTACTTTGTTTATGACAAGAGTTATTGAGTTTCTTCGCCATGAGAATGTTTGAGGGAATTACATATGCTTATGCATTAATAGATTTAATGGTGTTTTCCCTCTAATCTCATGAGGTTCACTTGCATGGTATGTGTTTTATGTTAATCCTTAATTATTATGAGGTTAAATCATTTAGCTCATATATAATTATGGTTGAATTTATCTCTATTACAGGAATGACAAATCTTCTTATGCATGTCGCAATCCAATGTGAAGTTAACGGTAAAAGTATATTCAGCCATGGTAGAATTTTCATGTGACAGTTGTTCATAAATAGATTACCTGTGCCAATGTTTTTCTTATGAGAAGGATTGCAGTTTTATACATGTGACCCCTTTTCCATTCAAGAGTAGAGTTAATAGCGGAAGAAGAATATGTAGTTGTAAATAATAATTTTGTTTATGAGGAGATCATATATAAATATACCTGATCATCTCACATTTAATAATGGAAGATGATTTGCTTATAGTTTCATAAATGGGTATTTAGAAAGAAGAATAGTTGCGGAAATATATTCTTCTCATGGTATGACCAATGGTTCAATTGTATGTGTTTGCATGTTAATAAGACTGCCTCTACTTAGGCTAATTCTAGCTAGTTATGTAGGTTAATGAATGATTGGCCGATAACATATTGACTATGTGTACAAAATTATGATCATGTTGTATGACCATGATGGCTACAATAAACTTAAGTTAATATCCCTTAAAATGTGCAACAGTTATTTAAGAGTTTTGTTGGTTGCATGTCATGATTCATTCCCTTTATCCAATTTGGGATTAAGCTTAATGGCTAATATAAGAGTGTGAAATATGGATCATTATATTGTTGGTATTCAGTGGCTAAGATTTTGACTATAGTTTCGTGGATGATTACTATGCATGTAATGATTAGGTTATTGACATTTCACTTTATTTAAAAGAAAATTTTAAATGGAGCCCAGTAATATTTTTTCGGTGTACGCTAAGGGGATTGATTACAAATGGTATGAGAGATTCAAGTTCAAAATTTTTGGCCAATGGGCAATCCACCTCCGCGGGATATGACAAAGTAGGAGAACCAAATCAGAAAATATAATAATAATAATAATAATAATAATAAAGGGTAAAGTTAAATTTTGAAACATAGAAAATTTGTATATTACATTGATTTCTTGGAGGATACGAATTCCTTAAGGAGGAATCCCAAGATTTATATGATTATGGAAGTAACATTTATATAACTTTTCCAAGCAGTTAAAAGTGATGAGAGTTCTATGCATTTGAGGAAAAATGTGAACCTTGCAAATGAGTTAACATTGTGGCATCATGGGAAAATATTAGGATTTTCTTGACTTCTTCCCATCGTGGGTGAATTTTAACTTAGAATATGTCCCTTGGTTTTAAATAAAATTACGATTCTTTGAGAATGAATCCAAATACTAATCTGGTCATTGAGGGGTCAATAATATAAATTTCACTTGTATATAATATTTTCAATGAATTGAGATTTATAAAATACGGATTAAAATTGATTAAATTATGACATTAGGGCATATGATGAGAAATGAGGTTTGAATTAGAATCAAAGAAATATGGAAGCATTGACATTTGTGTATGCTAGAGCCACTTCATATAAAATATGATGGTAATATTCATAATATAAATCCATTATGCTAATCCGTTATGATGATGAGTGAAATGTTGATACTTTATGTTGAAACTCTTTCTCATGCATGCATTATCTTAGCAGTTAGCAAGTCGATAATGAGCAAGAACATAGTTAATGTAAAATATAATTCGAGTGCGCATGGTAAAAAATGCATGTATGGGATAAATGGTGTGGATGAATAATCAGCGAGGTGGCAGAAGGCTGTAAATGAAAGCTTGACCACCGATGGAATGATGGCATCAGTTTACTTAATAGGTGCGAAAATCTTGTTGTGATTAAGTCACCATTGCACCCTTCTAGTTGAAAAAATAAACTAGCAAAATTAACACCATCACTCACATAAAATCACAAAAAGGAAGGCATGTTTTTGAAACTTTTCCTTTTGTGCAAGGGCTCAAATCAAAATCCATATAAAATAGAGGATAAGAATTCTTTAAAATCTTGATTAATTAGATCGAATCTTTTTTTAATCTCAAAACATTAGAATGTATATGATGGTTAAAATAAAACAACACCTTACAAAGATAGGAAGTGGAGAAAATCACGTTGGTGATTGTTGTTTCTTACCTTGCGGGTTTTTTCTTTTTACTGCAGATCGAGTTAGCCAGCAACGCAAGGTGGATAATGAAGCACCCTCCCTCATGGACTGATAAAACCATCTCATAAACATCGTGATAACAAGGTAAAAGCAATGTTGTTACACTGGAGAAGCCAAGGCTCGTTACAATACTATCCAAGGTTTTTCTAAGATACTTCTATCAGAAGCTTAGTTCACCAAAAGCCTCTACAATGAGTTTTGAGGTACTATATATATCAAAGGGTGGGGTGACCCTTGACATTCACCATTGTTATGAAACCAGCTCACAAAAATATAGAAACTACAGATGAACACCTTATAAATCAGCCTCTTCGAGTGGGCAAACTCCATTGCATTACACAAATGAACAATTCTTGGATGATACAAATGACAATACCTCCTTTCTATA
The DNA here is from genome assembly GCA_031772625.1 of Pinus tabuliformis. Taxonomy (NCBI): domain Eukaryota; kingdom Viridiplantae; phylum Streptophyta; class Pinopsida; order Pinales; family Pinaceae; genus Pinus; species Pinus tabuliformis. The sequence goes on from CM062807.1 coordinate 24,707,233, forward strand.
TATAGGAGTCTAAGGGGTTATAAGATAGTCATAGCCGACATAACAATAATAATGTAAGGACACAATAATGACAATAGTGGGCTTCTATGGGGCACAATAATAACAATCTGGGGACTACATGAGCACAATGATATAATAAGGGGGTTGTACTAATAACAATAAGGGGTTATGTTATTATTATAGGGACCTAACACGCCCCTCTCCTTCAAAAAGTTTTGTCCTCAACGCTTGAGTAGTTCTTAATGCTTCTATATAAAATTCTTGTCCTCCCATGTGGAATCTTCAGCAGGTAAGTTCTTCCACTTGTTGAGATACTCTAAAGTTGATCAATTTCATAGCTGTCAGGTTCTTGTTTCTATAACTACTTCAAGTTCCAATATGATATTTCCTTCCTTGTCAAGTTCTTTCAATATTGTTTGAACTCGAATCTTCTGTAACTTTAGAATGAGTGGCCACACTTCTTCGTCCTTCTTCCAGTCATCCCTTCATTTATCCAATCTGGTTGGATAATAGAAATAGCACAAAACAATGCTTCCACATCCTCATCCTTTCTTGAGAGTGCATTTCCAAGAAAAATTTTCTTCTCTTTTTGGTAGATGATTTCAAAGTCATAACCCAACATATTTGTGACCCATTTTTTCTGTTCTTCTAAGGATAATCTTTGTTCTAAAAGGTATTTAAGACTTTGATGATCCATTTTTACCTTGAAGTGTCTCCCCATTAGGTAAGGTCGCCATTTCTTAAGCTCATGTAGTATTGCCAACATTTCCTTCTCATAATTAGCTTGCTTGAGATGTAGCCATAAAAATACCCAATCGCCTACATCCAAACTTCTTTCACTACGATGTTGATCTGCGTGTTGTTTCATTTGATTATGTACCAAAGTGGCATTATCCTTTAAAAGCTGGAGTACTTGTTACTGATACTTGATGTGATCTTTCACTGCTTGAATATTTTTCTTCTTGATATGTCCTTCTATCTTGAGAGTTTAAGGACTAGTAATTTCTTCCAATGCATTACAAGGTATGGTCGGATTCATTTCTTGATGCTTGATTTGATCTTTCACTTCTTGATAATTTTTCTTCTTGATATGTCATTCTATCTTGATAGTTTGAGGAGTGGTAATTCCGGCCAATGCATTACAAGATATGGTCGAATTCATTTCTTCTTTCTCGATGTGATCTTTCACTTCTTGAACCTTTTTCTTCTTGACATGTCCTTCTATCTTGAGAGTTTGAGGAGTGGTAATTCTTTCCAATGCTTTACAAGATATGGTCAAATTCATTTCTTCTTTCTCTGGGGTGGGTTCCTGGTGTATGTCCTATTTTTTTAATGTTTCTAGATCCTTTTCTTCCTCCTCTTCATAATATATGTAAAATAATTTCTTCTCAACAAACTTATGACCTTTAGTGTATTTTCTACCACAACTGTGACAAAGCCCTTTTTCTCTTTTTTCTTCCAATTGTTGTGGTGTAAACCTTGAAGGTTGTGGAAGGCTAGGGGAAAACAAATTCCATAATTATAGTTGTGAGTGGTGGGATTCCATGTTTCCATAATTTCGCTTTCAAATTTTCTTGCCAACCTGAATGCCTTATCCAATGAATCAGGTTCCCAAAGATGAACCTTGTGTTGAATGTTATCCTTTAATGTCCCTATAAATACATCAATCGTCTTCTTATCTGGAATATCATTTACCCTTATATTCAATTTTTGGAAGTCCTCAATGTGCTTTTCCATTGAACCCTTTTGTTTGAGACTTATCAATTGCCTAAAGAAGGTGTTTCTCTTTGTATCCTCATAATGTGCTATCATTTGCTCCGTGAAAAATGACCACGTGCCAAGTGGTTTACAAGAACAAATCCCTTTATACCATAAAAATTTATTCGGTTCTAAATAATTAGATGCAATATGTGCCTTCTGTAACAATTGTACACCATGTAGATCAAAATATTTCTCCATCTGTAGTATCCAATTTACCAGATCCTTGCCATCAAACTTCCTCATACTGCCTTTTCTTGATTTTAGGAACTCAATCTTGAAATGGCTGTAACTCTATAATTTTAGAATTTCCATTTCTGAAATCGCGACTTGTAGTAGTCCTCTACATCCTCTTTCCAAAGCCAGCAGTCTGATCGAAATTGGATTCTCCAAGAAAGAGTTATGCACAATCTCCCAAGATGACATGATTATATACCTTTTCCAAAGAGAGAACTTGTATGAAGTGCCATGTGTCACTGTTTTGACCTTCGGACCTGAAAAATATAAATAGGACACTGCAATTTGTCCTCTTACAATAAATTCTTACGAAATTTAAATATGATTCTCAGGGAGAAAGCTATAATTATTTTCCAAAGGTCACCTGTTTAAGATCTAATTCAGGAGTCTACAAAAACCCTAAATTTCTCAAATCATATATCTGAAAATTGAGCGAGAAAAGATCTAAAATTTGGGGTCGAAGTTTAGACCCCTTTCTTCTCAAATGGGTTTTTTTATTAGCTTTTGAAACTTCGTAGTGAACAAGTTATACCAAAACTTCCACATTGACCTGTTTTAGAAGAAATTCTAGAGCTTGCAAAAACTCTAAATTCCTCATATCATATCTCCACAAATATAGTGAGACAAGATCTAAACTTTGGACCCGAGGTTTAGATAGATTTTTTGAAAATGAGTTTTTGTTTTAGCTTCTGAAACATTGCAAAAAAAAGTTATAGCGAAAATTCCGTGATGACCTATTTGGAGCAGTGAAACCCCAAAATCCAAAGTTCTGATACCAAATGTTATGAAACCAACTCACAAAAAGATAGAAAATATAGATGAATGCCTTATAAATTAGCCTCTTCGAGGGGAAAACCTCCTTTACATTACATAAATCTTGGATGATATAAATGACAAGACCTCCATTCTATATATAGGAGTCTAAGGGGTCATATTATAATCAGAGCTGACATAAAAATAATAATGTAAGGGCACAATAATGAAAATAGTGCGCTTCTATGGGGCACAATAATAATAATCTGGTGACTATATGGGCACAACGATATAATAAGGGGGTTCTACTAATAATAATAAGGGGTTACACTAGTAGTATAGGGACATAACACCCCTTTTGACTGTTTGCCTACCCTCATGACTCTTCAACTTCTCTTTGATTGTTACATTCAACTATCAACACTTGAACTTCCACTTGACAAAATGTTACATACAATCGGAAACATGTACCCATGTGAGACAAAATAGGCTTGAGTAAGCCATGCAAGATATCACTAACACTCAAATAGTTGTGGTAAGACCAACTGTTTGACATCCTTGAGATGATCAATAGTGGTGAAATGATACCAAGCTTGGTTGTCTGTGATGGTGTCCGTTCACTCAATGGTGACATCTTGCAGAAATCAAACTCTTGCCTTTGTTGTATCCAGGTACGCTAATATGGCTCCTCTGTCCCACTCATCTGATAACATGTGCATCATTGTATTGAGTGCAGCTGGACCAGCAACACACTAATGCGTAGTGTCTATGATGATATCTAAGTCTGTGTTAGTGACCATGCGCATCAACTTGTCAAAATACATGTTCAGCTCTAGTGAGACTTGCTTCTTGTCTTTGCCTCAATGAATGTGCCAAATGGGTGGGATCGCATGCGTGTGCTCAATGAAATCCATACTACTGAAATCCCTTGCATGTAATCAACAACACTTCTCACCTTATCTGATTTCTGCCTGTTGCTGGGAGGGATCTACAACTTGTACGGGCGTAGTTTCATCTGTATGTGCATGTTGCACCCCCTTCTATACATGTTCTTCTTGTAACTCATTCTCTTATTTGTGTATCTCATGTTCTTCCTTGAGTTGTTGCTTCAGCACATACAACTCCTTCTTTGTTTCGCTCTCTACCTTCACGCGATCTTCGTGTCATGCCATCACCTCATAGCCACAATCTCCAAAACGAATTTCGTCATGACTGGACCTGCTTTAAACTTGTAGCTTTTCTAGACCTATATGTTGTCAACAACCTTTATCTTGCATTCGTTGCATGTAGGTGTGTTTCCTTCTGTTATTGCTCATTGTGATGTCATTACCATTCATATTGATATCCTTGTCCATGAAAAACTTGATGTTTTCATGGACAGGCAAGTCCGTAAACACTTGATTGACTTCATCCCTAGTTTCCCTATTAACGGTGTCTTTGACTCTTCTATCCTGGAATCCATTGTACCTATGTTGCTAGGAGGAGGGCAACACATGTGATACCTAGAGACATAGACACAATCATGGAAGGGAATCTCTCAGTTGGAAACCAAAACATATTGGAGTACTGACATTCAACATACCTATGTGACTTTCTATGAATATTGCATAATTTTCACCAGGAGGCTGGGAGACTGACTACTGGAACTACGTAATGGACAGTCTAGCATGGCTTGCTAAGGACTGAAATTGTGTAATCCCCAATTGCATTCAACAATGACATGCAACCAGCAAAATGCATTGTGTAGTTTCTGGGGCTTGAAAGACACTACCTCCAAGAATTGCACAATGCAATCCTAGATGTCAGTGTTAGGTGAGACTCGCACAATTTCTACATGGAAGGCAAAGCCTTTACTTCTGGAAATGGGTAGTGCTATCCTCACAAGGCACAGTCCAGGTTAAGGCAGCCCAGACCGACCAACGGGTGACTGAAAACATGAGAAGTTTGAATGCATGATGAGATAAGTGCAAACATGATTGAATGATTATGAATGCAAACAATATGTGCAGGATTCAGAAAATGGGAAATCATGCATGTGTGTGAAGCGAGTCGCCGCAACTATGACCATTGTTGCAAAAACAGTGTCATGCATGCAATAGTAGTGATATGTAAACAAAAACTAGAACGGTGCTTATACAAGATAACATACATCAAAACGACAAAAATCTCTCACTGAAATCAAGTATACAACATTCAAACAAGCCGAAACAAAAAAAGTGAAAGAATCGCAGCGCAAGACATGCGAAGCGAGCTTACCTCAAAATAGCTGAGTTCAGTGTACCAATGACTCCTATATGCAATGTGGAATGTCAGAGCTGCAAGACCGATGCAAGGAATGATCTCTACGACATCTACTTCATAATTTTTGACAAAATTGAGGTTATGACCCGCAAGCCACAAATCTATGAAAAGTGACAATTGGTGGGCAGTTTTTGAAATGATCCTTGTATGTAACCTCAAGACGGTAAAAATAGGTCCCTAAATCTAGGGATGCCTTTGCATGTTGCCTTGGTAAAAGCAGTCCATGCATGCAAATCAGTATTGCTCGGTCCTGGAGGGAACCCATCAACCTGAAGACACATGCATCGCCGTGCGAGCCTATGATGAAAATATGTGGTGTTCCTAAGGCCAACAGAGCCGGTTGTCCCAACGAGATTGCACAATTTATGGGAGGAAATGGTGACTGTCTCCCACGATTGCACAATTTATGGGATGAGTAGCCATCCTCAGTCAGATTGCGCAATTTTTTTAGAGGAAGACTATTAAGAATAATTGTACAATTCTGGAGCCCAGCAAGGTGTCCAGTTGGGTTTGTACAATTTATGGGTGGAAGGCTAGTTTCCTTCTAGAATTGCACAACTCCTAGAGGGGACTGCTAAAACAACAATTGACACTAAGTTTAGAAAGGAGCCTTTGAAGGAGGTGGAACAAACTTGTATGCACAGGCTAACAAGACTCTACGAAACAACTGAAGCCTATGTGCTTGACGATGCAAGACATGCTGTTGAGGATGGTTGGTAGGCAGGCTCCAAAATGAAGCTAAGGAAAAAAATTGGAGGGTGCTTGTAGCCTCTACAACACTTGGCGAGACATTGGTAGAACTCCATCTCTTCGAAGGGACCTTGTTCTTGAAAAGAAAGTCTAACACCAGTGGAAGTATTGTTCAGTTCTCTATTTGTCTTGGTTTCCACTCTTGCTTGATTGTAAGATGTATCATCTACCATGCTCTTGGTCGGTCGACACACATTCCAAGCCAAGCCAACATAGTTAACACATACCAAAATTTTTTGTGTCATCCTCAACCTAGCGATCATGACCTCTTTCCCCATTTCCTATGTGAAACAATCAATTTAATTCCTCTTTCCATCTTCATGATTAATATGTGGATTTTGTTCATCCAATTTCTTTGCTCGCCAAAGTTTGTCGATTTTATTCATGAAATTTCTTCGTTCGCCCTACGCGATTAACGTGACCACTACGCAAATTTGCAAGACAAACACGACTCGCGGGAAACTTTCATATGCTCGGTAATCCTACAAGGCTAATATGAGTCCTTGAAAAATAGATCAACTAGCATTTGCACCAGACGTTGCAAAGAAAACGCCGTAAGGCAATGGATAACATATAACACTATGTAAAGCCATCAATAACATATGACACTAATTAACGCTTCTTTGACCCACCACCTTCGAGCTGGCACCCGCTGCGCTGGCAACCAACACCCGCGCAATTTCAAACAAGCCCTCGCGCCAAACATTCATTTGATCCATTTGCACAACCGGAACAAGTCCTCTCGAGCATTCATTTCTCCCGCTCACGCTGCTTGCTCATTTGGTCCATTCGCACAACCGGAACAGGTCCTCTCGAGCATTCGTTTCTCCCGCTCACGGTGCTTGCTCACCTCGCAGGTCCGCTCGCAGTGTTGAATCACGGCAGGCTGTGCCCCAGGCGTAAGGTAAATTATACTCTGTGAACAATGACATCCACCATTTTGGCAACCAACACCCACGCAATTTCAAACGATCCCTCACACCAAACATTCATTTGCTCCATTCGCACAACCGGAACAGGTCCTCTCCAGCATTCGTTTCTCCTACTCACGATGCTTTCTCACCCCGGAGGTCTGCTCCCGGTGCTGAATCCCGGCAGGCTGTGCCCTAGGCGTAAGGTAAATTATACTCTGTGAACAATGACGTCCACCATTTTGGCAGGTGCCCGGAAGGCCCATGCATACGAATCCCACCCCGTGCTGCTATAAATTGTCTGCATTGGCAGCTCCCAGCGTCTTGCAAAACATATACATTCAAGGTCTCCATTTGGGCGCAGGTTCAAGCGACACTGAAGGTGTTTTCCCATTGCATCGTAATCAGTTACCAGATTTATAACGATCCACTTAGCCATTCAGACATCTTCAATAGTTTTTAGGACGTGGTTTAATGGTTAATAGTTAAGTAGGGAGGTCTAATCTCAAACAAAATTATATATATCTAAAAATTATTGCTCCAAACGCGGTCCAATCTCAAGCAAAATTATATATATCTGAAAACTGCTCCAAACACAATTTTTTTAGTTGAAAAAAAAATACAATAAACCACCGCCATTACAATTGCAAACTCAAGCTCCTGCATCCAGTGTGCTTGATTGTGTACTACCCACTTAGCCATGGAGGCCATGAAAATCAGATAATCCTAAACCACCACCATTGCAAGCTTCCTGCATCCACTGTGCCTACCTGTGCACTTTGCCAGGTGCATGGTTTATTTGGGCTTTTCATTGGGGTGAGATTTTGAGTACAAATATATTCAATTATGTGAGAGGAATTTGGTGCACATTAATTTTCACATGCTTGCTAGGAAGGATGACCATGGAAAAATGCAAGGGCGCCAATCGGTGGAGCATTGATGTAAGAAGTAGGCTCAGACTACCTGAAGTATGTTGCCACATTTGCTTTATCCTCCTTTTCAACTCAAAACATTTTCCAATGCTCCTTTGGTGTGGTGCCATTTCTTTCTGCAATAAATGAATTATACCTTGCTATTTTAGCAACAAAAAATATAATTGCAAGTGAATCTCATTTTCGTGTCAGATCAACAACCTTTTTCTCGAACTTCTTGTTCCTACTTGCTGAAAGAAAACTGTGTTTTTTGTTATCAACCTTGAATATTTCTTTCATGTCTTCTCTTGCATTATTATGGCGATTTGGGTTATATGTCAAATGAAGTGACCAGACTGTCATAATATTAGGATAGTAATGCAAGCAAGGTGATGACTGCATGTACATTTTGAATTGGTGCCTCAACAGGTGCTAGCATCTCTAACAATTTTTTGAAGTGATTGATGTTGTTGGCCACATCTTATGTTGTCATCTTTATTTGTGAAAACTTCCTCAGCTATATCTTAGGATGACAGCTTGATATTCATAAATGTTAAACATCTTGAATTTCAATTGATTGTTGTGGTTGGCTACATATTAGGAGCCTCCTCTTTATTTGGTGAAGTTCCCTCAGACAAATCTCACAGTTATATCTTTATTTTCACACACATGTGCCCCATTTTTTTTTTGGTGTTTTGGCACTGCTGATGTGATTCATTTGATCATTAATGCTCAAAATGCTACAAGTAAGAGTCCTGTGATTATTAGTTTCCCATTTGTTGATTCTAACAGTTCATATGGTATGTTTGACTTCATCTTCTTTTAGAATGATAAATGATCTTGTTCAATAATGGAATTCCCATTTGCAGATTCCAGATGAAATCCCATGCTGTTAAATTTTACAACAGATCTGTTTTAGACAAAGAAGAAAGTCAAGATAGCTACAGCCATGGTTTTGGTGTACTTTGACACTTCTAATTTGCATGGGTGTTTGTTGTATTGCTTGTTCTTTTTCAAATAGGTAACCAACCTGAAAATTAAAGTCTGGCCTTCCTTATGAACAGACCATTAGCTTTGGTATCAAATATTGGAAAAAATTCCAGTGATCAAAGAGAGATATTGAGCTTGTGTTCGCAACACTAGAGTGCTCAGCAATTGGAATCAAATTTATTGATTAAGGCATGAATGTACAGCAAATAAAAGACATACCATCCACTGAAATATTTTAATTTTAGCATAAAAATGATGTATTCACAGTGGACAAATATTAGAGAGAAAAATATACGATAGAGAATTGCAGTGCTTTGGAAATAAAATGCATGAGTCAACCTTACATTATCTGGAATTCTTCCACACTTAGAGAGTGTGACTACAATTTATCTATTCAAGTTGTTCCCTGATTAACATACTGTCTTCTCTGTTGCATTCTCCTCTGTCTGTCTTTTTTTGTGACAATTTTTTTTGCCTCATTATATATTTTTTTATTATTTAATTAAATGTATTCAATACTTCTCTATAGATAAAGTCTAAAATGATTTTTTCTTCCTAAAGGGCTATTCATAAAGCAAGGGTCAGTTAACCTTCCTAAATTACCATTCAGCTGTCCTTCCATAGACAGTAAGACAAAACCTTGCTTTCTAGGAGATGTAGGTCCAGAGGATATGTGAAGATTAACAAAAAATCTAACATTCAGTATATTCATCTTGCATGTTTTAGTTGATGTATTTCCTGCATTTGCTATCCCTGATAAACATGATTATTTGTTTGCCTCTTGTTAGAAAGGGGTAATTCGGGGATAATTGCTGCACAAGGCCTTGGGCTAACTTGGAATGTCTGTTACTCAATTAAAAATTTTGTTGTTGTTAACTCAATGTAGCTTAGTGTTACTGCCACCTGATTCAAGAAAAAAACGAAGTTGGATAAATAAGCTTAGAGTGTATTGTCTGAAGATCCAAGGCCCAAATTATTTGTTGAAGCCTGAATTTTATATTACCATGTATTAACTGAAAATCTAGAAATATATGGTGGTATTTTTTTCCTTGAGCTTTACTGTGTTATCAAAAAGCCCTATTTCTTTTCAACTTGTATGGATGTCTGGGGCTTGGTATGGTTTTTTGGTTGGATGTTTACACAACAGCTGTGTGAAGGCAAAACACTCTTCTACTTTATATTTGTTGTAACTTGTTTTATGGTGCATCTATAGGCTGCAATAGTTAGTATATGTTGATGCAAACTTGGAACCCGACGTTACCCCTATTAATACAGAGTTGGGGATCCATGTTAAAATGAATTACTGTATTGTGTTAATGCTGAGTTGGGAGCCATGCTAAAATAGGTTACTGTATTATATTAAGTTGGGTGTTAGGGTTCAAAACTCATTACACATCAAATAAATATTAAAAACTCGTCCAAAAGCCCAAACAAGAAGATTCAATCCGTAACATATGCAATAGCAAATTCATCCAACAATCTACAGAGGAGAATGCCACTGTGAATACATATACCCACCATAGCACACAAACTATCTATAACCTGATACCATCAATCACAAAATCCATGAAGAGATCGCATATCTGCAACTGAAAATTAAAACAGCAGAGAAAAATTCTTTTAGTTCTTTTCATGTCCCTAAATGCCCCTTACACAGGTGAAGGCCTAATCTCTGAAATCCTAAGGTGAAAGCCTAATCTCTGAAAACAACCTTAATATTAGATTTCAGCCAAAGATACAATTCTGATATATACCATACAATGACAAGAAGCACCTTTCACCAATGCAAATAACCCAGAACTAAATAATATTGCATTTCTAATTTATGAGCTGATATGCCAACCAGTCTTCAACCAAAAACTAATATACCATGCAATACTATGAAATAACACCATTCACTTATCACCTATTGACCGATTATTTGATTGAGATGCTTCAGTCACAGGGCCCATTGTCCTTAGATCATCCATATTTTTAGGGGGAGATAACTATGTCCACACCTTTTCTTTCGCCTCATTTTTTCTTATACTTTCTTTTGTAGTACTTATCATTAGTATCATTTGGTTCATTTTTCTTTCTGTTATTCCAGAATTTGTCCCATCTTATTTTTCTTAGATGTGGCGTTTTGTTAAATTCTTCTAATCTTTTGTTCCATTATGGGAAACTGTTGATATTTTATGCTTGTTGCTCTTCCATTTTCCTCAAAGACTTTGTTGTTCTTCCAGCTTCCTCCAAGATTTTGCATATTTTTGCCAAAAAACTGCTTCTGGTGGTTCCATCTTTAATTATCATCCAAGCTGGCATGAGTTCTGCTTTGTTATCACTAAAATGTTATGGGGAGACACTGTAATGTTATGAGAAGAATTTTAGGGCCCAAGATTTTGCATATTTTTGCCAAAAAATTGCTTCTGGTGGTTCCATCTTTAATTACCATCCACGCTGGCACGATTTCTGTTTTGTTATCACTGAAATGTTATGGGGAGACACTGTAATGTTATGGGAAGATTTTTTCCCTAAATTTTAGTAGATCACTAAGGTTTTCTAATTTTTTACATTATATATATATATATATATATATATATATATATTTTAAAACTTCCTTTCTGTTCAAATAATAAGATAACAATTCTAGCATAAAGGTTGTCTGGTCTTTCAATAGCGCAAACAGTCTTACAGTGCAGAACTAATCATTCAATAATCAAGCAGTAACAATGTAACCCATATCCATTATTCTGGTGAACCAATCCATTTCATAGCATTTCCAAATAATTCTAAACAAATCGTCAGCATGAAAATGCTAAAAAAATTACAGAGTTAGGGATCTTAGATATCATCACAGTTACAGAGATGCCTGCGACGATAAGGGGGCTTCAACCCAGGCCTGGATAACCTCCGGAGTTCTCTAAAGCATTCTATGTCAAAATTCATTTTCTTCATCAGTATTCTCCGCGTGGCACCGAAGCAAATGCTGAAGAAGCTCTGGAATGAAGGATTTCTGGATGTGTTCAGGAAAAATATATATCCAGCCATGAAGTAAATTGATGTAAGAAAGAAGCAAATGGGCTCCATCACATCCCATGACACTTCCCAGAATGTCAATCTCATTAAACCCGCTGTCTGAAGTCCAAAAAACCCCAACCCCAACCGCAATTCTGTCATGGCATGACTCTGAGCTTTCTGATCAATCTCCTCCTTTTCTTTCTCCAGTCTCTCCAGCTCTTCCTTGTAAGGATCGCTCTTCGTTGTAAGGGGTGTAGGCATGATCTTCTCGAAAGCTCTTGCTATCTGAAACCACACCAAAGAAAAAATAATATCAGTGAAACCACAACCAAAAATCCCAAATCAGTGAATCCTGAGCCCCGGAAATGCTAAAGAAGCTCTGATTTAGATATACCTTGTAAGGACGAAAATAGACAGTCTTTTTCAATACGAGAATATGGCCCGATTCGTCAAGTAGCTTCGCTATTCCTTTCGCTTCTTCCTCTGAAGTCCCCTCCAGCAACTCCATGCAAACTCGCAGCAGCTCGTCATATGAAATGTGGTCGTCGTGAATCCACTGTATTCTTTTTTTGGCATCCTCCAACCGGACAAATCTTAGCAATCTCCTGCCATCCTCCGCCGATATCTACCTAGCAGGAGGGCGGGCGTTCAAATACTGCAACTGTTGCTGCCATTGGAAGAATAGTTGGGAAGGAGGGAAAAGGTGGGACTGAAACTAAGATTGGCTCACCTTCATTTGTTCCTACCTATACAGGAAACGGGAAGGGTGACCACCAAAGGTGGTCTGTAGTTTAAAGGTCGAAACTCCGTGGAAACGAAGGGCATCAAGGGCATTGCGGAGGTATCCATCACATCCCACGACACTTCCCAGAATGTCAACCTCATTAAACCCGCTGTCTGAAGTCCAAAAAACCCCAACCCCAATCGTAATTTTGTCATGGCATGACTCTGAGCTTTCTGAGCAATCTCCTCCTTTTCTTTCTCCAGTCTCTCCAGCTCTTCCTTGTAAGGATCGCTCTTCATTGCAAGGGGCGTAGGCATGATATTCTCGAAATCTCTTGTTATCTGAAACCACACCAAAGAAAAAAGAATATCAGTGAAACCACTACCAAAAATCCCAAATCACTGAATCGTGAGCCGTGGAAATGCTAAAGAAGCTCTGATTTAGATATACCTTGTAAGGACGAAAATAGACAGTCTTTTTCAATAGGAGAACATGGCCCGATTTGTCAAGAAGCTTCGCTATTCCTTTCGCTTCTTCCTCTGAAGTCCCCTCCAGCGACTCCATGCAAACTTGCAGTAGCTCATCTTATGAAATGCGGTCGTCGTGAATCCACTGTATTCTTTTTTTGGCATCCTCCAACCGGACGAATCTCAGCAATCTCCTGCCATCCTCCACCGATATCTGCCCGGCAGGAGGGCAAGCGTTCAAATACTGCAACTGTTCCTGCCATTGGAAGAATAGTTGGGAAGGAGGGAAAAGGTGGGACTGAAACTGAGATTGGCTCACCTTCGTCTGTTCCTGCCTGTACAGGAAATGGGAAGGGTGGCCACCAAAGGTGGTATGGAGTTTAAAGGTCGAAACTCCGCGGGAACGAAGGGCATCAAGGGCATTACGGAGGTATGCGCAGGTTCTGCGATTGGCAATCACCATGAATTCAAATCACAGTGACCACTCCATTCCGCCCGTGTCTCTTCCCCTTGCCATTGATCTAACGCTTGAAATTTGTGTAATCATCTAACATCTAATCGTATGGTGCACAAAATGACACGTAAGCAAGGAGGGGAGTTGATTTCACAGGGAAACGCCTTACAGTGTAATGAAACCACAAAATTGGTCCTACTAAAACAACAACAAACTGAGTTGAAAGTATGCAAAGGATGATAGAATTTAGCATATTTTCTGTGCTTTCATCCACTAATGGTAAGAGCAAATTGATTCTCTTCAAGTGACCTTCTATATATGTAGATTTGAGAGACAAAGCAGGGGTTAGACAGTATTCCTTCAAAGTTCAAACCAAACTGTTGCAACAGACAACGTCTCCACTCTGCTCCAGGAGATTCATGGCAGCCTCTTCCCTATGACTCACTACGATGCAAACCAAACATAACCAACTTATAGCCATGACCATTATTGATATTGAATTGATTAATTTTGAATTTATAAATTGAATGTTGGCCATCAAACTCTCTTTTACTTCCATTTTTTTTATATATATATATTGTTAATTTTGAATTTTCCTGTACTTTTACTCATCAAATATCTGAAGATGATATCTTTTAGGTTTCAAAACTCAATTACATGGTACGTACCCTCTTCACCAATTATTCATTGTAGACATGCAAACAACCTTTGATATACAATGAAAATAAGCTAATCTATTTGTTGATAAAAACAAACAATCCCCCTTATTAAAAGAACGATAGGCAAGTCATTAGCAAATATAAAAGGTAAATAAGCATGTTACCATTGACACTATAGGAGCTTGATTGGCTTGCCTTGTACTTTGAATGAAAATAGCAAGCAATCTGCACAAAATAAGCAAGAACAATTGAAAGCTTTCCATCAATCCCTTAAAATAAAAAATTGTTCTATACAATCATGTTATCGTTAACCAACATATCAGCCCTGTAATAGCAGAAGCACACAACCCAAACATGCAACCCACTCACCATTAAATCCTCGGCAAACATATAAAGAAGAAGTGAGCAAAGGAAATCCCATTTCTTTGCAAACCAACAAATCAGGAAAGAAGGATAACCAGTTCACCTAATCCGAGAGTAATTAAGAAGTATCTCGAACAGTCACATCCATACACACACTGAATTCAGGAGTACAGACATATCGTTTGTTATATTTTGAAGGCACACAAGAGATTGAAATCTCCGTTTGCTTACAAGACATGCAAATTGAATTCAAGTAAATAGATGGAATGATATTTATGACACGCTGTCTAAAAGACTAACAGGAATTCTGGACAATTATGGACTTGTAGTTGTTGCTTATCTGATCTTGAAAGCTATCTTACTACTTACCATAGTGGTGGGATTTCATTCCACATTAATAATCCATCCTAAATTAGGAGATAGCATTTCTTAATCTCAATCTCACAGGGGTCATAATGATGTTATTGATTACTGATGCACAGACTAAACGCTATTGAAACGTCAATAGATAACGGTGATTTCAAATAAATAAAATCTTAAAAAATAAGAGTCGTGATTTCAAATAAATAAAATCTTAAAAAATAAGAGTCATACCGACAAGTAACATTTCGATAAAGGCACCCAAAGATTAGAGCTTCCTGTGTCGAAAATTACAGTGAACTTCTGAGGAGGAGTACCAAGACCAATTTCTCCATAATACTGAGCATCCAAGTAATTCTTCAGAGGAACATATTCTCCTTTTGCAGATTCAGAGTAGCCCAAATCCCCTCTCAGACCATACCTTCTATTAGCTTCATTAGAAAGCCCCCCTTCCCTTGCAACAATCCTTGCAGCCTGTAAAGATTTTTGATCCAATCCCTTTTTCTTCAATTCAATTCTTGCTAAGCCATCATTAGCCGCACAAACCGATGTTAAGATGAGAAAATCAAGGCCAATATAAACGATAAAAGCCATTTGATCCAGGTTGTAAAGTTTCATGCGGTCAGAGAGCAGAGATCTCATATATATTTTACAACGTATGGCTCGAATAAAATCTCTCAAAAAACATAATTATCAACCAAATGCGATTCACACGTCCGAACAAGAAACTTGGCCATTAACGTAAGATTTGGCAAACCTAGCTCTAATCCAACCCATGCTGCTACAGAAATCGCTAAAGAAAGCCTTTGTTCAGAGCATTTCAACAGCATAAATATTATTAAACCCTGGCCAACCCTCAAATTTCAATTCCCAGCAAACTAATTAACGAAATCCAGCTGAACTTTCAAATTGCTTGTTTAAGCAAGAGCCACGAAAATATTCACGAAACTCCACCAGAACAAGGAATTTTACAGCAATTCAAGGACAGAAATCTAACTAAAATATATTAAAAAACCTCAGAAATTTTGAAACTAAATCTTCATCAAATTAACCAAAAGAAGGCTCATTGATCATCATTTGAATTCTATTAAAAGAGTCAAAGCTTATTTTGCTCAAAATGACACTGGATCTTCATCAAAAGAACCATAATAACGCTCATTGATAATTATTTGAGCTCTAAATAAAACATATTAAAAGCATCAAAGCCTATTTTTCTCAATATAAACCTAAATCTTCATCAAATGAACGAAAATAAAATTCATCAATCATCATTTAAACAACAGGATTAACATTTAACACACATTTTTACCATTCCATCTTATATCTTATAAATTTAAACAAAATTTGCTTAATCTTCACAATAATTACTCGTTTAAAACAAATTGTTTCAAATATTTCGTCAAAAATCATCCTCAAACCTCAAATTGTTGCAAATATTTCATCAAAAATCATCCTCAAACCTCAAATTGTTGCAAATATTTCATCAAAATCATCCTCAAACCTCAAATTCCTTGACGGAGCCTTTAAACCGGAAGAATGACAGAACCGTTTGAATTTAACAAAATACGGCCATTTCTTGATCAAAATTTTCAGACTCCGCCGAGACTTACTTCGAAACGGAAATCAAGAAAAGAAATGCAGCAGCTGAGGGAAATAAATTCAAGGAAACGTCCATCTTACCTCCAAAATCCACGCATACGCAAAGACACGAGAGCAATGCCGGGGAAACGAAGGGCATCAATGGCATTGCGGAGGTATGCGCAGGTTCTGCGATTGGCAATAACCATGAATTCAAATCACAGTGACCACTCCATTCCGCCAGTGTCTCTTCCCCTTGCCATTGATCTAACGCTTGAAATTTGTGTAATCGTCTAACATCTAATCGTATGGTGCACAAAATGACACGTAAGCAAGGAAGGGAGTTGACTTTAGAGGAAAACGCCTTACGGCGTAAACATATTCATATTCACCTAATTTCTTTGGTCCTACTAATCGGTCATTTTCTAAATTTAGCTTATATTTTAAGCAGAGGTTAGTTTTGATGTTAAACGAAACAATGTTATCTTTGAGATGGTAGAAAGTAAAGTTTGATTAAGTTTAAATATTTATGCCGAAGAAGTTGTCTATATTGGAATTTGGCTGACGAATTTATAATTTCAATATTTTTTTTGGTTTAATACATGGTTTCATAGTCTATATAAAAGGTACATCACTGGTTTTTCATAGTTCATATGAAAAGTGTGTGAATGGTTTTTCAGTTTTTTATGTTTGTTCTTCCTTTTAATATATTAACAAAATTATCTGTGAAACTTGGTTATCTTTATAATTTATTATTATTATTATTATTATTATTTGAAACTTGGTATTGCAATGTGGTATCCTTGTTTTTTATTTAGTGTGGCTATTGAAACATGGGTTGGATCACTGCTTTTAATTTAATAATATTGACAAAAAAATTAATGTTATTGGCTCATGTTGCTTTTAAGTCAATAATATTGAAAAAAAATAATGTTATTGGCTCATGTTTATTTACGTTTAGGTTTTATTTGTTGGGATTTTAATAATATTAGTTTTTTATTATTTTAGGTTTATAATAATAAAATTATTATTAATTAATAATAAACATTAAATTTAGTATTAATAATATTTAAATATTGATTTTAATATTAATATGAATATTGATGTTATTATTAATATGAAATTATTATTATTATTAATGAAATTAATATTTTTAATATAAGTAATATTAATATTAATATTAATACTAATATTAATAAATATATTAAATTATGAAGCTATAAGTATCACTTTGTATTTTGAAAACAGAAGTACCAAAAATTTCTTAGAACATAAAAAATCTTTAGGAACATTTATGTGGCTATAAGATAATGGTCAATTTTTTGATAATTTTTTGGACTAATTAGTTTTTGGAAACTTGATCAATTGTGTTTCATTGGTTATTGTAATGACAATATATCTTGCGAAATGTATAATCCCATTACTCCTAAGTAGTTATGTTTTATTTGATAAGTATGCAGATGAGGTTCAAAAAGGAGATTATCAAGATGTATGGGAACTTCTTAATAAAGGCACGAGAAATTGAAGATCAATAAGATGTTCTTGAATACCAAAGTTGCAATGAAGTACACCAAGAAAGGGTTTCAGAAACTTTGCAAAGTGGTGAAGAACTAAGAAGATCAATAAGGAAAATCTAGACCTCTAGCATGTATAAGATTATATTTTGATTACTAAAGTATGAATATAGAAGAACCGTTGAATTTCGAGTAAGCTAGGTCATATAAGGAATGGATGAATGTTAAGAAAGAAGAATATAATTCCATTATAAATAAATAAAATGAAACCTAAAAACTTATAAAATTCCCTAAATATAATTTCCCATAGGCTCAAATAGTTGTTAATTATAAGCTCAAGAGGGATGGTAGCATATACAAGTTTAAAGTTAGATTGCTTGCAAAAACATATTCACATAAATAGGAATAGGTTATGGGTACACATATTCATCTATAACTAAAATTAATATCATTAGATTAATTGTTGCAATAATTGCTAAGTGTAGTTGTAAATGAGAGTTCATGTTAAATTGGCATTTTTGGATCATGAACTACAACAAGAGGTGTATCTTGCTCAACTTTGTGAAAATATGGACAAAAAATATATTGTATGAAAGTTTAAATATGCCCCTTAGTCGTAGCGTGTGAAAAATCACACTTTCTTCTTGTAACAAGGTTTCATTAAAATTAAGGGTCATTCAATTCTTTACATAAAAGAAGAAGAACAAGAAGAAGTTGAAAATGGAAACATTGCTTTGATGTTATTGGATATTGATTACTTAAAATTATAACAAGAAACACTATAAAATTGATTGATTGGATCTAAAGTTGCTTATTACAAGAATTTGAAATGAAAGACCTTGAAAAGATGTATTGAGGTTTGCAAGGAAGATGATGTAATATCTCTTAATATGTAATGTTGATTTAATTACTTGTGTTGTTATGAATGGCAGTAAATCCATGAAGGTACGTTGTATGAATTCTTGTATATATATATATTATTTGCTTGGAGAAGACACTCGAGAATGAGAAATTTTGGCCAAATTTGGAAAAAAAGAATCTCACTGATAAATGTGATTGGATAAACTCTTCATAATAATGATTCTAGAAAATTGATAGATAAGACTAAGGGCTGGGAGATAAAAAATAAATAAAAAAACCCTTAATAGTGCTTTGCTAAAGAAAGATGCTAAGTTGATTGCAATTAAATAACTATGGGAGAAAAAGGCGAGATTTAATGGCACAAGCCTAGTCAAGCGGCCAATAAAACCCATAAAATCATGACATCACCAAAAGGGAAATATTATCATGAAGAATGGTATAAACTACCCGTAGAGGGAATCAATGTGGTTGTTGATTCTCTCGAAAAAGCATTATTGGCTTAGGGGGAACTGGAGGATGGTTTTGCGCTTGGTTGGTCAGCGTCTTTCTCCAATGCAGATTTTACATTGAGTAGGGCTTTCGTTTTCCGGTTAGATCTATCAATGATAATGCACAATTATTTTATTTTACTAGTATTTATGTAGGCATAATAGCCAATGAATTTATAACAGAATAACACTTAGAATTTATTGCAAACTGTTAATGTATCGGCTAGAGGTTATAGGTTAGGAAACTGCAATAAGCAAAGACTAAGTTGTTTCTACGATTAGAAAAAGAAAAAAATCAATTGAATTGTATAAGCTAGACAATATAGCATACATCTTTCTCTTCTTATGTAAATTATGTGGGTGTGAACTGGTAGTTAAATCTACATGGTTAAATTAGGTATTGACCTTTATATAAGTGGCACAGTCCTTAAGGGTAATAAAAAGTTAGTGAACAAAAAAATATCATAGCGACAATCTGTAACTTGACAGAAAACAACACATTTAGGAGGATATGAGCGTGGAACTTCATATAAATTGACGCATGTATTAAAACATCAACTATAACACTCCTCCCTTTTGTGCTAAATTATTGTAAGCCTAAGATGAGTTAAAGCTAGGTGTGATATCCTCCCTTGTATGTTAAAAGGTTGTAAACCTAAGATGAGGAAAGCGAGGTGTGATACCCTCCTTTGTGGGTTAAATGATTCTAAACCTAAGATGAGGAAAGCTAGGTGATATGTAATATGAAAAAAAATGTCTTATTAAATAAATTAATAAAATAAATCACTCGGAGGGTCGACCACCAAGAGAAAGGAGATTCTTGCCAAAGCTCATTAAGGAATGGGATAGAGATGCATCTTTCATGATAAAGCTTCTACATGTGATTCTAGATAAGCTTGGATGAATCGGTGATCCGTCGGATGGATGGGAGATAAAGATCCATCATATATAAAAGCTTTTTGATAGATAAAGGTAAGATTTTATGAGGAAAAGCCTCGTGGGAGATAAAGACAAGCTTTTCCAAAACGACCTAGGAAAATGGAAAAATCCATAAAAGAGGGACAGTGGTAATGGAAACTAAATCATGAAAGAGGGTATTAAATACCCAGTGCATCAATCAATTGAGGACAATTGATGCTTGGCAAGATCTTCAACTTGGGGGGAGTTAGAGGTGATTCACGGTTGGGTGGTGGTGTTCCTCCCTCCAAGTGACATTTTAGTTAGTGTCAGATGCATGGAATGTTTTGTATGATGATTCTTACAATCTCTCTCTATTATAGTTCTAGTTTTCTTATGAGAAGCTTTTCTTAATTCTATGTTACAGTTCCAGTTTGTTTATGAGAAGAGTTCTTGAGTTTCTTCGCCATGAGAATGTTTGAGTGAATTACATATGCTTATGTATTAATAGATTTAATGGTGTTTTCCCTCTAATCCAATGATGTTCACTTGCATGGTATGTGTTTTATGTTAATCCTTAATTGTTATGAGGTTAAATCATTTAGATCATATATGCCTATGGTTGAATTTATCTCTATTACGAGAATGACGGATTTTCTTATGCATGTCGCAATCTGGTGTGAAGTTAACGGTAAAAGTATATATTCAGTCATGGTATAATTTTCATGTGACAGTTGTTCATAAATAGATTATCTGTGTCAATGTTTTTATTATGAGAAGGATTGCAGTTTTATACATGTAACCCCTTTTCCATTCAAGAGTAGTGTTAATAGCAGAAGCATAATATGTAGTTGTAAATAATAATTTTGTTTATGAGGAGATCATATATAAATATACCTGATCATCTCAAATTTAATCATGGAAGATGAATTTCTTATAGTTTCCTAAATGGGTAATTTGAAAAGAAGAACAGTTGCGGAAATAAATTCTTCTCATGGTATGACCAATGGTTCAATTGTCTATGTTTTCATGTTAATAAGACGACCTCTACTTAGGCTAATTCTAGCTAGTTATGCAGGTGAATGAAAGATTGGCTGATAACATATTGACTATGTGTACAAAACTATGATCATGTTGTATGACCATGATGGCTACAATAAACTTAAGTTAATATCCCTTAAAGCATGCAAGAGTTATTTAAGAGTTTTGTTGGTTTCATGTCATCATTTGTTCCCTTTATCCAAGTTCGAATTAAGCTTCATGGCTAATATAAGATTGAAATATGGTTCATTATGTTGTTGGTATTCAGTGGCTAAGATTTTGAGTATAGTTTCGTGGATGATTACTATGCATGTAATGATTTTGTTATTGAAATTTAACTTTATATAAAAGAAAATTTTAAATGGAGCCCAATACATATTTTTTCAGGGTAGGCTAAGGGGATTGATTACAAATGGTATCAGAGAGTCAAGTTCGAACTTTTTGGCCAATGGGAAATCCACCTCCACGAGATATGACAAAGTAGGAGAACCAAATCAGAAAATATAATAATAATAATAATAATAATAATTTATAAAGGATAAAGTTAAATTTTGAAACATAGAAAATTTGTATATTACATTGATTTCTTGAAGGATATGAATTCCTTGAGGAGGAATCCCAAGCTTTATATGATTATGGAAGTAACATTTATATAACTTTTCCAAGTAGTTAAAAGTGACAAGAGTTCTATGCATTCAAGGAAAAATACGAACCTTGTAATGAGTTAACATTGTGGCATCATGGGAAAATATTAAGATTTTTTTTACTTCTTCCCATCGTGGGTGAATTTTAACTTAGAATATGTCCCTTGGTTTTAAATAAAATTAGGATTCTTTGAGAATGAATCCAAATACTAATCTGGTTAATGAGGGGTCAATAATATAAATTTCACTTGTATATAATATTTTCAATGAATATGGGCTTTATAAAATAAGGATTAAAGTTGATTAAATTATGACATTATGGTGCAGGATGAGAAATGAGGTTTGAATTGGAAGAAATATGGAAGCATTGGCATTCGTGTATGCTAGAGCAGCTTAATATAAAATATGATGATAAATTAATAACATAAATCCATTATTCTAATCCGTTATAATGATGAGCGAAATGTTGATATATTATGTTGAAACTCTTTCTCGTGCATGCATTATCTTAGTGGTTAGCAAGTAAGTAATGAGCCAGAACACAGTTAATGTAAAATATAATTCGAGTGTGCATGGTAAAAGATGCATGTATGAGATAAATGGTGCGGATGAATAATCATCAAGGCGGTAGAAGGCTGTAAATAAAATCCCAACCACCGATGGAATGATTCCATCAGTTGACTTAGTAGATGTGAAAATCTTGTTGCGATTAAGTCACTGTTGCACCCTTCCAGTTGAAAAGATACACTAGAAAAATTAACACCATCAGTGACATAAAATCACAAAAAGGAAGGCATGTTTTTGAAACTTTTCCTTTTGTGCAAGGGCTCAAATTGAAATCCATATAAAATAGAGGATAGGAATGCTTTAAAATCTTGATTAGTTAGATAAAAGCTTTTTTTAATCCCAAAAGATTAGAATGTATATGATGGTTAAAATAAAACAACACCTTACAAAGATAGGAAGTGGGGAAAATCACGTTGGTGAAAGTTGTTTCTTACCTTGCGAGTTGTTTATTTTTACCACGAATCTAGCTAGCCACCAACACAAGGTTGATAATGAAGCTCCCTCCCAAAAATGGTGATCCTACCAAACATGCAAATTACCAGATTGAAAATGATAAAAAATATCCTTCGCAAATATTCTTTTATACATAAAACATGAAAATAACATTATTTGAAGATATTTTAAAAAACATTTACATTCTTGAAAAAAAATATGATTTTTATTTTAAAAAATTATTTCAACTAACAATCCTTCGAAAACATTAACGAAAAGAATAACATCAAATATTAAATTTTTCAAGTATGTAGAAAACATTGTACATCGAGATCGCCCTCCCTCCAACTAAATTCTACCCAACACCATCCTGACTTCCGACCACCTAACTGTATTCAACTCTGACCACCAATACGATATTCTTTTTATCGATTTTCGTGCCAACAATCACTTTCTCTTACCTTAAAAAAATATCATATTTTTTTAAATATTGAATTTTTGAAAGAAAAAAAAATCTCATTTTTCTTTCAAAACATCTTTTCAACTAACAACTCTTGGAAAATAACATCACAAAAAAAAATTAAAACATTACATTTTTTCAAGTATGACGACTACGTTGTAAGTCAAGGTCGAGGTCCCCTCCAACTAACTTCTATCCAATAATATCTCACCTTCTGACTACCCAACTAATTTCTACTTTGACCTTCCCACTCCCTGCATCCACCCTAAACACAAGACCTTCTAAGTTGTGGTTGGGGTTAGGAATGCAACTAACTCCAACACATTTGCATATTGTCTTCTGACTACTTGATTGAATTCAGCTCCAACTGCAATTTAAGTATTGTTTGTTTGTTATTTACATCTCAGAAATCACTTTATTCTACTTTCTTACAATCACCTATTTTGAATTAAGCCTTCCCCGTTGTCCCTTCATCTGACCTCACCTCCATGTGCATATATTGTGGCCTTTCTACATCCTTTTATCAAAATTCTCTTGCTATCCTCATTTCTGATTTCTATTTCCTAAGATAACATTTTCACCCTGTTTATGTTGCTTCTCTGAAACTTTTATCTGATTGGAAAGAAAGAAATTCCATTTTTCATTTCCACTCCTAACTTCAAATCTAAATTATATTTTTTCTTTTCATAGGAAATTACATGTGAAACAAAGCTAAATCTTCCAAACAATTCATATCAAATTCTATATTAAAACATACATACAATGTGTTCTCTTACTCGATAGTTGGCAGGGGACCCCAAATTTTGACGAGAATATTAAGTGGAAATTCTAGAAGAAAACTAGCATGTTTTTACATTCAAGTAGTACAAGAGTAACACTCAAATTGTTACCAATACAATTAACGCCTCTACCAACTTCCATACCAATTTTATGTTATCAATATAATGAGCCTAGACAACCGAAAAGCATTTTTTTTAGTAAAATCATAATCATATGTTCTGTACAATTATCAAATCACCAAAACATCGTATTTCTCACTTCTTCCTCTGTCTGCATGCAATCACCTTCTATTTCTCCATACATCCCACCTTCTTGTTTGATCCAAACATGCATACCATTCCTGTAAAAGTATGTCCCTCCACTTCAATTACAAATCCAAACAATCACATCCCAATGAAAATGAGCTAACCAACACCATGAACCGTTGTTCTCTTTGACATTTAAAATGTTTATCTTCTCTTTGGCATTGAAATGTTTCTTTTCCTAGCACTGTGCTCGCTCTTGGCATGCCATGATCACCACCATGTGCACCGATTTGTTTCAGATGATTCTTTATTCCTTTTCCCACACGTTTCCACTGCTTTTTCCACTCCCCCCATCACAGACATCTATGAAGCTCTTAGACGAAGAATATTCTACCAACGGTCGATCTTGGCCCTTGATAAATAAAAGAAATGAATTTTCATCGATGGGCTTCCACCAAAGTTTGAAATATATACGGCTATCGGGGAAATATTTTAATACTAGATAATAATACTATTTTTTTAGTATTTTAAATATTAAATAATACATTAATATATTAATGTAATAATTAATTTCGTTTATTTATTAAAATACGTAATACACAATTAGTATATGAATTTTTAGTGTTTAATATATCATTAATATTTAATTATGATATTAATATAATATCAAAAAATGTAGAAATCATTATTAAAACTTTTAAATATCCTTAATAAAAGTTTAATATAATATAAATGGTATGTTAATAGTATATTACTCCACAAATTTATAATGTCTTGCTTATAAATTAGTCTATCCTCTACAACATGTTAATTATGGTTGACTATTGTTGGCATGGTCAACTATCATCAACAAGATCATGGTTGACTATTTTTAACATGGTCAACTATAGTCAGCATGGGCATAATAGTGAATAATAGTCAACATAACTACCATGGTAAATCCTAGTTACCGCAAACATCATCGCCTATCAGTAGGTGACCCATTGTTAACCATAGTGAACTATAGTGGATGGCCATTATTGATCATTGATTCCTATAGTTGATGGTTACTGTTAGCCGTAGTAAAATCATGGTTGAGCATCAATAACCACCATTTCAATGGTAACCATAAGGAAATCATGGTCAACCATAAATACACCATAGTCGAAATATGGTCAAGCACACTGAAACTATATTCAAACCATGGTCAGCTATAGTCAATCATGCTTAACTATGCTTTACAATAGTCAAAACTTGGTTAAATGATGGTGAGTAATATGCAAACCACATTCAACAATAGTCAACCATAGTAAAACCATGGACAATCATAATCATACAATTATTAATAATAATCATTCATAGTCAAGACATTGTTAGCGATGTTTTGAATCTTGTTAACTATAAACCTTAAACCCAAGGTTTGAATGCATTGATCCATAAAATCAATTGAATCCAAACAACCCTACACGAGTCTTGTTATAGATATTAATTCATACTTGGCCTTACAATTCACTCTCATTGACTTTTGTTGAAGAACACAAAAAACAGACACTATTATTAAACCCTAAGTATTAAGCACCCTATATTATAAGTCAAATATTATAAACCCTAATATTAAAACCAATATTATAAACACTATATTATGGACCCTATTATTAAACTCAATATTACTATCCCTAGTATTAAAAACCCCATATTAAATTATCAATACCTGATTCTTTCAAATAACTCTATTCTAAAATTATTCTTCAGCTAGCCTGAAAACTAAAACATGACAAATATATAATGAGGTCAACACACAGTTAGATGCATATAGAAAACATGAAAAACTTATAATTAGGTTAATGCATAGTTACATGCATACATATAGGTATAACATGTTGTAGATATATAATGTTATCATTGGTCTTGGTTAGGTAGCATTTAAATGTATTCCTAATATTAATCCCATGGGTTTATAATATTAATAATCCATTGGGTTTATTGATCCCTTGGATTTATAATATTAATCCCTTGGGTTTTTAATATTAATCCCTTGAGTTTATCAATCCATTAGGTTTATAATATTAATCCCATTAGGTTTAATATTATTCCCTTTGGTTTATAATCCATTCTGTTTATAATATTAATCCCTTGGGTTTATTAATCCCTTGGATTTATAGTATTAATATCTTGGGTTTATAATATTTCTCCTAAGGTATATAACATTAATTTTATGATTTATATTCCTAGGGATTAATATTAGTCCTGGGGTTGAATTGTATTCTCTTGGGTTTTTAATATTAGTCTCTTGGGTTTATTAATCCCTTGGATTTATAATATTAATATTTATCATAGCCAATCATGGTCAACCATGGTCCAACATTGCATTGTGATAAAGATTGTCTCAATATGAAAATTAACCATGGTAAACTATGGTCATCCATGTTTATTTGAGGGTTTATAATATTTATCTTAGGGTTTATATAGCTTGGGTTTACAATATTAATCCATTGGGTTTACACCTTGGGTTATTACTATTATCCATTGGCTTTATAATATCAATCTGTTGGGTTTATTAATCTATGGTTTCATATTCGTAGGGTATAATATTATTCAAAGGGTTTATAACAGTGATCCTAGGGTTTAACATAAATCCCTTTACGTTTATAATCATGGTCAACCATAGTTCAATGTCACATTACGACAAAGATTGTCTGAATATGAAAAGTAACCATGGTCAACCATCGTTAACCAATGCCAACCATGGTCCATTATCACATTGTGACAAAAATTATCTCAATATAAAAATCAACGATCTTTAACCATGGTAAACCATGGTTATTCATAGTCAACCATGGTCCAATGTCGCATCGTGACAAGCATTGTCTTAATATGAAAATCAATCATGGTGAACCATGGTCCAACGTTGTATCGTGACAAACATTTTCTCAATATTTAAATAAACCATAGTCAACCATGGTAAACCATGTTTATTTTAGTATGTATAATATTTTGATGTGGTTTATAGACCTTGGTTTATAATATTTATGTTAATGTTTATCATAGGATTTCCTTGATATGAAAATCAATCATGGTTAACCATGGAAAATCATGGTCAACCATGGTCTAATGTCACATTGTAACAAAGATTGTCTGAATATGAAAATCAACCATGGTAAACCATTGTCCAACATTGCATTGTGACAAAGACTGTCTTGATATGAAAAAAATCATTGTTAGCCATGGTCCAATATTGTATTGTGACAAGGATTGTCTCAATATGAAAATAAATCATGGTAAACCATGTTTATTTTAGGGTTTATATACCTTGGGTTTATAATATTAATCCCTTGGGTTTATAATCCTTTGGATTTTTAGTATTAATCTCTTAGGCTTATTATTCCCTTGGGTTTATAATATTGATCCCCTATATTTATTAATCTAAGGGTTCATATTCCGAGGGGCTAATATTGTTCATATGGTTTATAAACCTAATCATATGGTTTAATATAAACCCTTTGGTTCTATAATCATGTTCAACCATGGTCCTGGGGCACATTGTGACAAAGATTGTCTCAATATGAAAATTAACCATGGTCAACCTTTGTCAACCATCATTAACCATCGTCAATAATGGTCAACCATGGGCCAATGCCACTTCGTGACAAATATTATCTTCATATGAAAATCAAACATCCTCGAGCATGGTAAACCATGTTCCAATGCTAGATTTCGACAACGATTATCTCAATATCAAAATCAATCATGGTAAATGATGGTTAACCATGATCCAACGTCACATTGTGACAAAGATTGTCTCAATATGAAAATAAACCATGGACAACCATGGTCAACCACAATTATTTTACTACTTATAATATTTATCATACGGTTTATATACATTGGTTTATAATATTTATCTTAGGGTTTATCATAGGATTTTCTCAATATGAAAATAAATCATGGTCAAAATTTACCAAACATGGTCGTGCATGGTCAATTATGGTCATTCATGGTTAATTATGGTCAACAATAGTCCAATGCAACATTGTGACAAAGATTGTCTCAATATAAAAATCAGCCATGGTCAACCATGGTTAAGCATGGTCCAACATCACCTTGTGACAAAGATTGTCTCAATATGAAAATCAATCATGGTCAACCATGGTAAATCCTGGTGAACCATGGTCAATAATAATGGTCACATTGTGACAAATATTGTCTCAATATAAAAGCTAATCATGGTCAACCATGGTCCAACATCACATTGTGATAAAGATTTTGTCAATATGAAAATAAACCACGGTAAACCATGTTTCTTTTAGGGTTTATAATATTTATCTTAGGGTTTATATATCTTGGGTTTATAATATTAAACACTTGGGTTTAATATTGTTCCCTTGGGTTTAAAATATCTTGGGTTTTTAGTATTAATCTCATTGGTTTATCAGTCCCTTCGGTTTATAATATCAATCCCTTGTGTTTATTAATCTAAGGGTTCATATTCCTAGGGTATAATAATATGCATAGGGTTTATAATATTAATCATAGGGTTTAATATATATCCATTGGGGTTATAATCATGGTCAACCATGGTAAACCATTGTCAACCGTCGTCAACCATCATCAATCATGGTCAACCATGGTCTAATGTCACATTGTGATACAGATTCTCTCAACATGAAAATCAACCATGGTCAAGAATGGTCAACCATGGTTTAAAGTCACATTGTGAAAAAGATTACCCCAATGTGAAAATCAATCATGGTCAGCTATGGTCAATCACGATCAACATTGGTCAAACATAGTTGCCCATGGAAAATTATGGTCGATCATGGATAGAAATGCTCAACAACGGTCGAACACCACATTATGACAAGGATTGTCTCAATATGAAAATCAAGCATGGTCAACCATAGTCCAATGTCACATTGTGACAAAGATTTTCTCAATATGAAGATCAACCATATTCAACCATGGTCAACCATGGTCAACCGTGCAAAACATGGTCAACAATCATAGTCACATTGTGACAAATATTGTCTCAATATGGAAATCAATCATGTTCAAACATGGCCAGCCATGGTCCAACATCACATTATGACAAATATTGTCTCAATACGAAACTCAATCATAGTCAATCATGGTCCAAAATCACATTGTAGCAAAGATTGTGTCAATATGAAAATCAACAATTGCCAACCATGTTTATTTTAGGGTTTATAATATTTATCTTAGGGTTTTTATATCTTGGGTTTATAATATTAATCCCTTTGGTTTAATATTATTCCCTTGGTTTTTTAGTATTAATACCTTGGGTTTATTAGTCCATTAGGTTTAAAATATCAATCCCTTATTTTCATTAATCTAAGGGCTCATATTCCTAAGGCATATTATTATTCATACGGTTTATAATATTAATCCTATGGTTTAAATATAAATCCATTGGGTTTATAACCATGGTTAACCATGGTCCAACATCACATTTTGACAAAAATTATCTTAATATGAAAATCAACCATATTCAACCATCATCAAACATCATCAACCATGGTCAACCATGGTCCAACAATTAATTATGACAAAGATTGCCTCAATATTAAAATCAACCATTGTCAACCACGTTTATTTTAGGTTTTATAATATTTATCTTAGGGTTTATATACCTTGGTTTTATAATATTAATCCCTAGGGTTTAATATTATTCCCTTATGTTTATAATCCCTTGGGTTTGCTAATTCAAGGCTTCATATTCCTAGGGTATACTATTATTCATATGGTTTATAATATTAATCCTATGGTTTAATATATATATCCCTTGGTTTTCTAATTATGGTCAACCATGGTCCAATGTCACATCGTGAGAAATATTGTCTCAATATGAAAATCAACCATGGTCAACCATTCTCAACCATCGCCAACCATCAGAAATCATTGTCAACGATGGTCCAATGTCTCATTGTGATAAAGATTGTCTCAACAGAAAAATCAACCATGGTCAAATATCGTATTGTGAAAAATATTGTCTCAATATGAAAACCGATCATGGTAAACAAAGGTCCAACATCGCAATGTGACAAAGATTGCCTCAATATAAGAATCAACCTTGGTTAACCATGGGCAACCACGCTTATTTTACCATTTATAATATTTATACTAGGGTTTATATACCTTGGTTTATATTATTTATCTTAGGGTTTATCACAATATTTTCTCAATATGAAAATCAATCATGGTCAATCCTGGTTAAAAATGGTCAAACATGATCTCCCATGGTCAATTATGTTCAATCATGGACAATCATTGTGAGTAATGATCGAACATCACATTATGACAAGGATTGTCTCAATATGAAAATCAACCATGGTCAACCATGTTCTGACATCGCATTGTGACAAAGATTGTCTCAAATTGAAAATAAACCATGCTCAACCATGGTAGATCATGGTCAACCATTTTCAATCACGATCACCCATGGTCAATAATCATGGTCACATTGTGACAAATTTTGTCTCAATCTAAAAATAA
The DNA here is from genome assembly GCA_031772625.1 of Pinus tabuliformis. Lineage (NCBI taxonomy): Eukaryota > Viridiplantae > Streptophyta > Pinopsida > Pinales > Pinaceae > Pinus > Pinus tabuliformis. The sequence continues at coordinate 24,737,867 of CM062807.1, forward strand.
ACATGGTTAATGGTGAGCTCCAGTATTTCAGCAATAATGTTGGAACTCCTAGGGCTCCCTTCTTTACTTTTATCAACCCGGTAGTTCGTAACAAACTTGGAAGTGACAGTATTGTATGCACAAGTACTAGCTCTTATTGCAGGCTGTCACTTGATCAGCTGGCACAAGTTCGCTAGGAGCTCAAGCCAACTTCTATGAGTTCTCAGAAGAAGCTTTTAACTGGGATGGAAGAAAGCTAGCTCAAAAGAGGCTATCCTACTTGCAGAAAGAGGATGAAAGCTGAAAGGAAATGCAAACCCTAGAAAACCCTAGTTTTACCCACTAACCCTACCTTTGCCAGAAAAAGATTTGAAACTACTGAAATGGATGCCATGGACTAATTTCAAGGTAAAATGCATGTACCTAAGATACTTCTGAAGGAAAATATGGAAGAACCATCTTTTTGTACTTTTGAGCAATGTTATATAGAATTATTATGCTTGTGTTTTAACTATTTGACTGTGCAGAGGTTTGGTGGCAAAGGGGGATGGATTTGGTTGTTGCAGATGATGAGGAAGGTGTGGAGAGGACTTAAGGAGTCCCTAGCACCCTTCTAGAGATTTCCATTGCGATCAAAATTCGAAAAATCACTCACATGAACTTCTATAGGAAGTCTGCACAGGATCTACATGAAATTCTACAGGAAGTTCTACAGGAAGAGACCGAAAGTGATTTTTGAAGGTTTGGAGGAGGAAAAATGGTGGGAAAAAGGAAATGAAGGTTGGATGAGGGTGTTAGAGGTTCTAGGACTCTGTCAATGGAGATCACACATGAAGGAGATGGTTGGATTGGTTCAAAGGATAAGAAATAAATTTTGGACAAAAATGTAGAAATTAGGGTTGTTTGGGAAAGTGTGGCGAATGAGTGGAGAAAACCTTGAGAGATGGACTGGAGCAGGTTGGGTGATGAAAGGATGATAAGCTGGGATGGTATTCAAGTGAGCTGCACACCTGCTTCTAAAAACTGATTCAAGGAGAATTAAAAAAACAGAGTTTTACCTATTTTAACCTAATTCTGCCCTAAAAACCAGAAAAGTGTTGAACAGAACTTTATGGACAGGAAATGATGCAAGAAAACCATGGAAATTGAACAAGAATAGATCTAATCATGTAAATACAACTAACATTAATTTCTCCAACTCAAAATCTCTCACTAGCAATTGCATTGGAAAGAAAAAACAATGTTTTGGTGGTAGCAAGAGTGCCTTGGTCTCAATTCATGGTCCCACAGAGGGAGAAAGGAGATCAAGGCCTACTTGGTGGCCTTTTTGTGAATCTTCTTCTATTATTGCAGAAAACTAACTAATCAACCTGAAACTAGAACAAGTCTTCTAATCATCAAAAACAACCTAAGTAACGAAGCAAGATTGAATCTAAACAACATAAATTATTTCATGAATGCAAGAAAAAAACATATAAATATAAGAAGGAGGTGTTGGGCACTTGGGTTGGGCACAACTCAAAGAGCTACAACCCCCTTTGAAATATTAGTGATGGTTCAAGGCTGGATTTATATTCATTGATCAAAAAATAAAAGTCACATCCCAAAATTGTCTATAGAAAGAGCTCGGAAATGAGCTGAATGCAGGGCTGCACTAAAGTGAAAAAATAGACTATTCAATAGCTAACCTACTGAGGCCTAAGGCCTTCTTATTTATACAATTGAGGACTCCCAACAATCCTCCTAAACTTTAGGAACTCGGCTGCCAAAACTGCAGATAACAGCAACTTCACTAGACCTCCTCGGCTACCCTTTGAAATCATCATTTTTGGCTGTTGTATTCCGAGTTGTTGATGGAGAACTTGAGGAAGGGGTTATTTAATGCAGAAGACACCCCTCCTATAAGTCCTCAACCCTATTTCTTTGAATTTGGCTGCCAATTTTCTCATAAATGCCCGGTCTTAGTCCAAGCATGTCCAAAAATCAACAATAAACACTCATTAGACTTCGTGATAAAGTGACCATCCCCATGCACTTAATTGACATAAATATATTAAAAAGCATGCACAAAACTATGGATAATGGTGGATTAAATGGAAACAATAGGAAAAATGAGCCCATATAGTTACCCATTTCTGGGGCTCATCATCACCCCCCTGTTGAATGGGTTGCTCATCCTCTGAGCAACTAATCCAGTTCTTCATCCTTGATGGCTTTAATAGCTTCCCTGACATCCCATGCTTCTGAGGTGATGTCTTCTTCCCTATCATGAAAACCTATCTTTCTATCCACTTCCTCCCACTGCTTTTGTTCTTCTTCTTCCTTAACCCCTTCCAGTAGTCCTAAGAGTAGTGGAGGACTGAACTTAAGGCCAATCCAGTTGTCTTTCAGGTTTTGCATTGATTGTTTGTATAGGGGCACTCTTGCCAAAGCCTCCCTCATTCTGGTTGGGGAGTGATACTCCCTGATCTTCAAGCTATATGACAAGGTATTCCATCTCCTTATGCAAGAATGAAGGCAATCATCACCAAGTAGTCTTTCCATATCTTCAAAATGGGCAATAGCTTGTGCTTGTCTTTCAACATAATCCGAGAGAACTTTAGGGTTGCTTGCAAGGTTTTGATGAGCATATATGAGAGCTGAGGGGTCTTTTGGTTCTGCCCTGATTAGCAGGGGCTCATTCAGTTCTTTTGCCATGATTTGTTGAACTTCTACTGCTCTTTTTTCCTCATGGCTCATCCAAGAAGCCATAGCCATGAGTTGTACGTCTCCCAGTGCCGCATTCAGATCCCAAAAGTTCATATCAGGGAGTGCCATATTGTGTAAGTAGAATTCTGCTAATTTGGCCTTATCCTCAACTGAACTAGTAGCACACAGATGCATAAACTGACCATAATGTTGGAAATGGATTATGCCCCTTTGGGCCAATGTTTTGATTTGGAACTGGAGCCATTCGTCTTTAAGATACAATGCATAAGATCTATCCACTTGTCTACATTGCAAGGCTTCCATTGCCGAGTTGGCCATGCAAGCCGTCTCGGCTTCTCTTTCCTGCAACTGTTGTTTCAGCATCAGCATTTCAACTACTGCCTGAGACTCCCTCTCTTGTTGTTGCTTTATCATCATTTCCACATCAGGTTGTGGCTCTCCCTCTTGCTGTTGTGTTTCTGCTGCTTCCTTGTCTGCTAGGGGACCTTCCTGTAGTTGTTGCTCTTCAGAAATTTGTGTTATGTCTGCCCTTTGAGTTTCCTGTTGCTGTAAATGCTTTTTCAGCAGTGTATTTTCCTCCTATAGTTGGGCTCTTTTAATGCTTTCATTGTGTCTTACGATTTCCAATTCCCTTCTTAATTCTTTCAGCTATTCCTCCATGTGGCTTATATCTGCAACTCCCTTGGATTTATCAATTTCCATCCAGGTGTGTGTTCTAATTCTTTCTTGTTCTAATTCAAAGAAAAGGGGTATAGTGAATTTCTGTGGGATGATCTTCCCACCATCTAGCAAGTTGTAATATGAGCCCAAATTAGGCTGAGGGCTTGGTTCAAGTATCTCCTCGGTCTTGTCTTCTTCTTGTCACTGTTTTACTGCCTCCTCTTCCAATTTTTTAGTCTCCTTTAGCTTGGTCATTGTTTCCTATAGAGAGGTCTTAGCTTCCTGTAGAACTGTGTTGGTGTCCATCAGTCTGATTCTTTCCTTCTAGGTGGAAGTTTTGGGACTTCCTCTCTCATAAGTGATAGATATTTTGGAGGGGGATTCCTCATTTTTCTCAGTAGGTGCATCCTCAATTATTATAGGTTCCTTTGATGGTGGCTGGGGCTTGCCCACCTTTATCCTGGTGCTCCTTCTGGCCTTGAAATACATGGCTGCTTCTCTTTTTCTTTTTCCCTTTTGTTTTGTTGGAGTGCTCAATGCAGCCATCACAGCTGCTGCTTCTTTTGCCAAGGTTTCAGGGGATGTTTCTTCCTGCTGTTGTTCCCCTTCATCTTCTGCTATCTTTTCCGTGCCTGCTATTTCTGCTATTTATGGTAATGGCTTCTCTTTTTCTTGTCGGGTTCCTGCCTTGCTTGTGGCAGTCCTCTTTTGGCCTTTCTTAGGCTTTTTCTTCTCACTTTCTGTTCTTTTCCTCTTCTCTGTCTTTGGGGTGGTCTTCTTTTCTGCTTTAGGTATTACAGTGGGTTTTTCAAGTTTCTCTTCTGCTTCCTATTCCTCCTCTATTTCCTGCTCTTCCTCTGTTTGAATATGTGGTGTCTCCTCATGCACTTCTTCCTCAATTTCCTCTTTCTCTTCCTCCTCCTCACTGCCAGATGGGCTGATATCCTCAGTCAAAGTTTTGATGTCATCATCTCTGGACATATTTCTGAAAATTTCCCAAGCTATGGGAATGGTATATGTATGTAAGGCATCTTCTACCAACAGTTTGATGAGCCCATGGTGGGCCAGCTAGTCTGGGACTCCTGCATTTAGCTTGGTACTACATTATATTAAAGACTGGAGGAGGAAATATGGGAGACTCAGTTTTTTAACTAGAGGTAGGTCCATCCCATACCTCAATTCATGTAGTAACCTGAAGTGATAACCATAAATTATGCTGAACATTCCTTCAGAAGTGATATATTTCATTATTTGGTAGCTGAATTCATTCCATGGAGGAGGTAAGCTTGTCCTTCTAACCCCATTTTTATCCTCTACAGGATCCTCCCTAGGTTAAAAAAATGTCTTCTTGGCCACCTGTCCCAATGCTTTTTCCTCCTTGCTCCAAGGGAGCCCAGGTGGAAGGTCTATGATTCGACTGATAAAATCAAGGGTGAGTTTTAGGGATGGACCCCTAAAACTGACTGTGGCATGTGTTTTCGAATGGGGTCTTAAGGCCATCAGAAATTCTTCAGTTACCTCATCATCATATCCATGTATTCTTTCAAAGAAAATCATCCAATTTTCCCTGGTGAAGAGGGCCACCACCTCAGGGTGCTTATGTAATTGGTTGGAGTTCAAAGGATCCTTCCTCATAAACCCTCCTAACATGGTGTTGAGTGGTTTCTGAAGTTCTTAAGTGAGGAGAAAAACAACAATTTCAAAAATCAAAGGCAGAGGGATAGCTGGGTTTTGTTTTTTCTCTGAACTGTAGGAGGAATTTCAGTGTTCTCCTTCTCACAACACCAAATTGCAATATTTCCCTTGTTTCAAACTGCTCTTACCCCAAATTTGATTTTCTGCTTTTGGAAAGAAAATATTTTTTTGATAGAACAGAGGATAAATAACACAGGTTTTTTCTCAGAGAATAGACAAATATGCAAATTCTATTTTTTCCCACACAGGTTGGTTTCTACGATTGCAAGTGTTTTCTTTATAGCAGAATATGAAAAAGAAGAAGACAGACTTCGAATGCAGAGAAGAAAACAGAGAACTGTGTAGAACTCAGGGAAAATATGCAGGTAGACTTTTAAACTTCATTCTCCTTTCTTTCAATCCAATTCTGTGTTTTTAATCCACCACCTTATACAAATAAGTCCTATGCAGGGAGGTTTCCCGAGCCTACCTTGTTTTAAGCTCAAATTTTGATAAAAATCCTGGGTTTTCCTTCTATTGGTTATTCTCTACCTTTCCTATAGAATTTTTCCTGTAGAAATTATTTGGCTCCTATAGAATGCAGAAGGGATCTTGTAGAGCCTGATAGGCAAGAGGGTTTCAAAAAAACTGGCAGAAAACTGTTAGAGGATGACTAGTTTGCTGCTCTGAAGGTGGTAGATGAACATGGCAGTCGAGAGCTTCATAACATGAAAATGAACCAAAAGGGTGGTGGAAGCTTGGAGTGCATTGTACTTAACTGTTTGCGTAATCCGCGGTGAGGAGATGAGGTGGCCAGATGGAGACGTTATCCCTATCCGGACCATTGGTCAGACGCCAATGTCATTATGGTTCCTCATGCCGCCTGACCACCATCACCTCCCTTACTCCTATTATCCGCTGCCACCACTACCAGTTTCAAATGCCTTCTTCCCGAGTTGACATGTTGCATGTGCTGCCTACGTATCTAATCAACAGTTTTATTTGGACTTGGCTCAACTAAATTCCGCGAAGGTGTGTAAACTGAATGAGGGTGGCCAGTTAGCTGGCTACCGATTCCATGTAATTGACCATTCCCACAGTTCGTGCAGTTTTGAAATATTATTCATGCAATCGAGGAATAGGTTTAGGCACTTACTTTCTCGGTCGTTGTTGTGTTATGCGTATTTCAGATTTTGGCACTTTGTTTCCTCATTGCTATTGTTGCTTGAACTCTACATGCTCGGCATTGTGTTTTTCCGATGATCTCCCATTCAAACATTGCTCTTCCTACATCCTACTGCGCTGACCCTATCTCTAGAGTATGTTTTCCAAAGGGATCAGCTGCTACAGGAATCCTATAGGATTTCCTGTAGCTGCTTCTCCTCTTGAAATTCAAGCTAATATGTGAGTAGGGCTAAAACTGCTGAAGAAGGTCTCGACTGAGAAGAAATCATAGCTGGAGGGTATCAGGTAGGGATGAGTAAAACTGTTGCTGCCTTTATTTGTCATTTTTTCTTTTTGTTGTGTGTTTGCAGGATGACAGAAACAGAATATCTGTATGTGGTTGTGCAGGGACAAAAATGAGTGGAGATGTAGGTGTACAGGGATGGAATGGCGAAATGGGAAGATGGATGGTGGTAAAGAGGTTCATAGGGCTGCTAGACAAATTTCCAACCCTTGTGTTCTGTTATAAAATGGATTTTGGCCTTCGTGTAATTTCTACAGGATCCTCCTGTAGAAAACACAGAGTTTCCTGTAGGATGCGGAATTTCAGAACAAATGAGACCAAAACTTGGGAAAGGATAGCAGTGATGGGGTGATGGACTGTGAAGGGTGCATGCAGCCTATCATGTCTTTTCCTCTTGTGCAACCCTCCTGCAATGGCCTTCCTGCAACCTGCAATTTATTCAAAAGAAATTAGGTTTTTTCTTTTTTTCTTTTTTCCTTTTTTTTTTTGAGACAGCTGGGGCACCTCTAGGAGGTTTTCACCCTCACTGCCTGCCCTGGGTGGCTCCAAGAGGTTTTCACCCTTTTTTCTCTGTTTTTGTTTGTTTGTTTATTTGTTTTTTTTTTTTTTTTTGCTCAGGGTGTGAGTGGAGTGGAGATAGGGACCTACTCCTCTACCAGCACTGATTTACCCAGAGTTTCAATGAAATCCTTCTTAGAAAGGGGCTTCCTGTAGATCTTCAATCGATGCCCATTGATGAGCATGGGGATGGCTTCTTCAACAATGGTCCGGATAAGGACTGAACCATTGTCATTGCATTTTTTTACTATATATGGTCCTAGCCATCTTGTTCTCTGCTTGCCCTTGAAATATTTGTACCTTGAATCATACAACAGCACCCAATCTCTCGGCTGAAATTGTTTCTCTTTGAGGTGTCGATCATGCCATATTTTTCTTTGAAGCTGGACTACCTCTGAGTGGAGAAGGGCCTACATTCTCTGTTCATCTAATCCATTTAGTTGAAGCAATCTCTCCCTCTATGCATGGCTAAAATATAGGTCTAGCTGAGCTACCATCCTTAACGTGTTATATTCAAATTCTATGGAGATCAAAGCCTTCTTCCCATAGACCAGCTCATACGGTGTGAAACTTGTGGTGGTTTTCCAAGTAGTGTTATAGGCCCAGGTGGCCTCAACCAATTAGTCTGCTGTTATGAAACCTGATTGACCTTTAGTGTATTTGCTATCACAACTGTAACAAAGCCATTTCGCTCATTTTTCTTCCAATTTTTGCGGTGTGAACCTTATAGGTTGTGGAAGACTAAGGGAAACAACACTTCCATCTTTGTAGTTGTGAGTGGTATGCTTCCTGGTTGCCATAATTTTGCTTTCCATTTTTCTTGCTAACCTGAATGCCTTCTCTAATGAATCAGGTCTCCCAAAGGCGAACATCATGTTGGATATTATCCTTTAAAGTCTGTATGAACACATCAATCCCATGCTCCTCTGGAATATCTTTTACCCTTATGTTCAATTTTTGGAACTCCTAAATGTGCTCCATTGTTGAACCCTTTTGTTTGAGACTTATCAATTGGCTAAAAAAAGTGTTGCTTTTTGTATCCTCATAATGTGCTATCATTTTTTCCTTAAAAATTTCCCAAGTGATAATTTTTTTACAAGAGAAAAGCCATTGATACCATACAAACTGATTTGGTTCCAAATATAAAGTTGTAATACGTACCTTTTGTGTGTTTTTCACATTATTGAGATCGAAAAATTGCTCCATCTGTAATATCCATGTTGAGGGATCCTTTCCATCAAACTTCCTCATATCGATTTTTGGAATATGGTGGGTCTTTGATCCCACATTAGAGTTTATGAAACCATGATTAACATTTCTTTTGTTCACATCATGAGTTTCCTTTACTACCTTTTCACCATTAGTAAGTATTTCTTGTAGAAAATTTGTCAAATCTGTCTTGAAATTTGCCATGTCTCTCTTCAAATTTGTCTTCAAATTTGTCTTCAAATCATCAATCTTAGCTTCCATGCCCTTTATATTAGATTCCACGCCATTTATATTAGCTTCTGTTAGCTTTTGTGAGAGTGAAATTTGTTGCACTTGGTCTTGTAATTTTGATATATCATGTGGCATTTCTTCCTCTTCTTCATGAGTCATGCTAGAGCTTTCAGGTTTCTTACTAGGTGTTGCATTTTCTTTCCTTGGGGCATCAGTTACCGATAACAATGCTCTACTATGCCCTTTGAATTCCTTCAAAATAATTTTTCAAACCAAGCTTAAGAAAAGATTTAAAAAAAATTACACACCTTTTTTCACTTTGTAGGAGCTCAATATTGCCTCTGATGTATCTCTGTAATTTCAGATCATCTAGTTCTGAAATTATGACCTGTAGTAATCCTTTGTTTCCTCTTTCCAATTCCACCAGTCTGATCCCAATTGGATTCTCCAAGGTAGAGTTATGCCAAATCTCCCACAGTGACCTGATTATAGACTAGTTCGGTAGAGTGAACATGTACGACGTGCCACGTGTCCCTGTTTCGACCTTTGGCTCTGAAAAGGATATACAAGAAACTATAGTTTGTCCTCTTTCTGTACCTTCTTATGAAATTTCAATCTGATGCTCAAAGAGAAAGTTATGATGATTTTCCCCAGGTCATCATTTTGGAATGTAATTCAGGAGTCTACAAAAAGACCAACTTCCTCATATCATATCTCTGCAAATATGGTGCGAAAAGATCTGAAATTTGGACCTAAGATTCAACTCAATTTCTTATCAAATGGGTTTTTATTTTAGCTTCTGAAACATCGCATAAACAAATTTATATCAAAAATGCCACGATGACCTGTTTGAAGCAACGAAACCCTAGAATCCAAAGCTCTAATACCAAATGTTATGAAACCAACTCAAGAAAAAGATAGAAAAGATAGATCAACGCCTTAGAATTCAGCCTCTTCGAGGATGAAACCTCCTTTACATTACATAAATGAACAATTCTTGGATGATTCAAATGAAAAAACCTCCTTTCTATATATAGGAGTCTAAGGAGTCACAATATAACCCAGCCGACCTAACAATAATAATATAAAGCCACAAAAATAACAATAAAGGAATTCTATGGGGCACAGTAATAACAATATGGGGACAATAGGGGCACAACAATATTAATAAGGGATACAAATACAATATTAATGGGGTAATCATTAGTATTATAGGGACCCAACATGCCCCTTTCCTTCCAAAAAGTGTTGTCCTCAACACTTGAGTAGTTCTGGATGCTTTTGTATAAAATTCTCATCCTCCCATGTGGAATCTTTAGCAGATAAGTTCTTCCACTTGATAAGATACTCTGAAATTGATCGATTTCATAGTTGTCGAGTTCTTGTTTCTGTGACTGCTTCTGGTTCCAATACAATTTTTCCTTCCTCGTCAAGTTCTGGAAATATTGTTTGAACTGGGAGCTTGTTGCCCATAACCTTCTTTAAACATGAAACATGGAAAATTGGGTGCAATCGAGAAGCTGCAGGAAGCTCCAATTTGTATGCCATAGTACCAATCTTTTGTAACACCTTGTATGGACCATAATACTTTGGTGATAATTTATTATCCTTCTTAGCTTGCTTGAGGGACATTTGCTTATATGGTTGTAGCTGTAGGAATACCTAATCACCTACATCAAAACGTCTTTCACTGCGATGTTGATCTACCTGTTGTTTCATTCTATTCTGTGCCAACACGAGGTTATCCTTTAAGAGTTGGAGGACTTGTTGTTGATGTTTGATGTGATGTTCCACTACTTGAACCTTAGAATTTTCTCTTAAATATGATGTGATGGATGGTGGCTGATATCCATAAAGTGCCATAAATGGGGTCATTTTTGTTGCTGTATGGAAGGAAGTGTTATACCACCATTCAACCAGAGGCAACCATTTGACCCATTGTGTCTGTTTATCAGATACAAAGCAACGAAGATATCCTTCCAAACATTTGTTTACTATCTCAGTTTTCCCATCAGATTGAGGATGATAAGATGGGCTATGAGCTAACTAAGTACCAAGACAAGAAAATAATTCTGTCCAAAAATTTCCAGTGAAAATGGGATCTCTGTCACTTACAATAATCTTTGGGTTTCCATGTAGCTTTTGAATTGTTTCCATAAATGCAGAAGAAATTGTACTGGCTTTAAATGGATGTGATAATGCACAAAAGTGTGCATACTTGGTAAGTCTATCAACTACCACCATGATGACACTCTTTCCCTCGAACTTGGGTAAACCTGTGATAAAATCCATTGAAACCTCCTCCCAACGTTGGCTTGGAATGGATAAAGGTTGTAATAGACCCGGTGTCTTAATTGTTTCAACTTTATTTTGTTGGCAAACCAAACATTCCACCACAAACTTTTGAATATCTGATTTAAGGCCATCCCAAAAAAATTCCTTCTTAACTCGTGGTAAGTTTTTAAAAATCCTAAGTGCCCTCCTAAGGAAGAAGTGTGCAATTCCATAAGAATCTTTTGTTTTAGCTGGGAATTCTTACAGAGGTATAAGCGATATTTGTACCATAACGAATCATTTTTCCAGCTAAATGTATCAGATGTACTGGAATCTTGTTGTAACTTTCTAATACGTGCCCACACTTCTTCGTCATTCTTCCATTCCTCCCTTGATTTGTTTATCCAATCTAGTTGGATAATAGAAATGGCGCACAAAAATGCTTCCACATCCTCATCCTTTCTTGAGAGTGCATCTGCCACCACATTTTGCTTCCCTTTTTTGTATATGATTTCAAAGTCATAACCCAACATCTTTGTGACCCACTTTTGTTGCTCTTCAGAGGATAATCTTTGTTCTAAAAAGTATTTAAGGCTATCATGATCTGTTTTTACCTTGAAGTGTCTTCCCATTAGGTAGGGTCGACATTTCTTAAGTGCATGGAGTATTGCCAACATTTCCTTCTCATAAATAGATTTGTGTAAAAACTTTCCCTTGATTGGATGACTTTCAAAAGCAGTGGGTTTTTCTTCTTGCATTAAAACATCACCAATTCCATTTCCTGAAGCATCACATTCCACCATAAAGGTTTTTGTGAAGTCTGGTGTAGCTAAGACCGGTACTTGGCACATTGCTTCTTTAAGATGTTCGAAGGCCTTTGTTGCTTTTGGAGTCCATGAAAATGCATCTTTCTTCAATAATGTTGTTAGAGGTGCTACTATTCTCCCGTAATTCTTAACAAACTTGCGATAATACCCTGTCAACCCAAGAAATCCTCGTAGATGCTTTATGGATGTGGGAATTTTCCATTCCTTAATGCCTTTAATTTTGCTGGGGTCTACCTTAACTCCTTCATGAGATACAATATGACCCAGATATTCCACCTCTTGTACTCCAAAGAAACATTTGGATCTTTTTTCATATAATTGTTTCTCCTCCAGTAGTTGTAGCACCCTGTCAACATGTTCAACATGATCCTTCCAAGACCTTATGTAGATTAGTATGTCATCAAAAAATACTAACACAAATTTTCTAAGGAATGGTTTGAAAATGGAATTCATCAAACCTTGAAATGTTGAAGGTGCATTGGTAAGGACAAAAGGCATGACCAAAAATTCATAATGACCCTCATGAGTTCTAAACGCTGTTTTCAGAATGTCTTCAGTCTTCATTCTGATTTGATGATAACCTGAACGAAGATCCAACTTGGTGAAGTAAATTGATCCATGCAATTCATCCAGTAATTCATCAATGACAGGAATGGGAAACTTATCTTTAATAGTGAGCTTGTTGAGCTCCCTATAATCCGGACACATGCACCATGATCCATCCTTCTTGTGCACCAATACTACTGGAGCAGACAAAGAACTTTGACTTGGTTGAATTATACCAGCCTCTAGCATTTTTGCAACCATACGTTCAATTTCACTCTTTTGAGCATAGGGATATCTGTACGGCCTGATGTTTGGAGGAACACTTCTTGGATTCAGATGAATAGCATGATCATGATCACGAATAGGTGGGAGACCTTTGGGAGTCTCAAATACCTTGGAATGATTGTCCAAGACCTTTTGGAGATCTGGAGAAATAGATGATTCCAATGTGGAAACATCTAGCGCACATAATTGTGCAATTACACCTCTTTGTTCCTTTTTTAAAAGCTTCGTCATACCGTTAGAACTGATTATCTTTCCCGGTTTCCCTGCAATACCCCTTAATTCAACTTCCTTTCCTTCCATAGAAAATTTCATGAAAAGTTCTTGAAAATTAAAAGTTATTGTACCCAAGGATTGTAGCCATTGGACTCCTAGTACAACATCAGCACCTCCAATTGGAATGGAAAGCATTGGGCTAGTCAATACATATTCTCCCATGGATAGCTTGATATTATGGCACTTTCCTAAGCAATTTATTGTTCCTCAATTTTCAACCATCACTTGACACTTTGGTGCTTTATATAAGAAGCAATTCAATTCTTTTGCTACGTTACAATGAATAAAATTATGGGTATTTCCTTAATCAATCAACACTATTACCTTTTTCTTTTTGATTTGTCTTCTATCTTGATGGTTTGAGGAGTGGTAATTCTGGCCAATTCATTACAAGATATTGTCAGATTCATTTCTTCTTTATCTAGGCTTTGTTCCTGGAGTATATCCTCTTCTTTTGACCTTTCTTGCTCCTTTTCTTCTTCCTCTTCACAATCTATGTAGAATAATTTCTTCTCAGTGCACTTATGACCTTTAGTGTATTTTCTATCACAACTGTAACAAAGCCCTTTTGCTCTTTCTTTTTCCAATTTTTGTGGTGTCAACCTTATAGGTTGTGGAAGACTAGGGGAAACAACACTTCCATCTTTATAGTTGTGAGTGGTATGCTTCCTGGTTGCCATAATTTTGCTTTCCATTTTTCTTGCTAACCTGAATGCCTTCTCTAATGAATCAGGTTCCCAAAGGCAAACATCATGTTGGATATTATCCTTTAAAGTCCCTATGAACACATCAATCCTATGCTCCTCTAGAATATTTTTTACGCTTATGTTCAATTTTTGGAACTCCTCAATGTGCTCCCTTATTGAACCCTTTTGTTTGAGACTTATCAATTGGTTAAAAAAAGTGTTGCTTTTTGTATCCTCATAATGTGCTGTCAATTCTTCCGTAAAAATTGCCCAAGTGATAATTTGTTTACGAGAGAAAATCCATTGATACCATACAAACTGATTTGGTTCCAAATATAAAGTTGCAATACATACCTTTTGTGTGTTTTGCACATTATTGAGATCGAAAAATTTCTCCATCTGTAATATCCTTGTTGCGGGATCCTTGCCATCAAAATTCCTCATATTAATTTTTGGAATATGGTGGGTCTTCGATCCCACAGTAGAGTCTATGAAATCATGATTAACATTTCTTTTGTTCACATCATGAGTTTCCTTTACTACCTTTTCACCATTAGTAAGTATTTCTTGCAGAAAATTTTTCAAATCTGTCTTGAAATCTGCCATGTCTCTCTTCAAATCTGTCTTCAAATTTGTCTTCAAATCATCAATCTTAGCTTCCATGCCCTTTATCTTAGATTCCACACCATTTATCTTAGCTTCTGTTAGCTTTTGTGAGAGTGAAATTTGTTGCACTTGGTCTTGTAATTTTGATATATCATGTAGCATTTCTTCCTCTTCTTCATGAGTCATGCTAGTCTAGCTTTCAGGTTTCTTACTAGGTGTTTGCATTTTCTTTCCTCGGGGCATCAGTTACCAATAAAAATTCTCTACTATGCCCTTTGAATTCATTCAAAATAATTTTTCAAACCAAGCTTAAGCAAAAATTAAAAAAAAATTACACACCTTTTTTCACTTTGTAGGAGCTCGATATTGCCTCTGATGTATCTCTGTAATTGTGGATCATCCAGTTATGAAATTGTGACCTGTAGTAGCCCTTTGTGTCCTCTTTCCAATGCCACTAGTCTGATCCCAATTGGATTCTCCAAGGAAGAGTTATGCCAAATATCCCACAGTGACCTGATTATAGACTAGTTTAGTAGAGTGAACTTGTACGATGTGCCACGTGTCCCTGTTTCAACCTTAGCTCTGAAAAAGATATAAAAAAACTACAGTCCATCCTCTTTCTGTACCTTCTTATGAAATTTCAATCCGATGCTCAATGAGAAAGTTATGACGATTTTTCCCAGGTCACCAATTTGGAATGTAATCCAGGAGTCTGCAAAAATACCAACGTCCTCAGATCATATCTCCGCAACTATGGTGCGAAAAGATCTTAAATTCGGACCCGAGATTCGGCTCGATTTCTTCTCAAGTGGGTTTTTTCTTTAGCTTCTGAAACATCGCAGAAAAAACGTTATATAGAACATTCCATGATGACCTGTTTGAAGCAACGAAACCCTAGAATCCAAAGCTCTGATAGCAAATGTTATGAAACCAACTCAAGAAAAAGATAGAAAAGATAGATCAACACCTTAGAATTCAGCCTCTTCGAGGGGGCAACCTATTTTACATTACATAAATGAACAATTCTTCGATGATTCAAATGACAAGACCTCCTTTCTATATATAGGAGTCTAAGGAGTCACAATATAACCCAACCGACCTAACAATAATAATATAAAGCCACAAAAATAACAATAGAGGAATTCTATGGGGCACAGTAATAACAATATGGGGACAATAGGGGCACAAAAATATTAATAAGGGATACAACTACAATAGTAATGGGTTAATCACTAGTATTATAGGGACCCAACATCTGCCCGATCTTTTCTGCTGCTTCTCACTACCTTAGTCAAAATCGCTTCCAAAGCTCTGTTATTGACTTTGACCGATCGATTTGCTTGTGGGTTATAAGGGGTGAAAGTTCTGTGCTTAGTCTTGTGGTGTGTGAGCAGGTCTTTAACCAAATTGGAGGAAAACTGACTCCCTTAATCTATAACTAACTCTCTTGGGTAGCCAAACTTGCAAAAGATATTTTCCCTCAAAAACTCAGCTACTTTTTCTTCGGTTACCGCTTTGATTGCCTTTGTTTCTGCCCACTTTGTTAGGTAGTCTATGCACACAATGATGTAAGACTTCTATTTTGAAGGAGGGTTGATAGGGCCCACAAAATCCATGCCCGACTTCTCAAATGGTTCGAAAGTGACTTGAGGTTGCAGGGGTATCTCATCCCTTGGAGTCAGTTTCCCCATCCTTTGACATCGGTCACATTGGCTGATGTATCTCCTAACATCTTGATGAAGAGTGGGCCAATAGTAACCTGTCTGCAAAATCTTGAAAGCAATACTCTTTGCTGTAAAGTGGCCCCCACAAGGTCCATCATGACATGTTAAGAGGATGTCAAAGATTTCCTCTTCCCTGACGCATCGCCTCAAAATCTGATCTCGGCCAAGTTTGAAAAGGTTGCCCCCAATCCAAGTGAATGGGGCACTTTTCCTCACAATCTTTCTCTTCTCTTTTGAGGACAGGTGTGTGGAAACTGTTCTGAAACCAAGTAATTTTCTATATCAACAAACCATGGAGAGACTACCGCAATAGAAAATAAGTGTTCATCTTGCATTCGATCATCCACCATTCCTCTTCACCTGTAGGCAGATCAAGTCTAGATAGAAAATCAACAACAACATTTTCCTTACCTGGCTTATGAAAAATAGTCAAATCAAACTGCTGCAAAAAAAGTAACCATCTAATGATACAAGCATTTACATCTAGTTTATTCATCAAATACCTAGTTGCAGCATGATCAGTGTGTACGAATGTTTGATAACCAATGATGTAATGTATGAACTTGTTTAGGGAATGGACTACAGCTAGGAGCTCTTTTTCGGTTACACTGTAGTTTAATTATGACTTGGATAGGTCTTTACTGACAAAATATATGGCATATGGTAGCTTCTCTTCAACTTGTCCTAGGGCTGCTCCTATAGCTTTGTTCGAGGCATCTGTGTGAAAGTGCAAAGGTAGGGCCCAGTTTGGACCTCTCAAGATTGGGGCAGTTACCAGCTTACGTTTCAAAGCATCTAGAGCCTCTTGACAGTTGTCAGTCCATATGAACTCAGCATCTTTTCCCAAAAGACCAAGCAATGGAGAGGCTAGCTTGCTAAAATCCCTAATGAATCTTTTATAATACTCTGATAAGCCTAGAAAACTCCGAACATCTCTTACCTTTTGAGGACGTGTGACCTTTTGGATAATAGAAATCTTGTTGGGATCCACCTGTAATCCTAGCCGAGAAATTGTATGACTTAGCATGGTCCCTTCATTCATCAGGAATTCACATTTTTCAGGACTGAGGGACAGGTTAATTTCAATACACTTGGCTAAAAAGTTTCCCAGGTTAGTCAAAGTTTCCTGGAAATTAGAACCATAAGGGGTAAAGTCATCCATATAGATGTCCACTAAATCATGAACCAGTTTAGCAAATATGCTCAGTACTGCTCTCTGAAAAGTGGCAGGAGCATTGCACAACCCAAAGGGAAGGACCCAGTAGGCAAAGGTACCCCATGGACAAGTGAAAGTGATCTTATCTTGGTCTTCTAGGATGATTTGGATCTGGTTGTACCCACTAAACCCATCTAGGAAGGAAAAGGACTTCTTCCCTGCTAGGCCATCTAACACTTGATCTATGAGAGGCAAAGGGAAATTGTCCTTCTTGGTGGCCTTGTTAAGCTCCTGATAATCTACACAGATCCTCCACTTCCCGTTTTTCTTTGGCACTAGCACCAAAGGAGAAACCTATTCGCTGTTAGAGATGGGGTAGATGAATCCTGCATCCAGCAATTTTTTCAGTTCTTCTTTGACAATGTCCTTAAGGGCTAGATTCGTCGTCCTTTGAGGCTGCCTAACTCGCTTACAATCTTCCTTAATGTAAATGTGATGAGTATAGATAGAAGGGTGGACTCCCTTCATCTCCTTATAACTCCAAGCAAAAGCATCCAAGTGATTCTTCAATAAGCGACATAGCTCTTTCTCCTAAGAGGTGGATAGGGCTGAGTTGATCCTCAAGGTTCTTTCTAGGCCAAATTCCACGTTCTTAAATCGGAGATAGGTCAGATCAGCCACACAAAGATTAACTAAAGGATTAGCTTGGGTTTCTTCCACCATCACTTCTAAGCGTAACACACTGGGGGTGGATTCTGGATCAAGTTTTCAATAAGATCATCCTCGGTTTGTGGACCCCGCCATGGTAGTTTCTACTGTAAACAATGGTGTGGAGTAGACTTCATCCTCATCTTCCTCCTCCAAAGATAGGGGTAAATCATGTTCCAGTAGAGGTTGGGCAGGAGGATAGAGGACTAGCTGCTTGGACATATGCCCATTGTTGATTGTCATGTTCCCAGCTCGGAAGCTGATGTAGGCATCTGTAGTAGCCAACCAAGGTCTTCCCAGGCTGAGAGGATACCCAGTGAGCTTCGCCTTTGGTTGGAGAACCAAGAAATTAGCGGGGTACTCCCAGGAAACAATAGAGACCATGACATCTTCCATAATCCCCTCGAGGGTCACGATGGAGCGCTCTGCTAACTGCAGTACTGTCGAGGTCTTTCTTAGGGAACCCTGAAGGTTGAGGTTGAGCATAGTGTCCTTGGTCATCACATTAATGGAAGCCCCTAGATCAATCAAGGTATGGGGTATTATGGTGCCATTGATGTGGACATCGACTACTGGACTCCCAGGGTCTAGATACTTCAGACAAATTACCTGCCTCAACATTAGATCAGACAGTTGTCCTATGACATTGATAGTTGGGGCATCTCTCCTTTGCCTACCTGGGTGTTTAAAGCACTTCTCCTTGATCATATTGTTGTATATAGGCACATCCTTTATGGCTTGGAGAAGGGGTATTTTTACACATAACTGTTTTAGTTCTCCCAGAAGTTTAGTTTCCTCTGGGGTCAGTTGTATGGTTCCAGTTAGTCTCTCAGGAAAGGGTGGAATGGATTTTGGTTCACTTTCCTGTTTCTGTTCTTCATCCTCCTTAGGAGGAGGTTGGCTATCTGGGAGGACCTTCTCAGATCGTAGATTGATCTCCTGAATCTCCATAGCATAGGTAGGGCATGTTGTTTCTCCAGTATATACCTACTGGACCTGTCTGTTATTGGGGTTCGGGTTCGGTTGAGCAAGTATCTGGGGTTGTCTTGGAGGAGCAGGAGGTAATGGTTGTGGTTGAGTAGGTGGTGGAGGCAAAAGAGTGGGAGGAGAGTTGTATTGGGGCCTCCACCCCCGATGAGGTGCATTCCACTAAGGTTGTGGCTGAACGTGAGAATGAAATGAATGAGCAGTAGGTTGAGTATGGTATTGAGATGGATACAACCATGGAGGGGGTGTGGACCGGGAAGGATGAGCAGGGGGACCCTAAGAAGGTATGTGAGTGGATTGATTGGGGTTGTAATAAGTCTGGGATGTCCCTTGCATTCCCTGCTGGTAAGGTCTGGGTCCATGTGGCCTCCTTTGGTTCATGAAGTATAGTGGTTCAGTGACTCCTTCATCCCCTTGGTACATAGCTTTAAATTCGGGTATGGATGGACACTGATTGGTAGGATGGTCTTCTTCACAGATAAAACACACTTCTAGGGAGTGCAATGGACATTCATTCCTAGGATGATTTCTAGTGCATTTGGGACGAAAGATGGCCAAAGCCCTCTCAGCTTGCTCTTTCTTTTTCTGTATTTACAAGGTATCCATTTGCATTGCAATGGTCTATCTCATCTCGCTTTTTAAATCTTCCATATGATTTGCAAACTTGTTTTTGGATAAGGGGGCACTGGCTAAAAGTTGACTTCCCCTACCTCTTTTTCTAGCTTCCCTAGAATGGTTTCTAAACACAATCTTTATGTCATCATAAGATAGTTGGTAGATGTCTCCCCCAACCAGCAAATGGAGGGTATCTAGAAGGTCTTCAAGGACTCCTCATAGCAGAACCAACTTCAGAGATTTAGGGTCAAGTGTGCACCTGGTCCTTTTATAACTAAGTTGAAACCTCTTTCCATAGTCTTCTAAAGATTCATCACTTCCCATGGTCATTCGAAAGAGTTATTCCTTTGTTTCCTTTTACCTACAGTAATCCTAGTATTTGTTGTTAAAGGCTTGTTGCATCTAACCCCAAGTTGTGATACTATTTCCACGTAACCCTATGAACTAGCGTAGTGCTACATCCTTGAGAGTAGAGGGAAAGAGTTTCAACTTTTTCTCGTCTTCTCCATAGTCATAGGTTCGACAAAGGACAACAAACTCAAACAAGAAGGTATCAAGGCTTTCAGTAGTCAATCCATGCAAGTGAGGTAAGGCTGAGGGACTTATGTTTTTCATCTTTGTGTCCCCATTGGTCTCTTGGATGGGAAAAGTGCCTTCTATTCTCTCCCCATTTCCACTACCGTTTCTGTTTACAACCATGGTCTCAGGAGGAATGTTTTCTTTCTCTTCTTCTGTTATAGGTGTTAGAGCCTAGATTTGCCTTAGGCTAAAAAGACAAGGTTCTAGGTCCACATCAAGCCACGCTCAGCCTCGTAGCTAGTCCTACGAGGACAAGAGAGGGCTCTCTCCGAGTCAATCTCAGCAAAAGATAAATGATGAGGCTTGAGATGACTGAAATAAACACTAATTTTAGACTAGGTATGAAGTGCAAGGAGTTTGAGGTTGATTTTGGGGGTTTTTGTTGGATCAAAGGGAAAGGCTATTTTGGGTCTGAGGATGAGGCACAGTTTTTGCAGAGTTCTGATTGGGGAAAGGAAGGAAACTATTTTAATGCTTTGGATTGAATGAACGGATGGATCATACTGGTGAGGAGCTAAGGATGGCAAGAGAGTCTCAAGGGTCTTCCTCAAATATATGAAAACATGTAAAATTAAACAAAATTTCAAGGCAGAGCACAACTGTCCAATGGATTCTACCTTAATCACTTATTTGTTTAATTTCAGAAGAAAAGAGAAGGGAAAAGGATACACATAAACATCAGTGAACTTACAAATACATAGAGAAAAACACCATCAAAACACAGAGCCACATGGATCCCAAAAAGTGCTGCAAAACCCTGGTCTTTCCTTTGCCAAAAATGCAGAGATAAAATGTACAATGATGTGCCAAGTAATCCCAAGTGGCCAACCATGAAAATGACTGAAAAATTACATGATATAGACATGCCTAACTCCTTCCCATCCCTCTAGGGGTTGAGCTCATCATTGTAGGAGCTGTTTCAGCCATATCTAAACAAGGAACTGAAAAATAGGCAATGAAACAACTTGCCGGGCTACATGAAAGGAAACTAATTCATTCAGTTGTTTTTCACTTTTTAGCGAATGAATCTACCAAAACAAGTAAAAATGTGCAAAAAATTACATCATGGTCATCAAATTACATCATGGAAGATCAAGAGTAACATCAAAAAGTAAAACTAGTCAAAACTGGGTGAGTTTCTGAGCTGAAGAGTGAAAATGAGGCCAAATTTCTCTATGCGCCGCGCCCAAATTCTCTATGTGTCGAACCACTTTGGAGCTGAATTTGAGGCACTTCCTAAAGTCCAAATTGAGCCCAAGATAGCTTGTTGGAAAGCTCTTCCTGTCTACGTTCCAACCCACATGGAATTTCTGAATTTGGATGTCATTTGCCCCTCCAAAATGTCAATCTCCCAAGACTGCTTCCTGTGTGTGGAAAACGTGGCAGAAAGGCCATTTTCAAGTTGTTTTTGACCCTTTAGGCCACCCAGAACTTGATGAAATCTCTCGGAAATTCTTGAGCATGCATATTTTATCATAAAAAACCCAAAAATATCAATTTTTCCTCCAGAAGATATCCCAATCATAAGTGCGCGCCAAGTGGCGCTACGCGTTGGGCAGAAAACTCTGTTTTGTGACCAAAAAATTCAAAAATGACAAAATTTTCTCCAAATTCCTTGAAATTTGGACTGAAGGTTTATCATTGAGTTTCATGCTCAGCCAAAGAGGCTTCGGCCAAGATTTAGAGCCTATCATCCTTTTTGTGTCGTCTTAGTGCCTTCTTCATCCATGTTGCCTGAGGTAAATATGAAGAGTTTGGTGTCTTGTTTTGATTTCCAAATGTGTGCCAAATAGAAAAGGACTATGAACAGTGGGTACCATGGACTTTTTTCAAGTGAAAATTGGAGTGTGGGGACAGTCACTTGACTGTTTGGGAACTTTGGGCTTTGGGGATCTTTTATAAGTGAAATCGGAATTGGTAGGGTTTAGGGATAGGGACATTCAAGAATGAGTGACAATGGGATTATAAGGGAATAAGAGAGGAATATTAACAATGATGATATTACAATGAAGGGGAATAGAACCATAGGTGAGGAATGGTTTTTGAACTATTTGGCACAAAAATCAAACTTTTGAAACTTGAAATCCAAACCATAAGGAGCAATTTAAAACAAGGTAATAGGGTTTGCAATTTGACATCACAAACTCTCATAGTCCACTTCAATGAGTACCAGACATGTTAATGGAAATTTCATAAACTTCTTGGAGCAAGAAGAACCAAGCGGATTGGAGTTTTTGAAACGAATGACAAAAATTTGAGTTCTAGCTCTGTGTGCCGCGCAACAGCCCAACGCGCCGCGCATGTCATGTGCACCGTGCCAATGTATTTTTACACTATGGAAAACTGCCCAATTCATCGCGCATGCCATGTGCACCGAGACACTCAGCCTATGCACCGCGCTCTGCAACTGCAACACATTTTCGCCCTTCAACGTGATTTCTCACTCCTCCATGATTTGTCTTGGTTTCACTGATGTATCTTGGCGTGAAATTGGATTATTGGAAAAAAAAAATATCTCTTATGATAGGGATTCTGATTTTTGATTTGGGCACACCCACTTTTGCAATTTTTGAAACCTTTGACACTTCACTCTAACTCTGTTTTGCTTGATTTGTGATTTTTTTACTTGAATGATGAATCTTGTCTATTTTTGAAGGGATAGATGGCATGGTGTAGTGATGAGATAGATGGGAAATGGAGAGAAACAAGGTGGGGAGGTGGGATGATTGACACCAACAAGTTGCAAAACCCTAAGGAGGCACTTCTCAACAAGATAGTAGGGTTTAGTTTTGTACTCAAATCTTCATAATCAAACACATAATCAACACCAAGAACGAGTTATGACCAATAGAGTAGTGGCTTTGACTTACTCAATCATGGAGAAACCAAGCAAATTTGATGGGTGAAAGGAATGGAAAAAATCTTGTGTTCTGGCCCAATGCGCCGCGCACCAACCCAATGCGTCGCGCAACCAAACCCAATGCGTAGCACATCTTATAGGAGACCTTTGGAGGCCTTCCTGGTGTCCAAAGTGGATGTGAGATAGCTCATTGGAAAGGTCTTTGAGTCTAATTTCCAACCCAACTGGAATGTTTAAGTTTGGAGTTCATTTTCCCTATCAAAAAGTAAAACTTCCAAGACTGGTCAAAATGTGCCAAATGAGGCTGCCTCAAGGCAGAGTGCTGTTGCAGTCAATTTTTGAAGCTCTTACTCAACTCCAAATTGAGCTCATGATAGCTCATTGGAAATATATTTGTGTCTAGTTATCATTTGATTTATCAAGAAAGTCATTTGGCAAACCAAGCTAGGATAAATCGTGATTTTCCCAAGGTCACTTTAGAGGTGCATTCAATTCTCCTGAGGCAACGGTATTTTTGACATATCACTAAAACCATGACACCTGTGTAAAACGTGAAGGAATTTTTTCTTCCTTGGAATATTTTGGACAAAAACCTCTCTCAGGTTTCCCAAATTCATCTTTTCTTGCTAAGAAACAGCATTTGAGTGAAACCTATGCCGATGCGTGGAACAAGGGATTTGTCGAAATGAAGCGAAATGAAGGTGATAAGGGGCTTCTAAATTCTTGAGAAAATTTTGGGAAGTAGGGAGGGATGTTAAGAAGTAGGGGAAAGTGGAATCTCAGAAATTGAGTGAGGCAAAGGGGTCCAAAAAGGAAAAACACAGGCCTAGCCTAGAAAATTGCCAAGTTATAGAAAGAAACTAGGGTTTGTGTGAAACTGAGGAATGTGGGGGATCTCAATGATGGGAAATGTTTAATAAGGAAAATTAAGGATAGGGGAAGGTGTATGAACATCAGGATACAAGTTTTGCTGATGATTTGGCCATCCAAGAGAAATTACCCCCAAAACGCTAGGAGAGGGAAATGGACCTTACCTAGGCACAACTGAAGCATGAACAAGATGTAAAATGACCCATTGGAACCTGACATGATGATGACAACCCTTTTAATGATGGTACACTCAGCTGAATGGTGACATGGACCGACATTTGGACAACTTGGGAAGGAGTAAAGGCAAACCCTAGACCTAATACCTAGTGACCAAATTTTGCTTGAAGACTCACTGAAATGACAAATTTGACCTTGACACCTTAAAATCTCTTTGTAAGAGCATGTTTGATCATGGGAGGAAGGCTGAAAATACTAACATTAACATTTGCTCCAATGGGGATGGTAGCTTCTTGGAGGTACCAAGAACGGCAGATCTTTGGGAGAGCAGACCATGCCTTCATCCATTGGACAATGGAGTCAAAACTCAAGCTAAAATGCATGACTGAAAACTGACTCACAAATGACTCATTATTGACTTAACTAAAACAAGAACTTACAAAGCTTGTTTAATGGTAGCATTCCATCAAGGTTTGAGGACTTCAAATCATGATGAAAACCAACTGCTTGCTAATGGAATATGTACAATCCTGTATAGTGTGTCTTCCAATGTAAAAAATCAAGCAGATGCCTCCTTGATTGATTCTCTTGATCAGATCTTCTGGTCAGCAACAAATATTGGTAACTGGGCATCCAAAAACATAATTGACCATGATCTCCTTCATCACTGAATACTGCAATAATCACCTTCACTGCTGACTGCAACAGATTTGCCAGAGGATCTTGAAAAACATGAAGATTTACTTATTGCTGAAGAAACGAGGTGTCTTTCTCTTTTGATTCTGATCTTCCTTCATAATGTACTTCAGTAAAAGCATGTTCCTGGTCCTCAAAAAATTCTGAACAAGTAGATGAGCAGATTTCCTCTTCAAAGAACATTTCAAAACATGAGACATATTGAGAAGAATCTGAAAGGCAGTGCTAAATGTTCTGATCTTCTGTAGTCAATATATATTTTTGATCATCTTCATATTATATGAAGGCAAAATTCTCATTACATTCATCAATCATGAGAAAAGAAACTTCAAATGTTTCTTGAAACCCAACACTATCATTTCTATCATCTACCATAAATTCATCCAGAGAAACTTTTTCACTTACTTGAACAAAGATCTCATCTTGTTGTTCATGAAATGACTAGATTACCTCTTTATGAAGGTTGTGTTCTAATGAACTGAGAACGATCTCAACAACAGAGCTCTCCTTCATGGGATTCAGCACAAGGTATTCTTGATCGTCACTGTCTAAATCTAGATCTGAAATAGCTGACTTGACTTTATCACCTTCTGAAATCGAAACTTGACTTTTCTGCATGCTGTCTTCTTCTATGGACAGATCTGAAACGAAACTTTCTCTTTCATCATTTTCAGCCATATGGAAATCTTCAACCTGCTGATCTTGATAAGTATCCTCTAAGATTTCTGTATGCTGCTGAAACAAATTTTCATACAATGCTTCCATGATGTCTCTATCCATCAATTCATTATCTCCGTAAAATTCTCAAGATCTTCAATGAAACTAGTAACGTGTTCACAACAATTATGCACTAATATTAAGGATGGACAAGATTCTTTATACCTTTCAAAGAATATTGTATGAAAATCCTTTAGAGAATAAATAGAAGCAGGTGGAAAACTTTCATACCAAGATCGGGCTTCATCTTCTAGAGTAGCCATAAACAGTTTCATCAAACAGTCTTTAGGAAAATTGATCTTTAATTTATGCACATGAACGTGAAATTTCACCAGATGAAGAGCAGCGTCATTACCTTCCACATTTCTGAACATAGGAACATTCTGAAGCCAATCCACCTTAGGCATTTTGTTCGGAAAACCTAGAATGTGATCTCGGCTCATGGGAGCGTATCTTCTTGCAACCCATTTCATCTTGAAAATCTCAGAGCCACTAATCTTCCTGCAGTGAAGTCACCATGAAGCATTGATCTCTGGATTTTTCAATGAATGAAGTCGCCAGGTGAATGATTTCAGCCTTGTTGTGTCTGATCGATGTCCACCATCAACAATCAGATCTAACTTTGATACATGTACTGAGGCAATTAACAAGTTAGATATCAAGTTTACAAGCTAGACTGGAGATTGACTGAAGCAACGTTTATCTACTTCCACTAATGCAAAGAAAAAGCGTTGCGAAGGCTACCTGGCATAACTTCAGGCTCCGTCTGCAACTTATAAAACAAATGAAATCAATAAACAAACCATTTTCTTCCCCAGTGGAGTCGCCACTATGTTAGAGCCTAGATTTTCCTCAGGCTGAAAAGACAAGGTTCTAGGTCCACATCAAACCACGCTTAGCCTCGTAGCTAGTCCTACGAGGACAGGAGAGGGCTCTCTTCGGGTCAATCTCAGCTAAAGATAAATGATGAGGCTTGAGACGACTGAAATAAACACTAATTTTAGGTTAGGTATGAAGTGCAAGGAGTTTGAGGTTGATTTTGGGGGTTTTTGTTGGATCAAAGGGAAAGGCTTTTTGGTCTGGGGATGAGGCACAGTTTTTGCAGAGTTCTGATTGGGGCAAGGAAGACAATCATTTTAATGCTTTGGATTGAATGAATTGATGGATTAGACTGGTGAGGAGCTAAGGAGGGTAAGAGAGTCTCAAGAGTCCTCCTCAAATAGATGAAAACATGTAAAATTAAACAAAATTTCAAGGCAGAGCACAACAGTCCAATGGATTCTACCTTAATCACTTATTTGTTTAATTTCGGAAGAAAAGAGAAGGGAAAATGATACACATAAACATCAGTGAACTTACAAATACATAGAGAAAAGCACCATCAAAACACAGAGCCACATGGATCCCAACAAGTGCTGCAAAACCCTGGTCTTTCCTTTGCAAAAAATGAATAGATACAATGTACAATGATGTGCCAAGCAATCCCAAGTGTCCAACCATGAAAATGACTAAGAAATTACATGATATAGACAAGCCTAACTCCTTCCCAGGCCTCTAAGGTTCGAGCTCATCATTCTAGGAGTTGTTTCAACCATATCTAAACAAGGAACTGAAAAATAGGCAATGAAACAACTTGCCCCTATATGAAAGGAAACTAATTCATTTAGTTGTTTTTCACTTTTTAGTGAATGAATCTACCAAAACAAGTAAAAATGTGCCCAAAATTACATCATGGTCATCAAATTACATCATGGAAGATCAAGAGTAACATCAAAAAGTAAAACTAGTCAAAACTGGGCAAATTTCTGAGCTGAAGAGTGAAAATGAGGCCAAATTTCTCTATGCGCCGCGCCCAAATTCTCTATGCATCGTGCCACTTTGGAGCTGAATTTTAGGCACTTCCTGAAGTCCAAATTGATCCCAAGATAGCTTGTTGGAAAGCCCTACCTATCTACTTTCTAACCCAAGTGGAATTTCGGAATTTGGATGTCATTTGTCCCTCCAAAACTTCAATCTCCCAAGACTGCTTCCTGTGTGTGGAAAAAGTGGCAGAAAGGCCATTTTCAAGGTGTTTTTGATCCTTTAGGCCATCCAGAACTTGATGAAATATCTCGGCCATTCCTGAGCATGCATATTTTATCATAACAAACCCAAAAATATCAAGTTTTCCTCCAGAATATGTCCCAATCATAAGCGCGTGCCAAGTGGAGCTACGCGTTGGGCAGAAAACTCTGTTTTGTGACCAAAAAATTCGAAAATGACAGGATTTTCTCCAAATTCCTTGAAATTTGGACTGAAGGTTTATCATTGAGTTTCATTCTCAGCCAAAGAGGCTTCGGCCAATATTTGGAGCCTATCATCCTTTTTGCGTCGTCTCAGTGCCTTCTTCATCCATGTTGCCTGAGGTAAATATGAAGAGTTTGGTGTCTTGTTTTGATTTCCAAATGTGTGCCAAATAGAAAAGAACTATGAATAGTGGGTACCATGGACTTTTTTCAAGTGAAAATTGGAGTGTGGGATAGTCACTTGATTGTTTTGGAACTTTGGGGATCTTTTATAAGTGAAATAGGAAGTGGTAGGGTTTAGGGACAGGGACATTCAAGAATGAGTGATAATGGGATTATAAGGGAATAAGAGAGGAATATTAACAATGATGATATTACAATGAAGGGGAACAGAACCATAGGTGAGGAATGGTTTTTGAACTATTTGGCACAAAAATCAAACTTTTGAAACTTGAAATCCAAACCATAAGGAGCAATTTAAAACAAGGTAATAGGGTTTGCAATTTGACATCACAAACTCTCATAATCCACTTCAATGAGTACCAGACATGTTAATGGCAATTTCATAAACTTCTTGGAGCGAGAAGAACTAAGCGGATTGGAGTTTTTGAAACAAATGACAAAAATTTGAGTTCTGGCTCTGTGTACTGCGCAACAACCCAACACGCTGCACATGTCATGTGCGCTGTTCCAGTGTATTTTTACACTGCGGAAAACTGCCCAATGCGCCGTGCACGCCATGTGCGCCACGACACTCAGCTTATGCGCCGCACTCTGCAACTGCAACACATTTTCGACCTTCAACGTGATTTCTTCACTCCTCCATGATTTGTCTTGGTTTCACTGATGTATCTTGGCATGAAATTGGATTATTGGAACACAAACATATCTCTTATGACAGGGATTTTGATTTTTGATTTGGGCACACCCACTTTTGCAATTTTTGAAACCTTTGACACTTCACTCTAACTCTGTTTTGCTTGATTTGTGATTTTTTTACTTGAATGATGAATCTTGTCTATTTTTGAAGGGATAGATGGCATGGTGTAGTGATGAGATAACAGTGATGGGAGATGGGAAGAAAAAAGGTTGGGAGGTGGGATGATTGACAAGAACAAGTTGTAAAATCCTAAGGAGGCACTTCTCAACAAGATAGTAGGGTTTAGTTTTGTACTCAAATCTTCATAATCAAACACATAATGAACACCAAGCACGAGTTATGAGCAATAGAGGAGTGGCTTTGACTTACTCAATCATGGAGAAACCAAGAAAATTTGATGGGTGAAAGGAATGGAAAAAATCTTGTGTTCTGGCCCAATACGTCGCGCACCAACCCAATGCGCCGCGCCACCAAACCCTATGCGTAGGACATCTTTCAGGAGACTTTTTGAGGCCTTTCTGGTGTCCAAATTGAACGTGGGATAGCTCGTTGGAAAGGTATTTGATTCTAACTTCCAAACCTACTAGAATTTTTCAATTTGGAATTCATTTTCCCTATCAAAAATTAAGTCTCCCAAGATTGGTCAAAATGTGCCAAATGAGGCTGCCTCAAGGCAGAGTGCTGTTGTAGTCAACTTTGGAAGGTCTTGCTCAACTCCAAATGCAGCTCATGATAGCTCATTGGAAATAAATTTGTGTCTAGTTATCATTTTATTCATCAAGCAAGTCATTTGGCCAACCAAGCTAGGAGAAATATTGATTTTCCCAAGGTCACTTTAGAGGTGCATTCATTTCTCCTGAGGCAACGGTATTTTTGACATTTCTCTAAACCCATGACACCTGTGTAAAAAGTGAAGGAGGTTTTTTTCCTTGACCTATTTTGGACAAAAACCTCTCTCAGGTTTCCCAAATTTATCTTTTATTGTTTAGAAACATTTGAGTGAAACCTATCCCGATGCGTGGAACAAGGGATTTGTCGAAATGAAGCGAAATGAATGGGATAAGTGGCTTCTAAATTCTTGAGAAAATTTTTGGAAGTAGGGAGGGATGTTAGGAAGTAGGGGAAAGTGGAATTTCAGAAATTGAGTGAGGGGAAGGGGTCCAAAAAGGCAAAACACAGGCCTAGCCTAGAAAATTGCGAAGTTGTAGCAAGAAACTAGGGTTTGTGTGAAAATGAGGAATTTTGGGGATCTCAATGATGAGAAATGTTTAGTAAGGTAAATTAAGGATAGGGGAAGGTGTATGAACATCAGGATACAATTTTTCCTGATGATTTGGCCATCCAAGAGAAATTACCTCCAAAACCCTAGGAGAGGGAAATGGACCTTACCTAGGCACAACTGAATCATGAACAAGATGTAAAATGACCCATTGGAACCTGACATGATGATGAAAACCCTTTGAATGATGGTACACTTAGCTAAATGGTGACATGGACTGACATTTGGACAACTTAGGAAGGAGTAAAGGAAAACGCTAGACCTAATACCTAGTGAACAAATTTTGCTTCAAGACTCACTGAAATGACAAATTTGACCTTGACACCTTAAAATCACTTTGTAAGAGCATGTTTGATCACTAGAGGAAGGCTGCAAAGACTGAAACTAACAATAGGATCTTCGTATATCTGTGGAGGTTCACCTACAGGTTCTTCTGGATCACTACCACCGAAGAAGAGAGAAGGGTGACTTAGTGATGTGTTGGGAGTGTTGAGTAGGAATTTTCCTGAATTGTCTCTGTTCCCACGAGGCATGAAAGAGAATCTCTTTTTAAACTTTTGTGTTCCTTTTTCTGCTTGTACCTGCAAAAACTTGAAATATATTGAACAACAAATTGCAGCTAACTAAAATAAACCTTCTTGAAATGAAAATTGTAGAATTGAATGAAAGCAGGGGATATCTAATCTACTTTTGCTAAAATTAAATTGCAGAATTGAAAGGAAAGCAGGAAATGACTAATTTACGCTTGCTGAAATGAAATTCCAGAATTGAAATGGAAGTAAGAAATGTATAATCTACGCTTGTTGAAATGAAATTACAGAATTGAAATGAAAGCAGGAAATGTCTAATCTACTTTTGCAGAATGAAATTATAGAAATAAAATCGCAGAATGGAAATGAAACAACTACTCTACTCTTGCTAAAATAAACTACTTTAGCAGAATGTTGCAGTAGAAAATAGAAGAAACGAAGTAATCACAAATACTCTGACGCTTCCCCGAAAATGGCGCCAAAAAGAGTAGTGAGCTCTAGTATTACAGCAATAAATATGCAACTCCTAGGGCTCCCTTCTTTACTTTTATCAACCCGGTAGTTTGTAACAAACTTGGAAGCGACAGTGCTATATGCACAAGTACTAGTTCTTACTGCAGGCTGTCATTTGATTAGCTAGCACAAGTTCGCGAGGATCTCAAGCCAACTTCTATGAGTTCTCAGAAGAAGCTTTTAACTGTGATGGAGGAAAGCTAACTCAAAAGAGGTTATTCTACTTGTAGAAAGAGGATGAAAGCTGAAAGGAAACACAAACACTAGCAAACCTTAGTTTTACCCACTAACTCTACTGTTGAGGCCCCGAAAATCGGGTTTACAACAAGGGGGATACCCACCTGGCCTAGACCTTGAAAGAAACTCCTTTTCCATTTGGGATGGTGGGTCTGACAGGGGATAATGGGACCAGTTTCCCAATTTGTGTATGTGTGTATTGAGAATTGATATTTCCTTTCTAATAATTCTTAAGTAAAATGCTTTTATTCTAAATCTGATTTAACAACATGCAATTGTATTCTAATGAATAGAAATATATAATTCTAAAACTAACCCGGGATTTAATCTTTCAGTTATGCAATATAAAATAATTTATAATAGCACTTGGTAATAAAGATCATGCAATCGCTATGAGAAAAGAATTCAATAAAGATGAACCATTTCGTATAAAATGTTAGCTGAAATAATTATGAAAAGCATATTGCATAATAAGTAACTCATATATTAAGCATAAATAGAATAGCCATCACCGTAGAGAAGTGCCAAATGATAACTCAAACATTCAAGCATTCATATATAAATAACTAAACATAAATATCATCTTCACACATAAGCAGAAATCATTAAGAGAAAAAAGTACCATTGATAACAAGTTCTACTCATGAGCTTTAGCAATAATGATTTATCTCTTCTTAATTCAACATCTACTAAGAGTACAAAAGTGCATTTCAGTAGCACATTTAAACACAGATATCAATAAATCTTGTTCCATTCATTCATCAAAACCTCCTCCGAGGGTGCAGAAGTGCGTGTTCTGAGGAAACGTTTTTGACAAATTTCAAGACCCTTCTCTAAATGCATGAGAAGGGTTGAAATACTGCTAGCTAAATCTAAAAATAGTTTATTACAAAAAAATAGGAGGAGGTTTAAATGACCATCCTCATCTAAGGCAAAAAAAAAAGTAAAAGTAAAAGTAAAACTGAAACTAAAGCTGAATCTGGCAATTAACTATCTATGTATCTGTTCTCTGTGGTCGCAAACATTCAACATCGGCTTGAGGAGAGTTGGTTGACCGACCTCTGACTTTAGTTGCCCTAGGGAAACAGAATCAGCAAGTGTTGGTGCTATCTTCTCGGTAGAGTTAGTGAGGCATTTGAGAGTCATGCATTGACTGTGTGGGTTAACCAAGTACTACCAGTAAGAATCCCAATTCAACTTGGTTAACCTCTTGATGGACTCCGTTCTTTCTTCAGCCTTTTGTCTCCAGCTTTTCTGTAAAAGTTGTGCATTTGGTAGAAATCCCGGATTGGTCTCTGATATGAGATTTTCTCTGTGCAAGTTTTCATTAACACAGTCAATGATATTGTTTGCCACTATGAATGTTTCTTCTGCCGCTTGTTCTGCTTTCTTGATCTATGCATCCCACTTATTAAAGAGCATTTATTTGTGGGCTTCATTGATTATGGGTGCACCTGCCTTTCTTCCTTCCTCTGATTCCTGCCAAACCAAATAATAAAAAATTCTTCTATCAATTAAATCGTAATCATGTAGCAAGTCCATGACTTGACTAATGAGTTTGTCGCTTATCTCGCAATAGGAGCTCCATTGCGATATTCTTTGGCATAATGTTTCTTGTTGCTGCAAGAGTTGGTTATTTAAGGAAATGGCTTCTGTGACAAACTCTGTAATCTTGGGATCATATTTATGCATCTCTTGCATAACCTATAACTGATTTTCTTTTTCGACCAAACGGTTCTGGTATCCCAACTGCATTTGTTGAAAATCTTGTTGTAATTTTTCTAGCTTTTCCTCTGCTTCACTGTTGGCACTGGCTTGTTGTAGCTGTTGCTGCAAAATCTATATTTGATCCTCTTTTTCCTTCAGTAATTGTTGTACCTTAGACACTTTATCAATGGTTGCAGAAGCATAGGCTCCTGCGATCTGAGATAATTTAGTGAGATTTTCGGTAGGGTCAGTGGTAGGATCTTGCCAAAGGACGTCTAACTGCTCTGCCTCAGGTGAGAGCACGCTTTCCAATTTCCTTTTCTTTCTTTGCCTTCTTACCACTGCCTTATGCTGTGGACTATAAAATACATCTAGAGGAGGAATTTCCTCTATTTTGAGCATGATTTCAGAAGATGGGGTAATGGGAATATGTTCCATTTCTGGAGCATTGTTGATTGTTCCAATGACCATATCATTCACTGTTTGTACATTATTCTCAGGTGTCTTTGTGCTCTACTCCTCAGTATTAATTAAGTCATTTAATGTCTCCCATCCTTTATCCAGGTTAGTTCTTACTGGTGGTGGCTGGATGATGAGAGGGGGAAGATTTACTTGTGGAGTAGTCAAAACCTGTTGTTTTGGAAGCTCTTTAAATTGGGAAGTATCTCTTACTGACCCTTCGCTTTTATTATGGTCACTCTTAGAACTTTTAGAGCATTCTGGTGATTCTCTCCCAGACTTATATCTAGACTTGTCTGTGCCTGAACTTCCACTTAAACCGATACTGGGAGTTGGCTCCCTTATTGGTTCCAAGCGTAACTTAATCAAAGGGATATTAGCTAATCTCCTTTCTCTGTACAATTTGAATTCTTGAAATTTTGTTGGAGTATATTGAATTTGGGCCGAATGCAGAACATTTTTCAGTGTACTTTTCTGTTGAAAGGTATCATCAAAAATATCGTCTTCTTTGGAAAATACTTTTATCTTGATGGCAGTAGTGAAATTCTTAATGATATCATAAGGTTCGAATTGTCTCCCTGGAAATTTGAAAAATCATAGACATAACATATTGTCTACTTCTTTGAATGCAGGACCTAAATAAAATAGTGAAAAGGCCCCACATGCCACAGGAAACTGCGGCCAAATGGCCTTCTTCTTGTCCTTCAGTTCTTTTCTCATACCTCCCACCCCGCAGGTCTGGTAGGCAATCTCTCGCGCCAATAATTTATCAGGGACATATAAGGGTAGGACATGAGGGGAAGCAATGCTTCCAAATACTCTGACACAGGTGAAAAGATCTTCTCCAAACCATCTTGTGACAGGGAGAATATCAACTTCCGCTTAGGGAGAAAACCTTGGAGCGTCCCTATTATACAACATTCTGTGTAGAGGCAACATGACTTTGTGACAGATTTTGTAAAAATACGGAATAAATTTGGAATCCCATAATTTCTTATGATAAATATGAATGAGTAAGGGATCCTAAGTAGTCCACTTCCAACCCATTAAAGGAAACTTGGAAACATAATAGATTGCATCCATAACATAAGCAACTAAATAGAAAGGAGGATAAATCCTGTCAGTAGTAGTTTTTTTGGACCGGTAGTTCCAAATAGTTGTAGCTAAATTATCAGACAATATCTTAGCCCAATCCACAATAGTAGCATTAGTGACTGCATCTAATAAGGGTGGCCATTCAAAGGAGAACTTGTTGATGTCGGGCTTTCCAAAAAGTCTACAAAGCATAGCAACAACAAAGCAATATGGGGAAGAGAGAGAGCCAATACTGTACATACCATGTTTATCCTTTTTTAGTGGTTCTTCCCTTACCGACTAGTCCTTGATGCATTATGCCAAATCTTCATTTTCTTTAGCAATCTTCTCCATGAACTGTTTATTATAGGTTACCTATGACTCTCGTAGATGATACACGAGCCTTAAATATTATGAAGTGAACGACCCAATGGGTCCTTGGCTCCGAGTCTTAAACTCTTTGTCTGTTATATTAGCATTATCCAGTACCCATTTGACCATGTCCGTGTATGGAAGAATCTTGGGTCTTGCTGTTATCCGGTGCAATAATGAACATGCTAGTTCTGTAATTGATGCCTCAGATGACCCGCGTGAGTCTACAGTTTTTGTACCCTCCATTACTCTGGGATTTTCTTCCTCGAGCGGATTATACATGCCTTCCTAAGTAGTGATGTCTGTGTCTCTATTACAGGTGGTGTCTGTGTATAAGGGCGTGATTTCTTTGTCTTCAAAAATCAGAGGTTTTCCCTTCTTTCCTGTTATATTTTGAACATTGCTATGTATACCTTTCTGCTTTGCTACGTATACCTTTCTTCTTTCATCTCCTGCAATTTAAAAATAAGGAAAGAGTAATGATAAGAAATAAGGTGACGGGAAAGCTTTAAATGCCGAAATCATATAAAATATATCACCCTACGTGAAATGACCTTTCGATCAAATCCAAACCTTATTTCATTAATGATCATCAACTAACTCATTAAATTAACATTAATGCGCATAACTTGGTATCGGATTATGCAAAAACTTTTTGAATGATGAGCCCTGCAGATCTGTAATAAAGTGATTTTGCAATTTGCTTCGCAATATCGCTAATCTGTTGTGTTTGACAATCATCTATTACCATATGTTTCTGCGAAATGCGATTTGTGAGACGCGTTATCACATATTTGCGCGTTGAGGTATTTCACCTTAAGTGATACTTGAGGCATATGAAAACTGTGATGCGCGATGAGCTTCCTCAGTGTGCAATCTCGCATCACGATTTCGCAATCTTAGTAGTTTGCTTATACGATGTTATCCATTATCTTTTTTCGATGCAACGCTTTATTTTTTAGAGAACTTATCATAAAACTTAAGTCCTTTAGGATTTTGCGGGTATTTTCCTAAGTTTAAGATAGTAAGATTTATTTAAAAAGGAATACAAATACTAATTT
The DNA here is from genome assembly GCA_031772625.1 of Pinus tabuliformis. NCBI lineage: Eukaryota > Viridiplantae > Streptophyta > Pinopsida > Pinales > Pinaceae > Pinus > Pinus tabuliformis. Next base: position 24,773,338 of record CM062807.1, read on the forward strand.
TATTTTTTTAATTTTTCGATAAGGGTCCCCACTTATTTAGTATTAGTAATAAAACTAAATAAGAAGGGGGGTTGTTGCTGGCCACAATGATTGGCGATTCACTTGGAAGAACCAGTTATCTCTGATTTTCTTTTGAATTTTCTAAACTTCCAAAATAGAAGGGAATTTTGGAAAATCAAACTTTATTATAAAAGGATAAAGTACACCATGCTTTCAGCTGTTAATGATAGTTTGTTTCTTCTATGTTAACTTTGATTATTTACTTCCTAAAGCTAATCATTGTATTTACATCAGCCACTACTTGGTTTGTAAGGATAAAAACAAAGTCTTCTCTATAAATCAGTTTTAAATATGCTCATTTGTCATAGGTAGAGCCTCTGCTTCCAGCAGGTGTCTATAGCCTCGATAGGGTTACCTGTTACCCAGCAATGATCCTTTATCCTACTTGGAGAAATATATGATTTTCAAAGGGAAATCCATATCCACACTTATTTCTTTTATTTTCTTTTAATTCTTAAAGAACAATGCCTTGGTTTGGTACCCAAATTATGACAATGCCACTCACTTGATTTATAACTTTGTTGAACAAGTTGGGTCGTGATGAGACCCCTTGTCTTTTGATTGCAACAATCTTGAGTCATTGTCGTGTTGTGGTATGCAGTTTTGGCAAAGTCAACAAGCTATAACATATATGATTATGATAAGTCAGCTCGTGGTGAGACCTCTTATTATTTAAGTTTAAAGTGTATCACTGGATTATTCCTTGAAGCTCATAATTCTCTAGGTGGGGAGGAAGTCATTGTTTCGTTAAGAATAGATCTGGACGGCAATAATAGAGTTTTAGATAGAGGAGGAATGACCTGTTGTGGAGGTTTGTGAACCCAATGTTTCGGACTACAAAGTGAGTCCATCATCAGGGGATGCGACAATAGATAATCTTTAACATTAATGATGTATCCCAGAGCTATGTTTATTAATATATATGCGGGTTATTAAGGAATGATGGGAGAAATTAGGTCGGCTTATTTTATTTTAATTTCATTTATTTATTATTATTTTTATTATATATATATATATATATATATATATATATATATATATATATATATATATATATATATATATATATATATATATATATATATATATATAAATTTTTATTTTTATTATTATTATTATTATTATTATTTTCTTATTATTAGTATTATTATTCCTATTGTTATTATTATTTTATTTATTTATTTATTTATTATTATTATTGTTGTTGTTGTTTATTTATTTATTTATTTTTATTTACTTATTTATTTATTTATTTATTTATTTATTATTTATTATTTTTATTTTTATTATATATATATATATATATAGATATTATTAATCTATTTAGTTTTCTTTTAATAATATCATTTATTATTATTATTATTATTATTATTATTATTATTAGTTTATTATTTTTGATTTGATCTTTAATTAATTGATTTATTTCTTATTGTGTTTAATTAGATAGGAGGATTTATTAACTAATTTAATAAAAGGTTGAAAGGATAAATAGGTTAATTAATTAATTCTATATTTTATAGGGTTAATTATTATGTTTATAAAGTTAAATATTTTGAAATTTTTTTATTTTTTTTATTTTTATTTAATTATTTGTTTATTTATTATTATTATTATTATTATTTTTTTATTTAATTTGTATATTCAAATAATTAATTTCAATTAATTAATTAGACTTATAGGATAGGTGAGATATTATTATAGTATTATCTATAATCCTAGAGGTGATTTTTATTTGTTTTAATTTTAACTATATGAATTAACTAAGAAGAGTTTTTAATGTTATCAAGATATAAGAGAAGAAATCTAAAACTGAATTTTAAGATTGATTAGGCCAATGATTTAAGGTTAAAGGAGGATGGTTAAGATTTATACCGATTTTTGAGAGAGGAAGGTTAATATAAGGGGTAAGAGCAGATCAATGTTTTTTTAAGATTTCTAATAAAGGTTTCCAAGTGTTACTCAGTTTTAATCCATCATCACGGTTAAAGTTATTTTTCCTTTTTTCTATTTCAATGGCTTCTTTAATTTTTCTTTTGAGACAATGTTCTTCTTTTCTAACAAGTTTGGCCTCTTCCATGCAGATGTAATGAGAGGAAGAGTGAACATGCTCCGCTAAGGCTGATTTAGAAATTCTTTCTCTTCTTAAGTCAGCAGTGTGTTCTTTGATTCTAACCTTAAGAGATCTTCCTGTTTCACCTATGTATTCTTTGTCACATGACCAAGGAATCACATAAACGCCTTTCTGAAGGTTAGGGTTTATAGGGTCTTTAACAGAGTTGAATAATTGTCTGATGGTGTTAGCAGGGGTGAATGCTACACTAATGTTATGTTTATTGAGAACTTTAGAAATTTTATCTGTGGTACCTTTTATGTAAGGAAGGGAGATCTTAGGAATTGATAAGTTTTGATCCTTAATATTATTGTTATTTTTCTTTATGGATAGGTGCATGGCTTTCTTGATGGTATTTCTATTATAGCCATTTAGTTCAAACACTTTGCGAAGATGGTTGAGTTCATCGTTTAAATGGTCAGGATCCGATATTCTGACTGCCCTAGTGGTTAAGGTCCTAATGATGCCTATCTTTTGTTTAGGGTGATGGTGGGAATTTGCATGAAGATATCTTTCTGTATGAGTTTTCTTTCTATATACTTGGAAACTAAGAGACCCTTCTCTTTTAGTTAGAAGGACATCAAGAAAAGGAAGCTGGTTGTTGTTTTCAATTTCAATGGTAAATTTTATATGGTCAGAGAGGCTATTTAAGTGATTGAGGAATAAGTCAAGCTTTTCTTTTCCATGACTCCACTTAGCAAATATGTCATCTACAAACCTTTTCCATTCTTCAGGGGTGTATGGAAATGACATAAGAGCCTTCCTCTCAAAGTGCTCCATAAAGATGTTGGCAATTATGGGGGATAGAGGAGAACCCATAGCAACACCATGAGTTTGTTCATAAATTCTTCCTTTGAAACTGAAGTACGAAGATTTCAAGCATAGTTCCAAAAGATCCACAGTATCTTTATCAGTGAGGTTTCTCATGATTTCAATGGCTTCATCAATAGGAATCATGGTATAAAGGGATACAATGTCAAAACTGACCATAAGATCTTCGTCTTTCATTTCTATGCCATTTATCCATTGAACAAAAGAATGAGAGTCTTTAATATAAGAAGGGGTATTACCAGATAGGGGTCTGAGTTTTTTGGCAAGGTGTTTTGCGAGCAAGTAAGTAGGGGAACCTATGGTGTTAACTATAGGTCTCAGAGGAATGTTCGGTTTATGGACTTTAGGAGCCCCATAAATTCTGGGAATAATAGAACTATTAGGGATGAGTTTCTTTTTAGTGACATCATCTAGGGATGATTCTTTGATTTTATTAATAACTTCACGCATGATTTTCTCACTGGGATCTTTGTTTATTATTTTATAACAACCACTGTTGTTTAGATGATCTTCCATTTTCTTGTCATAATCACTTCTGTTCATGATCACAGTTGCATTTCCCTTATCATCTTTTCTACAGAGAATCTTCATTTTTGTTATTGATGCTTTTCATTTGACTGATATAAAACAAATTCCCACTAAAGGTTGCTTTTTTATCAAAATTTGCAAGGTTGAAACTAGTATCATTTTCATGTTTATAGCCTTTGACGGTATCTTTCAATAATAATGACCAATTTTCCAAATCAGTTCTATTTATATAAGTGAAAAAACAAAATCTAAAAGAAATACTAGTCTTTTTCGTGAATTCCATATGTAACCATTTACAACTAGTTTTATTATCAAAATAAACGAAAAACTAATTTACAAAAAATAGAAAAAAATGATCTTCTATGGAAAGTTTTTTTTGAAGATCTGTCCATTAACAGGTAAGGATTCTCTTTTTCCTGTTAAATTTTGTAACATAAAAGTAGACGGACCTATGATTTCCGCAATTTGGAAAGGGCCAAGCCGCATTCGTTGGAATTTCGTATGTTTTCTTTTTTCTTCGTGAGCCTTATCCCATTTTAAAACTAAATCACCAATTTGAAAATCATTTCTAGATACCATGTTTGAATCAAAATAAGCCTTCGCTAATGCTTGATGATGAGCATGAGTTATTTTAGCCTGTTCTCGTTGCTCTTCTAGCTTAAGGATTTGTAGCTGCCTTAGTTGTAAGGATGAAGTTGGTGTTTCATCAATAAATTGAACTAAAGCTAAAGAGGGAATCACTAGATGAGTTGGAAGAACCACTTCTTTCCCATAAACTAAATTAAAAGGAGAAGTGCCAATGGAGGCTTTCTACATTATTCGGTCTGCCCATAGAGCATACATCAAAGATTTGTGCCAATTCTTATGATTTTGATCAATGGTTCGCTTAATGATTCTGATCAAATTTTTATTTGTTGATTTAGCTAACTCGTTCCCCTGTGGGTAATATTTAGCGGAGTATTTAAGCTTAAAACATCTTTTGAGCGCAAATTCAGTCATAGCATTTCCAGAAATATATGATGCATTATCAAACATTAAAGTAGAGGGTAAACCAAACCTAGTGATTATGAACTGATCTATGAAATCAATGATGTGTTGAGCATTAGCTGTCTTGAGAGGAACTTCTTCTACCCATTTAGTAAAATAATCTGTAGCTATAAGGATGTACCTATGATGTTTAGAAGAGTGAGGAATGATCTCACCTATTATATCCAATCCCCATTGATCAAAGGGTTGATAGATATTGACTAGTTGCAAAGGAAACGATGGTTTCGTTTGTCTTCCAGCAGCAATTTGACAAACTTGACATTTCCTTACATAGCTATGCGCATCTTTAAATAGTGTAGGCAAATAGTACCTTGCGCGCAAGATTTTATGTGTTGTAGCATCTCCAGCATAATGTCCACCTGCTAGTCCATCATGGAGTTCCTGCAACACCTTTTCAGCTTCAGATTTCTCGAGACATTGAAGGAGAACATAATCATAGTTCGTCTTAAAAAGTACATAGCTCATGAGTTGATGTTGCTTAGCTTTCAATCTTAGGGATCTTTTCTTTGTATAATCTAAGTTTGAAGGAGCATATCCGTTCTTTAGATAAAATATTATATCATCATATAATGATTCAATATCGTTTAGGCTTACCTCATACATTTGTACTTCTGAAGATGATATTTCGGAGATAAGCGATGCTCCAGCCAACATTTTGCAAAAGCCTTGACCTTTTACAATATTTGCTGGTTTAATTTTAGCGTTGCATTCTTGTAAGGAAGTAACGCAATTTGCTCTTTTCTCACCCACATCTTTTTGTACTAAGAGATTTCTCACCGCTGGAAATAATACTATGATTTTTGTATGGGTTTTAAGTAAGAAGGGTCTGAAGTGTTTGATCACTTTGAAAATAGCATAAGCTTGTTTCTCGACGTCAGAATAATTTAATTCAGCCCCTTGTAGATTTGAACTGAAAAAGGAAATTGGTGCTTCCACCTTGTCTTGATTTGCTTGAGTGAGTATTGCAGCATATGATTTATCAGAGGCAAATGTATACAAAATGAAAGGATTGGAGAAATTTGGAGTTGTTAAGGATGGAGCATTTACAATCGCTTGTTTAATAAAATTGAATGCTTCATATTCTTCTTGGCCCCATTTGAAGATTGAATTATTTTTAATCATTGCTTGTAAGGGAGATATGGTCCTTGAGAAGTCCGAAAAAAAATCTCTTAACGAAATTAATTTGGCCAAAGAAGGATTGCATGGCTTTCTTGTTGTGAGGCAAGGGTATTTTGGAAATCTCCTTGATTCTATCAGGATCAATATGGATTCCAAATTTTGACACTATAAATCCAAGAAGTTTTCCTTCACTTAATGCAAAAAAGGACTTTTTTGGATTAAGTGAAATCCCATACCTTTGGCAATGTTGGAAGATCCGCTTTAAGTCTCTGACATGATCACCACATTTTTTATAATGTATAGTTACATCATCCAAGTAGATTACTATTGATTTGTTTACTAATACCTTAAATGTGATGTCCGTGGCCCTTTGAAATGTGTCACCAGCGTTGATCGGACCAAAAGGCATCTTTCGATATGCATAAGTATCCCATTTGGTTCTGAACGTGGTCTTTAATTGATCGTCAGGATGGACCAAAACTTGGTTGTAGCCGGAGAAACCATCCAGAAAGGGACATTAATTCTGATCCTACAACTGCTTGCAATATCTGCTCCATGGGAGGTAGGGTAAAATTATCCTTTTGGCAGGCTTTGTTAAGGTTTTGAAAGTCAATGCAAATTCTAATATCCCCGTTTTTCTTTCTGACGGGAACCAAGTTGCAAACCCAGCTAGAATGTCGAATGGGAAATTTTTTTTTGGCTTTCAATAATTTATTGAGCTCAAAATTAATCTGGCTTTCCAGATTAGGATGGATCTTCCTCAGCTTTTGCTGGACAAGTTTTTCATCATTTATCATTGGGATAGTATGCTTTATGATAGAAGTGTCATAAGTCTTAAGGTCATCATAATTCTAGGCAAAGACACTTTTGTATTGTTTCAGAAGACGAACATACGCTAATCTTTCTTCAGGGGCTAGGCGAAGACCTAGGTTGATATTCTGCAGCTTGGTGTCAGTTCCTTGATTTACTAATTCATAGTTCAGAGTTGAACTTTGAAGTTTTGAATTGGTATATATTTTGAATCGGTCTTTCATATCATATAGGTCTTCCAAATTGACTACTGATTTTGGTATTACATTATTAGTGCTATCTTGTTGCAACTGTTTGTCATGTTGGTCTTGATCAATTATCTTATTAGTGTAAGATCCCTCTGATGTGAGGAAGCTTACAATATCAGGATCACCATTGAAAATTCTCTAGTTTGTAATATTATTAGGAATCGAGGGTCTAAAGATCAATTTGATTGAGAATCTGTCTGGACTATAGTCTTCTGAGGGAATGAGCTTGGAAGCTACGTTTGCCAAGAGGTCGGCACTAGCATTTTGGAGTTTGGGAATTGATGAAATATTGAATGCTATAAAATGTTTAGTCAGATGTTGCACTAAAGATTGGTAATGCTTTAAATGACATGATAGATAATGTATAGTATTTCGTACCTATCTAATAACAATTTCAGAATCTTCGAAGACTTGTAGACACTTGATATCTAATCCAATTGCCTTGTATAATCCTTGGACTAAAGCTTCGTATTCTGCAATGTTATTGGTGCAATCGAACTTGAGTCTACAAGTTAGCATAGTTTTTTTTCCCTTTGGACTAACTAATACGCATCCTACTCCTGCTCCATTGTTAGACTTAGAACCGTCAAAAAATAACTTCGAAAATAAAGATTTATTTATAGGACTATCTATAAAATTAACACATTTAGAACTATATGTTTGAGAAAAGTTTTCTACTTCAGACAAAACAGAATGTTCTAAGTAAGGTGAAGTATGAGCATTAAAATTTCCTAAGGAAGAGTCGACGGAATAGTTGCCAAGTATATTGTTGTTGTATGCTACAGGTTCATTTTCTCCTTCCAATTCTGTTACTATGTATTTTTGATGTCTTTCTCACTCAAGCTTTATCTGATTTGGTTTACCATTGTAAGGGAGCCACATATGCAACCAATCGGTTGCAAAGTATCTGTTGGGACTCAGAATTGACCTATTTTTGACCTTATCTTTTTTCCGTATTATTATCCTTTTGCAGTCATGGGTTGAAAGCTTTTGATTTTATAATGACATAATTACCCCAAGGTACGAAGTAACTTCCTGCATATCTATGTTAATTGTTCATTGCATATTCGTGAATATATTTATATTTATCCTTGGAAAAGCTGACTAAACTGTCAAGTAATTGTCTTACGCTTGCAGGAATTATAATGTATAGTTGTCGTAACACCAGAAACAGCAACTACGCAGTTGTTGTAACACCAGAAACAGCAACTACGCAGTTGCTGCAACACCAGAAGCAGCAACTCCGTAGTTCCTACAGTTAGCAACAACAATCACCTAAAGCAAGCTATTTTGTAACAGCCGCGAATAATTAAAGAACCCTGACGCGGCATAGTCAAGTGGATGTCTAAAGCAAGAAGAACACAGTCAGCATGGCCTAAATCAAGAACATCATGGGGAAGTGGCAAAGGAATGTGATGATCCCGAGAAGACGGTCGAAGTCAGTTACCAGCTGTGTAACAGCCAGAACCCAAGAAAGAACATATTATCATATTGTTGCAACAACGTTCTGAAATTCTTATTTTTGATAGAATGGGTTAACTGAATGGGCTGTAATACTCTATTGTAATAAATTTCTCCTCTATAAAGAGGAGACATCTACATGAGAAAGGGGATTAGTCAGTGTCTATAGTCAGTCTGTAAAGGGAGATTTTGACAAAATCAGCAAGTCTGAACTTTATTGTTTTCAAATCTTTTTGGCAGATGAATATAAAACTGTTCTGAGCACTTAATCCAGTCTTCGTGTTCCTGGGGAATCTTGTGAGAGGGACTGGGCCCACCTTCCTCACAAGATTCGCCCATTTACTTTCTTGTCAAGTGTGTAAGTGTGCAATAGTTTCTTTCTGGTACTCTGTTTGGATTCTATAGCATTACCTCTGGTATTTTCTGTTTTGCTAGTACTCTGTTTCATTAATCACTTGAGTTTGTTTCTCACCAGTGAATACGTCCCCACCTGGAGGATAAGGTCCTGATCCTCTGCCAACAGAGCATCCATCACTTTTCTTTCCAGATTTGTAGTTTTAATTAATTGATTTTATTTTAACAAGTACTATAATGACATAGCGTAAGAATTACGTATACTACAGCTTTTCAATGCTTTTAGAATTTAAGTACATACAGTACGCAGTAGCCTTTGGAATAAAAAGACTTTCCCTGGTTGAAAATTAATGTGGTACTTGAATGTTTAATTCATAAACAATTCAACTAGCCAACATTTTGGCGCCGTTGCCGGGGAAGGCAACTAAAGATTTCTAAAAGCATTAATGGTTTCTTTGTGAAAATAACAGGTGCATGAGAGGACGCAAGAAACCTAATTTCGCAGGCGGCAAGGGAGGAAGAAAGACTTTTATCGACGAGATCATTTCAAAGGCCGAAACATCACAGAGGACAAGTTCCCGGAGACCGCAGATCCAATACTCCTCACAGACGGACCAACAAACAGAGGAAGTATTGGGACCTGAAAGGAAGTTGGAAGCACCAGAAAACACTGAGGAACCGGTGAAAGAACCTGAAGATACAGGAGAAAAATTAAGTGATTCAGGGAAAGGACCAATGGAGGACAATAGAACGGAAGGAAGAGGGGAAAATTCGCTCTCTACCCTGGAATTTCCTATTGGGGAACTTCCGAGAGGAACAACCCCTATGAAGAATATTCCACTCTCAGCGTTACCCAACTTCCATGGGTTATCCTCTGAGGACCCAGACGAATTCCTATTTGAATTCGACATACTGTGCAGAAGTTATGATTATGTGACTCCTAATCAGAAACTGAAATTGTTTCCAGCAACACTAAAAGGAAATGCGCTGAGGTGGTTCATGAGATTAGGAGCTCAGGTAATCACCACTTGGGACCAGATGAAAGAAGAATTCTTGGCCAAATATCAAGACTATTGTCGAACGAGGGAAAGGAAGGAAGAATTGTTCAAAATGGTTCAGAAGGAAGACGAGAGCTTAGAAGATTTTGTGGAAAGACTGCAGTATAATCTGCAGAGGTCTGACCATCCTAATATGAGTAAAGACATTCTAAAGACCATATTGCTAAAATGGGTAAGAGATGATTGCTTGGATATGCTGAACATGCTAGGAAAAGGGGACATCTCGAAAGAATCATTTGATGAAATCATCAATCTCTGCCTGAGGTGCTCAAGAGGAGAAGGAAGCAGATCAAAGAGTAGAGATAATGTGTATTCAAGAGTTCAGAAATCAGCCAGTGGAGGAGCGACAAGAGCCGAAATAGGTAACTTATTAGAAGAATTTAAAACTGAAATGCCCAGTTCTTTCGCGTCACAAATCGATGCTCTGCAGGTTAAGAAGAAACAGGCGGAAGCAGAAGCTGCTCTAGCTATCTTCTGTTCCAAGTGCAGAGAAAAGCACCCATTAAGGGAATGCACACTAGATAAGATACCTATCTGCACAATCTGGGAAAAGGACCATGAAACACAGCAATTCCCCTCTCTGCCTGGAATCAAAGCAGCACTGCAGTCAACTGAAGAAGAGGCTGAAGCAGTATAGCTGATGACACAGAGGAGGCAATGGACGCAAAGACAAGGTATGAGCTCTAATACAACATTCAATCGTTGGAATAATAATCCTCCTTTTTACCCACCCATGAACCAAATGCAATACCCACCCTTCAATATAATGAACTTTCCACCTATGCAGCAACCTAATCTCCCTTTCCATGATCCTACTATATGGAATCCTTGGGCTCCCCAACAACCATACTTCAATCAATGGAATCCAAATTGGGCAGCCCAACAGATGCCATTTCCTCAACAACAACAGTCTCTTTCCCTACCATCTAACACTCCTCCAAATAATCAGGCAATGAGACCGCAGCTGCCTATACAACCTAACCCTAATCCAAATAATAATAAAGCCCTGCAAGTAATTGACATTCACAATCAACCTATCCCTCCCCTGCAATGTAATGATATCGATCTTCGCTCAGGGAGAATTGTCGAACCCGTTATAGATGATATCACTGACTCTGACAAAGAAGAAGTTAGAAAAGAGAAATCACCTAACAACAAAGCTGAAACAGCAGAATCAACACCTAATAATAATGAGCAAATGATAGACCCACCCTTTCCTGAACGGCTAGCTCTCACAAAAACACATGAGAAACCTACCTTTAACCTTTTAGGAGAGTTACAGAATCTGTATGTTAAAATCCCATTATTGCAAGCATTAAGAGATGTGCCTATTTATGCTAGAACCATTAGAGACATTTGTATAAAGAAACCGGGAAGAAAGGCTAAGGATCCCCTCACAATCCATGTGATGGGAGAACTAACTGCCTTAATGACCGAAAAAGATTATCCTGTGAAGTATGGTGATCCTGGTCACCCTACAGTAACAGTCCAGATCGGAAAAACCTTTATCTCTAAAGTTCTAGTGGACTTAGGAGCTGCAATAAATATAATGACACTCGAAACAGCACAACTGCTTCAGTTGAAAAACTTAATTAGGAAAACTCCAACAATCTTAGAATTAGCTTACCGATCTACAATTAAACCCGAGGGGGTCATTGAGGATCTTATAATTTATGTGGAATCCTGGAACTACCCGGCTGACTTTGTAGTGCTACAAACTAAAACAAAGTTGGTGGGTCATCCATTGATTCTAGGGAGACCTTGGCTGGCTACAGCAGATGCTTTCATCAGCTGTAGGTCAGGATCAATGACCATATCCAACGGACAGGAAACTAAACAGCTCACCCTCTATCCTCATGCCACACCCTTGATCAATAGTGATGATTCTGTATGGGTAGACTATGAGGATGAAGAAACCCAACCAATACTGACTATTGGGCAAGCCTTGACTTTTAAGGACTCCACCGAAGATGAACTAACTAGCAGTTTTATTTCTGAACCCTCTTCGGTTAATCCAGAAACATTTAACGACTTCGTTGCAATCTTAGAACCTGAATCCCAACAGAATATGAAAGATGAAAACTTATGCCAGACAGCATGAGGTAACCCTTCCAAGAGCACAACAATTGAAATTGAACCTGGTAAAACACTAAATATAAACCCTGACTTGGATGATAATGAAAAACAGCAATTAATAAAGTTACTCCAAGCAAATAAAGAGGCATTTGCATGGGACTACACAGACATGAAAGGGATCTCCCCTGAATTATGTACTCACCGTATTTATATTAAGGAGGGATCCCGGCCAGTCTGTCAACCCCAGTGAAGAATGAACCCTAACCTTAGAGAAATTGTGAAGGAGGAACTCAAAAAACTTTTAAATGTAGGATTTATATATCCAATATCTGATAGTGAGTGGGTTTCCCCACTCGTAATTGTACCGAAGAAGAATGGGAAATGGCGAGTATGTGTAGACTATAGATCATTAAATAAAGCAACCCAGAAATATCATTTCCCTTTACCTTTTATTTATCAAGTATTGGATAATTTAGAAGGTAAGAAATTCTTCTCATTCTTGGATGGGTTTAGTGGATACAACCAAATTAGGATTGCACCCCAGGACCAGGACAAAACCACATTTACTAGCCCATGGGGAACCTTTGCTTACAGAGTACTCCCATTTGGGCTATGCAACGCTCCAGCAACATTCCAAAGAGCGGTGATAGGAATCTTTTCTGATATGTTAAACGATTCATTAGAAATATTCATGGACGACTTTACTCCTTATGGAGTGACCTTTGAAGATGCTCTGCAAAACCTTGAAAAAGTACTTAAGCGGTGCATAGAAGCACACCTTGCTTTAAGCACTGAAAAGTGCCATATGATGATGAATCAGGGAATTGTATTAGGTCATTTCATTTCATTTTTAGGAATTCAAGTCGACTCAGCTAAGATTTAGGTGATTCAGAACCTTCCTATCCCTAAAACACAAACTGAGGTGAGAATTTTTTTAGGACATGCCAGATATTACAGAAGATTCATTAAGGATTTTTCTAAAATAACTTCTCCTCTATTTGTGTTATTAATGAAAAATGCTGAATTCAAGTGGACTGATGACTGCGAAAATGCATTCAATAAACTTAAGCATCAGTTGTCCGCAACTCCTATTTTGAGAGGACCTGATTGGGCATTACCCTTTCATATCTCCTCTGATGCCTCAGATACGGCAATTGGAGCTGTCCTGGGGCAGGAAGAAAACAATCTCCCCTATGCTATCTATTTCATCAGCAAAAACATGACACCAGCTGAGCTAAATTATACAGTGACTGAGAAAGAATTTTTAGCAGTTATTTATGCTATTAATAAATTTCGGCATTATATTACTGGCTATATTACCTTTGTGCATACTGATCACTCGGCCATTAAGTATTTAATGAATAAATCAATTACAAATGCTCGAGTCACCAGGTGGTTATTACTATTACAGGAATTTGATATCACAATTGTAGATAGGCTAGGAAAAGAAAATGTAGTTGTTGATTTTCTTTCTCGTTTAAAAACTGATGAAAATGTTCCAGTAGATGATTCTTTTCCTGATGAGTATTTATTTGCAGTATCTGCTCACTCACCTTGGTATGCAGATATTGCCAATTATCTAGTTGCAGGAAAACTACCATCACACCTATCACACGGCGAAAGAAGGAAGATCATCCAGCAAAGTGCTAGGTACAGCTGGATAAGCGGGTGTCTGTTCCGCACAGGAATAGATCAAGAAATCCGAAGATGCATTGGGGAAGATGAAATTTATGATGTGTTAAAAGCTTGTCACAATGGCCCTTGTGGAGGAAATTTTGCAGACAAAAGAACATCACACAAGGTACTGAGAATGGGTTATTACTGGTCTTCACTTTTTAAAGATGCTAGAAAATATGTGAAGGCTTGTGACAGCTGTCAAAGAATGGGTCAGCCTAACCGTAGGGATGAAATGCCACTTAACCCCCAGGTAACTCTTGAACCTTTTGAGAAATGGACATTAGATTTTATAGGTCCCATTAATCCTCCATCTAATCAAAGAGTTTACATATTAGTATGCACGGATTATATGACTAAATGGGTAGAGGCCAAAGCACTCATTAAAGCTAATGAAGAAGCAGTATTAACATTCTTATTTGAAGAAATCTTTGTTAGATTTGGATTACCCAGAGAATTAGTCACTGATGGAGGACCTCCTTTTAATTCTCATGGCTTCAAAGACACGCTCCAAAAATATCATATTAAGCATAAAATGACCACACCATACCACCCCCAAGCAAATGGGTAGGTGGAAAGTACCAACAAGGTCATAGAAGCCATCTTAACAAAAACGATAAAGGAGAATAGAAGAGATTGGTTTCAGAGGTTGCCCGAGGCTCTATGGGCTTATAGAACCACTTGGAGGAATACAACAGGATTTTCACCCTATGAATTAGTTTATGGAAACAATGCTATTTTCCCTGTAGAGTTTGAAATTAAAACCTTAAGAACTGCCTTAGCTGTTAACCTTGATTTAACTAATGCACAGACAACCAGGTTGCAGCAGCTTCAGGAATTGGATGAGAAAAGACTAGATGCCGTCCATCAAACAACTATGATACAGCAACAAAGAAGCAGATGGCATGACAGAACCATCAGGCAAAAGCAGTTCCAGAAAGGTAACTGGGCTTTACTTTATGACTCCCATTTCGAGAATTTTCAAGGGAAGTTAAGAACAAGGTGGTTGGGACCGTATGAAGTGGATGCTGTTTTTCCAAATGGAACAGTCAGACTGTTAACAATTGATGAGGACAGAACACCACTGTTAGTCAATGGCTACCAACTTCGGTTATATCAGCGGCCGGTTTCCAAAGAGGATTTTAAAGCCACTTGCATGGCAATAAAGCAATATTCTTTTCCAGGGAAACTTGCCAACCCTCAAAGCACTTGAACTTTTATTATTTATGTAATTTTCTTAGGTTAGATATTCTTGTTTTTTAGAAACTAATAAACCCTGCCAAGGATTGCGATATTACATTTCAGTATTTTGCAGGTGTTAGCTTGGGAAGTAGCTGAGAACAAAAAGTCTCAAAGGAATTACTATGTGGACTCCGAATCCCTGTTGCTAAAACATCATTTTCCGTTGCTGCAACACCATCCTTGTTGCTGCAACACCACTTCCTGTTGCTGCAACACCATCCCTGTTGCTGCAACACCACTTCCCGTTGCTGCAACACCATCCCTGTTGCTGCAACACCATTTCCCTGTTGCTGCAACACTAGTTCCATTACTCCGGCACATTCCCCGTTTTCACAAACGTCTTTTTCCCAATCCCTGTTGCCCCAACGGTAATTTCCCGTTGCTGCAACACCAATCCCGGTGCCACGATATTGCTTCCCGATCACGAAATATCTTTCCCAGCAAAATTCCCTCACGTACAAAAACCCCTGTCTTACCACTTCAGCCCCAAAAGAACAAATCTTGATCAAATATACCACCTCTTGTGATGATTACAGCACCTTACTGTCACTTCCCGTCATTATCATTACAAATCACCGATATTCCCATGCTTTCAGATCCGTGGTAATTATTATGATTTGACAGAAGACAAGAAAAGACTTTTTGACGTAGCAATCAAAAAGGTAAAATACGAAGGTACGCACGTTTATGAATGAGCATTAAATAATAGATAATGCGGAAAATTTGATAGGACCATCAAATGATTGCATCCCCATTCATATCATTTACACATAGGAGGGGGGGGATTACCAAAGCAATTTTCATAATGACAAACCACGCCAACTACTGCCACCCTTAATTCTCCCGGTTGTATGTAAAAGCCATGGCATGTTACCATTTGTGATGTATACTCTGAGTTGAAATCGGTAGCTCGGCTCTGAATTCTGAAGATTCACCGAGACAACAGCCATGGGAGGAACCCTCATTACTCATGAACCTGGCATGACAGCAGTCCTGGAACTCTTTCTGGAAATTTACCAAATTTTCTTGCAAGCTGGATGGATAGAGTATTTCAGGAGACTGTCGGACTTTGACGAGCAGCAAGTCCTGGAATTCGCATGCAATTTGAGAGAAGGATTCTCTGTCGTCCAAGGAATTCAAGTTCCAGTCACGGAAGAAATCATAGCTGAAGTCACCGGACTACCAGCCAATGGTACACGATGGTTCAGCAGAAAGCACCTGATTCTGAATGCACAACAAGATTTTCTCCGACCAGGCGAGGAAGTAGAGACCAAGGGCAGAGGTGTAGCACTGCGGTCGTTACCTCAACCATGGCCAAAAGTCGCTAAATTCGTCAAGAAATATCTGACGTGCGAAGGTCACTACCAGGTAATTTACCAGCACGACTTCGTCGTGTTAAATCACTTAAGAAATGGTCAATTATTGAACATGCCATATTATTTGCTGGGTTGTCTCAAAAATATGTCACGATATGCTTTGAAAGCGAAGCATCCAGTTCTTTCCTTAAAACATCATCGCTTAGCCCAATTGCTGATTAACAAAGCCCTCGCTCTAAACAACCCTCCATCCCCCATTAATCCCCATCCGGAGGAAGGAATTCCACAGCCGGAGCATGAAGTTCCTCATCAAGAAGAGGAAACTCTTCGTCAAGCTGAGGACACACCCAGCAAGATGAAGAGCTTCCTCAACAAACGGCCGACATGCCTGAACAAATCCATTTGGAAAACCCTCAGCAAGCAGAGCATATTCCTGAAAAACCCCAACAAACACCCTTGCACGTTACTGAGAATGAACAAGCAGCAACAGAATTAACCACATCTCCCAAAAGAACCAATCCTTCTGCTCCCATACTCAGTATTTCTACTGATGATTCCGACGATAATATCCCAATTACTCAGCTTAAACGAAAAATGCAGCAAGAAAAGAAAACCCCAGCAAAAAGAAGAAGAACTAGGGTTTCAACCAAAGCACCTACTACTCTGACTACTGTCCCTACCCTAAAGGCTAGCAGGAAGAGAAAAACGCCTCAATTCCCTGCTTCTCTACCAAAACGGAAATCGGTAGTAGTTGAATCTCCTAATTCCTCCAGTTCACCGCCCATCGCTTTAAGAATCCGCACTCCAGCCACTCCTCCCCCTCACCCACAGAGACTGAGATGCAGAGTGTTCATAGCTTCGTGACATCATATCTTAAGACAACTGATACACAAGAACTAGCTGCCGACTCCCAGAGTGATAGTGACCAAGTGGCTGCAACACAAGAAACAACCACTACCCCAGGTGACACACAAGAACCACCTGTGGCGAATACTGATCAAATTGACGAAGCACAACCTCTGCCTCCACTGGAATCTACTGTCCCACAGGATCAGCCTACCATACCTGCCCTACAGGAAGAAATTGAGTTTCTGAAATCTCAGATTCAGGACTATCAGGAAGAGATAATAAGGGTCAGGGAAGCATATCAGAAAGAATTCAGCCTGCATGTTTTAGCACGAGTAGCGTCTGCAGCAGAGAAAAGTAAAGATAACGAATATATGTGTACAAATTGTGGTGAAATATATACTCAGGCAGGATATAAGGTAGTACAAGAACCAATGAAGGAAGCCTTCGCTGCTGTAGATGAAACAAAAGAGCCTGCTGATGCACAAATAGAAATCCCACAATCCTCTGCTGAGATAGAAAAACCTGTTGACACACAAGAACCAACAGGTTCTTTAGAAGAAATGCAGGCAGAAAAACCTGTTGACACACAAGAACCAACAGGTTCTTTAGAAGAAGTGCAGACAGACAGACCTGTTGCTACACAAGAACCAACAGGATCTTCAGAAGAAGTGCAGACAGACAGACCTGTTGCTACACAAGAACCAACAGGACCTTCAGAAGAAGTGCAGACAGACAGACCCGTTGCTACACAAGAACCAACAGGATCTTCAGAAGAAGTGCAGACAGACAGACCTGTTGCTACACAAGAACCAATAGGAGCTTCAGAAGAAGTGCAGACAGAGGGACCTGTTGCCACACAAAAACCAACAGGCTCTCCAGAGAAGATGCAGGACCAAGATCAAGGACTTACTGACACACAAGAACCAGTAAGTTCACCTGAAACTGCACAAGACCAAGAGCTTACTGACACACAAGAACCAGTAAGTTCATCTGAAACTGCACAAGACCAAGAGCTTACTGACACACAAGAACCAGTAAGTTCGCCTGAAAATGCACAAGACCAGGAGCTTACTGACACACAAGAACCAGTAAGTTCTCCAGAGACTGCACAGGAACAAACAGAGGAGCTTGCTGACACTATGCAAGAAGAAAAGAAAGAGGAGAACAAGGATTCACCCCGGCCTACCCAATTTGCTATGGAGAAAGAAGCTACACAAGAACCAGGAAAGGAAGAAGGAAACACTGAAAGTGTTATGGAACGAGAAGAAGACATAGAAGAAAATAAGGAAAAAGGTACAGACTCACCCCGGCTTACCCAGAGTATTATGGAGGAAGAAGAAATAGTTTCAGGAGAAAATGAAGAAAAACTGGACTCACCTAGCCCTATTCAAGTTGCCAAGGAGCTAGAAGAAGAAGAAAAAGATACAGACTCATCACGGCCTACCCAAATTATTATGAAGGAAGAAGAAATAGTTTCAGAAGGAAATAAAGAAGAATTGAATTCGTCCAGCCTCAGTCAAACTGCCAAGGAGCAAGGAGAAGACAAAGAAAAAGGGACAGATTCACCTTGGACCACCCAAATCACCTTGGAGCAAAATGAATTATTACAACAAGAGGAAGAGACTCTAGTCAGAAATGAAGAGAAAGATGCTGGATCATCCCAGCCCACTCCAACAGAGCAGATGATCCTGGTTGATGCCTGTATACAAACAGAGCTCCCCACTGTTAGTGATGCATGCACACAAACAGAGAGTTTTCAGGCATTAAATGGTAAGTGGTGGAGAGAATATCAGCAGTCTCAAGGCAAAGCATTCGGACAACAAAAAGCGACCTGGTTTGATCATGATTATAAGAACTGGGAAGCACTGGAGCAGTGTAGGGCCCAGTATAAAGAAATCAAGGAAGTGAAAGCCACACTGTCCCAGATGTTTGAGTTATGTCAAAGAATGCTTGCCACAAGAAAACCCTCTTTTAATTATGCTACATTTTTGAGGGAAAGACTTGCATTTATACAGCTGAAGGCTGTCAAAGAAGGGAGGCCTCATCAAGTGGTCACAACAGAGCAGTTTATGCAGACCTTTGCAGAGGCATCCAAAAACGATCAAAACCTGGTATGTGAACTATACCTCCATAATGAGGCCGTGTATGAAGAAAGGAACATGAATATGATACCTGTAGTTGGTGACATACAGCTGAGAGCCTTCATCTCCTTTTTGGCTAATCAACTTACCTGGCAGAATGCCTTTGTCTCAGCTCACCATAACGAACAGAATTGTCTTCTGTGGATTCGAGCTCAACCACAGAACGCTGCCACTTTCATTGCACAACACCTAAAAATGGTAAGCGACCCTGATATGAAGGATCATGTCATGAAACTGCAAACATAGGTCCTAATAGACTGTCAGCATTATGTAAAGACTAAAGCATCCTTGGTTGTTAAAGAAAATACACTGTTTTGGGAAAACTGCCCCACAGACAGGTAGGAATATCACCCGTATAACCCATCAAATCTGCAAGTAGCACTCTCAAGGGTGCCTCAGTATGTTAAATGCATGCAGCATTGTGCTGAAAATTGGATGGGTTATAAATTTAAATTTCCACTTTTATGGTTGTCTGGTGATCAGTATAAGGACCAGTTTGGACTATCTAACAGGGAAGAAGCAGCAGCATGGAAGCATATACAAACTGTTTGTGGGTTCAGGAAGAAGTTTGATGCCGCTCCCTACAGCTATTGTCTTAGTAATCTACATTGTTCGTCCTAGTTCTCCGACTCAGACTCAGAGTAGCCATTGCATGGGGACATGCAATCTCTTCAGTTGGGGGGGATGTTGGGACTCAGAATTGACCTATTTTTGACCTTATATTTTTGCCGTATTATTATCCTTTTGTAGTCATAGGTTGAAAGCTTTTGATTTTATAATGACATAATTACCCTAAGGTACGAAGTAACTTCCCGCATATCTATGTTTAATTGTTCATTGCATATTCGTGAATATCTTTATATTTATCCTTGGAAAAGATGACTAAACTGTCAAGTAATTGTCTTAAGCTTGCAGGAATTATAATGTATAGTTGCCGTAACACCAGAAACAACAACTACGCAGTTGCTGTAACACTAGAAACAGCAACTACGCAGTTGCTGCAACACCAGAAGCAGCAACTTCGTAGTTGCTATAGTCAGCAACAACAATCACCTAAAGCAAGTTATTTTGTAACAGCCGCGAATAACAGATGGCAACTATTTAAAGAACCCTGACGTGGCATAATCAAGCGGATGTCTAAAGCAAGAAGAACACAATCAGCATGGCCTAAATCAGGAACAGCATGGGGAAGCGGCAAAGGAATGTGAAGATCCTGAGAAGACGGTCGAAGTCAGTTACCAGCTGTGTAACAGCCAGAACCCAAGAAAGAACATATTATCATACTGTTGCAACAACGTTCTGAAATTCTTATTTTTGATAGAATGGGTTAACTGAATGGGCTGTAATACTCTATTGTAATAAATGTCTCCTCTATAAAGAGGAGACATCTACATGAGAAAGGGGATTAGTCAGTGTCTATAGTCAGTCTGTAAAGGGAGATTTTGAGAACATCAGCAAGTCTGAACTTTATTGTATTCAAATCTTTTTGGCAGATGAATATAAAACTGTTTTGAGCACTTAATCCAGTCTTCGTGTTCCTGGGGAATCTTGTGAGAGGGACTGGGCCCACCTTCCTCACAAGATTCACCCATTTACTTTCTTGTCAAGTGTGTAAGTGTGCAATAGTTTCTTTCTGGTACTCTGTTTGGATTATATAGCATTACCTCTGGTATTTTCTGTTTTTCTAGTACTATGTTTCATTAATCACTTGAGTTTGTTTCTCACTGGTGAATGACAGTGCAGTGTGCATTAGTAATCTGATTACAGGGGCAGGTGCTGAACGTCCCCACCGAGAGGATAGGGTCCTGATCCTCTACCAACAGAGCATCCATCACTTTGCTTTCCAGATTTGTAGTTTTAATTAATTGCTTTTATTTTAACAAGTACTGTAATGACATAGCGTAAGAAGTACGTATACTACAGCTTTTCAATGCTTTTAGAATTTAAGTACATACAGTACGCAGTAGCCTTTGGAATAAAAAGACTTTCCTTGGTTGACAATTAATGTGGTACTTGAATGTTTAATTGATAAACAATTCAACTAGCCAACAGTATCCATGAAGCTTTTCAGACTAATCTCTACTAAGAATTAAGCCATAAAATTCTGGAATGTCTGCAACTAAAATATCAATAACTTGACATACCTTTGGATTAGATGACAGCCTTATGGTAACTTGATTTAGTTCACCGATCACTTCAACCTGCGACCGATCCAGCTGAACTATGCGTACTGCATATTTTTGAGGTTGAACGTTCAACTTTGCACATATTGATTTAGGTAAGATATTAGATGAAGCTCCTGAATATACTAAACAATTATGAAAGTTTTTGTTGAAAACTTCATAAGTAAGAAGAAATGGGGGAGTATGAGATCTTGACCTTCCTCCAATTAAAGCAATATTTTTTGGATCAACTTTATGAATCACATTAGTTGGAGGTCTTCCCATCTCATGAGAATCTTGCGAGATTATGGCGGCAGGTAGAGGTGCAACAGGTATTACGTGTAGCTCTTTCAAAAGTAGCTTTTGTTGATGTTTTAATTTGCTCAATTCATAAAAAGTAATGTTAGTCCTAGTCTTCTTCATGTCTTCTATGATATTATACTCCATCTCATCAGAAACAGTAAATGTTTTAGATGGAGTTGGTAAATCGGATTGGACTGGGCTTGTTTGACTCACTTTGCGTGACATTTTCTTACCTGCGACTTTATCTTTGGACATTGAGCTTGTTCCCTTCTGTTTAGGAGTAGGTTGTGGAGGATCAAGTTGATTTCTACTTATGGTACTGACTGGTGATGCCTCTTGATCCTCTTCGTCTGGGAGGATGAAGTCCCACATTCCCTGTACTTCTTCAACTTCTTCTTCATCAATAGGATCTTCGTTAGAAATTTCCTCTTCTTCTTCTTCTGATTCTGCATTTGTAATAGCATTGGGAGGCTTTGAATCAGTTGAAAGATTTTTTCTATAAGGTCTGTAAGGCTTTTTTGAAGAAGTCTCTACTACTTGTTTTTTAATGTCAACCATTTCGTTAGACATGGTTTTCAAAACTTTCTGCAATCCTTCTAAATCAAATGGGTCTTTTGATTGTTTTTTCTTTGGATCTTCTTTAAAAGTGACCTTCTTAGCTTTTCATTCATCAACAACATTTTTATTTTCTAAAGCTATGATACGTTTCTCTACCGCTATTGCTTCCTTCATATTTTCGGCCAAATTTGCTTTGGCAGCCCTATCAACGAATATTGCTATGTTTGATGGTAGAGAATATATGTACCATTCACTTCGAACTTCTTCGCTCGGCTTGGAGGCGGTAGGAATTTTATTCAAAGGTTTATTGAAACGCAAGTTAAAATCTTTGATAGGTTCTCTTGATTCAGTCCTAAGATTCGACAGGTCATTGATCAGTGTCACAGTAGACCTGTCATCACCGAACTTAGTTAAGAATTTCTCTTCGAAAATATCCCAACTAGTGATAGATCTAGATGATAATGAAAAATACCATGATCCGGCTACTCCTTGCAAAGTGTAAGGAAAGAATCAGACAATAACATCTTCATTAGTAACTCCATTGAGATTTATAGATAACATAAAGTTGTTTATGTATTCTTCTGCTAGCATGCTTGCTTCAGGATTAAACTTAGGTAGCCATTTCTCAGGATAGGCCAATAATTGACTCAAGAACGGAGGCATTAAGACTGCTTCTAGGTTATTCCATGGGGTTTGGGCCATCGTTGAACTACTAACATAGTAAAGCACAAAAGATATTCCTTGCGATTGGGAAGATGAGGATATTATAGTTCCAAATGATTGTGAAGCAGATGTTGAAGTTCCAGTAGTCTATTGGACAATAATTTGAAGTGGAGGGGTGGATGGTTGACTTTACAGTGGAGAGGTTGAGATGGACGATGATGACAAAAGAGTCTCACTATCAGACCCTTTAGGTGATTTCCTTGCTCTTTTCCTTTTAGGTAGAGGTAATTCAGTTGGTTCAATACCAAACTTTTCACTCTGCAATCTAGTAAGAGGATGAGAAGGGTTATATTGCGAAGTCACTCTTCCTTGAGATATTTCAGATTTTTGGGGTGATATAGAAAATCCTTGAACTTTATGGATCAAAGATTCAACTTCAGGAGGTTCAATAGTAGATTTCTCTGAAATGTTCGGGTTTGTGGGAGTGGTTGTTGTTTTATCGACTTCTCGCTCAAGATTTAAAGATTCTAAATGCGATGGAGAAGTCGAGGGAGATGTTGAGGGATATTTACTCTCAGAATTGTATTTAGATTTAGATTTACTTGCCATTCACAGTTTGGGCCCTCCTTTTAGCGCCAAATATGTTGAGGCTCCAAAAATTGGGTCTACAACAAGGGGGATACCCACCCGGTCCGGACCTTCAAAGCAACTCCTTTTCCGTTTGGGATGGTGGGTTGGACTGGGGATAATGGAACCAGTTTCCCAATTTGTGTATGTGTGTGTTGAGAATTGATATTTCCTTTCTAGCAATTCCCAAGTAAAATGCTTTTATTCTAAATCTAATTTAACAACATGTAATTGTATTCTAATGACTAGAAATATCTAATTCTAAAACTAACCCAGGATTTAATCTTTCAGTTATGTGATCTAAAATAATTTCTAATAGCAATTGGTAATAAAGATCATTCAATCGCTATGAGAAAAGAATTCAATAAAGATGAACCGTTTTGTATAAAACGTTATCCATAACAATTGTGAAAAGCATATCGCATAATAAGTCACTCATATATTAAGCATAAATAGAATAGCCATCACTGTACAGAAGTGTCAAATGATAACTCAAACATTCAGGCATTCATATATAAATAACTGAACATAAATATCACCTTCACACATAACCAGAAATCATTAAGAGATAAAATTACCATAGATAACAAGTTCTACTCATGAGCTTCAACAATAATGATTTATCCCTTCTTAATTCAACATCTACTAAGAGTACAAAAGTGCATTTCAGTGGCACATTTAAACACAGATATCAATAAATCTTGTTCCATTCATTCCTCAAAACCTCCTCCGAGGGTGCAGAAGTGCATGTTCTGAGGAAACGTTTTTGACAAATTTCAAGACCCTTCTCTAAATGCATGAGAAGGGTTGAAATACTACTAGCTAAATCTAAAAATAGTTTATTACAAAAATATAGGAGGAGGTTTAAATGACCGTCCTCATCTAAGGCAAAAATAAATCAAAACTAAAACTAAAATTGAATCTGGCAATTAACTATCTATGTATCTGTTCTCTGTGGTCACAAGCATTCAGCATCGGCTTGAGGAGAGTTGGTTGGCCAACCTCCGACTTTAGTTTCCCTACGAAAATAGAATCGGCAAGTGCTAGCATTATCTTCTCGGCAGGGTTAGTGAGGCATTTGAGAGTCATGCATTAACTGTGTGGTTTAACCAAGTATTGACAGTAAGAATCCCAATTCAACTTGGTTAACCTCTTGATGGACTCTTCTCTTTATTCAACCTTTTGTCTCCAACTTATTTGTAGATGCTATGCATTTGGTAGAAATCCAGGAGTGATCTCTAATATGAGATTTGCTCTGTGCAAGTTTTCATTGACACAGTCGATGATATTGTTTGCCGCTGTGGCTGTTTCTTCTGTCGCTTGTTCTGCTTTCCTGATCTGTGCATCCCACTTATTAAAGAGCATTTCTTTGTGGGCTTCATTGATTATGGGTGCACCTGCCTTTCTTCCTTCCTCTGATTCCTGCCAAACCAAATAATCAGAAATTCTTTTATCAATTAAATCGTAATCATGTTGCAAGTCCACGACTTGATTAGTGATTTTGTCGCTTATCTCGCAATAGGAGCTCCATTGCGATATTCTTTGGCATAATGTTTCTTGTTGTTGCAAGAGTTGGTCATTTAAGGAAATGGCTTCTGTGACAAACTCTGTAAGCTTGGGATCATCTTTATGCATCTCTTGCATAACCTGTAACTGATTTTCTTTTTTTACCAAATGGTTCTGGTATCCCAATTGCATCTCTTGAAAATCTTGTTGTAATTTTTCTAGTTTTTCCTATGCTTCATTGTTGGCACTGGCTTGCTGTAGTTGTTGTTGTAAAATCTATATTTGATCCTCTCTTTCCTTCATTAATTGTTGTACCTCGGATGCTTTATCAATGGTCGCAGAAGCATAGGCTCTAGCTATTTGAGATAATTAAGTGAGATTTTCAATAGGGTCAGTGGTAGGATCTCACCAAAGGACGTCTAACTACTCTGCCTCAGGTGAGAGCACGCTTTCCAATTTCCTTTTCTTTCTTTGCCTTCTTACCATTGCCTTATGCTACGACTATAAAATACATCTAAAGGAGGAATTTCCTCTATTTTGAGCATAATTTCAGAAGATGCGGTAATGGGAATATGTTTCATTTCTAGAGCATTGTTGATTGTTCCAATGACCATAATATTCAATGTCTGTACATTATTCTCAGGTGTTTTTGTGCTTTTCTCTTCAGTATTAATTAAGTCATTGAATGTCTCCTATTACACAATAATTTGTGACTGCCTTCACTCTAGTCTTCCTACTGTGTCATGTGTCCTAGTTAAACATGCTCATATTGAACATTTGCTCTCTCATGTTGCCAAATGGCCCACTTTTCTAAAGTTATCTACTTCATCATGTATGTTTATGAAATAAATGCGCTGACTGGCGCTCCTAAACAGCCTAAATGTGCTGCCAGCGTGGAAGTACACCTGATTCCCGCGTTGCTCCAATTTTATGTCCCAGCGCGAGGTTACTTGTAGTCTTATGCGATGACCTGACTGGCTGTATTACTCAATAGTGATGTCAGTGTTGAATACTAGTTATGTACCTACGATGATCCAAATTGGGCGATTTGTTCCAACAGTCGGCCTTCCAGATGACTCCAGGCCTGGTTGTTGACATAGTTTGTATCGCCCTCCTTTCTCTGGCATGGTTGTTTCGTCATTTGTGCTACCTTCCTTGGAGATAAGCTCACTCTTCCACCTTTCATGGAGACTCCTTCTCCTATTTAAACACTCACCTATGTTATGATCAGCTAGTTGGAAAATTGTTGGATTGAGCAATGTTTCTACTGTTTTGGTAGATAGCTAGTGTGAGTGTGATTAGTGTGAGAGTGTTGATAGCTTGTAGAAGGTTGTGAAGTGCCTTTAATCTTGTGTAAAGCTTATGAGTGAGAGAGCTCTTATATGTTGGGAGATACATCTTCATAGAGTGAATTCTCGAGCAACATGCTGGTTGGATCCCTCTGAGAAGGCTTGTGACATCAAGACCCTGGTTGTAAGCTTACTCTTATTTCATTATTAATACAATCAATGATGTTTCCCTATGTCTTGTATGTAATTTACTTGATAGCTCATGACTTCTTGACTTTGTGAGTAAATAGATCATTGTTGTCGGATTACATGCTTTGTTTTATTTCCTTTGCTTTGTTTCAGGTTGATCACTTTTTGGGAGAAGGAAACAGAATCTGGAGCAGCACAACGGAACTCCATCAACCACCGGTTGAGGTAGGCCTCCAACTATGATTATTTAAGGAAAGTTATCATTGATTTGCCCTTGTTTGTGACTAGACCCACTCTAGGGCTAGAGGGGTTGCCTCTGTCTGCAGAGGGAACACTTTCCTGCATCACAAATTGGCGACTCCACTGGGGAGGATTTGGCCTTTGCTCTTTTCTTATTTACTCTTGTTTTGATTTTTTAATTTGGTCTCTTTTGACTTTTGGGGATTAGTTACCAGTCTTTTGAGTTTCCTGGGTTGATCTGGGAACACCCCTATTTGATTGAAGGATTGATTGTCTATGGTTTGGGAGTTTTGATTCACCTGTCACTATTTTTATACATCATCACGGATTTAATTTTAACAGTCATGCTGTCATCGCGCTCGATCTTTTGTAATATCCTGTTCATCGCGTAATTACACCTAACAGTCGCGACGGTTCTGGAAAGCAGGGCATCGCGGAAAAGTCGTGTACTTCTGCGCTGACATCGCTTTGTTGCTGTGGCTAGTGCTTTATCAGCGCTTGTTGCTTGTTTATTACCCGCGTTGATTCCTGTAGAATTGATTTTTTCAATTCTGCCTCCTGAATCCATCAGTCTTGCTAGTCCCTTGTTGTTCTCACTTGTTTGATAAATTGTTTCTCACTGTTTATAGGTCGAGGCACTCTCTTGTGAGCTTTGTTGAATGAATCTTGTTTTTCTTCCTTTGTGACTTAGTGTCATTGTTTCAAGTCTTTTGGATCAGTTTGGCTGGGTTGCTTGTTTGCAGGGATTCATTTACAGCTTGTTGTTGGTTTGATTGAGCCTTCCCTTGAGCTTATTTTTGGTTGATTGTTTAGTGATTGTTATTGGACCAATATCGACATTGATTTGATTTCTCTTCACTACCCGGACATAGATTACAATTGTTTGGATCAACCGTTTTTTTTTAACACTTGCTTGTTGCTTATTTGCTTTTTCTAGATTTAAAGACACCAAAATCAAAAAGATTGCATTCATTTAGTATACAAAAGTGAAAGTGAATTTGCATTTCTAGTTTGCATATTAGAAAGTGAATGATAAAATCTCTCATTAGTAGTATCCGTGCACTTTAGAAATTGGTGTCTATTTTGCATTGAGTGATTGCCTGTGTTGTCTTGGTTTTCTTGGTTTGGAAATGATCACTCTACCCTCCCATTGGTAGGTGTTCATCGAAGAAAAAAAGGATTTTCATTCATTCTAGCTGCATCCTAGGATTTATTATATACATACGGTAAGGCCTGAAAATTGAAACTTAATCCAAGATCAACTCTAAAATGAACTGAATGAATCTAACAACGCATTGGAACATAACGCACAGTATTTAGAGGTCTAGGCTAGAGACGTGCTCCATCGTCGTTAAACCTAGTCACTTTTGTTTCCACTCAAGGTTGGGTGGTTCCTCCTTCTGTGACTCAATAGTGGTCTAGTACAGACTTGTGCTCCCACGTACCATCGAGTATATGGGGAGACCCCACTAGGTTATCATCCTTTATCCATAAGAAGCCGTGTCTGCCACCTTACAAGCCGTAACGCACCGAACACAGCATTCAAGAAGATTGACTGTCGTACAAAAAGTCCTTGGTTTTCATCTGACTGCCAAGGTGTATATGTAGCTTTACGGATTGTCTGGTAAACGTTTTGCCTAGTTCTCCAAAGTAGTCATTTTCGCTCCTTTTCAGACTCCCTAAAAGAAAAGGTTCATCTAAGCACTTGTCACTTCAGGCTCATTAAACATTCGAAGGCGACTAGAGTCATCTTTTGGTCCTTTTCTCGACTCTTTAAAGATGAAAAGGTCAAGTTATGTCCTTGTGTCTTAAAATTCATTCGACCACGATCACATTTTTCCATGTTAGATCTTGTTTGCGTTAGCTTGAGTAGGGTTCTTTCTTGTTTTTGATGGAAACCTTCCCTGAGTCTATCGGCCAAGGTTTTCCCCCAAATGGAAACCCTAGTCCATTTCCTTCTTTTGGAAACGCCGGTGCTCTGTATATGGCAACTTTGTCTTTGCCTAGGTTAACCATCGGTTTGCCCGTATGGTTTTTCTCAACCTCGGTGGTCCCAAGTGTCATAACTCCTATTCCACCATATCCTTCATTTGAACCACGACACGATGATTCCAAGGTTGACCCTACCCCTTCTTCCCCTATTTCTCTGCCTTCCTCTCCTCCTTCGCTTGGTGAAAGTGTCATACCTAGTAACCAGGAGACTAAGAAGAAGAAGAAAAAGACGAAGCAGAAGAAGAAGTCTGATAAATCCAAGGCCACCTGTGCAGTTACTGCTCCAAGTCCATCCCAGATCGAAACACCTTCTGCTCCTCCGCGGAAGGTTAAGTTTCCTTGTAAATTGTGCAAGGGTGACCATCTTCTTCGTGATTGTCCTGACATTCCTAGGATCTTAGAAGTATGGTCTCATGATCCAGCTCATCCCTCATCGTCCTCTGAAGTTCGAGGCAATGCTATCTGATCAACTGGCAATAGTAAGAAGGACAGGAAGATTCGATTCCCATGTAGACTGTGTGAAGGCAATCATCCCCTTCACCTTTGTCCACTCATGGATGAAGCCTCTGCCGTTTTGGATGGTCTTACAGCTTCTTCACACCAACTTCCTGTTGGCTCTCGGAGGCTCTCTTCACACCCTCTCCCTGTCAACAAAGAGATTGACTTAGATTCTTCTCTCGATTGTCCTCCTCCTTCCAAGCCAGGCTGTGCTAAGCCTGTTCCAGAACAATCATTGGTCGGGGTGAGTGTCAACTTGGGGTCACCACCTGTTGATCACTCTGTTTTGGAAGATAGTCATGCCCATGTTCTTCTCATCTCATCAGATTCTCCAAGGTTCGAGAGTGACTCTTCTATCCGAGCTGATCTGGGGAGTCCTTCTACGGTTCCTGTATGGCACGAGGGCAATCA
The DNA here is from genome assembly GCA_031772625.1 of Pinus tabuliformis. Lineage (NCBI taxonomy): Eukaryota > Viridiplantae > Streptophyta > Pinopsida > Pinales > Pinaceae > Pinus > Pinus tabuliformis. The sequence goes on from CM062807.1 coordinate 24,802,700, forward strand.
TACGATTCCCCCACCAATTAGTTTGGCCGTCACTTTCGTTTGGAGTCACTTGACTACTATCTGCCTTCCATCTTATGTGCCTTTCGAGATTACAGTACACGCCTATGATAAGGCAGTACCTAGCACTGTACTAGATGAAGTTGCGTCTATCAGTCTTATGCCCTCCACTACTTGGCAAGCTTTGGGTTCCCCACAGCTTGTGTCGGTCACACAGAGTCTGTTGGAATTCAATGGAGAACCCTGTCAACTTGTAGGGATCCTCCCAAAGTTGCCTGTTAATTTGGGGGGCAAAACCGTCTATATTGACGCCATGGTTGTTCAAGGCGCAAATTTCAGCCTTCTCCTTGGCCATGACTATATTTATGCCATGGGGACCCTCTTTTCTTCTCTTTTCCGCATGGTTTGTTTTCCACACGAAGGAAGAATAGTGACTATAAATCAATTATCGTTCTTTAGTCCCCCGGTGCCTCCTCCACAGCTATCAGCCCCTCTTGGTTCCTGCTCTCAAGCAGTACCTTCTTTTCCACAAGTCAATTATTTGGCTACTCGTTCCGTCTCTGCCTCTGCTGATGATCATGCAGATGGTCTGGTACATAAAGTACTGGGGGCATTGGAGCCGGATCTGTCATTGGTGCATCATGATATGTATTCCTCCCAGAGTGCTTTGCTTCCATCCCGTGAAGTCCTCTTGGGAGCCATGTTCTCAGATGGCCCATGAACCAGCATACGAGCATAGTTCCTGATCTTGTGTCAAGCTCGTTAACAAATGAAACAAGGAATCACGAGCATAGTTCCTGATCTTGTGTCAAGCTCGTTTTAAAAATGAAACAAGAATTATCAGCATAGTTCCTGATCTTGTGTCAATCTCGTTCACAAATGAAACAAGGTCTCTGAGGATGGTTATTATCTTGTGTCAACCTCATTAAAAAATGGCCCAAGGGTTATGAGGATAGTTCTTTTACCATGACAACCTCATTAAAAAATGAAACAACTCCCTGTCCAAATCGAGTCTTTGATTCAGATCTCGTAAAATCAAAGTCGAGTCTTTCCAAGATCTCACAAGTGAATCTTCATTCCATCCACCTCGTTGAATGAAATGAAGCTTGGGGGGGCATGTGCCTTGATTTGCATCATTTTTCTGGGTGCATGCGAACTTATAACAAGCATAGTTTTTCGTTTCGAGCTTGTGCAAACATGAAACCGAACCCAAGCAGAGTTTTCCACGGTTCAAGGTTGTGTAAAAATGAACCCATATCTGATCGACACCTCATGATTGCTGCTTATTGTGTCTTTTTGGTTCTTGGGCAGATGCTTGGTGCACCTTACGCTGGTTCCCATCAGCGACCATCGGATCTTAAGGTTGTATTTGTGTGTTAAATTATTAGAAAGGAATTTTGATTTTATCACATATCAGCACATTCCTAGAAGATTAAACACGCTAGTAGATGCATTGGCAAACCATGTATTAGATAGATATTTGCATAACATGTAATCAAAACAGCATATAGAAGCATATAAAAACACAATAATGAACCATATGTATATATATATATATATATATATATATATATATATATATATATATATATATATCTCGTGTGGCACACCAAGGCGCTCAAAATAAGTGTATATGTCCAAAATAGTTTTTGTTCTCTGTACATCTGAGACACATGTCTCTCAAAAAATCACTAGTAGGAAATAAAACCTAGGTGTCTACTGCGGTGGGTGGTGCTCCCTATAGTACACTTCCGCTCGTGTCACCCGCCTCAACAAGCGGTGCATCCTAGGTTCCACTCCTACTGTGTGGATCTGGGACGCTTTGGGGGCCTCCCCGATCCCCATGTAATCTGGAATCCCTGCTAGCAGGCCCTCAAGGTTCTGGATCACTGTCTCCATCGTATCATCTGCTCGAGGAGCTAGGGCTAGTGCTGCAACACCTTACGCATCCCTCCACGCCTCTAGAGCCATCCTGATGGGTCTCACTGGTCCTACATCTGCATACCATAGCTTTCGTCATTAGGACATGTACATGAAAAAATCAAAAACATCATAAAAATAAAAATGCAAAAAATGTGATCAAGCATCTTACCACCGTCATCCCACTGCTCTCCAGCGAGCAGTTGCATGTCAGGATCTTCACGGAATTCCATGCCGGCATATGGCCAATTCTCCACGAAGATCGTCTGTCGCTCCAGCCACTCTTGGAAAAATGTCCCCCACGCCACTGGTCGTCTGCCACCTCCTCGTGGCATGACAAAGAGCCCATCGCGTGGCCCTCGTCTCACGTGGCCTGGGTAAGTCCAAATCCATGTCCTATAACAGCAGTGCCGGCACCTGCTCCAGCATGAGCGGGACTAAGATGGAGCCATAACCGAACTGCTTCATCTCTCCTCGACAGCAGTTAGTGAGTTGTCTCTTCATGTTCGCCGTCACCGCCTCTGCCCAGTTAAACATGGTAGGATTAAGACACTCGAGAGCCAGCCGGAGCTGGGTCTTCGAAGCCTCATGTTGGGCTTTGGAGCACGCTGCCCGTGTCACCATGAATAGCATAGCACGAAGTACTATGCCCTCCATTGTCTTGATTGCCACCTTCCCGCTCCGTGATTTGCGTGCCCGTGGGCACACTTGAGCTATCAGCATGTCTAAGGAATCACCCCCGGGTCGCTGCCCCTCTAGAATGGGGCTCTCACCTCGACGGGACAACCCGGTCAAAATATATATCTCTGTAGAGTCAAACTCGATATCTCGGCCTCGGATGATAAATTTCCCATCTACAGGATCCCAGGCCCTGATCAGTAGCTCCAGTAAATCAGGTTGTGACCGAAGGTGTGGAGTTAGGAAAAATTTGAGCAATCCACATGCTCGTAATGAATTTCGGCACCCCGCATCGGCAAAAGCTTCTATATCGTTGTTATCATGCGTGCATTCTTGCCAGATAAATGCCATTCTAGCCTGCAAGATGGAAAAAATTGAATTAGAACTTCATTTTGAAAATTCAACGCATAATTTTCATAAAAAATAAAGTTCGCGTCATCACCGCGTCTGTTTTTAAAACAAACGCGATGACCCAAGGGCTCCAGTTCATTTTTTTCACAATCAGTGCAGAAGTACACCACTTTCCCGTGATGATCGGAACGCACCGTGTGTAAATTTTTCTCAGCCATCGCGGACCCGATAGGGTAAATGCGCGATGACCGAGAAACGAAGCTCGGTTTGAAAACTCGCCTAAACTAGCACATGGAACGTTCAAAACGCATAAAAAAAAGTATGAAATTGAAGCACAAGGCAACATGTGTCTACCTGGAATGAGTTTCGGGGCAAATGATGCACGAATGGGACCGAATTTCACTCGCCAACTTCAGTGCTCCAAGTTTCTCCACAGTGAATTGAACAGTGTTATGGTAAAAATGAATGAGTTAAATATCTTTTTATAGTAATTTTTGCAAATTAAAAGTTATATTTTATAAATGTGGGTTTTTCTCATTTTTTAGCCACATGGTTAGTCAAAATATGTTTAACTATTTTTTTTATGAATATTGTTCAAGTTTATATCGAATGGAATTATGGGTGGTGTGTTTTTGTGCAGAGCTAGAGGCAGTGGGATTATGTCAGCTTAATATACACTTGATCCATGAAGTCGTCTTTAAGCCCTTTTTTGACTTAAAAAATGAAAAGATTGCCGAGATTATTCCTCTTGACTCATTAAAATTAATAAGAGGTGGTAGCCTTTAAGCTCTTTTTCGACTGTTTAAACGCAAAAATATTGCCGGGCTTTTGTCGTTTTAGGCTCGTTATCTGTTACGAAATGACGTGATTCTAATCACTTTTCTACTTTTTCGGGTCAGGATCATTAAACATGAAAAGTATTCCTCGGTCGTAATGGTCGGGCGGTTCTTTCGAGCATCATTTTATACTTTTTCGGGCTCGAGCGACACAAATATATGAAAAAGGACCCCCCTGGAGTTTTTTTTTTGTGTCTTTTTCAAACTCTCTAAACATGAAAAAGACTCTGAGTTTTACCTATGTCGGAATCGTTAAACCCTGATGGCATTGGACTCATCACCATGACAAGACTTGAGCTTCTCCTCCCTAGGTCTCGTTAAACTATTACTAGGTTGGATTCGACCAAAGGTCGAACTTATATCGCAAGCATATGCTATCCCCTTCAATCTTGTTTTCAAATTGGTAGCTAGTCACTCTTAAACATCGACACTTTTGCTTCTTGTCAGGTTGGGATATCCATACATCGTCATTTGGCCTTCCACAGGTTGGGTTGTCATTTAGCCTCATTCCATCTAATTCATTCCATCATGCCTCTGATCCCTTGGTATCTAAACGCTGCCACCCTCCGGAGTCGTGTTGCTGACATGTTCAAGAGTATAATCCTTTTGTATCTTACCTCCTTTGTCTCCTCTGATACTCTGTTTCGCCATCTACCACTTGTTCCTTATCTCATGTCGTTGATGGGGGAAACATCATGGCCCTCCTGCGACAGATCGTCTCCTGTCGACATCAGCTCATTATCTAGGAGATTGATCTAGAGATCCCCTTTGGTACCTTAGAGATTGCATGCCTTAATGGTAAGTTCCTCACACTTGACGGTCGACTTTCATCATTGGTCATCGATTGGGTGATTCCACGAGTGTTCGACTTCAGCTCATTGATCACACTTCGTGGATTGTGCTGGATGGTACCTTGAGAACCATTAGCATTATTGGTGGTCTCTCTCCCGCTTGTTAACAGTTTCCACCATAGGCCGGTAATCAAGCAAATTTATATCATGCTCGACCTTAGCACATCTATTCGCATGTTAGAATATGTACTATGATCAGATGGGTTCAAGACCCCGAACTCGGATTACATATGTTCGGGTTGCGTGGATTGGTTTGTGATTACATGACTCATTGACGGATGGCTGCGACCATACCTGAGTCTTCATGGATGGCTGCGAAAATACCTTTATTGTCATCATGGTCTCATTAGCTGGATGGCTGCGTCCATACCACAGACCTAGTTCTTATGTCTTTTGTATGGCTGTGTCCATGCCTAGACTATATGCATTTCACTATTAGAGATATCAGTTGTACTTGCATGCAGGTTCTTCTAGATGGCGTTCTAGCTCAGTTGTTTCGTAAAGCATTTCACCCCTCCCACTCTCTCGGGCTTCATACTTTAGGGGGCATCTGTTACACAGTAATTTGTCACTGCCTTCACTCCAGTCTTCCTACTGTGTCATGTGTCCTAGTCAAACATGCTCATATTGAAGATTTGCTCTCTGATGTTGCCAAATGACTCACTTTCTTAAAGTTATCTGCTTCATCACATCTGTTTATGAAATAAACGTGATTAATGGCGCTCCTAAACAGTCTAAATGCGTTGCCAGCACGGAAGTACACCTGATTCCTGCGTTGGTCTGATTTTATGCCCCAGCGCGAGGTTACTTGTAGTCTTATGTGATGACCTGACTAGCTGTATTAATCAATAGTGATGTCAGCGCTGAATACTAGTGATGTACCCGTGATGATCTAGATTGGGAAATTTGTTCCAACAGTCGGCCTTCCAAATGACTCCATGCCTGGTTGTTGACATAGTTTGTATCGCCCTCCTTTCTCTGGCATGGTTGTTTCGTAATTCATACTACCTTCCTTGGAGATAAGCTCACTCTTCCACCTTTCATGGAGACTCCTTCTCCTATTTAAAAACTCACCTATGTTATGATCAGCTAGTTAGAAAATTGTTGGATTGAGCAGTGCTGCTACTATTTTGGTAGATAGCTGGTGTGAGTGTGACTAGTGTGAGAGTGTTGATAGCTTGTGGAAGGTTGTGAAGTGCCTTTAATCTTGTGTAAAGCTTATGAGTGAGAGAGCTCTTGTATGTTGGGAGATCCATCTTCATAGAGTGAATGCTTGAGGAACATGCTGGCTAGATCCCTCTAAGAAGGCTTGTGACGTCAAGACCCCGGTTGTAAGCTTACTCTTATTTCATTATTAATACAATCAATGATGTTTTCCTATGTATTGTATGTAATTTACTTGATAGCTCATGAATTCTTGACTTTGTGAGTAAATAGATGATTGTTGCTGGATTACATGTTTTTTTGTATTTCCTTTGCTTTGTTTCAAGTTGATCACTCTTTGGGAGAAGGAAACGAAATCTGGAGCAGTGCAACGGAACTCCATCGACCACCGGTTGAGGTAGGCCTCCAACTATGATTATTTAAGGAAAGCTATCATTGATTTGTCCTTTTTTGTGACTAGACACACTCTAGGGCTAGAGGGGTTGCCTCTGTCTACAGAGGGAACACTTTCCTGCATCACATCTCCCATTATTTATCCAACTCAGTTATTACTAGTGGTGGTTGGATGATGAGAGGGGGAGATTTACTTGTGGAGTAGTCAAAACCTGTTGTTATGGGTGCTCTTTAGATTGGGCAGTATCTCTTACTAACCCTTCACTTTTATTATGGTCACTCTTAGACCTTTTAGAGCATTCTGGTGATTCTCTCCCAGACTTAGATCTAGACTTGTCTGTGCCTGAACTTCCACTTAGACTGATACTGGGAGTTGGCTCCCTTATTGGTTCCAAGTGTAACTTATCCAAAGGGATGTTAGCTAATCTCCTTTCTCTGTACAATTTGAATTCTTGAAATTCTACTAGAGGAAATTGAATTTGGGCCGAATGTAGAACTTCTTTCAGTGTACTTTTCTGCTGAAAGGTATCATCAAAAATATCGTCTTCTTTGGAAAATACTTTTATCTTGAAGACAGTGGTGAAATTATTAATGATATCATAAGGATCAAATTCTCCCTGGAAATTTGAACAATCATAGACGTAAAATATTGTCTACTTCTTTGAATGCATGACCTAAATCAAACAGAGAAAAGGCCCCACAGGCCACAAGAAATTGTGGCCAAATGACCTTCTTCTTGTCCTTCAGTTCTTTGCTCATACCTCCCACCCTGTAGGTCTAGTAGGAAATCTCTCGTGCCAATAATTTATCAGGGAAATATAAGGGTAGGACATGAGGGGAAGCAATGCTTCCAAATACTCTGACATAGGTGAAAAGCTCTTCTCCAAACCATCTTGCAACAGGGAGAATATCAACTTTCGCTTCGGGAGAAAATCTCGGAGCGTCCCTATTATACAACATTCTATGCAGAGGTAACATAACTCCGTGACAAATTTTGTAAAAATACGGAATAGACTTGGAATCCCATAATTCGTTATGATAAATATGAATGGGCAAGGGATCCTGAGTAGTCCACTTCCAACCCAGTAAAGGAAACATAGAAACATAACAGATTGCATCCATAACATAAGCAGCAAAATAGAAAGGAGATTAAATCCTTTGAGTAATAGTTATTTTGGAACGGTAGTTCCAAATAGATGTAGCTAAATTATCAGACAATATCTTAGCTCAATCCATAATAGTAGCATTAGTGGCTGCATCTAATAAGGGTAGCCATTCAGATGAAAACTTGTTGATGTTGGGCTTTCCAAAAAGTCTACAGAGCATAGCAGTAGCAAAGCAATATGGGGAAGAGAGAGAACCAGTACTGTACATACCGTGTTTATCTTTTTTTAGTGGTTCTTCCCTTGCCAACCAGTCCTTGGTGCATTCCACCAAATCTTTGTTTTCTTTAGCAAACTTCTCCATGAACTGTTTATTATAGGTTACCTGTGGCTCTGGTAGATGATACATGAGCCTTAAATCTTGTGAAGTGAATGACCCAATGAGTCCTTGGCTCTGAGTCTTAAACTATCTGTCTGTTATATCAGCATTAACCAGTACCCATTTGACCATGTCCGTGTATGGAAGAATCTTGGGTGTCGTCGCTATTCGGTGCAAGAATGAACATGCTAGCTCTGTAATTGACACCTCAGATGACACGCATGAGTCTACAGTTGCTATAGCCTCCATTACTCTGTGATTTTCTTCCTTGAGTAGATTGTACATGCCTTCCTAAGTAGTGATGCCGGCGTCTTTGTTACAGGTGTTGTCTATGTATAAGTTCACCATTTCTTTGTCTTAAAAAATCGGAGCTTTTCCCTTATTTCCCATTATATTCTAAAAACTTCTACGTATACCTTTCTGCTTTGCTACGTATACCTTTCTACTTTCCACTCCTGCAATTTACAAATAAAGAAAGAGTAATGATAAGAAATAAGGTGACGGGAAAGCTTTAAATGCAAAAATCATATAAAATATATCACCCTACGTGAAATGACCTTTCGATTAGATCCAAACCTGATTTCATTAATGATCATCAACTAACTCATTAAATTAACATTAATGCGCATAACTTGGTATCAGATTACAAAAAAAAAAAATGAACGATGAGCCCTGCAGATCTGTGATAAAGTGATTTTGCGATTTTCTTCACAATATCGCAGATCGCAATATCACTAATCTGTTGTGTTTGACAATCGTCTATTACCATATGTTTCTGCGAAATGCGATTTTCGAGACGCGTTATCGCATATCGGTGGCTTGAGGTATTTCTCCTTAAGTGATACTTGAGGCATATGAAAATTGTGATGCGCAATGAGTTTCCTCAGTGTGCGATCTCGCATCGCGATTTCGCAATCTTAGGAGTTTCGTTATACGATGTTATCCATTACCTTTATTGTGATGCGATGCTTTAATTTTTAGAGAACTTATCATAAAACTTAAGTCCTTTTGGATTTTGCTGGTAATTTTCTAAGTTTATTATAGTAAGATTTATTCAAAAAGGGAATACAAGTACTAATTTTATTTTTTGAATTTTTCGATAAGGGTCCCCACTTATTTAGTATTAGTAATAAAACTAAATAAGAAGGGGGGTTTTTGCTGGCCACAACACCTACCTTTGCCAGAAAAAGAGTTGAAACTACTGAAATGGATGCCATGGACTAATGTGAAGGTAAAATGCATGTACCTAAGCTACTTCTGAAGGAAAATGTGGAAGAACCATCTTTTTGTACTTTTGAGCAATGTTATGGAAAATTATTATGCTTGTGTTTTAACTATTTGACTGTGCAGAGGTTTGGTGGCGAAGGGGGATGGAGTTGGCTATTGTAGATGATGAGAAAGGTGTGGAGAGGACGTAGGGAGTCCCTAGCACCGTTCTAGAGATTTCCATTGCAATCAGACTTCGAAAAATTGCTTGCATGAACTTCTACAGGAAGTTTGTAGGGGATCTATAAGAAATTCTACAGGAAGTTCTACAGGAAGAGGCCGAAAGTGATTTTTGAAGGTTTGTAAGAGGAAAAATGGTGGGAGAAAGGAAATGGAGGTTGGATGAGGGTGTTAGAGGGTCTAGGACTCTGTCAATGGAGATCACACATGAAGGAGATGGTTGGATTGGTTCAAAGGATAAAAAAGCAATTTTGCACAAAAACATAGAAATTAGGGCTATTTGGGAAAGCGTGGCGAATCAGTGGAGAAAACCTTGAGAGCTGTATTGGGGTAGGTTGGGTGATGAAATGATGATAAGCTGGGATGGCATTCAAGTGAGATGCACACCTGCTTCTAAAAACTGGTTCGAGGAGAATTAAAAAAAAAATGAGTTTTACGTATTTTAACCTATTTCTGCCCTAAAAACCAAAAAAGTGCTGAATAGAACTTTATGGAAAGGAAATGATGCAAGAAAGACATGGAAATTGAACAAGAACAGATCTAATCATGTAAATACAACTAACATTAATTTCTCCAACTCAAAATCTCTCACTAGCAATTGCATTGGAAAGCAAAAACAGTGTTTTGGTGGCAGCAAGAGTGCCTTGGTCTCAATTCATGGTCCCACAGAGGGAGAAAGGAGATCAAGGCCTGCTTGGTGGCCTTTTTGTGAATCTTCTTCTATTATTGCAACAAACTAACTAATTGACCTGAAACTAGAACAACTCTTTTAATCATCAAAAACAACCTAAGTAACAAAGCAAGATTGAATCTAAACAACATAAATTATTTCATGAATGCAAGAAAAACACATATAAATACAAGAAGGAGGTGTTGGGCACTTGGGTTGGGCCCAACCCCAAGAGCTACAGCCCCCTTAGAAAGATCAGTGCTGGTTCAAGGCTGGATTCATATTCATTGATCAAAAAATAATAGTCACATCCCAAAACTGTCTACAGAAAGAGCTCGAAAATGAGCTGAATGTAGGGCTGCACTAAAGTGCGAAAATACATTGTTCAATAGCTAACCTACTGAGGCTTGAGGCCTTTTTATTTATACAAGTGAGGACTCCCAAAATTCCTCCTAAACTTTAGGAACTCGGCTGCTAAAACTGCAAATAACAGCAACTTCACTAGACCTACTTGGCTGCCCTTTGAAATCATCATTTTTGGTTGTTGTACTTCGAGCTATTGATAGAAAACTCAAGAAAGGGGTTATTTAATGCAGGAGACACCCCTCCTATAAGTCCTCAACCCTATTTCTTCGAATTTGGCTGCCAATATGCTCATAAATGCCCGGTCTTGGTCCAAACATGTCAAAAAATCGGCAATAAATACTCATTAGACTTCGTGGTAAACTGACCATCCCCATTCGCTCAATTGACATAAATATATTAAAAAACATGCACAAAACTATGGAGAATGGTGGATTAAATGGAAACAATAGGTAAAATAATCCCATATAGTTACCCATTTATGGGGCTCATCAGTTAACCATGGTCAACCATATCCCAATGTCTCATTGTAACAAAGACTGCCTCAATATGAAAATCAATCGTAGTTAAAAATGGTCAATCTCATTGTGACAAAGGTTGTGTCAATATGAAAACCAATCATGGTAAACCACATTTATTTTAGGGTTTATAATATTTATCTTAGCGCTTATATATGTTGGATTTATAATATTAATCCCTTGGGTTTAATATTATTCCCTTCAGTTTATAATATCAAACCCTTGGGTTTATTAATCTAAGAGTTTATATTCCTAGTGTATAATATTATTCATAGGGTTTATAATATTAATGAAAGGGTTTAATATAAATCAACTCGATTTATAATCATGGTCAATCATGGTCAACTATGATCCAACATCACATTGTGACAAAAATTGTCTCAATATGAAAATCAACAATGTTCAACCATCGTGAAACATAGTCAATCATGGTTAGCCACGGACCAATGTCACATTATGAAAAATATTGCCTCAAGATTTCAACCAACCATGGTCAATCATGGTTAATATGAAAATTAATAATTCTCAATCATGGTCAACCATGGTCAATATGAAAATGAATCATGGTCAATCATGGTTAATCATAGTCAACCATGACCAATCATGGTCAATATGAAAATAAACCATGGTCCACCATGGTCCAACACCACTTTGTGACAAAGATTATCGTAATAGGGAAATCAACCATGGTCAACTATCATCAACCGTGGAAATCATGATCATCCTGGTCCAAAGTCACATTGGCACAAAGATTGTAATAATAATTATTATAAATTACCCTTGTAATTGTTATAATTATTATCGTATTTATAATACAATGATAATAATATTTTATAATATTATAATAATAATAATAATAATAGTAGTAGTAATAATAATAATAATAATAATAATAATAATAATAATAATAATAATAATTATTATTATTATTATTATTATTATTATTATGGTCCCACCTAGGGAGAAAGGAGATCAAGGCCTGCTTGGTGGCCATTTTGTGAATCTTCTTCTATTATTGTAGCAAACTAACTAATTGACCTAAAACTAGAACAACTCTTCTAATCATCAAAAACAACCTAAGCAACAAAGCAAGATTGAATCTAAACAACATAAATTATTTCATGAATGCAAGAAAAACACATATAAATACAAGAAGGAGGTGTTGGGAACTTGGGTTGGGCCCAACCCCAAGAGCTACAGCCCCCTTTGAAAGATCAGTGTTGGTTCAAGGCTGGATTCATATTCATTAATAAAAAAATAATAGTCACATCCCAAAACTATCTACAGAAAGAGCTCGAAAATGAGTTGAATGAAGGGCTACACTAAAGTGTGAAAATAGATTGTTCAATAGCTAACCTACTAAGGCTTGAGGCCTTGTTATTCATACAAGTGAGGACTCCCAAAAGTCCTCCTAACCTTTAGGAACTCGGCTTCCAAAACTGCAGATAACAAAAGCTTCACTAGACCTGCTTGGCTGCCCTTTGAAATAATCATTTTTGGTTGTTTTACTCCGAGCTGTTGATGGAAAACTCGAGGAAGGGGTTATTTAATGTAGGAGACACCCCTCCTATAAGTCCTCAACCCTGTTTCTTCGAATTTGACTGCTAATATTCTCATAAATGCCCGGTCTTGGTCCAAACATGTCAAAAAATCTGCAATAAACACTCATCAGACTTCGTGGTAAAGTGACCATCCCCATTCACTCAATTGACATAAATATATTAAAAAAAAGCCACAAAACTATGGAGAATAGTGGATTAAATGGAAACAATAGGTGAAATAAGCCCATATAGTTACCCATTTCTGGGGCTCATCAGTTAACCATGGTCAACCATATCCCAATGTCTCATTGTGACAAAGATTGCCTCAATATGAAAATCAATCATAGTAAAAAATGGTCGGTCTCATTGTGACAATGGTTGTGTCAATATGAAAATCAATCATGGTAAACCGCTTTTATTTTAGGGTTTATAATATTTATCTTAGGGATTATATACGTTGGGTTTATAATATTAATCCCTTGGGTTTAATATTATTCCCTTCAATTTATAATATCAAACCCTTGGGTTTATTAATCTAAGGGTTTATATTCCTAGCGTATAATACTATTCATAGGGTTTATAATATTAATGAAAGGGTTTAATATAAATCAACTCGATTTATAATCATGGTCAATCATGGTCAACCATGATCCAACATCACATTGTGACAAAAATTGTCTCAATATGAAAATCAACAATGTTCAACCATCGTGAAACATAGTCAATCATGGTCAGCCATGGACCAACGTCACATTATGACAAATATTGTCTCAGGATTGAAACCAACCATGGTCAGTCATGGTTAATATGAAAATAAATAATTCTCAATCATGGTCAACCATGGTCAATATGAAAATGAATCATGGTCAATCATGGTTAGTCATAGTCAACCATGACCAATCATGGTCAATATGAAAATAAACCATGGTCAGCCATGGTCCAACACCACTTTGTGACAAAGATTATTGCAATATGGAAATCAACCATGGTCAACTATCATCAACCATGGAAATCATGGTCATCCATGGTCCAAAGTCACATTGTGACAAAGATTGTAATAATAATTATTATAAATTACCCTTGTAATTGCTATAATTATTATCGTATTTATAATATAATGATAATAATATTTTATAATATAATAATAATAATGATAATAATAATAATAATAATAATAATAATAATTATTATTATTATTATTATTATTATTATTATTATGGTCCCACCTAGGGAGAAAGGAGATCAAGGCCTTCTTGGTGGCCATTTTGTGAATCTTCTTCTATTATTGCAGCAAACTAACTAATTGACCTAAAACTAGAACAAATCTTCTAATCATAAAAAACAACTTAAGTAACAAAGCAAGATTGAATCTAAACAACATAAATTATTTCATGAATGCAAGAAAAACACATATAAATACAAGAAGGAGGTGTTGGGCACTTGGGTTGGGCCCAACCCCAAGAGCTACAGCCCCCTTTGAAAGATCAGTGCTCGTTAAAGGCTGGATTCATATTCATTGATCAAAAAATAATAGTCACATCCCAAAACTATCTACAGAAAGAGCTCAAAAATGAGCTGAATGCAGGGCTACACTAAAGTGTGAAAATAGACTGTTCAAAAGCTAACCTACTGAGGCTTGAGGCCTTCTTATTTATACAAGTGAGGACTCCCAAAAGTCCTCCTAAACCTTAGGAACTCGGCTGCCAAAACTGCAGATAACAACAACTTCACTAGACCTGCTTGGCTGCTCTTTGAAATCATCATTTTTTGCTGTTGTACTCCGAGCTGTTGATGGAAAACTCGAGGAAGGGGTTATTTAATGCAGGAGACACCTCTCCTATAAGTTCTCAGCCCTGTTTCTTCGAATTTGGCTGCCAGTACGCTCATAAATGCCCAGTCTTGGTCCAAACATATCAAAAAATCTGTAATAAACACTCATTAGAGTTCGTGGTAAAGTGACCATCCCCATTCACTCAATTGACATAAATATATTAAAAAACATGCACAAAACTATGCAGAATAGTGGACTAAATGGAAACAATAGGTAAAATAAGCCCATATAGTTACCCATTTCTGGAGCTCATCAGTTAACCATGGTCAACCATATCCCAATGTCTCATTGTGACAAAGATTGCCTCAATATGAAAATCAATCGTAGTAAAAAATGGTCGGTCTCATTGTGACAAAGGTTGTGTCAATATGAAAATCAATCATGGTAAACCACATTTATTTTAGGGTTTATAATATTTATCTTAGGGCTTATATACGTTGGGTTTATAATATTAATCCCTTGGGTTTAATATTATTCCCTTCGGTTTATAATATCAAACTCTTGGGTTTATTAATATAAGGGTTTGTATTCCTAGTGTATAATATTATTCATAGGGTTTATAATATTAATAAAAGGGTTTAATATAAATCAACTCGATTTATAATCATGGTCAATCATGGTCAACCATGATCCAACATCACATTTTGACAAAAATTGTCTCAATATGAAAATCAACAATGTTCAACCATCGTGAAACATAGTCAATCCTGGTCAGCCATGGACCAACGTCACATTACGACAAATATTGTCTCAAGATTGAAACCAACCATGGTCAATCATGGTTAATATGAAAATCAATAATTCTCAATCATGGTCAACCATGGTCAATATGAAAATGAATCATGGTCAATCATGGTTAGTCATAGTCAACCATGACCAATCATGGTCAATATGAAAATAAACCATGGTCAACCATTGTCAACCATGGAAATCATGGTCATCCATGGTCCAAAGTCACATTGTGACAAAGATTGTAATAATAATTATTATAAATTACCATTGTAATTGCTATAATTATTATCGTATTTATAATATAATGATAATAATATTTTATAATATAATAATAATAGTAATTATTATTATTATTATAATTATATATTTATTAAAATAAATATTAATATTAATATTATATCCATATCCATTGACGTCTATTAGCGTATATCAACCACATTATGATTGCACTAGTTTGATAAACCAAATACAATTTTAGGTGAATATCGTATGATTGATGCATCAATTATTTAAATTGATTCATTCATTAGCTTAATTTATTACCTATATTAAACTTAATAGTAATATACAAATTATTTATCTAATATATTAAATTTAATTAAATTTAAATTGATTTATTTGTTTTTGTTTAATTTAATATATGAAATAATAATATAAACATTATTTTAACTAATACATTATTATTTAATTTTAATATATGTAAGAAACTAGGAAAATAAACACAACAATTTAATTTGGTACTTCAATATATTAAGTATAAGATATATATGAAATTAGGAAAATAAACATATCAATTTCAAAAATTGGTATATAAATATATTAATATTATAAATTTGGTATATAAATATATTAATATTATAAATTTAAATCGTAAATTTTACATTTAAGATATTAGAATTGGAAATTTTCAAATTTGTAAATTATGAATGACTAAGACTTGATCATTTGGGAATATTCTTAGCCTAAATCCAATAGATAGTATATAAAGAAGATAGTATATAAACTAGCAATTGTCCCAAAAGGTACAAAGAGAGGCCGATAGGATTATTAAATTGGAATTGTTGAATTTTTCTAGAAGAGTTAATTGGTTTGTGGAAAACCTTGTTTTCTTGGACTGGATCATTATGCAATTACTTTTCAGGAACACATTGAATGTCTTATTTCATTTTAGAGTAAGTTAATTAGCCAAAATCAAGAGGTTAAGTTAATTACCCAAAATCAAGAAACCTCTATAGATGGCCAAGCATATATGAAGAATACATCTCATTCATATGCAATACCAACCCCTCAAGAGATGTTTCTTGCTTCGAATAATATATTTATCACGCAAGCTAGGCATAATGACTTTTATGGGCCTGGCTCTCTCCCCGTTAAACTTACCCACACTCCATGCTTGTCATATTTGTCCTTGCCATAACAAACTTGTTTTTCAAGAAGTCTCTTGCAAGGTCAAGAGTACATTCATTTTTCCCATAGTCTTCCACCCCTTTAATAATTATGTTTGCTGCCCTATTTTGTCTTTCCTTACCTTCACTATCTTGCATGTTGTCAACCTGAATATTTGTTTCTCCTTCCTTATTAACATAATTGCCAATAACTTAAGCCTAAGTTTTGGAAACTTTGGTGGAATCTCTTTTCATTTCTTCTCTTGCGTTCTCTTCATGGTTGTTTATTTGGGTAATCATTTTCCCTTTATCCTAGGATGATTTTACATTCACCACCTCTGTACTTTCCACTACAAATTTCTTTATGTTTTGCACATCCGCCTTCATGCGTTGCCATTCTGTCTTCCCTATCAGGAGAGCTTCCTATAACAATGCCACTTGTTCTTTTAAAATCTTATTGTTTTCTGCTAACGTCTTGTTCTCAGCCGTTATTATATGAATTTTATGATATCTTTCTTTCCCTTTAGCTTCTAAAACCTCAAACCATTATTTTGCATTTAACAATTCTTTCACATAAAGATCAGATGACCAGGTGAGAGGTGTGGATATGGGGCTATATAAATCATCAATGAATTTTCTTTTGGACTTCTTGTTGCCATGTGCTTGTGGAGAACTTGTTTGAGTGCTTTTTGTGAAGGGCTCGATTACTTTTCTGTTTAGACCATTTCTTCCTTGTTTTCTCCCATTTTAGACAGGCTATTTTTCGTTTTAAAATGCCCTAATATTGTTTTGCATTGACCCAAACCCACTTCCCAGCTTTGGCGGATGAGGCAATTTTCACTTGTCCTAAATCAATTGTCTCCACATGTTCTGAAATTTCTAGTTCCTTTGTCATGTTTGAATGCATTTGCTACTGCTTGTTCACTACCAGATACTTTTGCTACATAAAAAATCTCTGTTCTCACACTGCTCACAATATGAACAAAAACCAATGTAAAAAATGTGATACCCCACGGAAAATTCTTGCACTAGCAATATAAAATAGGAGAAGGAAACATTTTGTACATTAGTGGGGTTTTGATTTTCCGACTTTGTAAACATTGTGTGTCATTATGTAGTTTCACACACTGGTTTCATCGTTTAAAGTGTGGGGTTTTCATTATCCCAGGTGTCACTTCAATCATAATGTTTCATTGGTGGTTCTATGGGAAATTCTTCTCTGACCATTCTTGTAATGATCCATGTAAAGGTAAGGTGATTCATGAAAAGATCACAAAAAAAATCTCGTCGTTATATGACTTTTAAAATATGTGGTTTGATCGACTAGGTTTCTCCTTCCGAAATTGTTTAGTTTAATATAAATTTGAATTGAAAAGTCACGAAATTTTTATTAAGTTTAGTTTGAAAAAAATAACAATTAATGTGATTTTATTTTTCTTTTATTTTATTTTATTTTGGATTTCTGGTCAGAATTTACTGTATATATTTGTGGAGCACTTTGATTGTTTGGATTTTATTTTGGATTTTTAGTCAGAATTACTGTATATAAAAATTCAACACTTTAAAAATTATTTGTGGGGCACTTCGATTGTGAAAAATTCACCAATCAAACATATAATGCTAAAGACTACTCAATATATTTATATAAAAATATTTACATAAATAAAATTTGACATATTGCAAATATTGTCTTTCATTCACATATAAAAATACCATTCACCCATTTACCACATATCAAAATAAAGAGACATAACCATATATAACACCATATATACATAAGCAATTAGAAACTAATAACCCAGATACCAAAATATACCACCAAAATGTCCCAAAAAATAAGAGACACCCCAAACAAAAATCAACAAATTTTTCTTTAAAAAAATAGTCCCCAGCTATACCTCCAAGTTTTTTTTAAAAAAGGGCACCCCACTGCATCCAAAATAGATGATGTGGCAGTCCCGTCAAAGTATACCTTTGGGAAAGTCCCATCAAAATATGCCTTTGGGAATACTCAATAATGAGCAACTGTTTACAGGGCCTTTACTAAGCCCCAATTCCAAGAAGTGTCCCAAAATCTTAGAAACTGTAAGCTTTGATGCCTTTGGGAATACTCAATAATGAGCAACTGTTTACAGGGCCTTTACTACGCCCCAATTCCAAGAAGTGTCCCAAAATCTTAGAAACTGTAAGCTTGAGGGTAGTTTCTCTATTTTCAAAATTAAACAGTCCCTAGGGTGCTAAATACCTAATGCAATGTATATGGGAAAGGTGGAAAATACAAGGCAATGCGAACACCAACCCTTGAAAAAGGATTCCAAATCCTGTCCATTCCATGAAATATGTCTCTTTACTTCCACTAAAACAGAATGCCAAAACTCCAAAGCAAAAAACACTTGAAAAATAAATGTATAATGTTCTTGAAAGAACTCGTGAACTCATCTCAATACTTACATACAATATGCCGATGTTGATATGGCAAAATCTCAAATACACACAGGCCAATGCTTGGAGTCCGGCTTCTCTAATAATACCACCAGACCAACTGTGCAAAATTTATTCATGTAACATATCATAAAATTCGTTTCCGGAGTTAATTACTAGTAGCCCTACCCCAAGACCAAATCCAATACCAAACCTTAACCCCGAATCCCTCGACGATTCCTCCAGCTTCTCTACTTCCACGCAGGATTCCCAATCAGAGTCAGAGTCACGGCCACAGTTCGATTCAAGGAAATTGCTTTCAGAATCATTCGAATCCAATTTACTTAAGTCCAACGAGCTTTCTGCAATCTCGTTTTCTTCCGGAATAGCATCCAAAGTGCAATGTCGGACGCGTTCCTTTCTGGGAAGGAGTTGCAGAGTGTGACTAAGAATTATAGGGAAGCCAGAGATCCGACCAGCGACGTATAGGTCTACGGTTAGGAAGGACATGGCGTCCAAGGACCATTTTGACGAATACTCCAGCTGGCTACTGCACTCCATGGTCCATGTCGTTTCGGGCATGAGATCTTCGATTAATTCTTGCCTGCAATTGCTTTATTGGTTGCTCATCTGGGACAAGGAATTCTCTGCCCAGGCGCAGTTCCAGCCACCTATCTTCCTCTTTTTCGGCTAGGTGATGAATGAAATGCATGGCAATTGCATTGAAGAGGCAGAGGGAGGAAAGCTTTATAATAGAAACAACAAGGCTGATGCATACTCTAGTGCATGGCGTCCACAAAATTTTGCGTTTTGCCAAAACGAGCACTCGAGCTTTTTTGACTTTCCGTGCTTTCTTGATTTTCGGTTTTTTCCTTTTCTGGTACACATCCACGGTTGAAAATGTCTCATCTGATCAAACGGCTCAGAGCAAAAGTGTTGACGAAAAGTTGATGCATACGAAAGGCCTATCGGCCTAAAAATAAATGTATAATGTTCTTGAAAGAACTCGTGAACTCATCTCAATACTTACATACAATATGCCGATGTTGATATGGCAAAATCTCAAATACACACAGGCCAATGCTTGGAGTCCGGCTTCTCTAATAATACCACCAGACCAACTGTGCAAAATTTATTTATGTAACATATCGTAAAATTCGTTTCCGGAGTTAATTACTAGCAGCCCTACCCCAAGACCAAATCCAATACCAAACCTTAACCCCGAATCCATCGACGATTCCTCCAGCTTCTCTACTTACACGCAGGATTCCTAATCAGAGTCAGAGTCACAGCCACAGTTCGATTCAAGGAAACTACTTTCAGAATCATTCGAATCCGGTTTACTTAAGTCCAACCAGCTTTCTGCAATCTCGTTTTCTTCCGGAATAGCATCCAAAGTGAAATGTCGGACGCGTTCCTTTCTGGGAAGGAGTTGCAGAGTGTGACTAAGAATTATAGGGAAGCCAGAGATCCGACCAGTGACGTATAGGTCTACGGTCGGGACAAACATGGCATCCAAGGACCATTTTGACGAATACTCCAGCTGGCTACTGCACTCCACGGTCCATGTCGTTTCGGGTATGAGATCTTCGATTAATTCTTGCCTGCAATTGCTTTATTGGTTGCTCGTCTAGGAAAAGGAATTCTCTGCCCAGGCGCAGTTCCAGCCACCTATTTTCCTCTTTTTCGGCTATGTGATGAATGAAACGCATGGCAATTGCATTGAAGAGGCAGACGGAGGAAAGCTTTATAATAGAAACAACAAGGCTGATGCATACTCTAGTGCATGGCATCCACAAAATTTTGCGTTTTGCCAAAACGAGCACTCCAGCTTTCTTGACTTTTTGTGCTTTCTTGATTTTCGGTTTTTTCTTTTTCTCGTTCACATCCATGGTTGAAAATGTCTCATCTGATCAAACGGCTCAGAGAAAAAGTGTTGACGAAAAGTTGATGCATAGGAAAGGCCTATCGGCCTAAATATGTGAATGCTTTTTCAGTTTCCTTATCCTTCTCCCATCTTTAATTTACTAAAAACTAATTAATAAAACATAACTAATTTTCAATTGATCAATCCATTCGAGGCTCCCATTATTTAATCAATTTGAGGCTTTTGTCAGTTCAAAATAGTGCATAGGGAAATTAGATCAATTGATTTGAAGGTCTCGTCGATTCAAAATACTGGGTATTGTTTGTTGTTTCGCCTCAGAAATTGAGCGCAGTAGCTACAATATTGCTGGTTGTTATGTCAACTCAGTTGTAAATTGATGGATCCTTCAATTTTATATTGATGGATTATCATCACTAGTTTTCACACAAGGGTTTTCATTGATGGATTTTAAGCGTTGAAAATTTGTATCTAAAATGACTATGAGAAAATGGCACATCCAGTTATGGCCTGGGATGTTATTATTTTCAGGTATACATATTAAGGTTTTTTCCGTTTTTTCCATTAAATACTAAGGTTTATGCTTTCAAAAATTGTATTCATCTGAATATGCACAATTTTCTTCGATTTGGTCAATGTAATTGATGGACTTGTGTCCATATTTGTTTTCAGGCCTCCAAAAACGCCATAGGATGGTGGTGAGTATTTTCTCAAATTAAGGTTTGCAGTTACTTTCGAAATTTTGATTGACTAAACCTTTTAGGCATATTCAAGCTAACTCTCAAGTTCAAGCATGATCATCCCCATACACCTCCAAAGGTGAGGTTTGTATCGAATATTTTTCACCCAAATGACCTTACATTTCTTACTTTTCAGCGAATACAAATTGATTATTCATGATGTTGATTAAATAATATTTGACGGTGTAAGAAAAATGAAATATGACCCTTAATTTCTTACCATGCATATCAAGTACTATGCTTAAACAGGGCTTTAGTAATCTTAAACGAAGTGATCTTTGGTTCTTCATGTGCAGTTTATAATCATAGTGGTATTTTCTTAGACATTTTGAAAAACCAATTGAGTCCAACCTACGATGTTGTTGCAGTTCTTATTTTAATTTAGGTGCTTTTTGGTTGTGAGGTGTGCTTCCATGAAGTATAGTAGGTGCAATATTATTGTTGATCAATATTTATTTTTCTATACTATGGTTGTAGTCATTATTGTGTGATCTAAATCCGAATTTTGCTTCTAATGGGGAGGTTGCTAGGCTATACTGCCAATCTTTGAAATGTTGAATATTTCAATGCATAACTAATTCCAACCCTTAAATGAATAACTGTTGATTTAGTTATGAAATAAGCTAATCCTTGAAGAAAAGAATGCAGTCCTTGAGTCTTATTTTCCTATAGATTCTGATATACCTTATTGTTAATTTGCTAGATCAGGGACAAATTCCTTCCTTTGGATTGCCTTCCTCTTTTGGAGAAGACCCTATTTTCCCTTGGAAGAATTTAATTTGGTCAAGGAAAAATATATTTTTAATTTAAAAGCCCATAAGGACACAAAAGTTCAGGTTGGCCTAAAGACAAAATTGGGTCTCGAAAGTCAAATATAAATACAAGGAAACCTCATTTGGACATCACATCAACACACGTCTTCTTCTCTCTTCTCTTGTGATTGTTTCATACAAGTTAGAAGCAAGGAAAACTTCACACAAGTGAAGGTTTCAAGGATAGTTTGAAATTATGCATTGACTATTTTGTTTTGGTGATCATTAACCAAGTTTGACTTGGTACCTTGACCTCCTTTGACTTGCAAAATTTTGATCTGTTGAGGCCAAGTTTTTCCAGGAACTTTTGGCTATTGTTGATGTTCACTTTGACCTCTGAATTTGGAGATTTGTAGCTTAGGAAGTACTCCAAACACTAGGATTGAGGGTTGTGTAAGAATTGGCACACAAGTGTGGCTTGTGGGCATGGAACCCGGGCATGTGGGCATTTTACCTTAGCTTGTCAGTGTGAATCCATTAACATGATTAGACATGTGATGGATGGACATGATAAAGGACGTTGAAGAGAATCCAACACAATGAAAATAATCAAAATCTAAGTTGTCTATGTGGAGATATTAATTTTTGAATTAATGTGTGGGTTTTGTCAAGGTCAGTTACGTGTTTAGAGACCTTGTGACAAGTTGTCAATCCCACACATGTGACTTGATGGAACCCATGTATTGTGTATAAATAATAGTGGAGGAGAGACATTTAACACATCCAAGAAGTGTCTTTCATAGTCTACACATCAAGAAAGGAAGCTTGGTTATCAGCAGCAGAGTGTAGGAACGTGCGAGTGTAGGAATGCAAATGTAGGAATGCATGAGTGTAGGAACATGCAAGTGTGGGAATGTTTGAGTGCAGGAACATGTGACTGCAGGAATGGGAGTGCAAGAATGTGTGAGTATAGGAATGACCGAGTGTAGGGACATGCGAGTGTAGTAACACACGAGTGCAAGAATGCACAAGTATAGGAATGCATGAGTGCAGGAATGTGAATGCAGACAATGCAAGTGAGGGTTGGGCATGTAATAGACTACACCAAGGTGATGAAAAAGTTGTGTAGGGATAGGTATGTATTGTATTGATGTGTTAAGGTTGAATTGATGTTATTGCTGGGTGTCCTAGGAGAGGACAGTTTGGAAGTCTATTAATGATGAGCCTTGGTATTGCAACAAGAATGTTGCAACTCCCAAGGCTATCAACTTTAATTATCAACTCAGGCTTCGCACAAACTTAAGAGGTATCGACACAATACGTGTGGCATAAAATGTGTCCTTCCTTTGTATCATAATGTAATGGAGTGCATGTACCGAAGTCAAATCCTAAACTAAATGCAAAGAATGAAATTTTTGAAATGGAACCTTAACCTATTGCAGGAAAGAAAGTACAAGGAAAGAGACTGAAATCAAATGATAAAACACACCATTTTCTAACTAACTGCTAAGAGGCTTTGTTTCAAAAGAATACTAAGTTAACATGTATGAAATCCTATTGTCCTAAGCATGCAGATTCAAACCATCAAACCTTCTATTGCTATGCATGAAAATGAATAAAATAAATCTGTTTTTGTTTATGTTTTTTTTTCATGTGAGAGTGTGAAAGCTAATCTCTTTTGGTGATGTGGCAAGTGGCTTGGAGATGATGGTGAATGGTGAGAAGGCTTGAGAGACAAGTAGGGACCCTTTGCTAGATTCCTAGAGGTTTTTTCCTCAATTCGGCCTCAAAACAGGCCACTATAGGAAAACCTACAGGATCCCCTAAAAACCTACATGATATAGCCAAGAGAAAAAAGATGAATGTTGGATGTGATGGGAAGCTTAGGGAAGGTGGTTGGTGGATGGAATGATACAAGGGAGTTCCTAGGACCACTTCAAAACTCAAAACCCAAGTTGGGAGATGGCTATATTTTCTCAAACATCTTCGAGAAGTTTCCTTGTGAAATGATGAAATTGGTGAGGGTTTAGTGAAAGAAATTGAGGGCCATGGGTGGATGAAGTTGGGATAAGGTTGCTCACTATGAAATCTCTCTCTACTCCTGAAACACTTGCATTGCACCAAACATTGACATTCTCCCAAAAATCATGCAAACAAGAAAAATGTTGATTATATAAAGGAAACATAATTTCATGAGCTAGTTGTCTACTTCATGCATGAGGAAAACATTGTAGAACAGTAAAAAAACATTGATGGGATCTAATGTAATACTAAAGATAGAAGAAATGGAAATCAAATCCTACCCTTGAAAACTAGAAAAATGCTGACCTAAGTGTGGAGCAAGAGGGTTGAAATGGTCTTGATGGCATGGAGGTCAAGTAGAGTCCTAATCCTAGCTTTTAGTGATTATTTTTCTCAATTCGAGCTCAAAACATGCTTTCCTGTAGGATGCTACAGTGATTTACTACAGGATGTACAAATTTACTATAATTCATTGAATGACCAAGAAAATCAAATCCAAATTGGATGGGATTTTTTTTTTATTAACTAGGATGTCTTAGGTCTCCATTCCAAGTGGAATCACTCAAAAATACCTCAATTAAACCATACAAAAAACATAAAAAAACATTACTAGTCAAAAATATAGAAATTCGAGAACTAGTGAGCTAGTAAATCTAAAAAAGCCTAACCAAATCAAGTGAAAATGCAATGGGGTAATTTTTGTTATGAACTAGAATTTTTTTGTTATCTAATGCAAGTGGAACCCACTTGATTTAAGATTGTTAGCATGCTCTAAAAAACTGTATAAATTTATTGTTATTTGTTAAAAAAGAGGTCCATCAATCTAGATTTGGGAATAAGAAAACTAATCCAAGCAGCTCAATGATTATTATGAACTTACAAAGCTTTTCCAAGGATGAAATAATGCTTTTGATCCTGAAAAAATAACTTCATTAACCATTTAATTCAATCCTACAACAGGAAATCACTAATACTAAATGCAGAAGTAGAAAGAAATAAAAAATAGAGATCCATGTGAATAAGTAGTGAAAAAAAAAAAAAATGATAGAAAGGGCTCTGAGGTTTTTGGGATGGCCAAGCCGAAGGAAACTCAGAGACCTATGGAGGAGAACAAGATTTAGAAAGCCGAACATGACACCAATCTTCATTATTTTCATCAGTAAAATTACATCCCTACAAGAAAATACAATGGACCCGTGGAAATGTGATTTCTCTCCACAAGAACACTAATGAAAATCTACCCCTAGAGGCAAATTCAACTTGGTACTTAAACCCCAAGATGGGGGAAACCATTTTATCAATTCTTCTTATTACTATATCAAATGTTCAATAGAGAGAAAGAGTATAATAATACAAATTCAAAGTCAAAATTGACTTGCCAAATCACTATCCAAAACAACCCTGTCAAATCTTCAATTTTTCCCTCAACGAACAATAGTCAAATCACCCTTAACTAGAAAGTCAACAACAGTCAAAGTGTTAATTTTAGATATGTTCTATGATTAGAGAAAAATTACTTCAATTTTCAATCACATTTAGCATGATCGTAAAATGCAGATAGAACATAAATATAAATTGCAAAAAACAAGCCAAGACAAGAGGACACAAGATGCGGCGATAGCGACGGAAAAACCCAAATGTGGGGAATATGTTCTTCAATAGTTCAGCAGAGAGAGAGAGAGAGAGAGAGAGAGAGAGAGAGAGAGAGATAGTACATATACATCAAAATTCAACATTTTGACTTAACAAAAGAAGAGAAAAGATCTTCTTTAAGAAGATTAAATATGAGGTAGTAGATCTGAACTCAGGTGATTCCATTGTTGGCATTATGATGTATGTGTTGTACTTGATGGCAATCCACTTGTAGTAGAACAACTCACTTGTATATGGTAACTAGATGAATCTACAGAAGAGATATCAAATGTGACAAAATGCATGATAGTAGTGTTTACAAATGTGATAAAATGCAGGGCAACTTCAAGGAATCAGTTCAGAAGGCATCTCACTCAGATGAAAGATCACAGTATAGTAGGTAAATAGCAAAGAATTACAGATCAGTCTTCACAGAATGAAGAAAGAGAGGTATGAGCAGGTTCACCATTGACCCGGCTGCGTATACATGCATGTTCACTATTTACAAGTCATGTATACATACACACGCACTTTCACAGAAGGAAAAGCACGTATACCTTGGAAAACTAAATTTTTGGTCTGAAGTATTTGGTCCATGGTATTTTGATCCATGGTATTAGTCCAAGGCATTTGGTCCGAGGTATTGACTCTAGGTATTTGGTCCAAAGTATTGGTCTTAAGTGGTTTTGGTCCATGGTATTGAGAAAGCCCTAAAACTATAAAAGGAGGAGAAGATCATTAGGCCAATGTATGCAAGTATCGAATATCTGATGAATTGTGAGATCTAGTATGAAGGTTATTGGGTTATAATGCATTGTTGGATTTGAACCAAGGATGTACCTTAGCAGATGATGAGGAACTAGATCTAATGATGGATTGGGAACTTAAGGCGTAAAATGAACTATCATTATGTGTTGTTGCTCATGAATATTCTAGATCTGAATACTAACGCATATATTATTCTGTAAATGATTTGATATAGGTATAACTAAAGTCTGGAATAGCTACAGAATTCTGAATCTATATTTGCAGATATATACGCTGGTTGGCTTCGAGTAAAGTGCATATGCATGTAGGTTCGAAACATGGAAGTAGTGTAGACCTTATAGAATATGTTTTAGTTTCTTCTATTTGTTGTTGCAGTGTTCTGGGTTCTGGCTTGAGTTCTAGTTACTGTATTCTGGTGACAGTATTCTGAATGATCAAATTGATGGGTTGTCAAAGTGATTGATTGATTTGGTTGTGGTTGGTTCAAAAGGGGATTGGTTCATGCAGATATATTTGATGACTGAATGATGTTGTTGATGGATCCAGTCTGAAAATTTATGAAACATGGTCCCTGGTAGAAAGGAGAAGGTTGTAGCCTTCTGTAGGCTGGCACCTACGTACTAATAAACATATCAGCTAGTACAAGAGCTAGGGGGTTGTATCTCCCTTCCAGTAGAAGCTGGAGAATAAGAGAAGGTTGTAGCCTTCTGCAAGTAGAAGCCTGCGTACTGCTATAAGACTGCACCAGTAAAAAAAATGTAAACATAATTTTCTTATTATTAAAAGAAGACAGAGACAACATCAGCAGGTGGTTTTTACTCACATTGGATTTCCACCTTATATCTTGGTGTTCTTGTGTGTTGCTTATGTGTGATGCTTGATTCTGATTTTACTGCACTGTCTAATAAAATCCTGATATACTGATTAAAGTTCAATACATGATAATTTGGGTAAATTTAAAGATCTCTGCATATACGTTCATTGCATTAAGTACAGTTTCATATACATGCTAGTTCATTGAGCTGAAGTAGTGTATACAAATCAGTTTTGAAAATTAAATTATTGATCTGAAAATACTGATTCACCTGCCCCCCCTCTAAGTATTCTTTCCAAAAATTGGTATCAGAGTAGGTCCTTCAGAAGAAGCTTTATCTCTTGAAGGATGATCCATCATCATGAGTAATCAAGAAAGCGGGGTATCCATCAAACCGCCAATCTTTGATGGGAGAAACTTTATCTATTAGAAGGTAAGAACCACATCCTATCTTCAATCACTTAGAACAGATGTTTGGGAAATCATGGAAGGAGGATATACATTTCCATCAGCAATTTCTACAGATACGACAAGTAAAAAGTAATATGAAACCAATGCCAAGGATGTCAATGTTGGCATTATGACATAGGTGTTGTCCTTGATGGTAACTCACTCAGATGACAGATCACAGTTCAGCAGGTCAACATCACAAAGTTCATATTAGAATGAATAGAGAGAGGTATACATAGGTTCACCACTGGCCAAGACGTGTATACATGCAGGTTCACTATATACAAGTCGCGTATACGTACACATGCACTTTCATAGAATGCAAGGTGCGTATATCTTGGAAAACTAATTTTTGGTTAAAGGTATTTGGTCCATGGTATTTTGATCCATGGTATTAGTCCAAGATATCTGACCTGACGTATTGACCCTAGGTATTAGGTCCAAGGTATTGGTCCTAAGTGGTTTTGGAACATGGTATTGAGTAACACCTAAGACTACAAAAGGAGGGGAAGATCATTAGGCCAAGGTACTCAAGAATTCAATATCTGATGAAGAGAAAAATCTAGTGTATAAGTTATTGGGTTATGGTGCATAGTTAAATCTCAACCAAGGATGAATCTTAGTGCTTGATGAAGGATAAGATCTAACAATGGGTCAAGATCTTAAGGCTTGAAGTGAAGTATCTTTAAGTGGTTTAATCATTTATCTGAATAACTAGTGCATGTTGTAGTCTATAAATATGATGATCTGGGATCTTTAAGTGGTTTAATCACTTATCTGAATAACTAGTGCATGTTGTAGTCTATAAATATGATGATCTGGGTATAACTAAAGTCTGGAATTGTTGTAATGATTAAATCATCATTTACAGATCTGTACACGGGTTCACTTTAGAAGAGTTGCGTGCAGACGCTCATTCTGCATATCAAAACAATGTATACATCTTAAATTTGATTTGCAAATCTGTACGTAGGTTCGCCTTGAGAAAAGAGTGTATGCACGCAAGTTTGACACATGGAAGTAGTGTATACCTTATAAAATATGTTTTAGCTACTTCTGTTCGTTGTTGCAGTGTTCTGGGTTTTGGCCTGGGTTCTAGATACAACATTCTGAAAGATTAGATTGAAGGGTTGTCAAAGTGATTGATTAATTTAGATGTGGTTGGTGCAAAGGAGATTGGTTGATGCAAATATATTTGATGATAGAATGATGTTATTGATGGATCATTTCTGAAAATTTATGAAACGTGGTCCCTGGAAGAAAAGAGAAGGTTGTAGCCTTTTGTAGGTTGGCACCTACGTACTAGTAAACATATCGTCTAGTACAAGAGATAGGGGGTAGTAGCTCCCTTATAGGAAGTTGGAGAACAGGAGAAGGTTGTAGCCTTCTTCAAGTAGAAGCCTACGTACTAGTATAAGTCTGCACTAGTACAAAAAATTGTGAAAAGGAGTTTCTTATTATTAAAAGAAGATAGAGATGATTGCAGCAGGTGGTTTTCACCCACATTGGGTTTCCACCTTATATCTTATGTTCATATGTGTGATTGTCTGTTCTGTTTTTACTACACCTAGTTATTGTTTATGTGGTTCTGATGCACTAATTAAAGATCAACATATGATGAATTAACTGAATCATAAGTTTGCAGGGTATATGCTAGTTGCCTTAAACACAGTTGTGTATACACGTGAGTTCCATTAACTGAAGTAGTGTATATGAATCTGATTATGGAAATGAAAAATTGTTTGACTTGCTAATACTGATTCACCCCCCCCAGTGTTATTTCCAACAATTGGTATCATAGCAAGTCCTTCAGAAGAAGCTTGATCGCTTGAAGGAAGATCCATCATCATGAGTAATCAAGAAAGAGAGGGATCCATCAGACCACCAATCTTTGATGGAAGCAACTTCATTTATTGGAAGGTGTTGTGGTAAAAGCACAACCCCCCATTTTTGACTTGCTCAACTCAAATAATGGGGACCCTTTCTATAAAAATTTTGGCTAAACACCTTTTTGGATTTTTATTTAGTTAATTGCCCTACGCTTTTGTTAATTTTACATTTTCTTTGGATTGTTGTTTTGATTGCTTTGTTAGAATCGATTTTTTATAAGCTTCACATTGACGTTTGTTTCGCCTCATTTGGTCAACTGGGTTGAAAATGGCACTCCTTTGAAGTCTCATCATTTATCTAACCTGGGTTAAAAATGCATAAAATGTACAATATTGCATTTTGTAAATAAATTAGTTCAATAAGGCATTAATTTTAAATATTAACCCGTAGCAAGTTTTTTACTAACATTTT
Source organism: Pinus tabuliformis (assembly GCA_031772625.1). Classification (NCBI taxonomy): domain Eukaryota; kingdom Viridiplantae; phylum Streptophyta; class Pinopsida; order Pinales; family Pinaceae; genus Pinus; species Pinus tabuliformis. Next base: position 24,832,643 of record CM062807.1, read on the forward strand.
TCATTTTTAGTTATGTGGCCAAATCATTAAGTATCTAGATTTAAGAAATTTACTCCAATTTCTTAATCAATTATTAATCTCGAAAACCCAAAATTTTCGAAGTGGCTGTAGTTTATAAAATAACCCTCCTAAAATAAAATCAAAATCAAAATTGATTGTTAATATTAAATATCAGATTAATTAAATTAATTATTATTTAAAATATAAATAATTTAATTAAACTAAAATTTAATATATATATATATATATATATATATATATATATATATATATATATATCGCATCGGGAGTTTCATATATGGCAAATTTAACAACCCCCGATACAACACCATATCCCCGATGCGATATTGGGTCGGAAGTTTTATTCGCACCAAATTTTAAAAACCCCCAATAAGCCCATTAGCCATCCCCCAATGCGATTTGCTGATCGCTTCATAACTCAATGGGGCATTAACTTAGGTTATAAAGATGATACTCCATTTGTTTTTTTTATTTTTGTCAACTCACTCATACGTATGAGTGGAGTTAATGAGTTAGGTTGGTATATATTAGTTTAAATTATAATATAATATATTAAAGTAATTATTTAATATTTTAAAATTAATTCATATATATTATTTAATTAATAAATTTTAAATTAATCATATTAATTAATTTGATTAATTTAAATTTAAATATCATTTAGATTAATATTAATTAGTTTTTTAATTAGATTAAATTCGTTTATAAATAGTTTACTAATAATTAGTTTAGTTTATAATTAGCAATTAAATTAGAATTAATTAGAGACTAATTTAGGATTAGTTTTTAATTACAATTTTTTAGCCCAGCAACAGAATTTCCAGATTCATGCCAGATTTGACTCATTAACTTTAGAAGCTCATAGAATGAGTTATACTTGGCCAAATAAGGCCCAGGACGGCTCATTGGAAAGAGAAAATCAAGGAGAATATTTCTGAGGAGATTTCATTGACAGATTTGGTCATTTATTGGGTCAAAAATCAGGCAGAAGATCAAGCTCCGAATTTTGAAAACAAAATCATTTTTCTGAGTTTTATTTTCATTGGTCCAGGCCTCTTCTAATTGCAGATTCACTCGTCAATGATATTCTTGGCCAATTAAATCATCCCAGACATCAAAAGAGAATTTATATTTTATAGAATTTGATTGGATTTGATTTAAATGCCAGCAATGCCATGTTGATTTTATTGTTGCATTTTAATTTATTTTGATTTCTTTTTGCAGGAAAACGGTGGAATAAATATGAAGAAAAGGATCTCAATCAATGAGAATGCTCCAGCAATTGGATTTGGCAGATTTCTCTTCACCAAACTTTCCTCTCAAGAATTTCTTCACAAATAGTATAAGTAATAGATTGCGGAATGGAATAAAGGGGCTGCTCTCCTCTGCAATGCTAGACTTCTAAAAGCACTACTGTAATAGGAATTTAGAGTTGTAGGAGAGAGGAGAGAAAATCTCAGATCTGGGGATTATTGAGGATTTTTGCTTTGTATCTTGAATTATGTATGAGGGGCAGAGTTTTCACTATTGTGGCTTTAGCTTTGAAAGCAGAAGTTCAAGCAATGTAAAGGACTGTTGGAGACCAAGATCAGAGAAATGGATGCAATAAATTTGTATTTTTAATACTACTGTTTTAAATATCAGTTTCATTTTTATGGTAACAGGAATGTGTCATTTTTTTCATGTTTGTGAATTATTTTCAATATGGGTAGTTTGTCTCAATGTTGTTATCATGTATCTCTGTTCTTATGGATTAATTTCTAATTTCTGAGTAACTATTTACTCAGAAATCTGCCTTATTAAAACTGATTTATTGAGTGGTAATATGTTGTGAAATATTTCCACATATTATTGTTTAGTTATTGGATTTGCTGATATGATAATCAATATCATTTATGTGAACTACTTCCTGAGTGTTGCTGGTTTATTATTTCAGTTAAAAGGTCTCAATAGGATGTGTTTTGATATCCATAATATCAGTTAATTGAACTACTTCATTAACTTGATATTCATTATAAACAGGACATATCTAAATCCCAATACTTTAATTATCTTGCTCTTAGTTGGGTTAGATCTATATCTGCCTAATTAAGATAGGATTTAGATTAATTTCTTTTGCTTGCATCATAGAATAAGCTTGCATTTAGAGTAAATTCTACATCCTTTTAAGTCCTCTCCTCAAAGAGGCAAAATTTTAGTTGTGGCTTGGCTGAACCCAAATCATCTTAAGGGTCATTCTCTTGCCTGATCAGCAAGAAGAAGTGATCTGATATCCCTGTCTATTGGTATGTAAAGATACATCATAAACCAATAGCAATAGGGAAAAGGTAACTGGACCTAGTTGAACCAATCAGAGCCACCACACCAAACGGAAAAGGAGTTGCTTTTAAGGTCCGGACCGGGTGGTTATCCCCCAATGTTGTTGCAGCGATTTTCGAGGCATCAACATTTTTGGCGCTAGAAGGAGGGCCTGCGATTTTTTGTCTATTGGAGTCTTTTCAATTTTAACATTTTGTTTATGGCCCCTCTTAAAATTCCAATATGGAGTTATATCCATGGATGTGCATCCTCCAATACTCCACCCGAAGTGGTAAGACTCTTGTCTCAGGTAAAATTCAATGGTAAGAGAAATTCTTCTGCTTTTAACCATGTCTTTCAATTTATTCAAAATGTTTCAAATTACGATTTTTAAGAAATTGATGAAGGCATTTTATGCAGAATTTTTACTCTCACATTTGCGGCAAAAGCCAGAAGCTGGTGTAGAACTCTTCTGGTTGCCTCAATCCACGGCTGGGATCAATTTGTTACAATTTTCATTTGTAAATTTGACGACTATAATTATGAACAGGTATGTAAAGAAATTGAATATCTACGAAGGTTTAAAAATGAGTTTGTTAATGATTTTCATATTCGATTTCACTTGAATTGTTTAAGATTTAAGGACGAAGATAAACCTACAGAAGAAAAATCATTAGATTGGTTTAAATATATTTTTTCTCTTCCAACCATTCCCAATCCATATGAAATTGATTCAAGCTTTGTTCCATCCCCTTCCAATACAAATAAGAATCCCAATTTGGATGTGTAAATAAATTGTGATGAAGTGGTTTCACAAAGCTTAGAAGATATTTCTCATCAAATACAAGAAGACAACACCAGCAATTTTGGAGAAAAATCTGTCTTGAAATCTGAAAGCTACTTCGAAGTAAATTCGGAAAATCAAATCACAAATCAGCAAGTACAAGCAGCAATCAAAGTAAATAAAATGCAAACTGCTGTACAAATTTCTGAATTTCTCCATGATGAGCAAATGCCAAAATCAGAGAAGCAAAGCAGCGTTCTTCAAGAAAGCATATGCACGCAAAGGAATGATCTGCAATCTGAAATTTACAATGAGCATAATGCACAAGAGCTCTCAAATAGAGACAGTTTTAAATGCATTGTTTCAGGTTCACATTTTTCCCTTTATCCTGACATTTTCAATAATGGTAATATTTTTCCTCCTGGTATTAATGATATTTCAGAAATTAAAGAGGATGAATTAAATAAACTACCATTAAGTTTTTATCAAGATAGAGAAGCAATTAATGATCATTCTTTTGCCATTAATGAACATGAAATTCTTGCTCCTCCTTGTTTGGATATATTGGATGAGATTGAAGGGAATTCTAGAGTCTTGTGAGGTCATTTATGATGATTACTCTGATATTGAGGATGTTGATTTCAATTTTTCTCAAGAGAATCCTCATGATAAAATTCAAATAACATCTGAGAATGAGGAACGCTTCAATTTAGAAATTATCCCAACCAATCCTGATTTTAGAGCAGCAAATTATCTTCATGATTTCACCATTCAAGAAAAAATTCCAATTTATGATTCATATGAGGATCAAACTCCCATTCATATTCATAATCATAATTCGTTTTCTATTTCACAAGTTGGAATTCAAAATTATACAAATTCCATAATTCTGGCCATTCCTTGTGAAAATGAAATCATTTCAAAACAATCCCAATTGTGTTGTAACATTAGTTGTAAAAATAGTGATTTCATTTTATTTTTATTTCCCCACTTATTTTGTATAAAATCAGATTTAATTTTTCAAATTTTCCACACTTTTCGCTGGCATATTGAATACCTTACTATCAAACACTCAATTGATGCATTGCCCAGTTGGGAAATTCAAGTTTCATATTATAATCATCGGCATCGAAAGATATTAATATTCCAATTTATATCAATGCTAATGTTTCATCAAAAGCTTCTATCTTTTCAAAGGCAATGTCAACAAGAGAGTGTATTTTTTCAATCTGGCCAGCAATTCAATTCAATTAACAAATTGCCATTTTATTTGAAAGGCTTCCATCCATTTTTCATTGACTCATTTGAAAATTGTTTGGAAATTTTTCCTTCAAGGAAAATTGTCAATGATTTAACATTTGTACATAACACTAACAAATTTTTTCAGGTCAAAGAATCCAAAAGCTCATCTTCACAATCTGGCCTGTTATCTCTTCCTTTGAACATTTCTCAATCCTTAATAGAAATCCATCCAGATTTTTATGATCCATTTGGGAGTCAATTGGAAAGGAAATTTCAAGGGAAAGAGATTTTAATTAAGTTCCTAACAATAACTGTACATTCTGATTTCATATTTATTTTCCTTAGTTTATTTAGATTTGTATTTTTATTACTAACATCTGAACTGTACATAAATGCGGGAATAAAAATGAGAGAATGGTTACACTGGAAATATGACTATACCTAGTCATTTTCATGTATATGGTTAGAATAGGAGTAGAATTAATTTAGTTTGTTTGTTTTATGTAGTTAATTTATTTTCAACAGTTCTGTAGATTAAAAATAAAACAAAGCAATCAACCATTCTCATACATGTTCAGTGAAAACATTTTCTCCTTATCAGAAAGTTTTAATTATTGTTTTCCTTTTTTTAATTTCTTACAACAATACCTCTACTCTACCTATTCTGAATAATCTCTTGATTAAATTCAATTAAGGTTGCACATGGCATCGATCGCTTCAAAGCCACTTTTCTTTATTTCAAGATTTCCTTCTAAGATTTTCTTTTGAAATTTATATGGTAAGGATTTGAGGATATAAAAGCTTCATGATCCCATTATCCCATGAGATGTATGATTGACTATGATAAGCCTAATTCTAATTCAATCATTATTAGTCAGTCTAACCTGTCACGGTAATCATATGAAGTTCATATTATCTTCCTCGGAATTTGCCAAAAGCTGATCTTAAGGACGTCCATTTTTCCGAGTGCACACATTCAAATCTGTTTTGACATTTTGCCTCAATTAGTGGCTTTATTCCTTTCTGATCTTTAGTTTATTATTTGATGCTACAATATGCATCATATTTATTTACTAAAGGCATTATTAAACAGTCACTATAGCAATACAGATTTTTTTCAAGCTAATTCGGAATGAGCAGAGGTAATAAATTGTTGTTTCAACTTAAAAGGGAAGACTATTTTCAAATTTATTTCTGGTAAATTCTATATTTCCTGAACATGAATAAACATATTTTATTCAGGCTGATTGCACACTTAGATTTAGAATAAATAATGAGATGATTTTAAACGAAGGGAAAATTTGATAAATCAAAGGAAGAATTTGAAGATTCATAGGGTAAAATTTGCAGACAATTTCCTTCCAGGTATGCATTTGCAAGCTCGTTCTCATCTCTTATTAGTTTCTCTTTTCCTTAGTTTATTTTTTATTCGTGTTCTGTTTTATTTGCAGGTTTTCATTTTGTTTTCAAAACTTGTAGTAAGCAGTAAACCCATTTCAAATTTGCAATAGGCTCAGGGAAATTTTATTTGTGATGCATTAGAATTTAATCATTTTTTAATTTTGCTTTTATTCAATTAGAAAATCCAATTGAAATTCCAGGAATATCATAAGATCATTCGCATCATAAGATTTCATCGGAAGTAATTCTTAGCATTTCTTTTGATAACAAATTGTTCATAAAATACCTCCGATGTATTATCCTACTCATATGCCATATCGCATTTCGCATGTCAGAGCTTTGCAGTCAAAGTATACTACCATTATTGTGAATCACCAATAATCGGCTTTACAGATATTGCGATGAACACATAATCTCGGACCCGATATGAAATTCAAATCAAGTTTAAAAAATATCGTGTCCATTTAATCGCAATAATGGTAGGAACATAATTTTAAAGGGTCGATGTCTTGGATCCGATATGTTATTAAAATATCATCATAAATCTATCGGGTCCACTCTTCATCGCATATCGGCATATCAAATATTGTTACACCATGTGCTTAAAGTTGCCGATCGTCGACTAGCCACGTCATTCATCGCATATCGGCATCGTAAGAATCATATCGTGTTACATCGGGTACCAAAAGTTTGCCAATCGCCGATATCGCAATCACTTCGTCGCATTGTTATTTATGCTTACATCAAATCTCTGACTCTGCGATGTGCGATGTGCGATATGGGAAGCACAGTGTAAATATGCCCCGACCCCCGATATAATATTTCTTTAATGATGTGATCGCTCCATCTCATAGCACAACTTCTCATCGCATATTTTCATATCGACGATTCGTCGTTGCAACCTTTGATGCGAGAACTTCCAATGCATGCCTCTAAGCCATTAACATTCAATCGATATGTGGCATAGCAACAAAATTGAATTCTTGCAAATTAAACTTAAAGCATGGTGAAGAAACATGTTGTGTGGATCATCCGATGAGGCGATATGTTAAAGCGAGCTTGGGTAACTACTATGGGAAAAAGGCAATTGATGAAAAATTTGCAGCATACAAAAAATCATTTCAATTTCTCATACATTTTAGGTTTAAATATATAATTTTGTAATTAAAAATGGAATTCAAGACCTCTATCTTCATATTTAAATTTTATTATCTTGGATTTGGTCTTGATTCTGAAAAAATTATCAAATCATGGAGTTTATATGAAACGTATAATATTCTAAGGAATAGTCATTACTGCAAATTTTCATTCTCATTTCTGATGCATTTGTTTTAATTTCAATTCCCCTCAGCACTAAGCATTCTATTTTGAAATTTTACTGCTTGCTTTAGTTTAAATAAAATAAACAATGATTTTGAGTTATAGGATTTTGGTTAGTTTGACTTCTTTATGTTTTTAATGATAATTAAAATAAGGAGTCAGCTAGTTTGTAGAAATTGATACCTTTCAGGTAAGATTAAAAGCAATTATCCAATGGTAAGATTCATGTGCCCACTTTCATTAATTTCCATTTCATCACTCTAGTTTCATTTTTGTTTCTAAATTATGCTGATATAAAACTCTGTTTTGCAGCTCTCCATTTGAAGTTTCCAATCCTCCGCTAGATCATATTTTCAAAGTCTTATACTCTTCTCCGGGCTTTATTTCAAGAAGCAGCAATAATCCTCATTGAAACAGCCACACCAGGAAGTTTCTGAACCTTTAGTTTGTTTCTTTAAGCATTCCTTTTATTAGAAAATGATTAAGATGATGCTTTGAAACAAGAAGATTAGTATCAGACATAAAGTTTTCATTGTGGCTGAATTTTACAATCACTGTTATCTAAAAACCTAAAGCTTCACAACTCTGCAAGGTATGTTTTTCTAAATCTCAACATAAGAAGGAATGATTACATGCTTATTTTCTTTTTCTTCATATTGTTGGAGACATTGGTATAAACATTCTTGTTTGAGTTTATCTTGCGAAACTTGGATTTTCCTTTCCATTTTTAGAGATTTCTTTGTTTTTATTTTTGTTTGTTGATTTCTTTTCTCATTTTAGTATAAGAATTCTTTTCCTTTGGATTTCAGCTTTGATTTTGGTGACTTTGCCATTATTTATATGGAAGGCCTATTTGTTACTTAACAATGGTCAGGATACGTGGAGAAAAATTGTTAATAGTCACCTATTAGCTTTTTCTTAAATCTCTCAGTAAAGTTTTATTTTCTTATTATAAAGGTAGACATACTTAAGGAAGAGATTACCAATCAATAGAAGTTGGCAAAGTATCATAAAATCTAAAAAATTTCTTTTTCATCAAATTGTAATCATTTTGAGATTTCAAAATTTCATTAGGATCTTTCAAAGTTCTATTATTAGTCAAGAAAAGTTATTTTTAACCAAGTAAAGACACGTTATAGCAAAGCACCTTTAACTCTGAAATTGTCATTCTTAACTCTTAAGGAGTCAATGGTTCTCCCTGTCCTGAAGAGTCTTATTTTTCTAGAGTATAATCCAAAATATATTCAAAACCTTAAAAGATAAGAGGTCTCATCATGAGCCTGCTTACCATGATCATAGGAGAAAAATAGGCTGACATTACCAAAACTGCTAAACAAACCAGGCTAATGGCTTATGATTGCAAACAATTATAAGACAAGGGGTCTCATCACGAGCCAGGTTGTTCAGTCCAATTTTAACCAGTGAATGGCATTGTCAACTATCTGGCCACCATATCAGGACAATGGCTTTTAAAATTTATTTTATATATATATATATATATATATATATATATATATATATATATATGGATTTATCTCTAGATCAATAATTCTTAAACAGATGGGATTCTGAATCATTTATGATTAAAAGGTAACTCTGTCGAAACTATAGATGTTTACTGGCAGCAGTGGCTCTACCTATGACAAAGGAGTATATTTTAAAAGCTAAGCTATAAAGTGACCCCTGCTTTATCTCTACAACTAATTAAGGACTGATGAAGAATTTTGAAATATTTTAATGTATGAGGAATTTTAAGAAAAATTACAATCAGATGATTCTTGCTTTTATTCAGACTAATGAACTTAGTCAAGCATTTCAAGCATAATTTTCTCTTCTTTAATTATTTTTACTTTAATTTTAGGAAAATTTTATTCATATCAAACAGAGATAACTGGTTCTTCTCCTGCGTGTCGCCATTGTTGTGGTAAAAACACAACCCCCCATTTTTGACTTGCTCAACTCAAATAATGGGGACCCTTTCTATAAAAAATTTGGCTAAACACCTTTTTGGATTTTTATTTAGTTAATTGCCCTACGCTTTTGTTAATTTTACATTTTCTTTGGATTCTTGTTTTGATTGCTTTGTTAGAATCTATTTTTTATAAGCTTCTCATTGACGCTTGTTTTGCCTCATTTGGTCAACTGGTTTGAAAATGGAACTCCTTTGAAGTCTCATCATTTATCTAGCCTCGGTTAAAAATGCATAAAATGTACAATATTGCATTTTGTAAATAAATTAGTACAATAAGGCATTCATTTTAAATATTAACCAGTAGCAAGTTTTTTACTAACATTTTTCATTTTTAATTATGCGGCCAAATCATTAAGTATCTAGATTTAAGAAATTTACTCCAATTTCTTAATCAATTATTAATCTCAAAAACCCAAAATTTTCGAAGTGGCTGTAGTTATTTTTATTTTTACTAAGAGTGGCTGTAGTTTATAAAATAACCCTCCTAAAATAAAATAAAAAACAAAATTGATTGTTAATATTAAATCTCAGATTAATTAAATTAATTATTATTTAAAATATAATTAATTTAATTAAACTAAAATTTAATATATATATATATATATATATATATATATATATATATATATATATCGCATCGGGAGTTTCATATATGGCAAATTTAACAACCCCCGATACAACACCATATCCCCGATGCGATATTGGGTCGGAAGTTTTATTCGCACCAAATTTTAAAAACCCCCGATAAGGCCATTAGCCATCCCCTGATGCGATTTTCCGATCGCTTCATAACTCAATGGGGCATTAACTTAGGTTATAAAGATGATACTCCATTTGTTTTTTTTTTTGTCAACTCACTCATACGTATGAGTGGAGTTAATGAGTTAGGTTGGTATATATTAGTTTAAATTATAATATAATATATTAAAGTAATTATTTAATATTTTAAAATTAATTCATATATATTATTTAATTAATAAATTTTAAAATAATCATATTAATTAATTTATAACATTTAATTAATTTGATTAATTTAAATTTAAATATCATTTAGATTAATATTAATTAGTTTTTTAATTAGATTAAATTTGTTTATAAATAGTTTACTAATAATTAGTTTAGTTTATAATTAGCAATTAAATTAGAATTAATTATAGACTAATTTAGGATTAGTTTTTAATTACAATTTTTTAGCCCAGCAACAGAATTTCCAGATTCATGCCAAATTTGACTCAATAACTTTAGAAGCTCATAGAATGAGTTATACTTGGCCAAATAAGGCCCAGGACGGCTCATTGGAAAGAGAAAATCAAGGAGAATATTTCTGAGGAGATTTCATTAACAGATTTGGTCATTTATTGGGTCAAAAATCAAGCTGAAGATCAAGCTCCGAATTTTGAAAACAAAATCATTTTTCTGAGTTTTATTTTCATTGGTCCAAGCCTCTTCTAATTGCAGATTCACTCGTCAATGATATTCTTGGCCAATTAAATCATCCCAGGCATCAAAAGAGAATTTATATTTTACAGAATTTGATTAGATTTGATTTAAATGCCAGCAATGCCATGTTGATTTTATTGTTGCATTTTAATTTATTTTGATTTCTTTTTGCAGGAAAACGGTGGAAGAAATATGAAGAGAAGGATCTCAATCAATGAGAATGCTCCAGCAATTGGATTTGACAGATTTCTCTTCACCAAACTTTCCTCTCAAGAATTTCTTCACAAATAGTATAAGTAATAGATTGTAGAATGGAATAAAGGGGCTGCTCTCCTCTGCAATTCTAGACTTCTAAAAGCACTACTGTAATAGGAATTTAGAGTTGTAGGAGAGAGGAGAGAAAATCTCAGATCTGGGGATTATTGAGGATTTTTGGTTTGTATTTTGAATTATGTATGAGGGGCAGAGTTTTCACTATTGTGGCTTTAGCTTTGAAGGCAGAAGTTCAAGCAATGTAAAGGACTGTTGGAGACCAAAATCAGAGAAATGAATGCAATAAATTGGTATTTTTAATACTACTATTTTAAATATCAGTTTCATTTTTATGGTAACATGAATGTGTCATTTTATTCATGTTTGTGCATTATTGTCAATATGGGTAGTTTGTCTCAATGTTGTTATCATGTATCTATGTTCTTATGGATTAATTTCTGATTTCTGAGTAACTATTTACTCAGAAATCTGCCTTATTAAAACTGATTTATTGAGTGGTAATATCTTGTGAACTATTTCCACATATTATTGTTTAGTTATTGGATTTGCTGATATGATAATCAATATCATTTATGTGAACTACTTCCTGAGTGTTGTTGGTTTATTATTTGAGTTAAAAGGTCTCAATAGGATGTGTTTTGATATCCATAATATCAGTTAATTGAACTACTTCATTAACTTGATATTCGTTATAAACAAGACATATCTAAATCCAAATACTTTAATTATCTTACTCTTAGTTGGGTTAGATCTATATCTGCCTAATTAAGATAGGATTTAGATTAATTTCTTTTGCTTGCATCATAGAATAAGCTTGCATTTAGAGTAAATTCTACATTCTTTTAAGTCCTCTCCTCAAAGAGGCAAAATTTTAGTTGTGGCTTGGCTGAACCCAAATCAGCTTAAGGGTCATTCTCTTGCTTGATCAGCAAGAAGAAGTGATCTGATATCCCTGTCTATTGGTATGTAAAGATACATCATAAACCAATAGCAATAGGGAAAAGGTAACTGGACCTAGTTGAACCAGTCGGAGCCACCAAACCAAACGGAAAAGGAGCTGCTTTTAAGGTCCGGACCGGGTACTTATCCCCCAATGTTTTTGCAGCGATTTTCGAGGCATCAACAAAAGGTAAGAACCATAACCTATCTTCAATCTCTTGGAACAAATGTCTTGTAAATCGTGGAAGGAGGATATACATTTCCATCTGCAATTCCTACAGATGCCGTAGGTAAAAAGCAATATGAAACCAATGCCAAGGCTGTCAATACATTATTGGGTAGTTTGTCACAATCAGAATATGTCAAAGTTATGCAGCTCAAATCTGCCAAAGAAATATGGGACAAAACCATTTTAAGCTATGAAGGAGACTCTTAGGTAAAACGTGCAAAACTGCAAACTCTCAGAATTCAATATGAATTCAAAATGCACAATGATGAGCGTATAGCTAGTTACTTCTTGCGTATAGATGAGATTGTTAATTGCATGAAGAATTTGGGTGAAGAGATAAAAGAAGTTACTTTATTTGAAAAGGTTTTAAGATCCTTGTCTGCTAAGTTTGAATCAAAAGTATCCGCCATAGAAGAAAAGCAAAATATTCAGACTATTACTATGACATAGCTGCACAGTATCTTAACTGCTTTTGAGATGAGAAAAGGAGGTCCATCAAATATGAGAGAAGCCGCATTTAAAGCTTTAGGAAAAAAAGAACTCAATGAATGAGGAAATATTTCAGAAGGAGAAGAAGAAACAAACTTTGTCAAGAAGCTTTAACAGGGTTCCGGAAGATTTAGAGGTAAACTACCTTTCAAATGTTTTTCTTGTGGAAGAGTCAGTCATTATGTTGCCAAATGTCCTCATAAAGATAAGTTTGATAAAGGTAAGAAATATGCAAGATGGAATAGAAAACAAAGTGTATGTAAGAAGAGCTACTATACACATGAAGATAGCGATGGTTTATCAATTAGTGACGAAGATTAAAATAGTAATGACTATAGACTTTTGATGGCTTTTGAAGATGATGATTTTTTTGGATGCTTTAGATGAAGATGACCTTTATGAAGAAATATCTAAACTCAAAATCTGTTTAGAAGAAAAGAATATGACTATAGATACTTTGACATTCCAACTTTTTGAAAAAGAAAAACACAATGAAAAACTAGAATGTAAAATTATGGGTCTAAGAAAGGATATTGAGAAAACAAAAGCTCTCAATCTTAGATTTGCTAAAGGATCATAAACCTTAAATGAAATTATCAAAGTGTAGCATTCTCCTCTAATAAAGACATGTCTTAGATATGCTAAATAAGCATCTCAAGCACAGAAGCCGTCAACCTCCACTAAAAGCTATCTTTATGCAGCAAAGAGTAGTGAACAATTTGATAATTGTCCGCAAAGGCATAAAGCAAATCACCAGGTAAATCAGGCTCAATTTACTTCAAGGATGAATAGAAGCTACAACCAACCTTAGGTAAATCATACTCAATCTACTTCAAGAATGAATATCAATAGAAAATACAATCAACAGGTCAGTAGATTCGATAATCACAGGAACTTCTTTAATGGCCAATGTTTTTCATGTCATAACTTTGGACACAAAGCTGCTCAATGTGTTGCTTACAAGACCATCATGACTAGAGAAACATGAAATCAAAGGAATGTGATAGAGATCATGAAAAGGTCCTAGAATAACTTTTCTCTTCTTGAAAATGAAATAGAATTCTCTATCTGCAACAACTTCAGTCATGAAGAATCTGAATCCATGAGTAAATTTTGGAAAACATATTAGAAGGAGAAAACTCTATTAAGTCCCAAAATATGGAGAAAGAAAGAACCACAAACAAAAAATGTGATATATCCTTCTATGTAGAAGGAAAATAAAATCAGTGGTACATTGACAGTCGATGCTCAAAACACATGACAGTTGACAAAGAAAAACTTCATTCATATAACTCCTTAGAAAAAGAAAAGAAGGTCTCATTTTGAAATGACACTCCTATTGTCACAAAAGGTAAAGGATCTGTTCTCTTAATAGAAAAATTTAAAGCTGGGAATGTTATGTATGTTGATGGTCTAAAGCATAACCTATTGAGTGTCAGTCAAATGTGTGATCAAGGAAATGAAGTAGTATTTAAATCAAATGGATGTGTTGTTCGTGAACTTGATATAGGAGAAACTATGATCAAAGGTATAAGAACTCCAAAAAACTTATACATACTCAAGGGAGGACAACAACAGTGCTACCTAACCAAAAATGATGAACACTGGCTATGGCACAAAAGATTGGGGCATCTAAGCTTCTCTCAAATAAGAAAATCATGCAGATTCCAAGTTGTTCGTGATCTTCCTAATATCAGCATTCCAGAAAATATAATATGCAAATCATGTCAATTTGGTAAGCAAACTAGATCGCACTTCCCTGAAAGCGAAGGATCAACTAGTAAGCCTCTTGAACTTGTTCATACTGATTTATGTAGACCATCAAGGAAAAAGTCACCTCATGGAGAAGAATAATTTATATTCTTCATTGATTTTTTTTCCAGAATGTGTTGGATAGGACTTCTAAAGCATAAAGATGAAGCATTTGAAAAGTTCAAAGCCTTCAAAGCTTTGGTTGAAAATGAATCAGATCACAAAATCAAATGCCTCAGATCTGATCGAGGAGGGGAATTTACCTTGGATGAATTCTTTGACTTTTTAGAAGAACATGGAATAAAAAGGAAATTCTCCACCACAAGGACTCCTCAGCAAAATGGAGTGGTAGAAAGGATGAACAGAACTGTTCAACAAATGGCTCGTGCTATGCTAGATGAGTCTAGAACTCCTCCAACCTTCTGGGGTGAATTTGCATTCACTGTCGTCACTATTATAAACCAAGCAAATGTTTGGGTAAAAAGCACTGAAACTCCACATGAACTTTGGTATGGTAAGACCCCTACTGTCAAATACTTCAAATTTTTTGGAAGCAAATGTTACATCAAAAGGATTGATGAAAAGCTTGGTAAGTTTGAACCTAGAGCAGATGAAGGTATTGTCCTTGGTTACTCTTCTCGAAGTAAAGGATATAAATGTTATAATAAAAGACTTGGGAAAATTATTGAAAGTATTGATGTTGTGGTTGATGAAACATGCAAAATCCAAAACAAATAAAAACCAAAGATTATGAAGAAGCTAAGGATTATCCTCCTACATCAAATCAGACTAATTTTGAAGAAGAAACCAATGAAGCACCAGAAGAAGAGATAAAAATAGAAGAAAAGACTCCATCCAGGTGTGTTCAGAAAAATCATCCAGCGACTCAAATTTTGGGATAGAAAGAGGCAGGTGTGCAGACAAGAAGAACTATTATAGAAGCATCAAGCTATATAGCATTGCTATCCTTCATTAAACCTTAAAATATAAATGAAACGTGCAAATATGAATGTTGGGTCAAGGTCATGAATGAATAACTTCAGCAAATTGAAAAGAATAATACTTGGGAATTAGTTCCTAGACCTCACAATAAGAATATCATAGGAACTAACTGGATATTCAAAAAGAAACCGAATGAAAATAGAGATGTTATTAGAAACAAGGCCAGAATTGTTTGTAAAGGATAAGCTCAACAAGAAGGTATAGATTTTGAAGAAACTTTTGCACCTGTTGCTAGACTTGAAGCCATAGGAATTTTCCTTACTCTTTCTAGTTTTTAGAAATTCAAAGGATACCAAATGGACGTAAAATCTGCCTTTCTTAATGGAGACTTAGAAGAAGAAGTCTATATTGAGCAACCAGATAGATTCATTCTTGGAAATGCTGCAAAACTTGTATGCAGACTCAGAAAGGTTGTATATGGTATAAAACAAGCTCCAAGGGCCTGGTATTACCATCTTGACAAATATCTTCATCAACAAGGTTTTTCAAAGGGATCAGCTGATAGCAATCTATATACAAAGATTGACAATAATAAATTGCTAATACTTGTGGTGTATGTTGATGATATCATTTTTGGTAGCAATGAAGAAGCCATGAGTTGGAAGTTTTCTTCGGTAATGCAGGCTCATACATCCACCGGGATCATCATCTTGGTGAGCAGCAAGAATTTGAAATGTCCCTGCTTGGTGAGCTTACATATTTTCTTGGTCTACAAGTTCAGCAAAATAAAGATGGTATTTTTCTGTCACGAACCAAATATCTCTAACAGATCTTGAAAAAAATGGCATGGAAGATTCTAAACCAGTATGTACCCCAATGGTAACAAGATGCAGTCTTAGCTCAAATGATTAATCAGCAGCAGTACATCAACCAACTTAAAGATCTATGATTGGAAGTTTGCTTTACCTAACAGGTAACCCGACCATACATCATGCATGCAGTAGGGATAGTTGGAAGATTCCAAGCAAATCCAAAGGAATCACACCTTTAGACAGTCAAAAGGATTTTCAAATATCTTCAAGGAACACAGAATTTTGGTTTATGGTATCCTAGAGATACAGATCTTACACTTCATAGATATACAAATGCAGATTGGGTAGGAAGCGTTGATGACAGAAATAACACTAGTGGTGGTGCATTCTATGTGGGTTCTAGATTAGTGTCTTAGTTCAGCAAGAAACAAAGTTCAATTGCATTATCTATAGCTGAAGCAGAATATGTGGTTGCTGCATCTTGCTACACACAACTCCTTTGGATGATGCAAACAATGCAAGACATTTAGATCACATGTACTCCACCCATCTCCATTCTATGTGATAATACAAGTGCCATTAGTATTTCAAAGAATCTAATCATACATTCCAAGACCAAGAACATACCCATCAAATATCATTTTCTACGTAAACAAGTGCTTGAACAAAAGGTCAAATTGGAGTATGTTCCCTCGAAAGAATAGGTTGTTGATATATTCACCAAACCACTACCCAGAGAGACATTTGAATATCTCAAGTAGAAGATGGGAGTAGTTGATGCATCATCCTGCTGTTAAATCCTATCTGTTTCAGAGAAAGGTTGTTATACGCGAGTTTCATGAAGCGTAGTCCTGTACATGCGCTGGTTTCTGTGGATACAATTGTGTATATGTTGGTTTGAAGAAAAGTCGTGGGCTAGACTCAAGAAGAAAGGGGTCTGATATGGTTCAGTGAATTATCTACTCTGCTTGATGATGGTTACAGTCTGTGGATGACATGTGGAAATATGTTGGCTCTCATAAGTTGTTGATAACTTGATGTATATCTTATTGATAATGATGCCTTGATAACTCTTCTATTATGTGAAATGATCAGATCTGATAGTGATCATCTGGCACAGGTTTAGGGGGAGAATATGCTTCTAATAATGCATTGTGGGCATTATCTTAGAAAATGTTGGTACATATTCACATAGTTGTTTTTTATTCAGGTTGAATAGGTTCAGGGGGAGGACATGCTTGCTGGTCTGGATGCTGATTGACAGATGTTGCTAGTGATAGTTGCTAATGACTATCATGGTATTGTTTAAGATATTTTGTCTCTGTTATATATGTCATGTATATTTTTTAATGAAAAGGTCATGAAATGGCCTAATCTGTTACCCCACTATGCATGGGATGGATGATGTAATGTTTCTTTATTTGACATGTATAAACAATTGGTATATCCCCACTTGGTTGGGAGATGGATGTATGTATGAGTCATCGGTGATAGGAAGGTCATTTATGATGTATGTATAGAGTCATGTTCTTCTTTTAGAACATATTTTTGTAGACCTTTCTTATATTCAAGGGGACCATGGACTCGATCGTGGAGCTCAATCATCACCCTTCAGCATATTAGAGAATTTAACATGTACTCAGGGGGAGCATAACCCTTTGCCCTTGATGACAAAGGGGGAGAGTGACTTGGGGTTGCCATCAAGTCCAAAAGGGGGAGATTGTTGGCATTATGACACAAGTGTTGTCCTTGATGTCAACTCACTCAGATGACAGATCACAGTTCAGGAGGTTAACAACCCAAAGTTCAGATCAGAATGAAGAAAGAGAGGTATACGCAGGTTCACCATTGGAAAAGATATGTATACACGTGTGTTCACTATATAAAAGTCGCGTATACGTACACACACACTTTCACAGAATGCAAGGCGCGTATATCTTGGAAAACTAAGTTTTGGTCCAAGGTATTTGGTCCATGGTATTTTGATCCATGGTATTGGTCCAAGGTATCTAGTTCGAGGTCTTGACCCCACGTATTAGGTCCAAGGTATTGGTCTTAAGTGGTTTTGGTCCATGGTATTGAGTAAGGCCTAAGACTATAAAAGGAGGGGAAGATCATTAGGCCAAGGTACTCAAGCATTGAATATCTGATGAAGAGAAAAATCTAGTGTATAGGTTATTGGGTTATGGTGCATAGCTAGATCTGAACCAAGGATGAACCTTAGCGCTTGATGAAGCATAAGATCTAATAATGGGTCAAGATCTTAAGGCTTGAAGTGAAGTATTTTTATGTGGTTTGATCATTTATGAATAACTGGCGCATGTTGTAGTCTATAAATATGATGATCTGGGTATAATTGAAGTATGTAATTGTTGTAATGTTTAAATCATCATTTACAGATCTATACGCAGGTTCACTCTAGGAAAGGTGTGTATACATGCTCGTTATGCATATCAAAACAGCGTATACATATTACATTTGATTTGCAGATTTGTACGCAGGTTCACCTTGAGAAAAGAGCGTATGCACATAGGTTCGACACATGGAAGTAGCGTATATCTTATAAAATATATTTTAGCTGCTTTTATTTGCTGTTGTAGTGTTCTGGGTTCTGGCTTGGGTTCTGGTTACTGTATTCTGGTTATAGCATTCAGAAAGATCAGATTGAAGGGTTGTCAAAGTGATTGATTCATTCAGTTGTGGTTGGTGCAAAGGAGATTGGTTGATGCAGATATATTTGATGATCGAATGATGTTATTAATGGTGGTTGAAGGGAAAGTACCCCTAGGGTCCTTTGGGCTAAGACTCTACCAGACTGAAAATTTCTTATTCAAAGAAACACACACACACAGCCATCATTTTTACTTTTAAGCAAATTCTAATGTTTAGGGCACATACCTAAGGTCCTACGTTCGAGAAGACCGTTAGGGTGCAAACCCTTCTTGGAGTTCCCTTCTTCTTTCTTTGACCTGCAAGATCAAAAAATCAAAGAACACAACAGTACCTGTACAAATACTTATGTATAAATCATCTTCATGCTATAAAGTTAGTTATAAAAGATCTTTAAGTAACCACTTTCATAAGAATTCAACACAAGAATCTCATAAGCATAAAGAAAGATTATTCGGGAACAAAGATGTGTTTCTTTATATATAAAGGCAAATAAAGTACATATATCGGAAAGATATCACCTGAACACCTTCAGCAGGCTCCAAGCAAGCTTCCTCCCGGATTCGTTCCAGCCTCAAGCCTCCGACAAGAGCTCCTTCCAAGTCCTACTCAAATGATGGCATCAAGGATGAATGATCACCAATACACATGGAAACAAGGGTTTCCTATGCAAGATGGGGGAAGTGCAGAAAGCACCAAGGACTTCAGACCTGGTCTAAGGGGAAAATCTCAGCATAATAATCCTGCTCTCCTTTCTCTCTCCCCTTGGCCTTTCCTTTGATGTCTTTTTATACCCTCTCCAAAGTAGTTTTTTAGTTAGGAGTTAGTTGGGAACAGTTGGGCCACGGGCAATAACAGGTGATCCAGCAGGTAAAACCCACGATCTCCGCTCGAAAAAGAGGAATTTATTATTTTTTAAGTGTTTTAATAGATACACGCGGGTTGGGTATAACAGACCCGCGTGTACACGCGTTTAACTCAGGGCAATGTCGCGTATAGGGAATAAAACACTGTTTTTTAAATTTTTGGACCAGGTCTGGAAGGAGGGGTTGCCCTAGGCCATGAGTGCAGCATCACAAACCATAAGAGTGAGATTTGGAGCTATAACAAATGGATCCAGTCTGAAAATTTATGAAACGTGGTCCCTGGAAGAAAATAAAAGGTTGTAACCTTTTGTAGGCCAGCACCTATGTACTTGTAAACATATCAGCTAGTACAAGAGCTAGGGGGTAGTAGCTCCCTTCCAGAAGAAGCTGGAGAATGAGAGAAGGTTTTAGCATTCTACAGGTAGAAGCCTACGTACTAGTATAAGTCTGCACCAGTACAAAAAATTGTAAAAAGAAGATTCTTGTTTAGATATCTTCGGCAAAATCACATAACCAATCTTTTGTCGACGCGTTTCGAACCAACCAGTGTGGTTCATCGTCAGGACAAGTTGAAGAACTGATCTGGCTTAGCGAGAATAAATAGAGTGTGCAGAGATTCCAACAGCTAAATCCTAACGGCTAATTTTGACCCGGTCAAACCACTAAATTAGTTAGTTAATATTTCTCGAAGAAAGCTAAATTAGGTAAATCAAGGAAATTCAATTGTTAATTTAAAAATAAGTATATTATTATTATTATCCCAAATATTAAGAGAAATTTATATTATAATTATAATGGTCATAATATATATTAATTAATCTCTAAACAATTATTATTCCAATATAAATTACAAGTAAAGATAATCCATTACTAATATTTTTAGAATTTAGTTATCCTAGGTGATTGAGTCATAATTATTTAATGGTCCTTGGTAAGATAGATCTTGTTCTTTAGAATATATCATATTTATTGTTTAAATTAAATGGTCCATTAAAATGATAAGTTATATAAAAATAATTATAAAATATTATCAAACAAATTGTTAAACCATTAATATTTCTAGAAATTAGTTATATTAGGTAAATCCATAATCTAGGGTCGTTAAAGCTAGGTCTATTAATAATAGTATAACTAATATCATAACTAATCTTTTAAACCTAATGGTCAAATAATCAATATTAGAACTATATTTATTATTCCAATAAAATATTGAGGTTAACTAAGACTATAGGTAAACATATTATTACTTACAAGATGAATATCATAATCTAGGGTTGATATATCATAATCTATCCTTAAAACTTAATGGTCAAAATTCTAATAATAATCATTATTTAATCAATATTTATTTATTCCAAAAATATTACAGTTAACTATGTCATTAATATTGTGAGGAATAAAGCGGGTCTTTTCTAGTCATTAGTTAAAGGGAAACTTAATTCTAAGGCTAAGAAATATATAAAGTATAAATAATGAAATTAAGGAGAACAAATCTAATTTCATTATTTATACTTTATATATTTCTTAGCCTTAGAATTAAGTTTCCCTTTAACTAATGACTAGAAAGACCCGCTTTATTCCTCACAATATTAATGACATAGTTAACTGTAATATTTTTGGATTAAATAAATATTGATTAAATAATGATTATTATTAGAATTTTGAACATTAAGTTTTAAGGATAGATTATGATATATCAACCCTAGATTATGATATTCATCTTGGAAGTCATAATATGTTTACCTATAGTCTTAGTTAACCTCAATATTTTGTTGGAATAATAAATATAGTTCTAATATTGATTATTTGACCATTAGGTTTAAAATATTAGTTATGATATTAGTTATACTATTATTAATAGACCTAGCTTTAACGACCCTAGATTATGGATTTACCTAATATAACTAATTTCTAGAAATATTAATGGTTTAACAATTTGTTTGATAATATTTTATAATTATTTTTATATAACTTATCATTTTAATGGACCATTTAATTTAAACAATAAATATGATATATTCTAAAGAACAAGATCTATCTTACCAAGGACCATTAAATAATTATGACTCAATTACCTAGGATAACTAAATTCTAAAAATATTAGTAATGGATTATCTTTACTTGTAATTTATATTGGAATAATAATTGTTTAGAGATTAATTAATATATATTATGACCATTATAATTATAATATAAATTTCTCTTAATATTTGGGATAATAATAATAATATACTTATTTTTAAATTAACAATTGAATTTCCTTGATTTACCTAATTTAGCTTTCTTCGAGAAATATTAACTAACTAATTTAGTGGTTTGACCTGGTCAAAATTAGCCGTTAGGATTTAGCTGTTGGAATCTCTGCACACTCTATTTATTCTCACTAAGCCAGATCAGTTCTTCAACTTGTCCTGACGATGAACCACACTGGTTGGTTCGAAACGCGTCGACAAAAGATTGGTTATGTGATTTTGCCGAAGATATCTAAACAATGTTATGGATCACAGAAGTCTAAATTCCTTAAGAAGATTCTTATTATTAAAAGAAGATAGAGACGACTATAGCAAGTGGTTTTCACCCACATTGGGTTTCCACCTTATATCTTGTGTTCATGTGTGTGATTGTCTATTATGTTTTTACGGCACCTAGTTACTGTTTATGTGGTTTTGATGCACTGATTAAAGATCAATAGATGATGAATTAACTGAATCATAAGTTTGCAAGATATATGCTAGTTTCCTTAAACACAGTTGTGTATACATGAGAGTTCCATTAACTGAAGTAGCGTATATGAATCTGATTATGGAAATGAAAAATTGTTTGACTTGCTAATATTGATTCACCCCCCATCTCATTATTATTTCCAACAGTCAATACATTATGGGGAAGTCTATCACAATCAAAGTTTGTCAAAGTTATGCAACTCAAATTAGCCAAAGAAATATGGGACAATATCATTCTAAGCTACGAATGAGACTCTCAAGTAAAATGTGCTAAACTGCAAACTCTCATAATTCAATATGAAACTCTCAAGATGCATAATGCTAAAAGTATAGCTAGTTACTTCTTATGTATAGATGAGGTTGTTAATTGCATGAATAATTTAGGTGAAGAAATAAAGGAAGTTACCTTAGTTGAAAAAGTTTTAAGATCATTATCTGCTAAATTTGAGTCAAAAGTATCTACCATAGAAGAAAAACAGGATCTACAGACTATTACTATGACACAGCTTCATGGAATCTTAACTGCCTTTCAGATGAGAAAAGGAGGTCCATTAGATATGAGAGAAGCCACATTTAAAGCTTCAGCAAAAGGAAAAGAAGAAGTCAATGAATCAGGACATATTTAAGGAGAAGAAGAGGAAGTAAACTTTGTCAAGAAGCTTCAACAGGGTTCCGGAAGATTCAGAGGTAAATTACCTTTCAAATGTTTTGCTTGTGGTAGAGTCGGTCATTATGCTGCCAAATGTTCTCATAAAGATAAATATGATAAATGGAAGAAATCTGCAAAATGGAATAGAAAACAAAGTATAAGTAAAAAGAGCTACTATATTGATGAAGATAGTGATGGTTTATCAAATAGTGATAAAAATTAAAATAGTAATGACTATAGACATCTGATGGCTTATGAAGATGATGACTTTTTGGATGCTTTAGATGAAAATGACCTTTATGAAGAAATCTCTAAACTCAAAATCTGTTTATAAGAAAAGAATATAATTATAGATACCTTGACATACCAACTTGCTGAAAGAGAAAAACACAATAAAAAACTATAATGTGAAATTGTGGGTCTAAGAAAGGATCTTGAGAAGAAAAAAGCCCTCAATCTTAGATTTGCTAAAAGATCAGAAACCTTAAATGAAATTATCAAATTGCAGCATTCTCCTCTGATAAAGACAGGTCTTGGATATAATGGAGAAGCATCTTAATCATAGAAGCCATCAACCTCCACTAAAATCTATCTTGATGCAGCAAAGAGCAATGAACAGTTTGACAATAGTCAGCAAAGACATAAAGCAAATCACCAGGTAAATCAGGCTCAATTTACTTCAAGGATGAACAGAAGCTACAATTAACCTCAGGTAAATAGTACTCAATTTGCTTCAAAGATAAATATAAATAGAAACTACAATCACCAGGTCAGTAGATTCAATAATCGCAGGAACTTCTTTAATGGTCAATGTTTCTCATGTCATAATTTTGGACACAAAGCTACTCAATGTGTTGCTTACAAAACCATCATGACTAGATAAGCATGAAATCAAAGGAATGTGATAGGGATCAAGAAAAGTTCCTATAATAACTTTTCTCTTATTGAAAATGAAACAGAATTCTCAATCTGTAACAACTTTGGCCATGAAGAATTTGAATGGAGGAGTAAATTTTGGCAAATATCTCAAAAGGATCAAACTCCATTAAATCCCAAAATATGGAGAAAGAAATAATCACAAACAGAAAGATGTGGTATAGCCTTGTATGCAGAAGGACAAGAAAACCAATGGTACATCGAAAGTGGATGCTCAAAACACATGACAGATGACAAAGGAAAACTACACTCATATAATGCCTTAGAAAAGGAAAAGAGAGTCTCATTTGGAAACAACACTCCTGCTGTCATAAAAGGTAAAAGCTCTGTTTTCTTAAAAGAAAAGGTTAAAGCTGGGAATGTTATGTATGTTGATGGCTTAAAGCATAACCTCTTGAGTGTGAGTCAAATGTGTGATCAAGGAAATGAAGTAGTGTTTTGATCAAATGGTTGTGTTGTCTGTGGGCTTGATACAGGAGAAAACATGATCAAAGGTACAAGAACTCCAAACAACCTATACATACTCAAGGGAGGACAAAAATAGTGTTATCTAAGCAAAAATAATGAAAACTAGCTATGGCACATAAGATTGGGACATCTAAGCTTTTATCAAATAAGAAAAGCATGTAGATTCCAGGTTGTTTGTGATCTTCAAGATATCAACATTCTTGAAAATAATATATGCAAATCATGTCAATTCGATAAGCGAACCAGATCTCACTTCATCAAAAAGGAAGGGTCAGCTAGTAAGCCTCTTGAACTTGTTCGTATTGATTTATGTGGACCATAAAGGAAAAAGTAACCTCATGGAGAATAATACTTTATATTGTTCATTGATTATTTTTCTAGAATGTATTGGATAGGTCTTCTAAAGCATAAAGATGAAGCATTTGAAAAATTCAAAGCCTTCAAAGCTTTGGTTGAAAATGAATCAGATTGCAAAATCAAATGCCTTAGATCTGATCGAGGAGGGGAATTTACCTCAGATGAATTCTTTGACTTTTGTGAACAACATGCAATAAAAAGGTAGTTCTCCACCACAAGGACTCCTCAACAAAATGGAGTTGTAGAAAGGATGAATAGAACTATTCAGCAAATGGCTCATGCTATGCTAGATGAATTTGGACCTCCTGCAACATTCTGGGGTAGAGCTGCATTCGTCTTTGTCACTATTCTCAACAAGAAAATGTTCTAGTAAACAACACTAAAACTCGACATGAACTTTGGTATGGTAACACTCCTACTGTAAAATACTTCAATGTTTTTGGAAGCAAATGTTACATCAAAAGGGCTCATGAAAAACTTGGTAAGTTTGAACCCAAAGCAGATGAAGGTATTCTTCTTGGCTACTCTTCTTGAAGTAAAGGATATAAATGTTATAATAAAAGACTTGGGAAAATTATTGAAAGTATTGATGTTGTGGTTGATGAAGCATGCAAAAATCCAAAACAGATAAAAACTGAAGATTATGACAATAAAGAAGATGAGGATTATTTTCCCACATCAAATCACACTGATTCTGAAGAAGAAACTGGTAAAGCACCAGAAGAAGAGATAACAATAGAACAAAAGACTTCGTCCAAGTATGTTCAGAAAAATCATCCAGAAACTCAGATTTTAGGGGAAAAAGGGGTAGGTGTGCAGACAAGAAGAACCATTGCCAAAGCCTCAAGCTATCTAGTATTACTATCTTCCACTGAACCTCAAAATGTAAATGAATCATGCAAAGATGAATGTTGGGTCAAGGCCGTGAATGAAGAACTTGAGCAAATTGAAAATAATATTACTTGGGAATTAGTTCCTAGACCTCATGATAAGAATATCATAGGAACCAAATGGATATTCAAAAACAAGCTAAATGAAAATGGAGAAGTTATCAAAAACAAGGCCAAACTCATCTGCAAAGGATATGCTCAATAAGAAGGTATAGATTTTGAAGAAACTTTTGCACCTGTTGCTAGACTTAAAGCCATAAGAATGTTTCTTGCTCTTTCTAGTTTTCATAAATTCAAAGTATACCAAATGGATGTAAAACTTTCCTTTCTTAATGGAGACTTAGAAGAAGAAGTCTATATTCAACAACCAGAAGGATTCATTCTTAAAAATGATGAAAAACTTGTATGCAAACTCAGAAAGGTTGTCTATGGTCTAAAACAAGCTCCAAGGGCCTGGTATTACCATCTTGACAAATATCTCCACCAACAGGGTTTTTCAAAGGGGTCAGCAGATAGCAATCTATATATAAAGATGGACACTGATAGATTGCTAATAATTGTTGTGTATGCTGATGATATCTTTTTTGGTAGCAATGAAGAATCCATGAGTTAGAATTTTGTCTCAGTAATGCAGCAAGAATTTGAAATGACCTTTCATGGTGAGCTTACCTATTTTCTTGGTCTACAAGTTCAACAAAATAAAGATGGTATTTTCCTCTCACAAACGAAATATCTCAAACAGATCCTAAAAAAGTATGGCATGGAAGATTCTAATCCAGTATGTACCCCAATGGTAACAAGAATCTTAGCTCAAATGATGAATCAGAAGCAGTACATCAACCAAATTACAGATCCATGATTGGTAGTTTGCTTTATCTAATAGGTACCTGACTGGATATCATGCATGTAGTGGGAATAATTAGAAGATTCCAAGAAAATCCAAAGGAATCACACCTTCAGGCAGTTAAAAGGATTTTCAAATATATTCTTGAAGGAACATAGAACTTTGGTTTATGGTATATTAGAGATACAGATCTTACACTTCATGCATATACAGATGCAGATTGGGCAGGAAGTGTTGATGACAAAAAAAGCACTAGTGGTGGTGCATTCTACATGGGTTCTAGGTTATTGTCTTGGTTCAGAAAGAAACAAAGTTCAATTGCATTATCTACAGCTGAAGTTGAATACGTAGCTGTTGCATCTTGCTGCACACAACTACTTTGGATGATGCAAACCTTGCAAGACATTCAGATCACATGTAGTCCACCCATCCCCATTCTATGTGATAATACAAGTGCCATTAGTATTTCAAAGAATCTAGTCATGCACTCCAAGACCAAGCACATAACCATCAAATATCATTTTCTACGTGAGAAATTGCTTGAAAAAAAGGTAAAACTAGAGTATGTTCCCTCCAAAGAATAAGTTGCTAATATATTCACTAAATCATTGCCCAGAGAGACATTTGAATATCTCAGGAAAAACTTGGGAGTAGTTGTTGCATCATCCTGCTATTAAAACCTATTTTCTTCAAATAAAGGTGGTTATAAGCGATTTTCATAAACCGTAGTCGTGTACATACGCGGGTTTCTGTGGGCACAGTCGCGTATATGTTGGTTTAAAGAAAAGCAGTGGGCTAGACTCAAGAAAAGGGGTCTGCTATGGTTCTATTAATTATCTGAACTATTTTATGATGGTTTCAATCTGTTGATAACATGTGGAAATATATTGGTCCTCATAAAGTTGTTGATAACTTGATGTATATTTGATTGATGATGATGCCTTGATATCTCTTACTGACATATGCAATGATAAGATCTAACAATGAACAGGAGGAACAAATTCGGGTGGAGAACATGGTTGATGATATTTTGGGACATATACAGGTTGTTGGTCTGGATGTTGTTGACAGATGTTGCCGATGGTGTAGATCATATGATAATTGCTAATGACTATCATGGTCTTGTTTAAGATATTTGGTCTCGGTTATATATGACATGTATATCTTCTAATGTAACAGTCATCAAAAGGCCTAATTTGTAACCCCACTATGCATGGGATGGATGATGTAGTGTTTATTGTTTTTGATATGTATAAACAATTGATATATCCCCACTTGGTTGGGTGGATGAGTCAAATTTGTTATATCCCCACTTGGTTGGGTGGATGAGTCAAATTTGTTATATCCCCACTTGGTTGGGAGATGAATGTATGTATGAGTCATTGGTGATAGGAAGGTCATTTGTGATGTATGTATAGAGTCATTTTCTTCTTTTTGAACAACTTTTCACAGAATTTTCTTATGCTCAGTGGGAGCATGGACTCGATCATGGGATCTCAATCAGCACATCAGAGAATTCTACATGCACTCAGGGGGAGCATGACCCTTTGCCCTTGATTTCAAAGGGGGAGAGTGACTTGGTGTGGTTGTTCCCATCAAGTCCAAAAGGCGATATTGTTGGCATTATGATGTATGTGTTGTACTTGATGGCAATCCACTTGTAGCAAAACAACTCACTTATATATGGTAACTAGATGAATCTACAGAAGAGATATCAGATGTGACAGAATGCATGACAGTAGTGTTTACATATGTGATAAAATGTAGGGCAACTTCAAGGAATCAGTTCATAAGGCAACTCACTAAGATGAAAGATCACAGTATAGCAGGTAAATAACAAAGAATTATAGATCAATCTTCACAGAATGAAGAAAGAGAGGTATATGCAGGTTCACCATTGACCAAACTACATATACACGTAGGTTCACTGTTTACAAGTTGCGTATACGTACACACGCACTTTCACAGAAGGAAAAGCGCGTATACCTTGGAAAACTAAATTTTTGGTCTAAAGTATTTGGTCCATGGTACTTTGATCCATGATATTGGTCCAAGTTATCTAGTCTGAGGTATTGACCCTAGGTATTTGGTCCAAGGTATTGGTCCTAAGTGGTTTTGGTCCATGGTATTGAGAAAGGCCTAAAACTATAAAAGTAGTTGAAGATCATTAGGCTAGTGTGTGCAAGTATCGAATATCTGATGAATTGTGAGATCTAGTATGTAGGTTATTGGGTTATGGTGCATTACTAGATCTGAACCAAGGATGAACCTTATCGGATGATGAGGAACTAGATCTAATGATGGACTGGGAACTTAAGGTGTAAAATGAACTATCATTATGTGTTGTTGCTCATGAATATTCTAGATCTGAATACTAACGCATATGTTATTATGTAAATGATCTGGTTTGGGTATAACTAAAGTCTGGAATAGCTGTAGAATTATGAATTTATATTTGCAGATATATATACACTGGTTGGCTTTTAGTAAAGCAAGTATGCACATAGATTCGACACATGGAAGTAGCGTATACCTTATAGAATATGTTTTAGTTACCTCTGTTTGCTGTTGTAGTGTTCTGGGTTCTTGCTTGGGTTCTGGTTACTGAATTCTGGTGACAACATTCTGAATGATCAGATTGATGGGTGTCAAAGTGATTGATTGATTCGGTTGTGGTTGGTTCAAAAGGATATTGGTTGATGTAGATATATTTGATGATTGAATGATTTTGTTGATGGATCCAGTCTAAAAATTTATGAAATGCGGTCCCTGCTAGAAAGAAGAAGTTTGTAGCCTTCTGTAGGCCGGCACCTACGTACTAGTAAACATATCAACTCGTACAAGAGCTAGGGGTTGTAGCTTCCTTCCAGTAGAAGCTGGATAAGGAGAGAAGGTTGTATCCTTCTACAGGTAGAAGCCTGCGTACTGGTATAAGACTGCACCAGTACAAAAATTGTAAATAGAATTTTCTTCTTATTAAAAGAAGATAGAGACAATAGCAATGGGTGGTTTTTACCCACATTGGGTTTCCACCTTATATCTTGGTGTTCTTGTGTGTTTCTTATGTGTGATGCTTTATTCTACTTGTACTGCACTGTCTAATGAGTTCCTGAATATTGATTAAAGTTCAATACATGATAATTTGGGTAAATCTAAAGATCTCAGCATATACGTTGGTTTCATTAAGTACAGTTGCATATACACGCTAGTTCACTGAGTTGAATTAGCGTATACAAATTAGTTTTGAAAATTAAATTATTAATCTGATAATACTGATTCACCCCCCCCCCCCCCCGCTCAGTATTATTTCCAACATCCATCACCATGTTGTACCCATCACTAAGCTGTGTCCATCACTGTGTTGCACCTCATCATCATGCTACACTTATCCACTATGTTGCATCTCATCACGTTGCACTAATCATCACTATGTTACATCTCATTATGTTGCACTAATCATCACTGTGCTGCACCATGTTGTACCCATCATCACTATGTTTCATCTCATCATGCTGCACTAATCATCACTATAGTCTATGTTGCACCACACTGCACCCATCATCACTGTGCTGCATCTCATCACGCTGCACTAATTATCACTGTGCTACACCATGCTGCACCCATCATCCATATACTGCATCTCATCATGATACACTAATGGAGGAAGCTTTCCCCACCAAAATCCCTTGATTAGTGGATCTGATCCCTTGATTAGTGGAACACATTCCTAGATTTTCTCAATCATTGGAGTTCCACAATATATGCCATAATTCCATAATATTTTGTTGATTTATTATTTATTATTTATCCTCCTGTAGTAGGGAACAAGTCCCTAAATTATCTCCTCCTCCAAATCTTCATAATCTACCCAATATTCTCATAATATTCCACAAAATTAAATAATATTAGGCACAAATATGCAATTATTTGTAAGCCTTCCTAATGAATATATTAAAGTTAAAAATACATTATCTAATGTAGAAAGAGAGGTTTAATGTGCTGAAGGATGGTCATAGGCCTTAAATTATGTTTTAATTTAGAGTCATGGGCCTTAATTTATGTCTAATTTAGAGGCCCCATCATACCTCCCTACTGAAAGTGTTGCTTATCCTCTGAGAAACTTAGTGACCTCATTGTTCCTCATCCATGGCCCTGGTGGCCTTTCTCTTGTGCATTAATAATATTGGCTGCAAGTTCTACAAGGACAAGCCCAAGAACATATTTCTACAAAGAAAAATCGTTGTTTCTTGAGACCACTAGCTTGCTTTCTTTCCCTTATTCAAGATGAGTTCTTGAATACTTTTTAGTTTAGCAAGGTCCTCCACACTCTTTTCAACCTTTTTCTACCTTGTTCTTCCATTAGGACACCTCTAAAACCTTCAAAATTCATTTAGATGAGAGCTAGGACATCTTGTAGTAATTCCTGTCAAAACTAGAGGAAACCTTGTTAAAACTACAGGAAACCAGTTTTGAGCATAAATGATAGTCTAAGGTTAGGGAGGGCCCTCAACTTGACTCCCATGCCTTTTTCCCATTTTGAGGCCTTGTACAAAAGATAGAAAGAGATTGGAGTCCTCTTGGAAAACATCTTTTCATCACTGTAGTTTGAGTTTTGTTTTGATGGTGCATGCCTCATTTCCTTTTGTTACCTTGTTCTTCTCTCTTGTGGCCTAGATGGTTGCCTAATGGTCTTGGAGTTCTCTGTTTTGATTAGGTCTCTCTTAAGCTCTGTCATCTTGGGGTTTAGCATAATTTGTTCTTTTCTTCTTTCTTGTAGCAAAATTATGCCTTCCTATAGTAGTCATTCCTCCTCTTTCAAAGTCTTCTAACTGTATGGGAGTGATGAGAAATGATGAAGAGGGATTGCATGATGATGCGAGGGCTCAACAGAAGTAGTGTAGGTTTGTGAAAATGGAGAGGATGCTCTGTTTTATTTTTCAAGAATGAAATGGGATGGATGAATGATGAATAGATAGTGAATATGAAGTGGATGGAGTGTTTGGAGTGCTATAGTGACTTGGCCTTTGCAAATATTTATTCTTTTAATTGTTGTCCTCGTTCCTTGAAATCATCACCCTTCATAATTTGACTTTTCAACAATGCATCAATGAAGGAGTGAGTTGCAATTAACTAGTTGAAGGCAGTTGATACTGCTGACCGATCCTTAGCTTATAAAACCTCATCTCTCATGCATTGATAACAAATTTATAACTATAATATTCTCAAGAGAATAGATTAAGAATATTGCATACCTGTACCTACCTGATAGTTGTTGGAGAAACCTGCATGCTGTTGCTGATTTGATGTTGATGTGCAGGTGTTGGATGGTGATGTTGATGATCCTAATGTTGTTGCTAATCTCTAGAGGAGCTTATTTGACCTCTAGATCTCCATGTTGAAGCTGACTACAAATCTCTGACTACTTCATCATCATATCCCCTCAATTTTTCAAAGAAACCCATCCAATTGTGCCTTGTGATTATCTCTAGTACAAGAGGGTGTTGATAAATCCTCACTATGTTGATGGGTTCCCCCTGTCATTTTTCTCTGATAGATGGAGGTTTGTATAGGTCTGATACCAAATTTAAAAATTATTTGTATACAATTCCCTTATGCTGCAATCACTTTCAACAAACTAGAAGGGTTTTTTATGTTCCTTTTACTTGGAAAAATGTGGGGAAATGTAGAGCCTACCTCCTTAACACTGCTTGATGAATCCAACCTCTATTTTTCCCTTTTAAAACTACTCACTACCAATCCTGTAGGTGTTGTTCTATATCATGTAGGATCTCAGGGAATCCTGTAGGTTTTCAGGACATCGACTTGTTTTGTCCATATCTCCCAAATGGTAGAATGGATTGACCTGAAACTTTATGATTATGTTGCCATAATCATTATGCACCTCCCCATAAAACATATTTGGTTAATGGATGCATGGATCTCGAGAAAAAATAAAAATGGTTGAAGGTGATGGAGGCTGATTTCTGGGAAACTGTGAACTAAAATTTTCTAAAATTGCTTGGGCATGTTAACATCATCCATATGCATCTCCCCATGAAACAAATTTTTAAATGTATGCACGCATATCAATAAAATGCAAAATGATTGTAGGTGATGGAGGTTGATTTCTCAAAAATTGTGCACTGAAATTTGTTGAAATTGCTTGAGCATGTTACCATCATCCATATGCATCTCCCCCTTAAACAACTTGGCAAATGGATGCACAGTTTTTAAGTTATGGCAAAAACAAATTTCTGCTCAATGTATTTTTGTATTCTATAGTAAAACAGAGCATCCTATAGTTTTTTAAGACAGAAAGAAAATTGAATGGTAGAAGCTTGAGAATGACGGGTTGATGGTGAAAATAGATGAAGGTGATGGATTGGCATGGCCTTGGTCTTGTTGGAGCATTTGAGCAAAGGAGGAGAAAGTCAAAATTTGACTTATTTTGACTAGGCTTGATCAATTTTCCTTTTGGTACCAACTTTTTCTTGTTGCTTGCAAATGTTGGAGAGTACATGCATTCATTAGAGAGATGCATGGAGAAAGGATTTCTTTTATTTTTTATTTTTTTCTCTTTTCTTCTTCTAGGCCTACTAGCTGCATCAATGAGGTGTTCAACTAGTACATCTGCCTAGGCACCTCAAAGGAGGTTTTCACCTAAGATATTCAATTTTTTCTCTTTTTCCTTTCTTCCCAACCCATTGACTGCCTCATGGAGATTTTCAATCAATGAGTCAATCTCAGGTGCCTCTAAGGAGGTTTTCACCTAATATTTTTATTTTTTCCTCTTCTTTTTTTTCATCATTTTTTTCTACCCTACCCTACTTGAAAAACAAAATCACTTTCAAGTATAAGAATACTTCCAATGGAGCCATGTGCACATCAAGATGATAGACAAAATGATGTGGAGGCTTGAAATGTATGTTTTGACATGTACCTGGATTTGAAAGATCAAATGATTTGACTTTGATGATATCAAGCATATTTGAAGAAGAGGGTATTATTGCAACTTAATGATTGTCTCGAACCATATTTCAATATAGTTGTGATGCCCCTAGTCCACTTGCTGATTTGGATCATCATGGATGTCTTCTTCTTCCATGACCATCAAATCTTCCTCTTTTTGCTGATTATTCTCTTGAACACATGGATGACTTGATGATAACCATGAGGGAACTTTCTCAATCTCTGATTTTATTGTTTGCTCTTTATTAAGTGCATCCCATGATTCTTTGATCTTCTCTTTCAAATCTTCTTTCTCTGCATGTTATCCATCAATGGCATCAAGAGAATCACTTTTTTAT
Source organism: Pinus tabuliformis (assembly GCA_031772625.1). Classification (NCBI taxonomy): domain Eukaryota; kingdom Viridiplantae; phylum Streptophyta; class Pinopsida; order Pinales; family Pinaceae; genus Pinus; species Pinus tabuliformis. Next base: position 24,866,267 of record CM062807.1, read on the forward strand.
AATGTCCTTCTTGAGCTATCGTAAATACCATTTAGCTGGAGAGGAGATGTTTGGAAGTGTTGTACCTCACCATTGTAAGTTGGTTGAGCTACTTTAATGTGTGGGTATGGAAATGGTGGTACAAGTAGTTGAGTGGGAGTGGGTATTTGAGATGGATTTGGTTGGGGTCGTGATTGTGGTGGAGGTGAATGGTAATGATAACATGGAGTTGGGTATGGAGGATATTGAGGAAAATTCAAAGGATATTGAGGAAAAATCTGAGGATATTGGGGTTGAGATGGCCAATGTTGCCAAGGAAAGGGTGTGTTCCAATTACTTTGAGGTAGATGTGCATAAGATTGAAATTGTGAATTAAGCTCTTGCATCATATCAGGCTAAATAGGCTGCCATGGTCATCTTGGAGCTACATAGCATTGATGCATTGACAAATAAATTTCTCCATTGTCCTCTTGGTGAACTTCCTTCAAGCTTGGTAATGAGGAGAAACATTCAACATCATGTGATTCTACATGGACAAAACAAACATCTTCTTTTTTTCTCATTTTGTACTCTTAACATTCTACTTGTTTGGTTAGATTGCTAAGAATTTCTGTTTTGAAGTCATCAAACAAATTTCCAAGTTTAGCTTGACTTACCGATCTTGATGTTGATTGACTTACTCTTTCCTTTCCTCTTGATATGTGTTTGCATGTTTCACAAATTTCATCAAATGATAATTGGTATACATCACCTCTACTCATGAGATTAAGGAGATCAATCCATTCATCCTTAATTATTCTAAGTAAGAGGGTTTTTAGTGTGTTGGATCCTAAATGATGTAGTTTTCCCCTATTAACATTATACATGAACCTCTCTATTAGATCCTCTAGACTCTCATCTTCTCTTTGATTCATTCTAAAGTTTTATTCTTTAAGATCATGATCTTTATATTTTTCTAGAAATATCTTTTGCATATCATTCCATGATCTTATTGAATTAGTCACTAAACTCATGAACCATTTAAGAGCTCTATCCTTCAATGTTTCCGAAAACAATCTCATTTTTTGAGTTTTTAATAAGTAACCATAAGATCTACAAACGATTTTGTTACACTAAAAAATGTCACCATGACTACTTACAGTTAGTATGGCTCAAATCAACAGTCATGCTACCCTCTTAGGCAAGTCTTATGCCTCTGCTATCCATCTCAAACTCAAAAAAGAGAGAAAGTCTTGTAAAAATGTGTTTATCTCTGGGGACGCAGGTTCTCTCTAGCCTTACCTGCGGGGATGCTCACCATGTTCACAAAAGTTGCGTCCATGGACGCTCTGTATGTTAAAGGACAGGTGTGTCCTTCTGTAAAAGGCAAAATGCACGAGTTTCATCTTAAAAAAGTTACTTGTGGTTACTTCTAGAACCTTCTAGAGGTCGGTTTGATGAAATGGATGCGCCTCCAGTTGGTTCATGTATCTCTATTAAGGGGGAACTTATCCCATCAATAAGGGAGCTATCCCACCCAAAGAGGGGGATTATCCCATTGATGGTGGACCTGAATAACCTCTTTACAGCACTATAAATAAAGACATTGAGCCAGAGGGAGGGGAGGTTGGAGCTATACATTTTCTTTGGGTAAATGTTGCAGGATTTAGGTCTCCCATTTAGAACCTTGTGAGGAGAGATTGTCTTTGCTTGATTCTACTTGGAAGTGGGTGAGCTTTGTCAAAATAGAGGAAAACCCTTGATGGACCCTGGGAGGAACTTGCACAACACCAAGGCCAGGTTGTAAGAGTTTCTTTGTTTCGTTATTAATACAAACTGGTTTATTTTTCTCAATAGCTTGTGTTAATGAGTTATTTCATGTGTTCCTTGGTCTGCATGTTGAATATATGTTTTATTATATGAAATGCAAGTGCTTGGTAATTGTTTGATTGTTTGTGGTTGCAGGAATTGATGTGAAGGAGGAGCTCATCCGGATCGGCAAGGACGGACTACAACAACAGCGTTTTGGAATAAGGTAAGCCTAAACACTTGTAGTTTTCATGTTGTAAAAGGTATATTTAGAGAAAGATCACTCCATTTTGTCTTGTTTGTCGCTAGAGAGTTTAGACTCCTAGGGAGGTCAGTTGTGCCCGCACAAACAACTTTTTCCGCCACGACAAATTGGCGACTCCACTGGGGAATCCATTAATGAGAGAGTCTTTTCCTTTGTGTGAACTTTGCTTTGAGAAAATCATTTTTATTTTCTGGTTTTTGACTGTGAGAATTAGTATTTGGGTGGTTTAGCTTTAGATTTAGTTAGATTTGGTTTTTCTTCATTTTTCCAGAAGGACGCACCCTCTGAGTACTGCACAGTGCGTCTTTGGACGCGCTGTTGCCGTCTGCACAGAGCGGGCCCGCACCTGTTGTAACGGGTTGCCTGCGTCTTCCTGTAAAATTTAAGAAAATTCCATTTTTGCTTTAAATTGCTTTTAGATTTTGATTTTTCTTAGTGTTTTCTGCCCAGATCCTTTAGTACCCTGTCAAAAAATTTCACCTGAACTTATTTTGTGAGCTTTGAGTGTTTTAATGGATTTCAACGAAGTTTAGACCTAGGGTTTGATTTTTGGATAGGTTCTGTAGTGACTTTGATAGTAGAAAGTTGTCCAGCCTTAGATCTCTCTGGTTAGTCAACCTTCTTAGAAGTCGGGCCTGTCGTAAAGTCTCCTTGTGTGAGCAGCTTGCCATTTAAGTTGTTTTGGGTCAAATTTCGAATTACTTGTTTATAAAGTGTTGATTTCCATTTTACAAAAAGAACAAAAAGATTAGAGTTTTGTTTTGGCTAGTTTTTGATTCTGCAATAAGCTAGTCCTTGATTTGATTGTGATCAAGTAAAACACCTTAGAATAATCATTGTTAGTTTTGGCCTCGTTAAAATTGCTTAGAATAAATTTGCTTTTAGTTTGCTTATGAGTAGATTTTCGTAGATTTTAATCGTCGTTAAGATTGATTTTTGGTTATATTAGATTTATTTGCTTTACTAAAAGAAAAATACAAAAACATCTTCTTTAAAAGTCTTGTTTCAAGTAGCTTTTTGTTTTAAAAAGAGGAAAAGAGTTTTTTCGTGCATGTAAAGAGCGGTCGTGTTTTTATGCTTTGAAAAGACAAAAGAATTGTTTCTTTGATTGTCTTCAATTAAGAAGTTGCTTTTATAAAGATTGCATTCTCTCAACTTTTTAGTTAAAGCAATTCATCGAAAAAGTAAAGTAGTGAGTAAATCATCCTAGGTGCATTTTGTAGTGGTTTCGAGTCGAGTCAACACACCACTGGTTTCACTTCCATCACCTTTTGACTTAAGAAACAACCTTAAAAGTAACGCTTAAATTAAAATCAACTAGTAACTTTTATTTTCTAGGGCTCTGAAACACCAACATAGCTTAGGCTAGGGTCTTGGAGTAGGTGAGTACTTAACTCTCCAAGACTACAAAACCAAACAGATAGTTTATCTTGAGTAGATCAAATCCAATTGTTTCAGTTACATTCTGGGAAAGCTCCTCTTAAAGGAGAAGCACGAGCTCGTGTCCGAACCAGTGAGGGGATCATTCCTCCCTCGTTGGGAACGACGCCAGACAGTACGTATTACAAACGGTAAACCTCGGATTAACCATTGTCGAGGAGCCAGGGGTCACTTATCGGTAAACCTTGGATTACTGTCAAGGAGCCGGTAAGGGGATTGAGCTTGTTACTCTGCCCTTGCGTGCTGTCGGAGTTTAGACTGTTCCCCCAGGTGTAATTGTTGTGATTGGTAACCTTAGTGGCCATAATCTCTAGGATTCTACCCAAGGTGACGGTGGAGGGAAGGTCCCACTGTACCTGGAGCAGACGTCGGCTATACTCACTTGGATTTTCTGGGGGGTTCGCTTCACTTCGAGACGGTTAAAGTGGAGGAACTTGGTCCAGTCTATTCATTAAGCAGGTTGTCGGTGTAACTGTTCCACCCGCCATTTCTGTACTGAATCCTGCGAGGTTGGACCTAATCACCAACTAGCGCTTTTGGTCCGGAAGATACTGTTTGTGTGTGGTTTGACGCTCTAGATTCTTTAGGCGTGTGCTTCAAATTTGTTTGCTTCTTTAGAAGACTTTAGGTGGTTTGATTTGAAATTTTTACTTTGTTTTCGTGTGTTGTAGTTAAAAATCTTTAATTGTGGCGGAATTACCGAGACAGTCCCGTAGAATTCGGGGCCAGTCTCCTGAAGTTGTTTCTGTGGCCGAATTGTTGAGAAGATCCCGTAGACTTAGGGGTGAACCTCCTCGAGACGACCCCAGTAATTTAGAAGGTTTAAAGGTCCTTGTAACTCCTCCTAGTGGCAGTAGAGTAGGTTCACCTGAAGAAGGAGAATCTTCCTTGGTAGTCCATCCAGATTACCAAAGTTTAGAAACAGGTTACAATCCCGAAGCTGTTACAGTTTCCGAGCTTGCTGGTAGTTTTTCATCTGCCAGTGAAACAGGCGAAGAACCTGAAATTTCCGAACCTGTTACTCCAACTCCTAGTGTTCCTGATTCACCAAGAATAGAAAGAATTATCACCGAAAATCTTCCTGTTGGATTAATTGCTATAGAAGAACTTGTTCCAGAGGAAGAAATAGGCGTCTCTGATTCTGAAGATCAAATTACCCTTGATCTAAGGGAGCGTGAATCCATCTTTTACAGTCCTCCTAGAAGTGAATCTTGGTACCTTGCATTAACCAATTTTTTAGACAACTCAGTAGGTTTTTCTACACCTCGTACTCCTTTTCCACCTAGAGGAATTCATACTCCTGTAAATATGTCTGGTCAGTCATCTGTGTTTACGCAAAGTCCTGAATCATTTTTACATGGCGGTCCTTCTGTTCCTACTGGGTATCAATCACTTTCTGGTACCTTTGCGGGAGCATCTCCTCAACCCATTGATCATGGGTTATTAGTTGGAAACAGTGGTAATGTACCATTGAGTATAGGTGACATTTACATGATGTCAGGTTCAACTCCCGTTACCCAACCTCAAGGTGGCCAATTACCGCCTGGGGGGCAACCTTCGTTAATGCCTGGGGGGCAACCTCAAGGTACTTCATTCGTGTCTGGGGGGCAACCTCAAGGTCAATACGCTCCTATGGGGCAATACATACCTCAAGGTCAACCCCAGCCTCAATATGTACCCCAAAGTCAACCTCAGTATCAATATCAACCTCAAGGATGGCAACCTCAAGGATGGCAACCTCAAGGGTATCAACCCCAAGGGTATCAACCCCAAGGGTATCAACCTCAAGGATACCAACCTCAAGGTCAAGGTCAACCCCAGTATTCGTATTTACCTCAAGGTTATCAACCTACGGGTCAATACTCTGGTCAAAGTTATCAACCACCTCAAGGGCAATCATATGGGACTGCACCTTACAATTATCAACCCTATCCTCAATACGGCTATGGATCTCAGTATCCTCAACCTGTTACGGGTCAGTACCCTGGAATGTTAACATGGGATCCGTCACAGGGTCAACAGATGTCGCAACCAAGTATACAGTCGGTACCTCAAGCAGGACAACCTGTAGTTCCTGGTCCACCCCAGCAACCGCAACCTGTCCAGTCAAGTGTTCAGACCCCTGTAACTTCGGTAGTTACTCAGCCGCCAATTGCACCTGGTACTCCACCTCACACGGCTGCAGCAACTACCGCTACATCTACCATACTTACTTCTGGAGTATCGGCAGCTCCGGTTTCTACTGTCCCTGTAACCACTCCTCAGACATCTGTACCGTTGTCTGGATCTACGGTTCAAACCACAGTCCAGATGCCTGTAGGCCAACCTGGTACAAGTACGGTTGTTACTACTCAACCTCAATTTGTTCAACCTCCGTACCAGGGACAGTATCAACCTGGGCAAGCTGCCCAACAACCGGTTTACCAGTATCAACCGTATCCTGGGTACACTTATCAACAACCTCAGCAACCCCAGTACGGTCCGGTTAATCCTGGTTTTCCAGGAGGATATAATATCCCAAATGCGACTCCTGTTCCTAGTTATCCTGGATATCCTCCTCCTGGGGCTGGTATTGTGACTCAGAGTTTTAGAGATCCTAACCGGCAGTTACCGTTTATTGCGACTTTAGATTTACCCGACTTGACGCGCCTAACGAACGATCCAATTCAATATCTTCAGTTCTGGCCGCCAATGCCAAATAAGTTGCCCAGCGATATACCCAAGTTCGAAGGTAAGTCTGGAGAGGATCCGTCCAATCACGTGATGACTTACCACCTCTGGTGTGCTTCAAATTCCATCTCAGATGATTCCATCCGCTTACGTCTTTTCCAGCGTACACTCATTGGTCTCGCGGCCAAGTGGTACATTGAGTTACCACGGGCCTCTTTTTACAACTTTAGCCAGTTAGCTACCTCGTTCTTAACTCATTTTCAGTTACCAGTCAGATACGATAACGGTACAGAATTATTAACTTCGCTAAAACAATCGACATCCACGTACATTTCTGATCACATCCATGAGTGGAGACGTCGAAGGAGATTAGTGAAAGTTTTTATCCCGGACCAAATCTTAGCTGAATGGTTTGTCAAATCATTATTACCAAGAATTACTGAAGATGTAGCTAAGGCCGGAGTAGTTACTGAGGAGCAAGTCATTGCTCAGGCACAATACCTTGACTTAGTTTACACTCAGTCGGGTACGTTACACGAGAAAATTCCGGATCTTCCAAAGTCAAACCAAATCGCTGCTGCTCCTTCGGGATCTCATGCCGCTGATGGTATGATTGGTATCGTGACTACGAAGAGCAAGAAGAAGTCTTCCAAGGCTTCAACTACTCCAATTATCACTTTGCCTGATTCTCCGACAGGAGAGTCTTCTCCTGAACTTACCGCCGACATTCACGCTGTAGAGTCATCTACGGCCAAACCAAAAAACGGTGGAAAGAAGAAAGGAAAGAAGAAGGCTAAAGCAGACAAGGCTCCAAAGGAGAAAACGGAAAAGTCGGAAACCAATGACGAAAAGCGCAAACCTCGATATCCTTGTCTCATTTGTGAAGAAGATCATTTTACGAGAGACTGCCCTCATCGGGCCGAGGTAGTGAAAATAGTCAAAGGTTCTCCCACTCCTGCTGTGTTAAAAAATCCATTTCCAGAGCAGGAGAATAAGATGATAGGTTCTTCTTCGAATGCCAGTGAAGAACCCATTTTGATGATGTCTCATGTGAGGATTGCGACTCGATCGCAAGATTATGGTAGTAAGGCTCCTGTTGATGGTAAGGAAGCAGAATCTTCTCACTCTAACCCATCAACCTCAGCTCCTGGTTCCGATCCACTACAGATCGAAAAACCTAACCCAGACTTAGTGATTAAGCCGCCCGCCAAGGGTGTACTTCGAAGGTCTGCTTTCAATCCACATGCGAGAGCAGCCCAGAATTACAACATTGTTGAGGACTTAGCTGTTTCACCTTCAGCAATGTCGGCACTCGAAGTGCTGCAATCATGTCCAGCGCAACGAAAATTGCTTTTGTCGGCTATCGGAGCTGTCGATGTTCAGGACCCGAACCTAATGATCTTTGATCTAGAAAATAGTACACCACGTCTCCCCCATCAAATGGCTTTCCAAATTCCAGTGATAGTCAAAAACAGGCCTATTCATCGGACTGTGATTGATGAGGGAGCTTCTACGTGTATTATGTCGATTCAATGTTGGAGATCGCTTGGTTCTCCTTCGTTGAACCAATCCCCCACCATCCTTAAGGCCTTTGATGGCCGTGGGTTCCGTCCGTTTGGTATTCTACAAGAATTGCCTATAGGGGTCGAAGGTAAAACCGTTAGTCTGGATGTGGAAGTGGTTGATGCCCCTCTAGACTACAACCTTCTTTTGGGTCGAAGTTGGTCATATGCTATGACAGCGGTCGTTTCATCGGTCTTCAGAGTAATTAAGTTTCCACATAACGGTAAGATCGTGACTATTGATCAGCTGACATACTTTTCATCCGACCCAACCTCTTCAGAGACTATCCAGCATGTTGGTAAAACGACAATCCCTTATAGGGACATTGGTGTAGGTTTAGTTAAGGATTCCGGTTTACTGGGAACTTTTCCTCTCCCTCCACTCAGCGTAGACCCTTCGTTTGCAACAATTCATATGATCACGTCAGAAAACATTATTTATGATGATCCTTGGTATGTTCCATCTGACTCTGAGATAGACTCACTCGGTGATGTTATGCCGTTGAGTCCGTATGAAATTGCTTATGAAGCTCTTATGTCTTTTACCGACTTTCATTCAACCGAAACCGACCAAATGAATGTGGTCAGTGAAGAGTCACTTTTCACCTCACCCTTAGAACGGATAACGTTTCCCGAAGAAGTGTCATCTGACGAACAACTTCGCGAAATCCTAAGTGTAGATGATCTACCATGGGAAGATCTCCATCACAGATCTTCGTTTTTACCTAAGGATGATGCATTTGAAAATGATTTTTCATCTATCTTTACCGCTGAATATGTCAAAGACGCTCAGGATCCAACGAAACATTCTGATTCAGAGTTGAATTTAGGGAATATTTCTCGTACTATTCCCATTGATATATCAGTGAAGCCCGGAATCGAGGAGAACATTCATATAGGTGCCGCATGTACTGCAAAAGAAATCCAAACTTACAAGGCCCTATTCCAAGAATTCCGCGACGTGTTTGCCTGGTCTTACGAGGAAATGCCAGGAATCGATCCTGCCATTGTTGTTCATGAAATCAAAACCTACCCGGATGCTAAACCCATTCGGCAACGGTTGCGTCAGATTCACCCTCGAAAAGCGGCTGCAATTAAAGCAGAAGTCGAAAAGCTGTTGAAAGCAGGTTTCATTTATCCGATCCCGTTAACGGATTGGGTATCGAATATTGTTCCCGTCAATAAAAAACAAGGAACAATAAGAATCTGTATCGACTATAGGGATATCAATCGAGCTTGTCCAAAAGACAACTATCCTACGCCTTATATCGATCAAATTATTGATGATTGTGCCGGAAGTGAGATGTTTTCCTTCATGGATGGTTTCTCAGGCTATAATCAAATCAATATTCTACCTGCCGACCAACCAAAAACGGCATTCATTTGTCCATGGGGGACATTTGCTTATTGCAAATTACCTTTTGGGCTTAAGAATGCCGGCGCTACTTTTCAACGGGCGATGTCTTATGCATTTCATGACATCAAGCACATTGTGCAACCCTATCTCGATGATTTGCCTGCTCATTCTTTACATCGAGCTGATCACCTTGTCCACCTACGAGCAATCTTTATGAGGTGTAGGCATTATCGAATTCGGTTGAATCCCCACAAGTGTGTTTTCTGTATAGAAACAGGTCGATTGCTGGGATTTGTTGTTTCAAAAGCCGGCATTCGCGTCGATCCCTCGAAAGTCGAGGCTATCATCAAATTGCCTCCTCCTTCGAGTTTGCGCCAACTCCAAAGTTTGCAAGGGAAAGCGAACTTTTTACGCCGATTCATCCCAAACTACGCCGAGGTCACTAAAGGTTTTACACGGTTGTTGAAACAGAACGCACAATTCTTTTGGGACGAGATTGCCCAACAATCTTTTGATGCACTTAAACACGCGTTGACCCATGCACCGTTATTGCATCCTCCCAACTACAACCAGGACTACTTCTTATACCTCGCAGCTTCGCATTCCACCATTGGAATGGTGTTAGTTCAAGAAGATGAATTCGGAGCAGAGCATGTGATATATTATCTTAGTAGAACCTTAAATCCCACTGAGTTAAAATATTCGCATGTGGAGAAATTGGCCCTGGCAGCCGTTCAAGCTGTCCAGCGTTTTCGTCACTACATTCTTCTCCGCAAAACTACAGTTATTTCGGATTGCAACCCTATGATTTATATTTTGACAAAACAACTGCTAGGGGGCAAGTACTCTAAATGGATTGTCATCCTGCAAGAGTTCGACTTGGAGTTCGAGAAGTCCAAGTCTAAGAAATCTTTAGTTTTTGCGGAATTGATGTGTGATTTCCCGAGTGCTGACACAGAGACTGTGGCAGAGGAGTCCATTGCGGACGAATCTTTGTTTCTTATTAGCACTTTAGATCCGTGGTATGGGGATATAATCATCTATCTCCAAACCCAAACCTTTCGGCCTGAAGCTTCCAAGGAAGACCGTCGAAAAATTCGGTTTCAATCCCAGCAATACAGAATTATTGGAGATACACTTTATCGCCGGGGGGCAGACTTAGTTTTTCGACGTTGTTTAACTCACGAAGAGGCTGAGAGAGTTTTGAATGATTGTCACTCTGGAGCATGTGGCGGTCATATGTCTGGGTATGCCACAGCTCAGAAGGTGTTGCGCGCTGGCTATTTCTGGCCGTCTATGTTTAAAGATTGTATCCTTGCCGTCAGAAAATGCCACAACTGTCAAGTGTTTGATCGAAAGATGCGCGCTCCACCTGCTCCTCTCCACCCTATAATTGCCGCTGGTCCATTCGCCAAATGGGGTATTGACTTTATTACTTGTAACCCTCACTCGGCCGGGGGGCATGCGTATATCATCCTCGCGGTTGATTATTTTACTAAATGGGCCGAGGCGATGCCTACATTCGACGCAAGCGGCAAGACAGCTGCAGTTTTCGTATTCAATCATATCATAACTAGGTTTGGTGTCCCACAAGCAATCATTACTGACCATGGGAGCCATTTTCGAAACGTCATGATGACTGAGCTTACAAGCCAGCTTGGTTTGCGCCACGATAGCTCTACTCCTTATTATCCGCAAGCCAACGGTTTGGTTGAGTCAATCAACAAAGTTCTAGTCATCATGATTCGACGGATCATTGGTATCCATCGAACGAATTGGCATAACATGTTATTTTCGGCGCTATGGGCATATCGAACTTCAGTGAAAAATTCAACAGGTTTCACCCCTTTCCAGCTAGTTTATGGCTTAGAAGCTGTGTTACCTATTGAATGCGAAATCCCATCACTTCAAATGGCTGTCGAATTACTTCCAGCTACTTCCGAAGAGGAGAAACGGTTATTATACTTGGCTAAATTAGATGAGACTCGACGTGACGCTACTTTAGCTATCGAGACTCACGCGAAACGAATGAAAGCTCAGTATGATAAAAATGTAACCCCTCGAAGTTTTTCGGAAGGAGACCTAGTACTATTATATGATCAAGCTAACGATAAGCTAGGTGCCGGAAAATTCGTTCCCATGTGGCATGGGCCCTACATTGTAAAGCGAAAGCTAGCAAAAGGGGCTTATGAGTTAGTTGATTTTGATGGGGACTCTTTGGGTAAACCCAGAAATGGACTTTACCTAAAGAGGTATTATGCTTAAAATGATGGGTATGGAGAAATTTTTAGATAGGTTAGATTTTCTTTCTAGCTAGCAAGTGTGTTAGTTTAGTCAGTGTGCTTAGCTTAGCAAGTGTGGTTTTTCGTCGTTATTCTGGCTTATCTTGGTTTTACTCTTGATATTGTAGATGTCGACGCCTCTCCAAACATACATTGGATTTGCTGATGGTGCTTGTCGTAGTACACGGAATATCTCTTCCGCAGCTTGGGTTATCTATTCGCCCTCTGACGAGTTAGTTTCTATGCATGGGGTAAGCCTCGGTCAAACAACGAATAACATTGCAGAATACAGTGCAGTGGTTGAATTATTATCCGAATCTATTTCATTTGGAATTCGACGTTTGATAGTGAGGTTAGATTCTGAACTTGTTGTATTACAGCTTAATAGAGTTTATGCCATTAGAAATCCTGTGTTATTAAGGTTGTTTTTGAGAGTGCGTCTCTTGGAACGTGAATTTGATTACATTGAATATCAACATATTCCAAGGTCTTTGAATACATTAGCAGATGCAATTGCTTCTCGAGTGTTGGACAGACATTTACAATAATCATGCAAGTAAATTTAAAAACATTTCATCATACATGTTAAACAAGATAAGCCGGTAATAGTGATATATATAGATAGAAGTGTGTCAAAAATATATACATCGTCTTCGATCATAGGTTGAAAACACCTTATGATCGGCAAAATGATAGTACAAAAAGTCAAAAATGTCACATGTGACTACAAAAGTGACTAGTCAATCACTGGTGGTGCTCTCTGTACGACACCACTGCGCGGGCTACCTTACGCAAAAATCTCCTAAACGGTCCAGGGACCGCGACTACGAAGCGCTGAAGCCTGATAGGAATGTCGTCCATAGTAGTCTCAGGTATATCTGCCGTGAGACGCTCTAGATCATGCTCCAACTCAGCTAGTACTTCTGCAGCCGCGTCCTGTGGGGCCGGTACCGGTGCAGCTGGATGTAGTCTATCAAAAGGCCGGAGGTTGGCTGGACGCTGTGGACCAACATCTGCATTTTGAAAAGTTTTACTGTTAGTTTTGAGACGATATATATGAAAAATAAAAAATACATAATTAGAAAACTTGTGAAAATAAAAGTACCTCTGTCGTCCCATTGTTCTCCCTGTGGAAGAACCATGTCCGGATCACCTCTGAAATCCATTCCGGCATACGGAAAGTCCTGTATCAAAAAACCTGGTCCTCTAACCAGTGAAAGTAACTATCTGAGAATCGAACCACTGCCGCACCCTCGTCAGGATGCCGGGCCATCACCGCAACCCATCGTATCAGCTTTGGCTCCCGAGGACCCAAGATATCAACAGTGAGTTGCTGAGGGATCAGCATTGGAACTCTCTCCAAGGCAAAGCTCACGACTATAGGCCCATATCCAAAAGTCTTTAGTCGTCCGTTCTTTGCCTTGGTCAGTTGGCTCTTCATATGAGCCGACACAGCTTCACACCAGTTGAAAATGGTGCCTTGGTAACAGTCAATTGCCATCCGCATTTGGGATCCGGAAGCAATGTGTAAAGCGGCCGCGCCGCAAATTCTGGTGACCGTGAACGCTATGACTTTGAGTTCAGGCAGAGTGATGTGTTTTATCTCTATGCCTTTTGAATGGTGAGCCCCACGTGTGCACCAATCCTCGCGGAGACTATCAAGGGATTGGCCACCCGGCCTAGTCCCCGCAAGATTGAGTTGCTCACCTCTGTTTGGCAAGCCAGTGAGAAAGTATACATCCGAGGGCTCTATCTCGAGCTGGTGCCCTCCTATGTAAAAGCATTGTTCTTGAACGTTCCATCGCTCAACCAGCCATTCCAAGAATCTTACCTGGCCCCTCATGCCCGGTATGGTCCAATATTTGTATAATCCGCATGCTCTTAGGGCATCCAGGGAAGGTTGATGATTTATTGCAGCTTCATCTTCCTCTACATGCTCTCTTTCTCTCCAGTCTAACATGATTAATGCCCTGCATATCAAAAATAGCAATTAGAAATTGATTTGAGGATTTTTGGTGGTTTTTGAGGGAGTTGGGGTTTTGAAATGCGCACTTCTCGGAAGACGCACCCCGGCTTTGTAGCACAGGGCGCCCGGACGCAGCTGGCCTGAAGGCGGGCTGCGTCTTCCGACCGTTTTCCCGTATGAGAAAAAGTCGGGGGACGCAGGTCACCCGAAGGGCACCTGCGTCCGCCGAGAGGCGCATTCCAAAACCAAAACCCCCCCAAAAAATGAAACTAAGACCTAAAAATTAATTCTAAACGGATAGAAATGCAGAGTAGGATGTGTAAAATACCTGGATGAGACGGCGTTCGATTCCGACGGTCAGATTTTCCGCAGCGACCACGGGAAGTTTCTTGTCAAAAGCTCCTTTTTCAACCTCCAAAGTCAAACGGTAAAAATGACATGGTAAAAGGTCTTTTTATAGGTTTTTTGGATGAATTAGTTCATTTTTTACCATGAAAAGATGTTTTTCGACGTATTTTTGCCTATTTTAAACAGGTATGAGTAATGTGTTGCTTTTGTGCAGGACAAAGGGATTTCGAAGGAAATTGTAATTTTCACAAATAAAAATATCAGAGTCATCTTTTAAGCCCTTTTCTGACTCCTAAAACATGAAAAGATCGCCGAGTGTTTCTTTTACACTCGTTAAAACGGAATTAAAAGACGGTCCCCTTTTAGCTCTTTTCTGACCGTAAAATCAGGAAAAGATTGCCGGGTTTTTGTCGTTTCAAACTCGATAAGGAAATAAAACGACGTGTCCTTGATCGCTTTTTACTTTTCAGGTCGACGACACTATTATGAAAGTACTCCTTGGTCGCAAGATCAAGCGGTTCCCCCAGGTATTATTTTATACTTTTTCGGGCTTGAGGGACACAAATTTACGAAAAAGTTCAACGTGGAGTTTCCTTAAGTTTTTCAGACTCTCTAAAATTGAAAAACGCCGAGTTTCTCCTATACTGGGCTCGTTAAACTTTTACAGTAAAGGACCTGTTCAATTACAAACAGGAACGAACCACTCCTTCCTAGGGTTCGAATTTAAACTAGGTTGGACTCGTCCGAAGGATGAGCTTATAATCAAGCATATGTTATCCTCCTCAAGCTTGTTAAAAATAAAGAGGTACTTGCCAGAAATGGTGGGGGAAAAGAGAGAAGAATGAGCCTATTTGTTACCTTTTGTCTCAAAAGAAACTTTATTACCACTCTTGAACACGACACTTTTCATTCACCTGGGTTGGGAAATCTTTTACCTCACAGTTGACCAAACCACTTTGAAAGTCTTTAACCGGGTTCCGGGGATTAACTTTGAGTTATTCGTCACCAAGCCATCTGTCGTGTCGTTATGTGTTCAAGAGGTCTGCAAGCAAAACTTTCATCTGCAAAATACTTGTCATCCATTTGACCATCCCTGAGTCAGTCCTTACAGCAACATTTCTTCAACTTGAACAATGATTTCGTGTTGCAGGCTTGCCTGCAACGGGTCGCTTTCTATCGACATCGACACATTATCTAGAAAGATGACTTAGGAATCGACAGTACCTTGAAGTCTGCATGCATCAATGGCAGGTTTCTCGCCTTTGACGTCAGTTTACATCATTGACTTTCGATCAAAGGATTCGTGAAGTGTTCGACATCAAAACATCTATTCACATTTCACGGGTTGTGCTTGGTACTTTGAGAACCATTGACATTACTGGTGGTCTCTCTCACGCTTGTTAACAGTTTACATCATCGACTGGTAATCAAGTGGTTTCTAACATGTTCGACATCAAATCATTTAATCACATGGTTAGAATCGTACCAATTCGGGAAGTAGAAGTGAAGACCCTGGATCTAGTTTCTACCATCCAGGCTGCGAGGAGTTTTGTATTCATTATCTATGTAGACTAATCATAAACAGATGGCTGCGTCCATACTGTGTCTACAAAAGTCTATAAAAAATGATGTACTGCAAGATCATTCCTGTATCAGAATAGTTAGTCCATTAGTTAAAGTTTTGAATCTGAGTATGGGAATGCCTACCTCAGTGATGATATAATCTTATACATGTATTTTGTGTTGAAAATTGCAGGTTCCAACCAGGTCATCCACAAGACAATCCTTGAAATGATAAAGCGCTTCACCCTTCCTAGAATTACAAAACCCTAATCTATTCCAGGCTTCGCACTTTAGGGGGCAATCTGTTACACTAAAAAATGTCACCATGACTACTTACAGTTAGTATGGCTCAAATCAACAGTCATGCTACCCTCTTAGGCAAGTCTTATGCCTCTGCTATCCATCTCAAACTCAAAAAAGAGAGAAAGTCTTGTAAAAATGTGTTTATCTCTGGGGACGCAGGTTCTCTCTAGCCTTACCTGCGGGGACGCTCACCATGTTCACAAAAGTTGCGTCCATGGACGCTCTGTATGTTAAAGGACAGGTGCGTCCTTCTGTAAAAGGCAAAATGCGCGAGTTTCATCTTAAAAAAGTTACTTGTGGTTACTTCTAGAACCTTCTAGAGGTCGGTTTGATGAAATGGATGCGCCTCCAGTTGGTTCATGTATCTCTATTAAGGGGGAACTTATCCCATCAATAAGGGAGCTATCCCACCCAAAGAGGGGGATTATCCCATTGATGGTGGACCTGAATAACCTCTTTACAGCACTATAAATAAAGACATTGAGCCAGAGGGAGGGGAGGTTGGAGCTATACATTTTCTTTGGGTAAATGCTGCAGGATTTAGGTCTCCCATTTAGAACCTTGTGAGGAGAGATTTTCTTTGCTTGATTCTACTTGGAAGTGGGTGAGCTTTGTCAAAATAGAGGAAAACCCTTGATGGACCCTGGGAGGAACTTGCACAACACCAAGGCCAGGTTGTAAGAGTTTCTTTGTTTCGTTATTAATACAAACTGGTTTATTTTTCTCAATAGCTTGTGTTAATGAGTTATTTCATGTGTTCCTTGGTCTGCATGTTGAATATATGTTTTATTATATGAAATGCAAGTGCTTGGTAATTGTTTGATTGTTTGTGGTTGCAGGAATTGATGTGAAGGAGGAGCTCATCCGGATCGGCAAGGACGGACTACAACAACAGCGTTTTGGAATACGGTAAGCCTAAACACTTGTAGTTTTCATGTTGTAAAAGGTATATTTAGAGAAAGATCACTCCATTTTGTCTTGTTTGTCACTAGAGAGTTTAGACTCCTAGGGAGGTCAGTTGTGCCCGCACAAACGACTTTTTCCGCCACGACAGATTTCAAATTCAAAGAGAAATGTTTCCGGATCCTCTGTCCTTAGACCATGAAATTTTGGAAGAAAATATGGAGGGATGTTCTTCATGTGCACATTAACATCAGTATCTTGAATGGGAATTCCAAGAGGATTTTCCTCATTGTCATCATCTCCATCCATTTATTCTGCGACATCTCTTCTTCTTCTTCTACCTACAAAATTGGATGGTGTTATGGCTCTTACTGCACCATGTGACCAAATGGGGGGTTGGGTTGGTGTTTGAGAATTTTGTTTTTGTTTTTATGATTGAATGGAAACTATAATGCAATGTAATTTTCTACTTTTGAAATTAAATATGTGTAAATAATTTTTTTTTGAATGAAGTAAAAAGAAATGAATCGACTAGGGAAGAAAAGAATGCATACTTTGACACCTCCCCGCCAACAGCACCAAAAAGTGATGAGCCTCGATATTGCAACAAGAATGTTGCAACTCCCAAGTATATCGACTTTTATTATCAACCCGGTGTTCATACAAACTTAAGAGTTATCAGCACTATATGTGCAGCATACAATGTGTCCTTCCTTTGCTGTCATGATGTAATGGAGTGCATGTACTGAAGTCAAAACCTAAACTAATTGCAGAGAATGAAATTTTCGAAATGGAACCTTAACCTATTGCAAGAAAGAAAGTACAAGGAAATACACTGAAATCAAATGCTAAAACACAGCATTTTCTAACTAACTGCTAGGAGGCTTTGCTTCAAAACAATGCTAAGTTAACATGTATGCAATCCTACTATCATAAGCATGCAGATTGAAACCATCAAACCTTCTACTGTTGTGCATGAAAATGAATAAAATAAATCTGTTTTTCTTTTTTTCTTTTTTCATGTGAGAGTGTGAAAGCTAATCCCTTTTGGTGATGTGGCAGGTGGCTTGGAGATGATGGTGAATGGTCAGAAGGCTTGGGAGACAAGTAGGGACCCTTTTCTAGCTTCCTAGAGGTTTTTCCCTCAATTCGGCCTCAAAACAGGCCACTACAGGAAAACCTACAGGATACAGCCGAGAGAAAAAGGATGGATACTGGAGGTGATGCAAAGCTTAGGGAAGGTGGTTGGTGGATGGAATGAGGCAAGGGTGTTCCTAGGACCAATTTAGAACTAAAAACCCAAGTTGGGAGATGGATAGATTTGCTCAAAAAGCTTGGAGAAGTTTTCTTGTGAAATAATGAAATTGGTGAGGGTTTAGTGAAAGAAAGTGAGGACCATGGGTGGATGAAGTTGGGATGAGGTTGTTGACTATGAAATCTCTTTGTACTTCTGAAACACCTGCACTGCATCAAACATTAACATTCACCCAAAAATCATGCAAACAATAATAATTTTGATTATCTAAAGGAAACATAATTTCATGAGCTAGCTGTCTACTTCATGCATGAGGAAAACTTTGTGGAATGATAAAAACATTGATGAGAACTAATGTAAGACTAGAGATAGAAGAAATGGAAATCAAATCCTACCCTTGAAAACTAGAAAAATGTTGACCTAATTGTGGATCAAGATGGTTAAAATGGTATTGATGGCATGGAGGTCAAGTAAAGGCCTAATCCCAACTTCAATGATATTTTTTCTCAATTCGGGCTCAAAATAGGCTTTCCTACACGATGCTACAATGATTTACTATAGGATGTACAGATTTACTATAATTCTTCGAATGACCAAGAAAATCAAATGCAAATTGGATGGGAATTTCTTTTTTAGTAACTAGGATGTCTTAGGTCCGCATTCCTAGTGGAATCACTCAAAAAGACCTCTATTAACCCATGCAAAAAACATAAAAAAAACATTACTAGTCGAAAATCTAGAAATTCGAGAACTATTGAGCTAGTAAATCTAAAAAATTCCTAACCAAATCAAGTAAAAATGCAATGGGGTAATTTTTTTTATGAATTATAACTTTTTTTTGATCCAGTGCAAGTGGAACCAACTCATTTGAATATTGTTAGCATACTCTAAGAAATAGCAGAAATTTATTGTTCTTTGCTTAAAAGAAGGTCCAACAATCTAGATTTGTGAATAAGAAGACTAATCCAAGCAACTCAATGATTATTATGAACTTCTAAAGCTTTTCCAATGATTAGATAATGTTTGTGATCCTGAAAAAAGAACTTTCATTAACCATTTAAATCAATCCTACAACAAGAAATCATTAATACTAAATGTAGAAGTAGAAAGAAATAAAAACTAGAGATGCATGCGAATAAGCAGTGTAAAGAAGGAAAAAAAATGATACAAAAGGGCTCTGAGGTTCTTGGGATGGCCAAGCCCAAGGAAAATCAGAGACCTATGGAGGAGAACAAGATTTAGAAGCTGAACATGAAACCAATCTTCATTATTTTCATCAATAGAATTACATCCCTATAAGGAAATACAATGGAGATGTAGAAATGTGAGTTCTTTCCACAATAACACTAATGAAAATATATCCCTAGAGGAAAACTCGACTTGGTACCTATACAAAATGATTAGGAATTTCATTCCCCATGAATGTAGGAAGCTTTCCCCACTAAACTCCCTTGATTAGTGGATCTGGTCCCTTGATTAGTGGAACACATTCCTAGATTTTCTCAATCATTGGAGTTCCACAATCTATGCCATAATTCCATAATATCTTGTTGATTTATTATTTAGTATTGATCCTCCTGTAATAGGAAAAAAGTCAGTAAATTATCTCCTCCTCCAAATCTTCATAATCTGCCTAATATTCTCATAATATTCCACAAAAATAAATAATATTAGGCACAAATATGCAATTATTCATAAACCTTCCTAATGAATATATTAAAATTAAAAATACATTATCTAATGTAGAAATAGAGGTTTAATGTGCTGAAGGATGGTCATAGGCCTTAATTTATGTTTTAATTTAGACGCATGGGCCTTAATTTATGTCTAGTTTAGAGGCCCATCAGTTAGCAAACAAGAGGAAGGGTTTCCTAGGTGGTTGGATGCCCTAACCAAGATAAGATGCTACAATAAGGATTGTCCAATCCTGTTCTTTTGGAGAGAAGTGTGAGAGTGGACCAAGTGTGGATATTGGATTGGGAATTTATGGTATGTTGGAAGACAATGTGATAGTGCCCAAGTAGGAGCCTAGTGTGCACCATCTTCATGAACTTAGGTGGCTGCTAGAGTGGAAGAAGATGAGCTCAAGGGTGTGATTAGCTAGGAGTAGTGTGTGCATCCCTAGACTTGTCTTATGGAGAAGGACATCTACAACAAATGATGGGCAATCCTCCTAGCATGTGTTCATTTTGAGATATAGGCATCTTGCAGTGATAGGTGGAAACCCTCCATGCCCTATGTAAATCTTCATTAGGCAGCATAGGAATACTATAGTGGGTTGAAGTCCCTGAGTAGTTGAGGAGTAGTAGTGGGAAGTTGAGATTTGTTCACAAGTTGAGTTATGAACAAATCGACAAGAGTCTCAATGTGTTGTGTCCTTGATGGACTAAGGCACAACTAGTGAACAGATTGGATAGCCAAGGATTAGTGGTTAGATGCACTTGGATCATTAATAGAGGAAATATTGTAGATTGGGAGTTGACGAACTGAGCAGGTACAAGGTATGACGAAGAGGAGCTGAGAGAGCACACTACATCAACCAGATGGTTAGAGTATCTTGTTGAGGGTAGATTGGTGGTCATCACAATAGACACCAAGCCCTAGCTATTGTATATTTTGTATAAGTGGATGTTTGAGGGCCATTATCCTTGGTACAAGAGCCCTAGACTATTGTATTATCAGTTTGATTAATATAAAAAAAGTTGGGTTATTGTACAAAATTGTGTAAAAAGTTGTGTATAGTTTATGCACTAGTAGATTGACTATTGTTTCCATTGTGAAAAGTAGCTTCATTTTGATTTTTGGTTTGGTATCATCATTGATTTAATATTATTTCCCAGTCACTAGGATCATGGAAAAATAACTTGGTATCAAAGCGTATCTAAGCTATTTTGAGGGACAGTAAATCAGGGTGTGCATAGTTAACCAACACAAAAGGAGTTGTGGCTGACTAGATCATTAATAAGAGGGTTTAGCTAAATACATGGTGATGTGGTCTTGATTGTATTGGTAGTGATATTGGTTGGGAGTTCTGTTGGTTTGGTAGTGAGCCTAGTGAACAATAGTTTTTTGTAGTACAAGTTGTTGATCATGCAATTCCCATGAATTTTCATGGATGGTTGGGATAGCCCAAGGATTTACTTTGCATGGGTGAGATTAGGATGATTGAGATGGACTATAGATTGGTAGGCTAGAGTCTTCATCTGATCATGATGTTTCATATCTGATATTGGAGGGATTTGCACGAGTGGTATTTGATCCAAGAGTATGAGTGCTTGTAGGACTGAGCTACTAGAGACCATTTAGGCTGAGAGGGAGTCTAGTCTTAGAGGGAGCATCCCTATGTAGGTTTGGGATCTTCAAGATTAGACGTGATGAGGCATATACACTACCAAGATTGTAGGGTTAATTGTACAAAGTATGTTGCATTGGTGGACTCCAGATGGGCTAGTGTCATCGGTATTGATGGAGACATCCTAGTATTGGAATTACCTCTCTCGCTAAGAGGTATTATTGATATTTGTAGCTTGGGAGGCACTCCAAACCCTGGGCTTTAGGGTTGTTTAGGAATTGGCACACAAGTGTGGCTTCTGGGTGTGGAACTGAAGCATGTGGGATTTTCACCCGAGCTTCTAGGTGTGAATCCATGAGTCTTATTGGAAATGTGATGGATGCAGATGATAGAGGACATTAAGGTGAAGCCAACGTAATGAAAATCATCAAAATCTGAGTTGTTTGTGTTGTGATATAAATTTTTGAATTTAATGTGTGGGTTTGGTCAAGGTCAGCTAGGCTTTTAAATACCTTGTGAAAAGTTTTCAAGCCCACACATGTGACTTGATGGATCCCTTGTATTGCATATAAATATAAGGTGGAGGAGAGTCACTTAACATATCCAAGAAGACTCTTTCATAGTCTACACATCAAGAAAGGAAGCTCGAGAATGTGCAACAGGAGTGCAGGAACATGTGACTGCAGGAAAGCACGAATCTAGGAACCTGCGAATGTAGGAATGCACAAGTATAGGAACTCACGAGTGCAGGAATGTGAATGTCGGCAGTGTGAGTGTAGAAATTGTGCGTGAGGGTTGATCATGTAGAAGACTGCACAGGGTGATGCAACAGTTGCGTAGGGCTAGGCATGTGTTGTATTGATGTGTTAAGGTAGAATTGATTCTAGTGGATGGTGTCCTAGGAGAGGAAAGTTTGGAAGTTTATTAGAAACCAACAATAAGGGTTTCCTGTGTCGTTGTATGCCCTAACTAGGAGTAGATGCTAAAGCAAGGATTGGTCAGTTGTGGTTTGTTTGAGGGCAGTGTGAGAGTGGACAAAATGTGGATAGTGGATTAGGAATTTATGGTCTGTTGGAGGACATCGTGATAGTTCCCAAGTTGGAGCCTGATGTGCACAATCTTCATGGACTTAGGTGATTTCTAGAGCGGAAAAAGATGATGTTAAGGGTGTTATCAGTCAGGAGCAGTGTGTGTAGAAGGACATCTACAAAAAATCATGGGAAGTCCTCCTAGCTCATGTTCATTATAAGAGATGGGCATCTTGCAGCGATATGTGGCATCCCTATGTACCCTATGTTAGTCTTCATTAGTGAAACGCAAGAAGACTATAGTGGGTTGAACTCCCTGAGTAGCGAAGGAGAAGTAGTGGGTAGTTGAGAGTTGTTCACAACTGGAGTTGTGAACAACTCTATAGGATTCTCGATATGTTGTGCCCTTGATGGGCTAAAGTAAAACTAGTGAGGAAATTGGATAACCAAGTCTTAGTGGTCATATGGACTTGTATCATTGATAGAGGTAGTGTTGCAGATTAGTAGCTAACGAACTGCGAAGTTATAGGGTATGCCCGAGAGGATCTGAGAGGGCTCGCTACATCAGCCAAATGGACAAAGTATCTTGTTATAGGTATATTGGTGGTCATCATGGAAAACACCAAGCCCTAGTTGTTATATATCTTGTATCAGTGTATGCGTGTGGGCCATTGTCCCTGGTATGGGAGCCCTAGACTATTGTATTATTTAGTTTGATTAATTTAACAAAGTTGGGTTATTATACAAACTTGTGTAAAAGGTTGTGTATAGTTTTTGGACTAGTAGATTTAGTGTTGTCTACATTCCGCTGTGAAAAGTAGCTTCATTGTAATTCTTGGTTTGGTAGTGTAAGTGATTGGAGATTCTATCCTGGTCAACAGGATCATGGAAAAATAGCATGGCATCAGATCATGTCTAATATACTTTGAGGAACAATGAATCAGAGTGTGGATATCAAAGAAACTCAAAAGTAGTTGTGGGTGACTAGATCATGGAGCATAGGGTTTAGATGAAAACATGACGATGTGGTTTTGACTGGATTAGCAGTTAGATTGGTTGGGAGTTCTAGTGGATTGGTAGTGAGCCTGGTGAACAATAGTTTGTTTTACTACAAATTGTTGATCATGAAATTCCTATGACTTTTCATGGATAGTTGGGACAACTCGAGGATTTCCTTGGCATGGATGAGATTAAGATGATCGAGATGGATTCGTGTGATGGACTACAGATTTGCAGGCTAGAGTCTTCATCATATTGTGATGTTGTATATATCATATTGGAGGGATTTTCACAAGTGCTATTTGATCCAAGAGGATAATTGCTTGTATGACTAAGTAAATGGATACCTTGTAGGCTCAGTTTAGCCTCAAAGGGAGCATCCATATGGAAGTTTGAGATCTTTAAGTTCAGATTTAATGAGGTAGAGACACTACCAAGATTGCAAGGTTCATTTTACAAAGTATGTTGCATTAATGGATGCCATATGGGCTATTGTTGTCGGTATTGATGGAGACTTCCTAGTGCTGGAAGTACTTCCCTTGATAAGAGGGAGTATTGATATTTGTAGCTTGGGAGGTACTCCAAACCCTAGGCTTGAGGGTTGTGGAGGAATAGGCACACAAGTGTGGCTTGTGGGTATGGAACCCAATCATGTGGGATTTGCCCTTGATCTTATGGGCGTGAATCCATGAGGCTTATTGGAGATGTGATGGATGGAGATGATAGAGGACATTGAAGTGAATCCAACACAATGAAAATCATCGAAATTTGAGTTGTCTATATTGAGATATTAATTTTTGAAGTTAATGTATGGGTTTGGTAAAGGTTGGCTAGGCGTTTAGAGACATTATGAAAAGTTATCAATCCCACACATGTGACTTGATGGATCCATCATATTTTGTATTAACATAAGGTCGAGGAGAGTCATTTAACATATCCAAGAAGCATATTTCATAGTCTAGACATCAAGAAAAGTAGCTCGAGTGTGGGTAGCGTAAGTGTGGGAACGCGAGTGTAGGAACACATGAGTGTAAGAACATGTGAGTGCATGAACCCACGACTGTCAGAACGTGCAAGTGAATGAACGTGAAAGTGCGGGAAGCACGAGTGTAGTAATGCGTGAGTGTAGGAACCCACGAGTGCAAGAATGTAAATGCAAGAAATGTGAGTGAGGGTTTATCATGTAGCAGACTACACAAGGTGATGTAGAAGTTACTCAGGTCTAGTTATGTATTTTAATTATTTGTTAAGGTTGAATTAATGCTAGTGGATGGTGTCCTTAGAAAGGATAGTTTGGAATTCTATTAGCAACGAAGAGGAAGGGTTTCCTAGGTGGTTGTATTCCCTAGCTAGGAGCAAATGATAGAGAAAGGATTGGTTAGTCATGTTCTATTGGAGGGCAGCATGAGAGTGGACTGAGTGTGGATAGTGGTTTTGGAATTTATGGTATGTTGGAGGACATCGTGATAGTTCCCAAGTTGGAGCCTGGTGTGCACAATCTGAATGGACTTAGGTGGTTTCTAGAGTGGCAGAATATGAGCTCAAGGGTGTGATTAGACAAGAGCATTGTGTGTAGCCCTAGACTTGTCTTATGGAGAAGGAAATCTATAGCATATGATGGATAGTCCTACTAGCCCATGTTCATTGTGAGAGATGGGAACCTTGCAGTGATAGGTGGCATCCCTCCATGTCCTATGTTAGTCTTCATTAGAACAATGTTGGAACAATATAATGGGTTATAGTCCTTGAGTAGCTGAGGAGTAGTAGTGGGTAGTTGAGAGTTTTTCACAAGTGGAGCTGTGAAAAGCTCGATGTGAGTCTCAATATGTTGTGCCCTTAATGGACTAAGTCACAACTAGTGAGAAGATTGGATAGCCAAGGTTTAGTGTTAAGATGGAATTGGATCATTGATAGAGGTAGTGTTGCAGATCAGGAGCCAAGGGACCAGGAAGGTACAGGTACGACTAAGAGGAGCTAAGAGAGTGTGCTACATCATCCAAATGTTCAGAGTATCTTGTTGAGGGTAGATTAGTGGTCATCACGATAGACACCAAGCCTATTTGTTGTATATCTTGTATCAGTGGATATTTGAGGGACATTATCCCTGGTACGAGATCCCTATTTCATTGTATTATTAAGATTAATTAATATAACTAAGTTGGATTATTGTACAAAATTGTGTAAAAAATTATGTATAGTTTGTGCACAAGTAGATTTACTATTTTTTATGTTTCATTGTGCAAAGTAGATTTGTTTTAATTCTTGGTTTGCTAGCATTGGTGATTTAAGATTCTATCGTAGTCACTAGGATTGTGGAAAAACAACTTTGAAATCTAAATTTTGACCCTAGAGATTTTCTCCCTCATTTGACTGAATTTGATCAAGTTCTTTGGACTATTTTGACTAAGGTTTGACCATCTTGGAAGGTAAAATATTACGACTTCTAACCAAGCTATTATGGACGAGTTTGATCATTTAATTGTGGACTAGGTAGACATTCTTTGACTATTGTTGATTATCGCAGGATTGCAGACTTTGACTTATTGACCATATTTGACTTTGTGGCTCATCTATTGGATATTGGCTTATAGATCTCTTGGATAGTCAAAGTATGTACTTTGACTCTTTTTTTGATGAATTGAATCATTTTATCTCTATGCCTAACATTTTATGACAATCTAATAAGAATAAGTTGAAAGGGTTTTCCCCCTTGTGGGG
This sequence comes from Pinus tabuliformis, assembly GCA_031772625.1. Lineage (NCBI taxonomy): Eukaryota > Viridiplantae > Streptophyta > Pinopsida > Pinales > Pinaceae > Pinus > Pinus tabuliformis. The sequence continues at coordinate 24,891,985 of CM062807.1, forward strand.
TTTTTCCTTAGTCTTTGACCAAATCTTGTGTATCTTATTTCTCGTGATTGTATTTTATTGTTCATTTCATTTGTTGTTCTATCTATAATTGTTATTTGTTAACTATACTATTAAATTGATTTGAAAGTGATTGCTAATTGAATAAAATAATTGAGCTAAAGTGATTGTAACAACATAGAACAGTGGAATATTAATATGGTATCAGAGCTAAGGGGAAGACAAGCCCAAGTGTTAAAATTCAAAACTAGGGCCAAGTTCCACTTTTGACATCTCATTTGATAAGGATGATGATTGCATTAATTCCTCTTTTCAAGACGACCAAAATCAACCTACATATAATCTAATTTGGACAAGGGAAAATGCAATTTTGAGTTCAAGCCCACACATGTGCAAATTGTCAAGGTTGGCCACAACATGTAGGCTCATGAAACCCAATGGACGTGTCACTTGAGCTCCATTTACTTGTATAAATATAAGAGACCTCAAATATGATTTGGTGTCATCTCACCACACACATTCTTCTCTCTCCTTCTCTGATTGGTTTGTATAAATTATTGGGAGTAGTTATTCTCTCACACGTGTGGCAAGAAAGACAAATTTTAGGACGGGTTATAGGGCCAAAATGTCAAAATTTTGTTGTAGGTTGACCAAGCTCTTTCATTAGGGGATTTTTGAGGTATAAAATAGGCCTCCTAAGGAAATTATAAAATAATAGTGGAAATAATAAAATAATATTAGATGACATCATCAAATTTTAGAAGGAAAAAAGAAAAAACTATTTTTTCAACTCATATTTTCAACTTATCTCCCTATGGCTTTACTCAAATTTCGAGTGAAAACACTCGTTGGACACATAATTTGATTCTTCATCCAAGGAGTACCCATGTTTCATAGTTTTGATGGACCTTGATACATGAAAACTGCGAAATACGTGAAAAATGTTATTGCAATCACATTTTTTCATGTATTTCTCATTTTTCATGTAGTAGGGTCCATTGAAAGTATGCAACATGGGTACTCTTTGGATGAGGAATTAAATTTTGTATCCAACGAGTACTCTTGCTCAAAATTTGAGTAAAACCTTAGGGAGATAAGTTGAAAATACGAGTTGCAAAAGTAGTTTTATTTTTTTTTATTTTTTTTAATCTTTACTTTTTTACTCCAAAAATGGTGAATCATCCCCATGGTTGACATCATCATCTTGAATCCTATTGGTTCTTATAAAGTTTATTTTGGTCGTACATTTTTCTTAGGAGGCCCATTTTAGACCTCAAAAGTCCCCTAATGGACCATCAATTTGACTGCAATTTTGGGGTCAGATTTTTTTTTTTGTAAGGATGTACTTATTGGCACAAGAACCAAAGTATTTTGGGTACATAGACAAGAGCTGGCCACAGGGTTATTCGAAGAGTTGACCACGGACTTCAAGTGCATAATTTTACCAAGTTTGACCATTGATTTAGTGACTATTTTGGGTTGTCTTTGACCTCGTCAGAAGGTTGAGTTTGGCTTCCTTTGACTGAGCTCTAAAGTGAATTGTTTTTTATTGTGTTAACCATCATTAAATTTCTTATTAGGGGATAATTTGACTATTGTTGACACCAGATTTGACAGGGTTATTTTGACTTTGATTTGGAAATTCAAATTTGACTTTTGTACTCTCTCTCTCTCTGTTGAAAATTTGATATAATAATAATAGGAATTGAGTAAAGGGTTTTCGCCATCTTGGGGTTTTTCCCTGGCATCTGCCAAATCCAGTGTCCTCTTTTCTTGGCTTGTCTTCTGCATTTTATTATTCGTGTTCTATATATAGTTACTGTGAGTGTGATTTATGGTTAATGTGATTTCCATTGGAAAAATAAATTGGAAATTGTGATTGGCATGCTAAAATAACATTGAATTAATTGTGCTAAGCATAGAACATACCATTTTTAACTAAAATTGACATGGTATCAAAGCCCGAGCAAGAGAGAGAAAAGAAATCACTAAGAAAGATATGTTGGACAATTACCCATGGCATATACATATTAATTCAATATTGAGGAAAATATCAATGATAAATTTGATTATCATGCATGTAACATGACTTTGGACTTGACTTTGGTGGAACATGAAGTATTGGACTATGTGTAGGGAAATGTGGTGGAGCCTCCTTCAAATGCACCAGCTACTTTCAAGATGAAGTATAGAAAGGTGAGGTCAAATAAAAGAAAATTTTGATGGACTATATTTAAAAACATTTGGTTGCGTATATTTCTTACTTTGTAAATTCTAAGGATATATGATAAGCTAGTTGGGATGTTTAAAGTAAACAATGAAAATCAAATCCTTTTTCTCAAGAACAAGTTAAAGGATATCAAGATGGATAAAGTGGAGCCTATACAATCCTATTTCATGAGAATAACACAAATGAATAACGACCTACTATCTATTGGAAAAGTTATTGATGACAGGGAGCTCACTCTCATTGCAGTTGGAGGTCTTTCTAGACTTTGGGATGTATTTGCCACAACCATTTTTAACAATGATAAGATACCTAGTTTCAATCAATTATTTGCTAGATGCACTCAAGAGAAGACTAGCATGATGGAGAGATAAAATCTCTCAGATGGAAATGAATATATTTCTTTCTCCACTCATGCAAAGAGGAATAATAATGTTGGTCTGAGGAGACATGTTCAAGGATCCAAGAAAGGATCCAAAGAAGGAATAAAAGGAAGGTACTATAATTGCAATAGGTTTGACCACTATGCTAGAGAGTGTCCTCACAAGAATAATTCTCTAAAGGATGAAAACATCATCAACCACAATAATTTCAAAGGAAATGGAAATCAAAGGAACAACAGGTTCAAGAAAAAAGAAAAGAGTAATGCTCCCGCTGCTCAAAATGGAAATGGTCAGTGTCCGAAAAGGACAACAAATTCCAAGTATGAGTAAAGTAATGTTGTAGAGAAACAACATGAATTTTATCTTCTTTATTATCTATCTACTACATCTCCTTCAGATACATTGGATCATTGGTTGATTGATAATGGAGCCTCAAGGCACTTCACTAGGTACAAGGAGGATCTCTCAAATTTGGTTGAAAAGAAGACTAATTTAGAGAGATCATACTTGGAGATAATGCCACCTAGCCTATGAAAGCGATAGGTATCGTCACTCCTCACTTGAATCAAGGTCAAACCATTCATCTACAAGAAGTGTTGCATGTCCCTGATTTGAAGAAGAACCTGCTGCCTATTTTTGTGATGGAAGATGTAGGCTTCAAGGTAGAATTCATTGATGGAAAGGTACATGTTTGGAAAAGAAATCCAAAAGATTCATTTGCTCTTAGATTTAGGGTTAATGATATCTATCAAGTTGAAGTAAGTCCTTTGGGAGCTTTGGTAATCAATACTTCTCTTCAATCTGATTTGTGGCATCGGAGGTTCACCCACTTACATTACAAAGCCTTACCTAGGGTAAGGAAGATGGTAGAAGGTATGCTCGAGTTAAACATGAATCATGAAGGAGTTTGTCAAGGTTGTGCAACTGGGAAACATACAAAGGGACCATTCCCTTGTAGTGAAAGAAATTAAATTGATATTCTTCAATTGGTCCATTATGACCTATCTGGTATGTTTCTCGTAACATTGTTGGGAGGGTAATTATAATATGCAATATTTGTGGATGACTACTCTAAAAAAACATGGATCTATTTCTTGATTAGGAAGGATGAAGTGTTCAAATGGTTCTGTTAAGTTTCAAAGAAATGGTGGAAAATCAAACATGGAAGAAGATCAAAATATTGAGGACCGACAATGGAACCGAATATGAATCAAATGAATTCAATGAATTTTTCAGAGAGCATAGCATCAAGATGGAGATAATATTTCCATGCACTCCTAAGAGAAATGAAGTTGCTAAAAGGAGGAACTAAGCAATCATGGAAGCCACCCATGCCATGCTCCATGATCAAGGCCTACCAAAGTTCTTATGGGGAGAAGCTGCCAACACTATCGTATATGTTCTAAATAGGATCCTACATCAAGCCTTGGATTTCAAGAAACAAAAGGAAGTATTCACTAGTAACAAAATTGATGTTTCTAATTTTAAAATATTTGGGTGTGCCGTATATTTTCACGTGCCTAAAGACATAAGGAAAAAGTTGTAAGCCTCTAGGAAGAAATGAATATTCATTGGATACACTGAAAATTCAAATCATACTGAATAATGTGCCTGGTTAGAGAGAAGTGGAAGTATGTCATGATATCACGTTTGATGCAGACATTTCCCTTGGGAAATCCAAATATCTCTCTATCCCAAGGAAGGATGATGATGCTACTAAAAAAAGGGACAAACCTCCGACAGATGATCCTATGCTTGATGTTGAAGGCCTAATGAATCCTATTTATCCACCTCCTAGTGATCCCTCTACCCGAAGGAAAATAAATCTATGGCTCAAATATACTCTCAAAGATGCTAAAAAACATACTGCTCATGGAGGGACATTTTGCGAAAGTAAGAATCCAAATAGGCATCGAGGGAACTTGGCTACTATGAGTATTATTGTTCAAGTTGAACCATGAACATTTGAAGAAGTTATAAAACATGAAGTGTGGAAGGATCTAATTAATGAGGAATATGAATCAATCATGAAGAATGATGTCAGGGATGTGGTGCAAAGACCTAAGGGCAAGTTCGTGGTCACCTCTAAATGCATTTACAAAATAAAAAATGGAGCTTATGAGAGTGATGAAAAATATAAGGCCAGGTTCCTTACTTAAGGCTTCTCTCAAAAGGAATGGGTGGACTATGACAAAATATTTGCATCGGTTTCCAGATATACCACTATCCGATATATTATTTCTCTCTTTGCCACTCAAGGATGGAGCCTAAATCAAATGGACCTTAAGAATGCTTTCTTGCATGGCTCGCTTAAGGAGGAGGTATACTTGGAACAACCTTAGGGTTTCAAAGTACAAGATCGAAGGACACATGTATGCAGGTTGAAGAAAACCCATTATGGGTTGAATCAAGTCCCTAGGGCTTGGTATGAGACGATTGATAGTTATCTCATGAAGCTGGGATTTACAAGGAGTAATGTTGGGATTTACAAGGAGTTATGTTTATCCTAACCTATACATTAGGGTTGAAAATAACATGCCTCCCACTTAGTTCCTTTATGTTGATGATCTCTTTCTGACTAGTTCGTACCCTCTCATTTATCAATGCAAGAGGGAGTTGACTTTCGAGTTCAAGATGAAGGACCTAGGACTAATGCACTACTTCCTCGGCCTAGAGTTCTGGCAAAATTTGGGTGAGGTTTTCATTTCTCAAGGAAAATACATTATGAAGCTTCTAGAGAGATGTCAGATGGTTGATTGTAAATATATTTCTACTCCGATGAAACTCAGCTTCAAGAAGCTATATGGAAGTTTCGTTGGGCTTGAATTGACCAACCCTTCTTAATATAGACAACTTTTGGGGACCTTGATGTTCTTGGTATAATCTTGATGGGACATATGCTTCGATGTGAATAATTTGATTTAGTTTATGGTCGAGCCTCACAAGATACATTAGAATGTTTCTAAGAATATATTGACATATCTTTCTAGCACAATCAACTATGGGCTGAGATACGTTGTCAGGAATTTGAGGCTACATGGATATTCTGATGTTGACTGAGCTGGAAGTGTGGTCGATAGAAATATCATATCAGGATGTTGTTTCTCATTTGGATCTACTTTTATTTCTTGGATGATAAATAAGCATAACTCAGTTGCTCTAAGCACTGTCGAGGTCGAACACATTGTTGTTAGTATGGCTTGTTGTGAATATATATGGTTGAGGAAGCTCTTCAGTTAAATTTTTTAGCACGTGTTGGATACCATTATGATCTATAGTGATAACCAAAGTGAGATTCACCTTTCAAAGAATTTTTTGTTCCACGACTGCTCTAAGAACATTTATATCAGGTACCACTTTATTCGGAATGGGGAGCAATAAGGCTCCAACACATCAGGACCGATGAGCAGGCTGTAGACATCCTCATGAATCCCTTAGGGAAGGTAAAATTATTAACCTTCTAAGAGATACTTGGAGTCATGGAAGGACTCTCCCATGAGGGTCTCACTTGAGTTGGGCATTGAACTTTGGGAGCTCCTAGGGACTTGGGATACTTCTTGGAGCTATGAGTGACTATAGGGTGAGTGGCTCACCTTCCCATATAGGTTTGATGTGTACAGGGTGGGCGGTTCACCTTCCCCTAGGATACCCCATGATGGTTGACATGTGTGTAGCGTGATTGGTTCACCTTCCCCTATGTTTGATGAAACATGTGTAGGGTGGGTGGTTCACCTTCCCCTATGATTTATTATATATGCATAGGATGAGTGGTTCACATTCTCCTATGTCGTATGAATAGAATGAGTGGTTCACCTTCTCCTGCGGGTGCCCCAACGTACATCTGACCCATGTAGTATGGGACTAATGGGAACTACCTCTCGTTTGGCTAATGACTTGTTAAAAGTTGATAGGGACCATAGCACTGTAGATGGAAACATCATGTACTGTTGTACTCCCTATGTCTAGGATGCATGGTGGTCAACAACTTGATCTAGGATCAAGTCTTATCGGGTTTCTACTGCTAGACTAATTTTTCTAGTGGAGAGTGGTAAGGTCTTGTGACTCACTCTCGATCAATTCTTCTTCATTAAATTTTTTAGTGTTTAGCATAGTTTAGATGAGTTTCAGAGATAGTACATGATGGCAAGATGGCATGATGATAGATGGATTAGGAGGTGGAATTCTCCCTAGTTGAGAGGGAGTGTTAAAATTGGAAACTAGGGCTAAATTCCACATTAGATAGCTCCTTTTATGGAGATGATGATTTCACTGAATTCCTATTTTTGGGAGGACCAAAATCAACCTAAAGATCATCAAATTTTGACAAGGGAAAATACGTTTTTGAGGTCAAGCCCACACATGTGCAATTTGTCAAGGTCGGCCACATCATCGTGTATGCTCATGAAGCCTAATGGACATGTCACTTGAGCCCCAATGAGTTGTATAAATATAAGAAACCTCAAGCCTCATTTCGAATCATTTCATCACATACATTCTTCTCTCTCATTCTGTAAATTGTTTGTACATCTTAATGGGAGTATCTATTCTCTCACACGTTTGGCGAGAAGGACGAATTTCAGGACAGATTACTGGGCGAAATTTCAAAATTCTATTGCAAGTTTGACCAACATTGACTAGGGACTTTGAACATCAGTTTGACTATGATTTTTTGGTCAGAATTGTGTTTCTGGAAGGTCAAATTGATTGGTATAGGTATTGGGAATCACAATTGTCGTTAGACCAAAACCTGCAGGTGTTAGTCAACGATCGCATCGCCAAAGACAAGGATCCATGAGAGGCGATTAGTCCATGTCTTAAAACACACGAGGAGGGTTGGTTTATCTAATGTCCACCAATTGCCCCCCCCCCCCCCCCAACCTGATCCAGGTGTGTATGAAACTCATGACCTATGCTCTGATACCACTTGTTGGGAATCACAATTGTCATTAGACCAAAAACCGTATGTGTTAGTCAACGATCGCATTGCCAGAGATAATGATCCATGAGAGGCGATTATTCCATGTCGTAAAACACATGGGGAGAGTTGGTTTATGCAATGTCCAACAATAGGAACTAAGGTATTCTAGGCACATTGACCGAAGCTGACTGCAGGGTTGACTGTAAACTTCGACTGTAGAATTTGACCAAGTTTGATTATTGATTTAGTGACTATTTTCGGATGTCTTTTACTAATTTAGAAGGATGAGTTTGACTGCCTTTGACTGAGCTCCAAAGAGGATTGTTTATTGTTGTGTTGACCATAATTAACATTCTGGTTAGGTTAGAATTTGACTATTTTTAACTGCAGATTTGATAGGGTTGTTTTGACTTTGATTTGGCAAGTCAATTTTGACATTTGTACTCTCCCTCTCTCTACTGAACATTTGATATAATAATAAGAATAATTGATCAAATGGTTTTTCCCATCTTGGGGTTTTTCCCTAGCATTCGCCAAATCTGATGTCCTCTTGTATTGGCTTGTCTTCTGCATTTTATTGTTCATGTTAAATCTACGGTTATTGTTAATTTGATGTATGGTTAATGTGATTTCCATTGGAAACATAAATTGGAAATTTCCATTGGGCTACTAAAAGAACATTAAAATAATTGTGTTAATCATAGAACATATCATTATTAACTCAAATTAACACCAAGGAATCAAGAGACAAGAGAAATCATCTCTGGAAGAAGCTAAAGGAGCCTATTTGACTTCGTCAAGATGTATGCCTCTTATTTTAAGGACACGGAGAAGCTAGGTGACTCATCAAACTTTGTTGCTTGGAATATTGGGTTGGAAGTCATTCTAGATGACAATGATGTTTTGGAATATGTGTAAGGAAAATTACTGTAACACCCTCTTCCCACATTTACCCAAGCTAACTGGTTCACCAGGGTAAACATGTGATGAAGAGTTACTATGATATGATTCAACTCCCCAAGAAAAATTAAGGAAGTAGAACTGACAAGACAAGACCAATTTGGCCTTCCTCAGGAGCTACAGAACCTTCAGGAGGCAACCAACCCTTCCAAGTGCCCAACCCCTGAGACGGCTTGATGTTTTGTTGATTTAGACCCCCAGTCACTTCCGTGAAAATCCATTCATGTGACTAATACCCTCTAGTCACTCCCATGGAAAGGCATGCATGTGACTGTGGCCTTTTCAATGCAATTCTGTGCCAGTGACCCCAGATTTTGTGCCACTTTTTTAGGGCTAGGACTCAAGCCACTGCTCAAAACTTCATGAAACTTCCAAAAATGATAATTAAAACTGAGATAAGATTACTAATGTATACCTCATAGTTGGGAATCACTAACCATCACCATATTGATCTCTACCAAATTTGTACAAGACTCTAGAGCATTTTTCCAACCTAGGCTTCTAGGACTAGTAACTCAACCCATAATTGTTGTCATGCTCCAAAGTGTTTTTCCAACCATGGCTTCCAGTACAAGTAAATCAACCCACCAATGGCTCCATATAATTTTTACAACCAAGGCTTCCAATACTAGTAATTCAACCCAAGATATTATTGGGCTTCCAGAGTATTTGTCCAACTAACACTCCAGGAAGTAGTAACTCAACCCACATCCAAAGCATCATGAGCACCAACCAGAAAATAAACATAAAACCCACAACACCATGGCTATCAAGGAAATGGAAAGGCTAGGCAAAACCACTACCAATCCAGGTAATCCTCCATGCCAATGATAGATCATAACCAAGAAACCGCATGCATGCCAAAAATAGCAAGTAAATGATACATGCAACTCGGTACCTGCAAGAAAAACTCATTGTTGTTGTTGATCCTGGTGTCCTTTTGCGCTTTCGTACTTTTACTCTGCCTCCTTTCTCCAAATCCCAAGTATCTCACACTCCTCCAATATTTCTCCAAGAAAAATTGGAGTGTCCAAGAGCATGAGAGAGAGAATAGAAGAGAGAACTCTAAGCTATTAAAAAAAAAAAAAAAAACATGAACTGATCCTCAGAAGCCTTTCTATCAATGAGGCCTCTCTTTTCGTCATTTTCCATTTTTTCCTTCATTTTAATCCTCACATGCAACATGTGACCTTTCACCTTCCTTTTCTCCTATTTTCCATTATTTTCATAAAAAAATTCCAATAAATGCCTCATGCATTTCCAAAACCTTTGTCATTGCCTTTGCTAATTTCCATAGCCATTAATTAATCGAGAGTGATCCTTGTCACTATGTTTTTCCCAACATTAAGCTTGGAATACATGTCCCATAGCCTTGGTTATTATTTTTCCTTTGTTAACATTATTACATGTATTTTTTACTAGGGATGTTACAAAGCCCTCCCCCTTGGGGGAACACCACCCTTGATGTTCAATGATACCTACAACTAGCAAGATTGTTGAAAAGAAAACATACTACTTTATGGAGATTTATAACTTAGCTCGTTGCAGTATTTATAATGAACAACCTGCTAAAAGAAAACCAACATAACCAACTTGACAACCATACCTCTTATTGGAGATTTATAACACATCTCATGGTGGTATTAACAACCATATACATATATACATACAGCAAAACATCTACCAAAAACATTTGCTCAACTAGTGAATAGAGAAGGATACATAGCCCGCATCTAATCTGCCATCTCACATGTAGCTTCATCAAGCCCAAAGTGATTCTATTTCACTTTAACTTGCTCAATTGCTCAGTTTTAGAGCATAACCATCTCTCTTTGCAAAATACCTTGAGGTTCCAGTTGGAATTCTCCTTATGGCTCCACTTGTAATACGGACCATTCAATCACATTATCATCATATCTAACATTCTTCTTAAGAAATGACACATGGAAAACATCATGGACTTTCACTGTCAAGCGCAATGCAATTTGATAGGCTACTGGTCCAATCCTCTCAAGAATATTGAAAGGTCCACAAAACCAAGGTGAAAGCTTGGAACATATTCCAATCCTCAAGGATCTCTTCTTGGGATTGATGCCCAAGTACAGCTATTCCCAAACCCGAAACTCCTTAAACATCATGTTCTTATCTGCAAATTTTTTTTTGTCTTGTGCTGCCTTAAAATTTTACTTGATTACCTACATTTCCTATTCCATCTCTTCCAACATGTCTAGTCCTATCAACACCTTGTTCACTAGATCACTCCAATTGATGGGAGTATTAAAACTCTACCCATAGAGTGCCTTAAATGGCCTCATCCTAAGAGACTCTTGATACCCATTTTTATAAGCAAACTCAGCTAGTGGAATATGCTCTTCCCACCTTCACCTTTGATTCATGACGTACATTCTCAACATGTCCTCCAAATTCATATTGACCCTATTTGTTTATCCATCTATCTGCGAATGATAGGTTGTGTTGAAATCCAACTATGTTCCCAAACCCACAAATAACTCTTTCCATAACCTAGAAGTGCGCTTGGCATCCCTGTCTGACACAATCTTCTTCGGAACACCATGAAACCTCACTACATCTTTGATGAAGACATGTGCTACATCATTATCTGAATAATTAAACCTCATTGGAATGAAGTGAGCTACCTTTGTCAACATGTCCACCACAACCATGATGGAATCATGTTGTCTAGATGTCCTCAGAAAACCTATAATGAAATCCATGGAAATGACCTCTGATTTCCACTCTGGAATTGGAATTAGATGTAGTAATCCTCTTGGGTGCTTACCTTTTGCCTTTACCCATTGAAAATCCAAGCATCTAGCCACAAACTCTGCCACTTACTTCTTCAAATTCAGACAATAATAGAAATTCTTTAGTGCTATCAATTTCTTCTGATATCTTGGGTGACTTAAATACTGATTAGCATGAAATTCGATCAAGATAAGCTTGTTGAGATTAATGTTTTCTGGTACATATATATTGTCCCTAAATCTAACCAAATCATCTGTTGTGAGATGATAGTCCACATCTTTATCACATGTACCTTGTTGTAACCTGTGCATAAGCTCCCTATACATGTTAACCTGTTGACCTCCCTATAAGATCTGATCGTGTAGATATGACCCGTATGAACTCATAGTTGCTATGTGATTTACCTATACTCTCCTGCTAAGAGCATCTGCAACCCTATTCTATTTAACTTTAGTGTACCTGATCTTGAAATCGAACTCACTGATCATGGTCAACCATCTAGCTTGTCTGGCATTTAGGTTTGGTTGGTCAAATAGATACCTCAATATTCTATGGTCACTTATCAATACAAACCTCCTACCAAGAAGATAGTGTCTCCACATCTTCAATGCATGGACATTCACTTCCAACTCAAGATCATGTGTAGGATAATTCTTCTCATGATCATTCATTTTCCTTGATTCGTAGCACACTTCTTGTCCTTCCTGCATCAAAACTCCACCAAGTCATCTCTTGCAAGAATATGTACATACCAAAAAATCTTTATCTGGATGTGCAATCTTTAAAACTGAAGCATTTTTCAACAACTACTTCAACTACTCAAGTTTGGTTGCACATTCCTCTGTCCATTCAAATTCCTTACCTTTCCTTTGCAACAATGTAATAGGATAATAAATCCAAGAGAATTTCTTGATGAACCTCCTATAATAACCTTCTAACCTCCTGAATGATCTTACCTCATCCACATTTCTAGGAGTTTCCTTTTCCATGATAGCTCTTATATTTTTAAGATCCACTGTTATGCCTTCCTTAGAATCCTCATGTCCTGAGTAATGTACCTTTTTCTAAAAGAAATTTCATTTTATAAGCTTGGCATACAACTAATGCTCTCTTAGCAACCTCAACACTGTTGCTAAATTTTCAGCATGCTCTTCCTCATTCTTAAAATATATCATCAATGAATACAATAGCAAACTTGTCTAGATAAGGACAAAATACACTATTCATCAAGCACATAAAAGTAGCTAGCACATTACTTAAACCAAAATGAACTACAACAAACTCATAATTCACATACCTAGTATATAAATCAATCTTGTAGATGACTTCTTCCTTAATGTGTGCATGATGGTATCCTTATCTCATATCAATCTTTGAGAACGTTGTTGCTCCCTTCAACTAGTTAAACAAATAATCAATCCTTGGTAGTGGATACATTTTCTTTATTCTCACTTTGTTCGACTTACTGTAATCAATGCATACCATGAGAGTACCATCCTTCTTCTCCTCAAACAACACTGGTGCACCCCAAGGCGATACACTTGGCCTAATGTATCCTTTGTCAAGCATTTCCTTCAATTGCAACTTCAACTCTACTAACTCTAGTGTGCTCATCATGTATGGTGCCTTTGATGTTGGTGCTACCCCTGGTACCAACTCAATAGAAAATTCCACTTCCTTGTGAGGTGGAAACTCTTAAATCTCTGTCAGGAACACATCCTGAAATTTTTGTAAAATCAGATACCTCCTCAAGACATCTGCGTCCTCAAATTCCTTACCTTTGTCACTAGAAATATGCACTACAAATATCACACACATTTTTTTTCGACTACGCTTTTCCTGCATAGTTGTCACAATTCTAACTAATGTAGTTTTCTTCTTACCCTGCAAGATTGTTTATTCCCCATTTTCACCCAGGCACTCAATATATTTTTCATAAGAATCACCTTAGTCTTTTGAATATATATCCAATCCATCCCCAACACCATATTGTATGATCCCAATAGAAGAACATTCAAATGTATTGATGTAGACATACCATTCAACTCCAATGCATTAGCTCTTACCCAATGATGAACTCCTTTCTTTGTACCTGAATCCAACTGCACTAACCATGATTTTGCATGCACTTATTTATTCAAACCACACTTATCCACTAGGTCAGGATTAACATAACTATAATTATATACAAGGTCAATCAAAATAGAAATATATTTATCACAAATATTACCATCCATCTCGATAATAGATGTATGGTGATCTTCCTACCTGTTATCCAGTGCCGCATAGATTTGAGGAATACTTTGTCCAACATCCCCCACTATCTGTGCCTCTTGAGCATTGTATATTTGTATTCTACCACCCTGATGTTGTGGACATTCTCTCTTGCGATTCTCTCTTCCGCAAGTCTAACACTAGAACGGATTCCTATCATCACCCTTGTTTTGCTCCTTAGACTAAAATCTTTGTCCTCCGTCAAATGCATTGAAATTCTTAGGTGATGTTGCATTATTTTTGTTACTTGTGCCTTGAGGTCTTGTTCGCTTCTTATCCAATTTCCCTTTATTCTTTGCACTGCCTTTTCAAAATTTCTTAGTCTCATATATGCACTTTGATTGCTCATAACAATTCTTTAGCTTCATGATGGCTTCCTCCAATGATCTAGGCTCATCAAACTTAATCATGTCTCTGAATGCTACCGACAACTCACTGATACATGTTTGACTCTTCGCTTTCTCCTCCTTCAGATAAGGAACATACATCAACAACTCCAAGAATCTTCTAGCGTACTCTCCATCATTCATAGATCCCATATTCAGCTCATATAATTCTTTTTCCTTGCCATCGTAGTATCTCTCTCATAGATACATCTTCCAGAAAAGTCTATCGAACTCACTCCAAGTCAACTCCTCTTCATGAATACTTTTTACATTCTTTACACCTTCCCACCAAATGTCTGCTTTACCTTTAAGAATAAATGTAGCTATTATGTCCCTCATTTTCTCTAAGTAATTTTGCAATTTGAATAACTTGTTCATCATAAAAAACAATGCTATGCATCTTGTGACTTCTTCATTTCCCCATCAACTCAAGGGCATGAATATGAACAAGGGAGAATCTATGCAATCCTATTTCATGAGGATATCCTAAATAAGGGATCAATTACAAAATGTTGGTGAGCTTATATCTAATAGATATTTGGTTTTCGTCACTCTTCAAGGTCTTCCTCCTATATGGGAAACTTTCATCACTACTATTATCAATAATGAAAAGTTCCTAACATTTGATGAGCTCATTGGGAAGTGTACTCAAGAAGAAACCAGGATGATCTCTAGAGGGAGGATTCAAAAGCATGAAGGAGAGCCCTTTTCATTTGTTGTGTAAGTCAAGAAGAGAAAAGGAAGAGGAAGACCATATGTTTCAAGAAATCCTGCCCCTAATTCAAAGGATTCTCATAGAAGATTAAGAGATATTGAATGCTACAATTGTCAAAAGCATGGTCATTATGCCTGAGACTTCCCAAAGAAGAGAGATGATCCAATGTCCAATTATAATAACAATCATGGCTCCAACAATAATGATTGTTTCAATGATAGAATAAGAGGAGATCATAGAAGAAGGAGATATATCCCTTATGATCATGAAGAAGGCTATCGTCCACAAAAGAGATCAAGGAACTCAAGTTATGAAAAAAATGTTGTTGTTTCACGATCTAAATATATTCTTATTTCTGTTCTTTCTAGTTCCTCTCCTCCATATTCTTGTGGTACATGGTTGGTATATACTGGGGCTTTTATACATTTCTCTGGGTACAAGGAAGACCTCTCAAATTTGGGGTAGAGGGAGACAAATATAAATATCATCCATGGGTACAAATCTACATATCTTATAAAAGGATTTATTTTTGTTAAATTTCATTTGTACTCCATGGAATTTGTTCTTCTTCATGAAGTTGTGTATGTTCTAGTATTAAATAAGAACTTGTTATTTATATCTTCCTTGGAAGACAAAGGGATTAGAGTTTCCTTCATAATAGGAAAGGTCCTCACCTCGCCTATGGACTACCACATGAGGGATTCTTTCACCTTAGGATATAGAATTGAAGGACTCTATAGAGTCAACATAAGTCCATTGTAAGTTTTGGTTCACAATTCCAATCATCAAAGTGTGCTATGGAACTGAAGATTGACACACCTACATTATAAAACCCTTCCTAAAGTCAGAAGATTTGTTTTCAGGATGCCTGATGTTCCATCTAGTCAGCATTATGTATGTCCAGGATGTGCTAGTAGAAAGAAGATGAGGAGATCATTCCCCTCCAGCAAAAATAGGACTAAATCTATTTTGCAACTCATCCACTCTGACCTTGGTGGACACATGCTTGTACACTCCCTTGGTGGCTACATCTATTATATAATATTTTTTATGAGTTCCCTAGAAAAACATAGATATTCTATTTAAACCATTTGATATGTTCAAGGACTTCAAGGCATTGATAGAGAATCAAGTAGGTAAGAGAATCAAATTTTTTAGGTCCAATAATGGTGGAGAATACACCTCAAATACGTTTGTTGACTTTTGCAAAGGAGGCTAGAATCAAGAAAGATACTATTGTACCATATAGTCCCAAGAAAAATGGTGTGGCTGAAAGGAACATGTCTATCATGGAATTTTCTTAAGCCATGTTACATTATCAAAAATTGTCGAAGTTCCTAGAAGCTACAAATACAGTGGTCTATGTTCAAAACATGATTCCTCATCAAGCCCTGGATAACAAAAATCACAAGTGTTTATGGGTGTTAAGCTTGATATTGGTCAACTAAGGAAATTTCATTGCCCCATGTATTTTCATGTGCTAAAGGAGAAAAGGAGCAACCAAGAAGCCACCAGAAAGAAAGCAAGGGACCTTCCTCCCCCTCCTCCTATTAAGAAGAACGATGATGACATAGACTTACTAGATGGGCGTTTTATGCTTGAGGTAGAGAAAGATGTTGTTGATGATCCCATGGAGCATATGGACCCCTTGGATCCTCCTCCATGTGATCCCCCAGCTAGGAAGAAAAATATTTGGCTTCATGATACATTACAAGATGCTGAGAGACATGTTCCTGCTAAAGGAACCTTTGGAGAAAGCAAGTAGTCAAGCTGACAGTAGGGATACATTGTATCTATGAGATCCATCATACAAGTTGAACCTCCCACTTTTTAAGAAGCTATGAAAGAGAAGGTTTGGAAGGAATCCATGGTCAAAGAGTATGAGTCTATTATGAAGAATTATGTATGGGATATTGTACCGATACTTAAAGGAAATTCAACCCTAACCTTGAAGTGATTATACAAGATCGAGCATGCATTTAATGGAAGCATTGAGAAATATAAAGCAAGGTTCATGGAGAGAGGTTTCTTCTAGAAAGAGGGATAAGACTATGACGATATATTTTCACATGTTTCCTACTATACAACCATTATATATATTATCACCCTTACTATAATTCAAGGTTGGACCCTTCACCATATGGATGTAAAGACAACATCTCTTCATGGAATACTACAGGAAGAAGTATTTGAAGTGAAGGATATGAATACTCATGTTTTTAGGTTGAAGAAGGAACTTTGTGGCTTAAATAAAGTCCCCATAGTCTGGTATTCCTGCATAGATAGTTATCTAGTGAAGCTTGGATTCATGAGAAGCAATTCTGACCCAAACATCTACTTCAATGTTATCCAAGATATGCCTTTGATTTTGATTTTATATGTTGATGATCTATTATTGACAGGTAGTGAGCCTTTGATGCTCAAGTGTAATAGGGAGCTTGCCTCCCAGTTTGAAATGAAGGATCTTGGTTTGATGCATTAATTCCTAGGATTAGAAGTGTGGAAAAAACTCAATGATATTTTCCTTTCTCAATTAAAATATGTCATGAAACTATTGGAAATATTTGGAATGGTGGAATGCAGGTCCCTAGCCACTCTAATGTAAATGGACTTCAAGGAATTAGTGGAAATGATACTAGGCCTGACTTGGTGAACCCCTCCTAGTATCAATAGTTGATTGGGGCATTGACATTCCTTGTAAACACCCATCTAGACATATATTTTGCAGTAAAATATTTAATTCAATTCATGATTGAGCCTCTTCATGCACTCTAGGTTGTTTCCAAGCACACGCTACATGGGACAATCAATCTTGGTCTAAGATATATTTTCAAAGATGTGAGGCTACATGGATACACAAATATTGACTGGACCAGAAATGTTATTTATTGGAAGAACACATTCGGATGTTTATTTAGTTTGGGTTCTAACATGATATTGTGAATGAGCAGGAAGCATAATTGTTTCACTTTAAGAATGACCGAGGCAGAGTATATTGCTGCTGGCATAGCTAGCTATGATGAAGTGAGGTTGAGAAAGATATTTGGAGAGCTATTTGAGCAGGTTTTAGATACAACAATGATCTATTATGACAATAAGAGTGTTATATGATTAGCATAGAATCATGTGTTCTAGGACAATTCCAATAATATTCATATCAAGTATCACTATATTAGAGATATGATGTAGAGAGGAGCAGTGATACTGCATCATATTTCAATTGATGAGAAGATAAAGTATATACTCACTAAGGATTTTCCAAAAAGGAATTTTGGGGTCTTCAAAGGGCGGCTTGGACTGATGGATGTGACCCTCCCAGGTAAGGGTCTCACCTGATCAAGAACATTAAGCTATTCTGTTCCCCCCTGTTTGACCTTAGAAGGAGAGGAATTGAGCTTGAGAGCTCCTAGGTTTGAGGGAACTATGGATAATATGATATTCTTTTATCCTTACCCTCCATGGTAATTCATATCCTACCTATTTTCTAGCAATAGGGTATTATGTGATCCTTACCTTAGATGGTAAATCATATCCCTCCTATTGTCACTCATTGGACTTAATGGAGTATACTTTAGTTGGCATCTTACCCACAAGTTGTGATATTTTGGATTGTTTCCCAACCATCTGGCCAATGGGTGTTGGCTACTTGAGTTAGGCATGATACTTATAATTTATGCTAAGTGGTATCCTGGTCAATTTAGGGACGCAGCTGTTCTACTGCTAACTCTTGAGGATCAAGTTGTTAAGATCAGTAGCTAATATGATAGTTTGTGATCCTTACCTTTAAAGTAAGTGGTATCTAGCCTATTGTTATAAGTCAATAGGATAGAGTGTGATTCTTTCCCTTGTGGTAAGCCGTATCCTGCTTATTTTCCTTGGATAGAAGGTGGTAGCTTGACCTCCCCTATGATGTCAAATTCTTCCTATTTTAGATTCAATAGTGTTTAGTAGATGAGCATAAATGATTAAAGATGAGGAGAGATGAGGAGAGATGAAATGTTATTTTATGATGATGAGACATTTAAGATAGGACATATGGTGTAGTTAGAAATTTCTCCCTAGTTGAGAGGGAGCGTAGATTTGGTAGCTCGAGGACAAATTCCTTCCTTTGGATAACCTTCCTCATCTAGAGAAGACCCTCTTTTCAATTAAAATAATTCTATTTGGTCAAGGAAAAATATATTTTTAATGTGAAAACTCACAAGGGAAAAAAATTTCACGTCGGCCTAAACAAAATTGGGTCTTCAAAGTCACATGTTGTTAAGAAATCCATTAGGGAAGCATTAGGTCAACCTAGTCTTGTTTTATCTTACTTGAAATTTACCATTATATTTTTCTTTTGTTGATTATGTTAATTTTCTTATCATCAAATAAATTCCAAAAACATGAATATCACAATCGTACAAAATGAACACCAGATGTAGGCACTCATCCAAGGTAAAACCCCAAAGAAATTCTTCTCTTCTTTAGAATCAGATCAAATAAGACAACCTAGGTCTTATTAACCAAGAAAAATACTTTCCTCCATCCACCAAGTGAGCCTCTCCTGAAGAATTCAAACTTGCAAACATCAAATCAATGAAAACATCTTGTCAACTAGGGTTTTGGACCTGCTCTTCCTTCTTCTATAATATTTTTGGCCTATTAACTCAGTTTTTCACCTTTTGGCCCTGTAACACTTCAGTAAACTCCACGAGTGTGGTAGAGGATCACAAATTCCAAAGTTTTTCTTGGCTTATTTTACATATTTCCATAGGATAGGATTTCTTTCTAGTATTTCAAATTGCCTTTCCACTTCTAGTTGTAGATGAAATGTATTATAGGAGTCTCCCCCTCAATAGGTCGAATGCATTGAAATTTGATATAAATAGTAGTTTGAAGTTGTTCTTTGAGGCCGACTTGAAGGAATTGAGGCTAACTTGGTGGAGGAGGATTAAATTACCCATTTATGTCAAAAATAATTTTCTTTCTTGACATGCAGATCCTAAGAATGGTCTATTACATGATGAGAAAGACTAGAACTCATGACATAAATCCCAGAGCACTCAATGGGTGATTTTTACCTAGAAATAAAATAAATGAAGCATGAAACCCATTCTTATAAATATATTTTATTTTTCCTTCTTTTTTCAAATACATTACATCATGGCTCAAGTACAATTATGAAGATTGATACTAGTTACATTTCTCAATTCTCCTTCTTAGCTAGGGAAGTATTCATAATTTTTCAATTATTACAAGGTTGAACTCAATTTAAAATTTTATTAAGAAGATTAGAACAACATACACAATACTAGGGATACCCTAACTACTAATGTATCCAACACCCCAAAGATCCAAGTGTCACAAAACTATGTCATACACTCATGCATGGATCTAAGATATTGATAGGGACTAAGGTGTTATTAAGGAATTCACTACTATAGGTACCATCATGCTACAACCATGGTATCCATACAATAGAATATGATATAGGCCTCCATGCCCTGACACTAACCCTTACGGGGATCTAGGTATCAGCATTAAACTGGAGCTCCAACCGATACCCTCCCTATGGGATCTAGACATCACCTGAGATATCAATATTAACCAAGCCATGATGTCCTCACAAGTACCATCCTATATGAATTTTTATGGTACTTCATCTCTTATTCTTAACCAAATCAAAGACATTTATCAATACAACAATTTTTCAGGAAGAGATTAACACATCCACTAATCCAAGCAAGCTCATAAACTAACTTCTTGTTGGGAAGAGATTTAATGAACACATTAGCTACTTGTTCATATATTTGCATGTAATGTAGCTTCACAACCCCAAACAGTATTCAGAATTCTAAAGTATATGTTATTTTATTCTAGCACAATCTTTAGGGTCTTCCATTATTCCGATGTTTCTTTGGTCATCACAATATCCAAACATATTTCGATGGAAGCGTCCTTCTTCAACTTCAGTGGAAACAAACTCAGCCTCATAACATTCAATGCTTGTTTACAGCATCATTAATAACCATCTGTAGTTATTTATCCTTCATCCAATCTCATTGTTTCTTCAAGGTCTTCATTATAGCTATCACAATATTCACTCCCTCTTAAGTAGGGTGATATAAACTTTCTTTATCCAAGCTTCATTTTTACTAGGGATAAATCCATCATCATCATATCATCAAAAAACTACAACATCATTCATTTTATCCTTACTTGGAAACAATTTCATCAACAATGTATACTTCAATGTTATCAAGATTCTTATAGATCCCTCTTTCTATCATGCTCAACATCAGCATCAAGTCATCATCAAGTATGATGTATGTAAGTATCTTCCACATTTTGAAGATTGTGTACCTACAAATCTTCAACAACAAGTTCAACGAAGTAAAAATATAGAGAATGAAGTCAACTTTATCGATATAGGGTTAGTATGTCATCACAACGGGAGCATAATAAATACGACTTTATATTTCAAAACCTAAACCTAGTTAGGTTTACAATAAAAAAGGAATACACATTTCATGTCCTAGACTTTCACAACAATATATGCTAGGGTTTTATCACAAACCCTAGATTCCTTTACCAAAACTAAACTGTATACATTAGCAACTAGATTCAATCATAGTGAAATAATTTTACATCTAGCGTTTTATTATCATGTCCTAAAACCTTATATCAATCTCTACTAGGGTTTTTCCCATAAACCTTAGATACAAACATCAAAACTTCATTGTTAGATATTCAACAATTTTGAACAAGCTAGAGTTTTAATCATAGAGAAGTATATACACCTATGGTTTCATTCCTAGGATCTTTCATTGACTATTACAAGGTTTTTTTCATAAACCCTAATTCATAAAACCCTAAAAATTTAGGATTTCATCATATAATTAAGACATGAACATTAAACCCTGAAAGACTATGGTTTCATCATAACATTAACAAACCCTAAACATCAAAAAGGCTAGAGCTTTAATAATGAACCCCAAATATTAGGGTTTTACCAAAGTGAACAAAAGAGTATGACAAGGGTTGATTAAATCTAGATATTAATCAACCTAACAAGAATCTTTATGATTCAAAACCCTAGACATGAGACAGTTAGTGATACAAAGTAAATTTCAAAATGATCATACCTTTTAATGAAAAGAATTAGCTAAACATTATGTAGCCTTAAACATACATTGCTCCTTTTATAAAGCTAGTAGGGTTTCCTTAATTAAGGGCTCCCTCTGAATAATGACAATATCTCCATGGTCCATTTCCATATGAGTCAACTTTTATTAGAGGGTCTAGGGATCCAAATCAATTTACTAAGTCACCATTCATAACATATACCTACAATATTTATTGACAAGCACAACCAATAATATACAAGTACAAAAGCATGATGATTATATAGGGTTTCCATTAACTTTTAGAGAATGAGTTCCTAGATATTTAGGTTAAAAAATATAGATATCATTTAATTTTATTCTTGCCAAGGATTTCAATATATCTTGGGCTATTTACAAACCATAGAAATTTATGAGATTAGGTTTCGAAGAGGGAAAAAGTGAATGAAGTTTTCATATGCGCTATCTA
The DNA here is from genome assembly GCA_031772625.1 of Pinus tabuliformis. Taxonomy (NCBI): domain Eukaryota; kingdom Viridiplantae; phylum Streptophyta; class Pinopsida; order Pinales; family Pinaceae; genus Pinus; species Pinus tabuliformis. The sequence goes on from CM062807.1 coordinate 24,914,186, forward strand.
GGGTTTATAATCCCTAGATATAATGAGACCTTGCAAATCCTAGGATCATACAAGAAACTAAACCCTAAGACGTTAGATTCTTAACAAATGAAAATGTTGTACATACCTGAAACATTACATACCTTTGTTTTTCATGATTGAAATATCGATTGTTCCATTGACCATATTACTCTCCTTGCAAATTGAAGACAGCGTTAGATGATTGAAGCATAAAGAAAAAAAACAACACTTACTTGACATTGATGAGGACTTCAAGTTGGTCCAGAATGCTAGATTCTTTCTCTTGAATGTAGTAGAGGCTTCCAAGAATGAGTTGTTACAGGTCTTAATACTTCTTCTCATATTGATATAGATGACTTCCTTTTGATACATAGATAATACTCTTGCTCAACGATAGAATATGCACAAAGGTTTTCTTTCACTTTGCTACACACCTATTTCACAAGGGATGTAGACCTTGATACTTTTTAGTGTTTCAAAAATTGCAAGATTGATGAACTTCAAAAGACTAATATTATGTCCCACTAAATTAATCTTCTCAAAACAGATCATGTACTACAATTCTTCTAGGTAAATTTTTATGCCGCTATTGAGGGAGTTCTAATCTCTTATGTGTGTGTGTGTGTGTGCATTGTAATTTGTCCTTCTTAAGAATATTAATTTCTTATTATAATGATTGTAGTATTACAACAGATATTTCAAATAGGCTTACATATCTTCTACATAGATTTGTCTTGGCTTCTTTTCTTTGTTAATTTTATAGGACTATGTTTCGAGAGATTTGGATGATTTTAGACTTTATTCTTCATGCACAGGACTTCAGATTCTTTATTTTAGTCCCTAATATATACACAAAGGTTTGATATTTTTCACAATGGACTCAACTTGATCTAGTTTTTTATATTAGACATTCAATTTCTCAAAAGGATGTCTCTCATCTCTTCTAATCTTCTTTCCCATATTACCCAATTCTACAGCCACAATCACTGTGATTTTGACTTATAAGTTTGCCCAGAAATTTGACACTTCTTCTTCTAGGAATAATGAAAATAATTCCTACTTCTTAATACACCTATGATCTTTGAGCTACATTCCTACTTCTGACCTTAGGTCTAATACCATGTTTATAAATCCATTAGGGAAACATTAGAACAACTTATTCTTGATTTATGTTACTTGACATTTACCTGTGATATTATATTTTTATTTTGTTTATTTTGTTAGTGTTCTTATCATCAAATAAATTTCAAAAACATGAAGGTCACAACCATACAAAATGAACACTAGATGTAGCCACTGAGCTATAAAAAAACCCCTTTCTATGGGAAAACCCAAAGAAATTATTATCTTCTTTAGGGTTAGATCAAATGAGACAACCTAGGACTTATTTACAAATACAAATACTTTCCTCCATCCACCAAGCAAGCCTCTCATGAGGAGGTCAAACTTTCAAACATCAAATCAAGGAAAGCATCATGTCAACTAGGGTTTCGACTCCTCTGTTTCTTCCTCGATAATTTTTCTCACCTCTCAACTCAATTTTGCACCTTTCAGCTCTGTAATATACTTCAATAAACTTCACACTTGTGGCAAATGATAGGTTTCAATATATTGCCAATATGTTGAAATATACTTCAATATATTGCCATAGAATAGTTTCCCTTCTAGTATTTCATACCATTTCCACTTCTAGTTGCAGGTCAAATGTATTATATAAGTCTCCCCTCAATAGGTCAAATACATCGATATAAATAATAGTTCAAAGTTTTTTTTTTATGTTGACTTGAAGGAATTGAGGGTTACTTGGTGGAGGAGGATTATATTACCCATTTACGTCAAAATTAATTTTATTTCTTGACATGAAAAGCCCAATAATGATCTATTACATGATGACAAAGACTAGGATTCATGACATAAACCCTAGAGAACTCAATGGGTGTTTTTGACCTAGAAATAAAATAAATGAAGCAAAGACCATGCTTATAAATAAATTTTATTTTCCTTCTTTTGAAAAATAAATTACATCAGGACTCAAGTACAATTATGAAGACCTATACTAGCTACATTTCTTAACACTCGCTCTTAACTAGGAAGGTATTAATAGCTGCACAAGAAGTACAAGTTTGACCTCCATTTCAAGTGTTATTAAGAAGAGTAAAACAACATACACAATGCTAGGGATACCCTAACTACCAAGGTATCCAACACACCAAAGGTCCAAGTGTCATGACATTATTTTTATACACTCATGCAAGGATCTAAGATATGGACAGGGACTAAGTTGTCATAAAGGAATTTACTACTATAGGTATCATTGGGCTACATCCTTGATATCCATCTAATAGGATACCATCTAGGTCTACATGCCCTGACACCAACCCTTACAACGATCCAGGTATCATACCTAAATTGAATCTCCCACTGGTACCCTCCCTATGGGATCTAGACATCAATTGAGATCTCAATATTAACTAGGCCATGATGTCCTCCCAAGTACCATCATGCAAGTAGTTTTATGGTACTTCATGTCTTCCTCGTAATCAAATCAGAGATATTTATCAATAAACCAACATTTGAGGAAGAGATCAACACATCCACTAATTTGAGCATGCTCCTAAACTAACTTCCTCTTGGGAAGAGATTCCATCAACACATCAGCTACTTGATCATTTGTTGACATGTATTGTAGCTTCACGAACCCAACCAGTATTCAAATTTCCAATTTATATGTTATTGTATGCTAGCATAATCTTCAGGTTCTACCATTATTATAATGTTCCTTTGGTCATCACAATATCTAAACATATTTCAATGGAATCTTCCTTCTTCAACTTCAGCAGCACTGAACTCAAGCTTTGTTAGGTCCCTATAATACTAGTGTATTCCCTCATTATTGTTGTCAATGTAGCCCTCTTATTATTATTTATGTGCCCATGTATTCCCCATATTTTTATTATTGTGCCCCATAGAAGCCCACTATTGTTATTATTGTGCCCTTACATTATTATTGTTATGTCATCTCTGATTATATTGTGACCCCTTAGAATCCTATATATAGAAAGGAGGTTTTGTCATTTGAATCATCCAAGGATTATTCATTTGTGTAATGTAAAGGAGATTTTCCCCTTGAAGAGGCTAATTTTGAAGTCGTTTATCTATCTCTTCTTCTATTTTTTGAGCTAGTTTCATAACGTTTGGGATAAGAGCTTGGGATTCTAGGGTTTCTCTTCTTCAAACAGGTAATTTTGGAATTTTTGCTATAAATTTTTCTCTACGAGAATTCAGAAGATTAAAGTTTTATCACATGAAGCAAAAATATTTGTCAACTTATTGCAAAAATTTTAGATCTTGGTTCACTATATTTTTGGAGATATTATCCAGGAAAGTTAGGGTTTTTGCAGGCTCTGAAATTCCATCTCAAACAGGTTACCTAGGAAAAATCTCCATAACTTTCGTTTCAGGCATCAAATTTGAATTATGAAAATTTTTATGGAAGAGCATGGATTTTGATTTGTTGTGTCGCAATTTCAAGGCCAAAGTTTGAAATAATGACATGTGTTACTATGTACAAGTTCGCTTTATTGAACGAGTCTATAATCATGTCATCGTGGGAGATTAGGCATAACTCTTTCTTGAAGACTCCAATCTTGGTCTAACTTGTGGGGTTGCAAAGAATAGTTAGAGGGATACCATAGGACAAAATTTTAAACTTCTCGATCTGAAATTACAGAGATACAACAAATTCAATATCGAGATCCTACAAAGTGAAAAAAAGGTGTGTAGTTTTTAAAATTTGCATAAGTTTTGTTTGAACAAATAGTTTGAAGTGATTCAAAGTGAATAGTGAAGCATAATTATCGTTAATTGATTCCATGAAGAAATAAAATGGAAACACCTAGTAATAAACCTGAAATATCTAGTATGACACATGAAGAAGAGGAAGAAATGAAACATGATATATCAAAATTATGAGACCAACTGCAACAATTTTCACTCTCTCAAACGGTAATAGAAGATAAGATGGAAGCTAAGATCGATGGTATAGAAGGAAAAATTAAAGGCGACATGGATGATTTAAAGAAACACATGGAAGGCTTGAAGGAAGGTTTGAAAAATATTTTACAATAAATGCTTCCTAATAGGGAAAAGTTAGTAGGGGAAACTCATGATGAGAAAAAAAACAAATGGTAATCATCATTTTATAGACTTTAACATTGGATTCAAGATGCGGCATATTCCAAAGATTGATATGAGTATGTTTTATGGCAAGGATCCTGTAACATGGATACTACAGATGGAGCAATATTTTGATCTCTATAATGTGCAAAACACACAAAAGGTATGCATTGAAACTTTATATTTAGAACCCAATCAATTTGTATGGTATCGATGGCTTTGCTCTTGTAAACATATTGTCACTTGGTCAATTTTTACAGAAGAAGTGATAGCACATTATGAGGATACAAAGAGCAACACCTTCTTTAGCCAATTGATAAATCTCAAACAAAATGGTTTACTGGTGGAGCACATTGAGGACTTCCAAAACTTGAATATAAGGGTAAATGGTATTCCAAAGGAGCATAGGATTGATGTCTTCATAGGGACTTTAAAGGATAACATCTAACATGAGTTTCGCTTTTGGGAACCTGATTCATTAGAGAAGTCATTCAGGTTGGCAAGAAAAAATGAAAGCAAAACTATGGAAACAAGGAAGCCTAACACTCACAACTATAAAGATGCAAGTGTTGTTGATCCTAGCCTTCCAAAACCTACAAGGTTGGCACCACAACGATTGGAAGAAAAAAGAGAAAAAGGGCTTTGTTACAGACGTGATAGAAAATACACAAAAGGTCATAAGTGTGCTAAGAAGAAATTATTTTACAATGTTGGTTGATAATTTTGCCTATCTTTACCCACCTTTTTGTCCCTTTCCTGAACTCATTTCATGCCCTTGTTTGTTGATTTATTGTCATGTCTTTGTGAATTATTAATCACTGAAGCGTAGTAATAGGGGATTACTGCCTAGAGAGATTTTCTAACTTAATTTTTCATGCAGATTTGGAGGAATGATGATCAAAGGCATGATTCATCATATGATGACCATTGAGCTGGCAGCATTATCTTTGGATATCAACTACAAAAATGGATCAACGTATTGACCAGCACATTTTATATCTTTGAATTATGTTGTATCTCAAGAAACCATTATGTATTTATAGGGAGATAGGTGTCATAATATTAGGCATTGTCAGCTGATTTATGAAATGTATAAGTATTGATTATGAGGTTGGGAAAGCCACTACTAGGAGATATACGATATTTTCAAGTTTTGAAAACAGACCTTTGTAATGCCCTTTTGATTAATACAATTTTTTATCCTTTCAATATTATATAGATCTCGATCTTTCCACAACCCTAATTAGGGAGTTGGGCCCACTCTCCTAACCAGGTGTTGTTGGATTAGATGCGTGTGTGTGTGTGTGTGTAGGTTTATTTTCTACTATGTTATCTCTTTGTTTCATAATGATTTCAGTGTAATTTTGTGAGTCTTAACTTACCGTTACTCTTATTTGATGTTACAGCTATAACTTTTTGTTACAAATCATTATGTTATGATTGAATGTTCAATGATGGGTAGGGAACTTGTTGTCTGCATATATCTTGCATGATATCTTTGAAATAACCAGTCAAGCCTCGGGTTGACAATTAATGTGGAATTGGGTTAATTGTATGATTCATATTTGAACACCAACATTTTTGCATCGTTACTGTTGAGGCTATCGAAGGTGCGAAAGTATGACCAATATTGACCAATATTGACCATAGGACCATTCTCTCATCCTAGGGAGGAAATTTTTTCACCCTGCTCCAGGTCTTGAGCATTAGATTTTTGTTTCTTCCATAAGAACCATTCTCTCATCCTAGGAAGGAAAAAATTTTACCCTCCTTGAGGTTTTGAGCTTAGAATTTTGTTTCCTTCTTTTTCTTTCTTTTTAGGGGCCACTCTCTCGTCCTAGGGAGGGAATTATTCACCCTGCTCCAGGTCCTTAGCTTTCAATTTATTTTAATCTTTTCCTTTCATTTCTGATTTCATGAACGGGGATAAAAATAAAAGGGGCAAAGGAAGACCCCCAAAAAAGAAGAAGGAAAGATCTGGGCATAAATACCTATATCCAAGAAATCATTTCAAGAGTTGAATTAGGAGAATCATTGCGAGTTGTTGTTAGGGTGAAATCTCATATGAGATCTAGAGGGTAGTTAGATTCACAACCAGATTATCCCCTAATAATAGAAGCATATTTCAAGGAAGAAGTAGTAAGCAGAGGACCGAGAGAACTGAACACTATGAGTTCAGAAGAAGAAGAAGACTTGAGGGAATTCTCTACACCATTTAATTGAGGGAGTGTTGTTAAATAGACTCAACCATGCATTATAGAGCAATCAGAACCTGTTGAGATTCCAGGTGAATATTGGAAGATATTCATGGCCCCTGCAACTTCTTCAATCAATTTTCCAATTGGTGATATCAGGGGAGATGCACCTATGAATATTATTCCTCGGACAGCATTACCTAACTTTCATGGTCTTCCTTCTTAAGATCCGAACACCTTCCTGTTTGAATTCAACATTTTCTATCGGGAGTATGACTATATTTCTGATGCACATAAATTGAAGATATTCCCTGCCACTTTGAAGGGAACAACTTTGAGATGGTTCATGGGTTTAGGAGGGAAATATATTACTACATGGGATGATATGAAAACTATTTTCCTCGAAAAGTATCAAGACTACTACAAATCTCGAGATTTTAAGGAAGAAATTTTTAAGCTTGTGGAGAATGACGATGAGAACATGGAGGAATTTTGTAGAATATTTCCAATATAGTTTGCAGAGATCAGGCCATAGTGATCTGGATAAGGACATCTTGAAAATAATTTTTCTCTAGGAACTAAGGGAGGAATCTTTGGAACTTTTGAATGTAGTAGGAAAGGGAGACATATCAAAGGAATATTTTGACACCATCTATGAATTGTACATTAAGTGTTCACGTGGAGCTACGAGGCAGAGGTAGGGGATTTGAACCCTTAAGACATCCAGCAGTGGAGTTACGAAAGCAAAAATTGGAAACTTGTTGGAAAACTTGAGGACTGATATCTTGAGCACACTATCCTCACAACTGGACATTTTACAAGAAAAACAAACGCAGATGGAAGAAGAGAAGGCCGTGTCTATTTTCTACCCTCAATGCAAAAAGAAGCACCCACTGAAAGAATGTCCACTTAATATTGTTGATCCATGTATAATATGTGAATAGGGCCATTCCACTAGCACTTGTCCATCTCTTCATGGGCTGAAGACAATTTTTTAGGGATAAAATGAAGAATTATATCAATTCTACTTCATGGGATCAAGGAAACTATGGCAACCATGGCCACAGAACATGAATCAAGGTATGCCTCAAGACCCTTCTTAGTATTTTAAAAATTTGAATTTTTGGCCTCCGTTTGTACCTTTTTCACCTTCATAGTCATAGTCCTATCAATATCCAATGCCCTAGAAACCATGGTTCCCTTAATCTGGTCCAACTCCTTCATGGTCCCAGAATTGACGTGGACCTCCTCCTCCTTCAGGACAATTATCCCAACCTATGCCACAACAGAAGTTACAGCTGCCCTCTAATTCCTCCACCAGTAATCCTCCTCTTTATCCACAACTTCCAGTTCAATCCAACCCAAATCCAAACAAAAGGGGGGCTTAACAGGTTAAGACACTCAACCTTCCTACATATAGTATTGCCACTGCAAAATGTAACGAATTAAATCTTTGGTCCAGTGGGGTGGTAAATATTCAGAATTCACTAATAATTATTGAACATACTGATGATGAAGTCTCAGAACTAGAACCTAGGAATTCTATTGGAACAACTGGGGATGATTCAACAAAAATTCCTATGGAACAACAACCCCCTTCTCAAACAATTGTTACTAGAGGATGTCAGATTGGTCCACCTTATCTTGAGAGACTATCCTTGAGCAAATAGAGTCCTCATCCTGAATTTGACTTTTTAGGGGAATTACAAAACTTATTTGTCAAAATCCCCTTACTTCAGGCTATGAAGGACATACTGATTTATGCCAAAACAATTAAAGAATATTTCTCTAAGAAACCTGGAAGAAAACCAAAGGATCCACTCACTATTCATGTTATGGGAAAATTATCATATATAATGTTGGGGAAGTCTATACCTATTAAGTACGAGGATCTAGGGAACCTAATTCTTACAGTACATATTAATGGGGTTGATATCCCAAATGTGTTGGTAGACTTGGGGGTAGAAATTAATGTTATAACTTCTGCAACTGTGATTACCTTGGGTCTGTGAAACCTTAAACCAACTCCCACCATCCTAGAATTAGTAGATCGTTATATTATAAGACCGGTAGGGAAGTTTGAAGATATAACCATTTTAGTACACTCATGGCAAGTACCTTATTGATATTTTAGTATTACATACCCAATCACTAGCTGGTAGGCATCCTTTGATTTTAGGAAGACCTTGGCTTGCAACAACAGATGCTTACATTGGGTGTCAATCAGGAAATATGCTAATATCCAATGGGGAAGTTACAAAGAATCTTATCATTTATCCCCTTACATAATTGAGTTCATCAGTTAAACTCAAATTTACCTTAACACAAAAACCTCTACCTGCTAAAGGGCTCGAACTTGAAAACGCAGAAATTAGACCAATTCTTACTATTGGTAAAGCCCTCTATTTCAAGGATGAAACATAATATGATTCCATTAGTGCTTTTATTAGCAATCCTAATTCTATTTTTTATTCAACCCATCAGCTATTAGAATTTGTTATGAGTTTCAATGTTCATGAATCTATTGAACTAGAGACTAAAGTTGGAAATGTTCCTATAATTGCACCTCGTAAGAGTATTCTTGTAGAAATTGAACCAGGGAAGAAATTGAACATTAATCCTGACCTTTCACCTTCCCAGACTGAACGGTTACTAAAATTCCTTCAGGAATAGAAAGAAACCTTCACTTGGGAATATACAGACATGAAGGGATCCTTGTTGATTTATGCACTCATTGCATATACATTAAAGAAGAATGTCGACCTATTAGGCAACCACAAAGAAAAATGAGTTCTACTTTAAAGAACATTGTCAAAGACAAATTACAAAAACTATTGGATGTGTGATTTATTTACCCAATATCGGATAGTCATTGGGTATCCCCACTAGTATTTGTTACAAAAAAGAATGGAAAGTAGTAGATTTGTGTTGATTATATGGAATTAAATAAAGCAACCCAGAAGGATCATTTTCCCTTACCTTTTATTGACCAATTCCTTGATACATTAACCGGAAAGAAGTTCTTCTCCTTTGTTGACGGATTTAGTGGGTACAACCACATTCAAATAGCCCGTGAGGATCAAGATAAAAGTACCTTTACATGCCCCTAGGGAACCTTTTCATACCAAGTCCTCCCATTTGGTCTTTGTAATGCGCCTACTTTCCAATGGCCAATATTGGGGATTGTTTCTTATCTAGTCAATGATAGTATTAAAATATACATGGATGTCTTCACCCCATATGGGGATTCCTTTGAATAAGGTCTAGAAAAATTAGAGAAATTCCTTAAAGGATGTAAGTAAACACATGTTTCTCTTAGTACAATAAAATGCCATATGATGATGAAGGAAGTAATAGTGTTGGGAAATCTTCTTTCAGTTGCAGCAGTTCGAGTTGATCCTTCCAAGGTAGAGGTAATATTAATTTTTCGTACACCTAAGAAACTAACACAGGTACATGGTTTCATTAGTTATGTTGGATATTATAGACGTTTTATAGAAATAAATTCTAAGCTATCATTTCCACTTTTTCAATTGTTACCTAAGGATGCAGAATTTGTGTGGACAGATGAATGTGAAACAATCTTTGTGAAAATCAAAGAACTAGTCTGCAAAGCTCCAATATTACATGGTCCTGACTGGAAGCTCCCGTTTCATATCCCTACAGATTCTTTTCACACAACAGTAGGGGTGGTCTTGGGACAACATGATGACAAGAAACCATATGTGATTTATTATTCCAGCAAGAATTTGACCCCTCCTAAACTGAACTATATGGTAATTGAAGAAGAGTTTGGTTGTTATTTATGCTATTAATAAGTTTTATAATTACATTATAGGGTATACCAATTTCGTGCACACTGATCATATATCCGTCAGGTATCTGATGAATAAACTAATAACTCTTGGTCGTATTATGAAATGGTTATTATTAATTCAAGAATTTGATATTACTATTGTAGATAAATTAGGGAAAGATAATGTAGTTGCATGTTTCCTGTCTAGGCTGGATACGAGCGATGAAGGTGCACCTGTAGAGGATATTTTTCTAGATGAACACCTTTTTGCAATTTCTACTCACACTTTGTGGTATGTAGATATTTCTAACTATCTTGCTACAGGAAAAGTAGATCAACACTTACCATACAGAGAGCAGCAAAGGATTATCCATCATAGCACTCGTTATTCATGGATAGAGGGATACCTCCTTTATACAAGACTTGATCAACAAATCCGGTGTTACATAGGTGAAGACGACATCTATGATGTCCTGAAAGCTTCTCATGATGGCCCCTATGGACGTAATTTCACATATAAGAAGACAGGTCATAAGGCATTATAGATGGGGTACTATTGGCCCTCTATTTTTCGTGATGCAAGGAAATATGAGGCTGTGATACCTGCTAATGGATGGGACATCATGGTCAATTGGATTAGATGACATTATAGCATCAACTAGTTCTTGAGCCCTTGGAGAAATGGGCTATTGATTTGGTTGGGCCATTCAATCCATCCTCACATCAGAAATTTCACATTCTGATCTATATAGATTATGTGATAATGTGGGTGGAGGCCAAGGCTATTGTGAAAGAAAAAGAACAAATTGTCTCATATTTCTTATTCGAAGTAATTTTCGCTTGGTATGGAGCTCCTAGAGAGATAATTCCAGATGGATGGGTGAACTTCCAATCACATTTGATATGTTGGGTTGTGTTATATTCTTTCCACAGCTAGCCTACATAGTTAACCGAGCGTTAGAGGGGGGGCGGAGCCCCCCCTTCATTGCATTGATTGTGTAGCGAGGCGGTGATAGGGGGTTTGAGTGGTGCAGGTAACCCCCTCTATGGGGTCTGGGCAACGCCCTAGAAATTTTTTTTTTTGGACCCTATATTAGGTTGGGTGGACCTACCTATGGTTTTTTGCATGATTTTCGTACATGGTTTTGGACGCAATGGTTTTCTGTCCATGGTTTTGGACGTGATGATTTTCAGTCCATGGTATTGAATGATTCAACATGTATAAATATTTATTGTACCATTGAAAGGAACGTAATGAAAAATCAAGCTGGTAGTCCCAGTTTTGGGATCCAGGGAAAAAATCTCTGTGTATATGTGTTTTATGGGTTATTCTCTTGCATTGTTTATTTTCTATGTTTTAGAATTCCTATGCAAGTAATTTCTATACAAGGTTAAAACCTACATTTGGTATCAGAGCTGTTTTTGGATTCAAGGGGATGACTTTGTTGCTGAGGGGTTTAGCTCAGGCATATGGTAGACTATATTCAATGGGAGATCTACAAGATCGATTCTGGTGGTGAAAGCAGATGGCGAGCAGTGCAAAGATAGAGATTGAGAAATTTAATGGTCAGAGTTTTGAGTTGTGGAGACTCAAGATGGACGATATGTTGGTTGATAAAGATCAGTGGATTGCGGTAGATCTGGGTACTAAACCAACGAGAGTGTCCGATGAAGAATGGAAGAAGTTGGATCAGAAGGCAAAGATCACAATACAATTGTGTGTCTCAGATTCAGTATTGTTGAATGTATATGGGAAGCTGAATCGGGTGAGTTTCCCCTCTGGTGGTAAGAGGGCGAAATAGATATTAGAACTTATGCACAGTGATGTGTTTGGACTTGTGAAGGTTCCATCACTGGGTAAGTCTATGTACTGTGTATCATTTATAAATGAATTCTCAAGGAATGCATGGATATATTTCCTTAAGAAGAAATATGAAGTCTTTGACAAGTTTAAAGAATGTAAGGCTCTGGTGGAAAACCAGACAGAGAAGAAGATAAAGGTGTTGAGGATAGATAATGGTGGAGACTTTTGCAGTAAGGAATTTGAAGAATTTTGTAAGAAGAGTGGTATAGCACAGAAGAATACTACTCCATACACACCTGAGCAAAATGGAGTTGCAGAAAGAATGAACAGGACGTTGATGGAAAGGGCAAGAATCATGCTCAGTGGTGTCGGGTTAGGACAAGAATTCTGGGCAGAGGCAGTGGAGACAACATGTTACCTGGTCAACAGATCACCTTCATCAGTGTTGGAGGACAAGACTCCACAAGAGGTATGGACTGGTAAGAAACCCTCTCTTTCAGATCTGAGGGTATTTGGATGTGATGCATATGCACATGTTCCAAAGGAGAAATGAACCAAGTTGGATAGTAAATCTAAAAAGTGCATCTTTATTGGGTATAAGGATGGTTTAAAGGGTTAAAGCTTTGGAACCCAGTAACAAGGAAGGTTGTGTACAGCCGAGATGTGGTGTTCATATAGGTGAAATATGTTATTAAACATGAATTCCAACCAAAGGAACCTGAGAAGATAGAGTTTGAGCTTAAGGAGGAAGAATCAGACTCTACAACAGAGAAGGAATCAGAAGATTAAGACCACAAACTCTGAGTGTGAGAAGATCAGTTCGAGAAATAAGCTAGCCAAAAAGGTATAGTCCATCTACTTTATGTTCAAATTTTTCTTTATCTATTACTGACGATGATCCCAGAACTGTGAAGGAAGCAGTAGATTCAGAGGATGGCGAACTCTGGAAAGAGTCCATCGTTGATGAAATGGAATCTTTGCACAAAAGTGATGCTTGGGAGCTGGTGGAGTTGTCAGCTGGAAGGAAACCCATTGGAAGAAAATGGGTGTTCAAGAAGAGGACAAATGTAGAAGGAAAGGTGGAGAAATACAAAGCTCGATTGGTAGCAAAAGGTCATTCCAAGTGACAGGAATTGATTTTGGTGATATTTTTTCTTCCATTGCCAAGGTAACTTCTATTAGATTACTTTTATATGTTGTTGCTGCTTTTGATTTTGAGGTAGAATAGATGGATGTGAAGACAACATTTCTTTACAGGGATCTGGAAGAGGAAATTTACATTAAGCAACCTAAAGGCTTTGTAGTGAAGGGTAAGAAAGAACTGGTATGCAAGTTAAATAAGTCTTTGTATGGGATAAAACAGTCACCAAGGATGTGGTATCAGAAATTTGATACATTTATATGGGGCCTTGGCTTCACCAGAAGCAAAGAAAATCACTGTATGTAGTTTAAATTAATTGGTGACCATGTTATTTCACTGGTCTTATATGTGGATGATATGTTTCTGGTTGGAAATGACAAAGAAATTATCCAGGATTTGAAGACCCAATTGTCCTCAAAATTCAACATGAAAGATCTTGGTGCTGCAAACTATATTTTGGGAATGGAAATTAAAAGAGATCAGGCAAAGAGGAAGCTTTGGTTAAACCATAGGAAGTATGTCGATACAATACTGCAGATGTTTAATATGCAAGATAGTAAACTAGTGAAGGTTCCTATTCCTGTATGTGTGAAGTTATATGCTGAACAATGTCCCAAGACACAAGAAGAGGAAGAGAATATGTCCTCTATTCCCTATGCAAGTGTAGGTGGTAGCCTGATGTATGCAATGGTCTATACTAGACCAGACATTACACATGCAGTGGGATTATTGAGTATGTTTATGTCAAAACCAGGGAAGGAGCACTAGACAACAGTGAAGTGAGTTTTTAGGTATTTGCATGGCACTAGTGCTTATGGTTTGTGCTACCAAGGAAGACTAGGATTGGACAGAGTGTTGGATATTCGTGGCTTTGTTGATGCAGACTGGGTTGGAGATCTAGATCAAAGAAGATCTACAAGTGGGTATGTGTTTAATCTATTTGGAGGTGCAGTTAGTTGGATGAGTAAGAAACAATATGTAGTGGCACTATCAACTACAGAGGCAGAATACATGGTAGCCACTCATGCAAGCAAGGAAGCAGTTTGGGTGTAGAGATTGTGTTCAAGTATGGGGTTAGTACAGGGAGCTATAAGGATAGACTGTGACATCCAAAGTGTAATTTTCTTGGAAAGGAACCCTGCATATCATTCAAAGGCAAAGCACATTGATGTTTAGTATCCCTTTGTGAGGGATATGATAGAAGATAAAAAGGTGTTGCTCGTAAAGGTGGACACCTTGAAGAATACTGCAGGTACATTGAAAAAATCTATGAGCTCTAAGGAGTTCTCTTGGTGTAGAGAAACAATGGGCATTGCAGGGCTGGATATATGACTAAGCTCTCTTGTGGCCCTTTGTGGAAAGAAAACAACAAGTGGGAGAATGTTGGGTTGTGTTATATTCTTTCCATGACTAGCCCACGTAGTTAACCGAGGGGTTAGAGGGGGGCGGAGCCCTCCATTCGTTGCACCGATTGCATAGCGGGGGGGTCACAGGGGGTTTGATGGGTGCAAGTAACCCCCTCTATGGGGTCTGGGGTGGGAAATTTTGTTCTTGGACCCTTTATTAGTTTGGTCGGACCTACCTATGGTTTTGTGCATGATTTTCACACATGGTTTTGGACGAGATGGTTTTCAGTCCATGGTATTAGATGCTTCGACATGTATAAATATGTATTGTAACATTTATTTTCTATATTTTAGAATTCGTATGCAGGTAATTTCTATACAGGGTTAAAACCTACATGATAGCAAGACTTATGAAGAATTATGGAATAAAGCACAGGGTTACATCTCCATATCATCCTGAGGGGAATGGTCAAGTCAAGAGTAAAAATAAAATGTTGGAAAATATCCTTACGAAGCATGTAGAAAACCATCACCAGAAATAGTCTAAAAACCTTCCCAAGGCACTTTGGCCATAAAGAACAAAATGGTGGAACACAACAGGATTTTCACCATATGAGCTTGTTTATGGGAAATCCCTTTTTTTCCCAGTGGAATTCAAAATTAATATGCTCAGGACATCCCTTGAAGTAGGTTTGGATCTTTTAGAAGCCCAGAAACACCTACTAGAATAGTTAAATGAGTTGGATGAAATTTGTTTGGTAGCTATCCAAAACACTGCTACAATTTAGCAGCAACAAACTAAATGGAATGACAAATTTATCAAGAAAAAGGTGTTTTAAAGAGGAGATTGGGAATTTCTCTATGACTACGGTTCAAATATTTTAAATTAAAACTCTTCTCTAGATGGATGGGACCATATGAAGTTGACACGGTGTTTGATAATGGTACTGTTAGACTCGTACCAATCAATGAGGCACATACTCCCCTGATTGTAAATAGACATGGCCTCAGATTTTATCATCGTCCAGTTTCCAAAGACTCCTTTATTAAACATCTCTCTGATAATTCTAGTTTTGAAATTGTTAGTGCAGAGAATTCTTACGTTGCAACTCTTGCTTAATATTATTTTTCTTACAGGTGCTTTGTTGGTGTTGTTGCATCACTAGTGTTGTTACTCCACTGGTATTGTTACTCCTCTGGTGATTTTATTTTACAGATGTTCATTTCACCTAAGTACTACACTGGTGTTGTTACTCCTTGAGTGTTGTTACTTCGTTTTCGCTATTTCTTCCAAGTACATTGTTGATGTTACTCCTCCAATGTTGTTACTTCGTTGTTGTGATTTTGTCCAAGTACATTTTTGTTTTTACTCTGTTCATCGTGATTTCGTCTAAGTACACTAGTGTTGTTACTCCTCCAATGTTGTTAGTTCATTCGTCGTGATTTCGTCTAAGTACATTGGTGTTGTTAATCCTCTGGTGTTGTTAATCCATTCATCACGATTTTTCTAAGTACACTAGTGTTGTTACTCTTCTAGTGTTGTTACTCCTTCAGTGTTGTTACCCCTTTAGTTTTGTTACTCGGTCAAGGTAAGTTTCCAGGAACGTCCCTAACTAACTTCGTGGATTTAATTGACATTTCACTTATGAAATGACTAAACATGACCACGGATGGGCATCCCTTAGTTGGGAAGCGGTACTATATTAATGTTCAATGTGTTGTATTTAACAAAAATAATGATCATTTTCATTGTTGTTAAAGCTCGCACCAACTCATGCACTCCACATTAACATTTCGATCTTCACCATATCTTGCACAATTATGTATACGCATTGGAACTTTAACTATGTACGATTGAATTGAATTATGGTCCTTTCTAGTGCAGTGTAATAATTTCCTTTATTTACCATAATCCACCGTGTATTTTTCCATAATATTCGCCTGGATTTCCATTTCACTACATCCCTTGCAACCATAATCCTTTTCATCGCAATCTTACCAACTAACGCTCTCCTCAATGGTTTTGCTACTACTCCAAGTGCTGCTACAAAGCAATTTGCAGAATGGGTGGGTAAGCGGTTAGGCATGAACCTAAAGACACAGTGCAGGTCCAATGCCATCCAAATGTATGGTAAGTTTTTCAGAATGCAGGGTGGCATACCTATTTTGGGAGGTTGCAGTGATTCGATGAAGCCGTTACAGTCAAATTTGTGTTGAAATTGGATAGGAATTATTCCAGAGTTCATGGGTTGGACATTCCTGTCACAAAGGAAATTATTTTGACTATTGGCATATTTCCGTAAGGTGGGAAAAAATAGTTCGACTAGAACTCGCCTCTACCATAATTTCTAAAAATATTCTTGCAGGGAGGGCAAACAGTGGTTCAAAAGGGAAGGGGATATCATCGGAAGTCTTTCCTGCATCCATGGGTTGGGGTTGCTATTACAGGTCAATTTGGGCACATCAACCCCAGCTTCCAGATCCATATTATTAGGGCCCATTAATCCCTAATTCATTTGTTTTCATTCCCTTATGAAGTTAGCCTACATCATGCTTGCCTACCAGTAGTTTCATGTCACCATTCATCCAAAAAGTGCCCCTGAGGAGATCAGCGTAGGAAAACTTCTATCAAGCTACAATGCATTGCAGGAACTAAACTATCTAGGTGTTATGCATCGCACCTAGCCTTTGTTTCACATGCGCTGAGAGAGATTCATCAAATTTTTGAAATGAATCCATTGGATTCCTCATCCAATCGATCCTTCTGGAAGTTTTCAAATGGATGGAGCTCGCTTTTGGATGAGGAAGAGGATGAATGAACCTTAATCCATTATCCCTTCCTCCATGGAACCACTTCCTAATTTTGGCAAAGCATTCATGAGAACCGTTAATGGCTTAACTGCTATAGACATTTTTGTGCCTTACAACTCCAAGCATGAAATGTCCATAAACCAAGGGCTCCTAAGTCCCTAAAAGTGTTGTTATAACCCCTAAAGGAACAAGGTCAATAGATTACAGCTTCTCCCACAAGTCCTCCACCAGAAACTGCTCAAAATAAGTCAAAACAGGATCATTTCAGCTGCTCCACTGGCTAGGTGCGTTGCATTGTACCTAAATACACTGTGAAGGTGTGTTGCATTTTAAAAGTCCCTTCTAACGGGTGCGATGGGCGAGAAGTGACAAATGGAAGTGTCATTCCGCGAGGTGGAGAGACAATGGAAGCTTCCAGAATCTTCTCCTGTGACACTTGCCTCACTGAATTCGACCAAGGATGAGTAAGAGGCCTTCAGTCTCCAAGTGGAAGCAAGAACTGACAGAGAGAAGACACTAATCAAATCACAAGTTGACTCATCCTCCTTACACATATCTATATATGGATCCCTCATCTCAGAGATCCAGAGGCTGGAATTTTGCATATTGTAAGGAATTGCTGTTGGTTTTTTGAGACAAACATCAGAGTATTGTGTGATCTATGCTTTGTTTGAGGTGAAGAGGGGCTTCTTTGCTGTGAGGTTGATGTTGGGTCAGGAACCACTAGTTGTAACTCCTCCTGGATCTTTTCTTGTTTATCAATAAAAACTATTTGAGTTTTTCCTCCATGCTTTTGTATCATTGATGCTTGTTACATTTGTATGGTTAACTTAAATCTGATCCTAAGTTGTTTATGAATATAGATCCATGTCTTTGTATAATTCTCTTCTTCTATGATCTTACAGGTACTTGGTGAAGCTGGGCAAGTAAGGGAGCAGGTAGCTGGAGACTGTCAAAGAAGAGAGGGATTGGATCAAAGGATTAGCGCAAGACACAGGTTGGTTCTTTCTATTCCTCTCTATCTATAGTTCATAAAGGAAATACAAAAGTAGTTTTCTCTATTTGTTTCTAAGGCAACTGTCACACCTTAGTGGGATAGAGCATTTCTAAATAGACACTTTTCCTGGTAACAAAATGGTGACTCCACTGGGGAATGTCTACTTAGTTTGTTTGTGTATCTCTTTGTTGTTTGTTTCATAAACTTATAAGTAGCATTCGAACTACATTTTCCATGACAAATGCAAAGTAGACATCTGCTGCTTCAATCCATTCACTGGATCTGTTTATGATTTGAACAGCTGATTCACAAACTATCTGATTGCCCTTGTGATAGCTCTTAGACCCTCCTTAGATCTACCCCTGATTGTGCATTACTGATTGCTTTTACTCAGCCAAAAACCAAAGACTGAACTGAAAAATGTGACCCGGAACCCAGACAGATTCTCGTTTCTGGCCCAGTGCAGGTACTGTTAAGAGATCCTGAATTTCAGCGCACTTCCCGAAAGGGCAACTTGCGCTGCATTGAAGTTTCTCTGTGTTACACGTGCGCTGATCAGATTAGCCCTATGCAGCTGTGGTTCTTGTGCTTCATTCTTTCCAGTTCTGTCTCTGAATTTTGCTGCCTGTGATCAGTATATGTGTCTGTTTAAAACCCCTTTTCCTTGCCGTTATTCCGCCTCCTTTGTACAAAAGAACTGTAGATATTTTTGTGTGTTTGTTGAGTCATTTACAGTTTTCCATTGCAAAAGTAGAATAGTCGTACTGTCGTCATTTGATTTGGATCTGTCGCAAGTGTCGATTTCGATCATAGGAGAAAGTTTGATTGTTGTTGATGGTCGATTATACTGTTACTATTGCCTTTGGTCTGAATTTGTGATTTTCTAGTGTCAAGTACAAGTGTTCATTTCAAAATCGCAAGGTGTCGTAATCATCTCTGTTTTTGATTTCGAAAAAGAACTTGTTTATATTTGTCGCTTGAAAAGAAATTCAGATTTGTACATCAACTTTTATTTTTAGCATCAATACAAGAAAGTCGAAAACAAATACATGCATGTGCATTTGCATATAGACGGTCTGTTTGGCTTGATTTGGGAAAGTGCATTTACAGTGTGCTCTTTGCTCTTTGTGAAAAGATTGTGTCTTTCATTTCCTCTAGTAGCTAGGATTTTCATTGCACAAAAGAGATAAAAGTTTGTTTATCATCTTTAGATTGCATTTTAGGAATTACATCTACATCTCGTGGTGAACCCAAAAGGAAAAATTCATAAGAAAGATCAACTTAAAATAAATTCAATGAATCTAACAATGCTTTGGAACTTAACGCACAACATTTAGAGGTCTAGGCTAGAGACGTATTCCGGCGTTGTAAAGCCTGGTAATGTTGTCCTCACTGATGGTTGGGTGATTCCTCCACTTTGAGACGATAAGTGCCAGTATGGAATTGTGCTCCCACGTACCGTCGAGTATATTTTGGGAGACCCCTATAGGCTTAAATCCTTTATCCATAGGAAGCCGTGTTTTCCTCCCTATCAATCACAATGCACTGAACACAGCATTTGGGAAGATTGACTGCCGTACCGTAAAAATTATTCTGCAGTTTTGTGATTGGTTTGGTACTCCCTCTACCTAGATCTCCAGAGTAGTCCCTTTCATTCCTTTTCAGACTCCTTAATGGAAAAGGTCCATCTGAGCACTTGTCACTTCAGGCTCATTAAAAATCGAAGGAGACTAGAGTCATCTTTTGTTTTTTCTCGACTCTTAAAAACTGAAAAAACAAGTTGTGTCAAAGCGTCTAAAATTTATTTTAAATGGAATATTCTACCCTTTCCTACGTTGATCTTGGGTTGAGAAAATGGAGTCTACCAACCAAGGAATTCCCCTTGGAGGAAATCCTAGTCCCTTCTCCTCTTGGGGAGATGTTGGTGCACCCCATATGGCCACATTGTCGCTTCCAGGACTGACAATTGGTTTTCCTGTATGGCTCTTCTCGACCTCTGTCGTTCAGAACACCACTATTCCTGAACAATCGAATCAGCAATTAGATGAATCCAGAGTAGCCCACCAACCTTCTACTTCCTCTAATTCTTCCTCTCCTCCTTCCTCTTCACTTGATGGGGCTGGTAAAGCCAAAAGTCAAGTTCCTAAGGAGAAGAAAGAGAAGAAGAAGAAGGAGTCAAAAGCGAATGGGGTCAAATGAGTGTCATCTAACGAAAATCCACACACTGCACCAACCATGCCTAAATCTCCATGTGTCATTTGCAAAGGAGACCACTTTCACAGAGATTTTCCTTGCATCCCTCGGATCTTAAGGGACTGGTCTCCTCGTTTGCACAACCCGGTGTCGTCAACCTCTGATGATCATGTTGAAAACACACCGTCGACTATTGAAAGTGAAGCCCCAGGACAAAAAGGAAAATATATATTCCCTTGTAAACTGTGTGAAGGTGATCATGTTGTTCACCGTTGTCCCTTCTTAGATGAAGCTAAAAGAGTTTTGGATGATCGTCCGATTTCACCGTTACGACTTCCTCCTGGATATAAAAAACTCTTGCCGAGTCCGTCACTAGTCGAAAATCTGGCTGACCCACTCAGGTGGTCAGCCGAAGCATCTGTCATTGAAGATGAACCATCTGAATCCACACCAGACGAAAGTGAAAATGTCGAGTTGGCAGTTGACCCGGTCTTGCCTTCAGAGGTTCCATCTTCAGATGATACAATCACTGAAGAGAACAAGGATGACACCGTCTAAATTCTTTTCATAAGCACAGACTCCAACGAACATGGGGGCAATTTACCCGTTCCTTTACCGTAGGAAGGAAGTTCGTCAGAGTCGTACCCAACCGTCTATTCGGTCCCACCTCCAAGCAACCTAGTTGTCTCCTTTGACTGGAATCAACTAGGCAGACCCCGTTTACCAGCTAGTGTACCATTCCAAATTATTGTTCAAATATATAGAATGGTTATGGCTGGTACCATCATAGATGAAGGGGCTTCTTTGAGTATCCTTTCCTCAACTGCTTGGAAAGCGCTTGGTTCACCATCGCTTTTGCCTGAGATGAGAAATCTAACAGGCGTTGATAAAGGAACCATTCGACCGTTAGGGATCCTTCCCAGTGGGCCCATAACATTGAGAGGGAAAACCATTCACATGAACGTGATGGTAGTTCAAGGACCCCTGGATTTATTGCATGGGAGCAATTGTCTCCTCACTCTTTAGAGTTATGTGTTTCCCGCACGAAGGAAGAGTGGTCAAGCTCGTGGACTAGCTTTCATTCCCCGGATCATACAGAGAAAATAGTCATATACCATCCCTGAATGGTCTTTTCACGCAAGAAATGTCTCAATCTCCAGTCCGTCCTCCCGATGAGCATGAGTAATTTAGAGGGATATGACTGAATCCCAAGGGGCATGCACCCTGGTCTGCTTCGGTAGGAAAACTTCAGGTATAGGGTAGGTTTCTGCGGGAGAATATGACTAGTCTGTACCCCCATCCGTGATCGGAAGAGGGGGTTATTCTAGAACAAGATTCTCTTGTCAAAGTTATGCGAGTTGGCGAGCGCCACCACTCACCTTTGTTTATCTCGGTAGACACCGCCGAAGAAGTGTTTTGTTTGCGCTGTGAATAGAACAATCTTTGGGTAACCTGTAAGAGGTAGGCCTCTCTCGGTAAAACAAATGTTTTAGCGGAAAGAAGTAGGGGTAACCTTGAAACTCTATTTTATACCTGGGGGCATGCAAACCTTTTGGAGTGCAAGCAAAGAGTGATCATTTATCTATTTTTTGGATTGGTCGTTTCCTAACTTGCATAAAGAAAGGATGTGGGGAAAAACTCTAAAAGTTGCCATTTTTATATGAGACATTCTTATCATACGACTGGATTAATCGAGCAGTTTTAGCACATAGTTCAAGCTCGTTAAAAAATAAACATAAGACATCAACAAATTTTTCCACCCGCGTTTAAGCTCGTTAAAAAATGAACTATTCCCCAGTAAATAACCACAGTGAATGTAGTACTTCAGCCATTAAAGCCTTGGTCATGTTTGCACCGTCACCTCCACTTTTTCATTAGCCGATCATTCACCTCCATTTGATTGTTTACCCATTTTGAGGAACAGCTGCGAAGAGTGATTTCACTAGCCATCCTTGTGACACTTCCGTGATTGGAAAATTCCAAACCTTACCTGGAATCAGCTGCTACCCGTTTTATCACTCGTTCCTCAAAAGACGAGTCTTCTTTAAGCTCTTTTCAACTGACTCGTAAAACATGAAAAGATTGCCGAGTCCTTGGCCTTCCAGCTCATTAAAGGGACAGGAAGTGTTATCCCTCATCTAGATTTTAATATTTTTGGACCTGAGGGATTATTACACAAAAAGATCGAGCGCTTGTTTTGTTCGGCTCGTTAAAACTATCGAAAATTCATCCCTTCTGTATTGTTTTATACTTTTTCGGACTTAAGGGATTAGATGACGAAAAAGGAATTTTGGATTTACCTTTATGTGCCTTTTCAGACTCTCTAAAAATGAAAAGGACCAAGTTATCTTTGTCGTTAAACTCGTTAAAAAGATTAATAGCGACAAACTTGTCCCTAGACGAGAACGAGTTTCACTATCGCTAGGCTCATTAAAATATAGCGATGGGTTTTCCCGAAGGGAAAATTATAGAACAAGCATATGTTATCCTCCTCAAGCTTGAAAAAAATAAAGAGGTACTAGTCAACAATGACTGGGGAAAAATTGGGAAGAAAACTCAAAGAATCTTTATTGGTAGCAAGTCGTTCTTGAACATGACACTTCCACTCCGTGTCCGAGTCGGGTTGGGTTGTTTCATTCACCGGTCACATCGCCATGGTCACGCCACACCATCCACATTTGGGGTTAATGCTACCAATCCATCACATCAGTGTCGTCGATATGTTCAAGACAAGTCATCCAGAGAAGTCACCTGTGTCCCACCCACTACCATACATTATACTCCATTCCTTCATGACCGCCACCCTGAACATTATATCATCAGATCATTTTCACCTACATCAAAATCATTTGCTCCGTTCCGTGTCATTGATCTGGGATTCATTAAGGCCCTCCTGTGATGGATCAATTCTTGTCAACATCAGCTCATTATCCAAGAAGTTGATCTAGGAACACCCCATTCAGTACTTTGAAGCTTGCATGCCTCAAGGGCAAGTTTTTCACTTCCGGCGACAGGTTTACATCAATGACCTTCGACCGAAAGAATTTGCGTGGTGTTCGACACCAAGTCTTTTATTCACACCACGTGCGTTGTACTGCAGTACCTTGAGGATCATTATCATTATCGGTGATTCCTCTCGCGCTTATTAACAGTTTACATCATTGAATGGTAATCAAGTGATGTCTTTCCATGTTCGACTTCAAAACATTTCTCACATGGATCGACTTGTACTTCGAGTAAAGATCGGACGAGATTGAAGACCTCGGATCTAGTTTCATCCATCCGGGCTGCGATATATATTCAGGGAAATAAAGACATCAAATGTACAGCATTGTGACACAAATAATCATCCTACCAAAAGGATGATGGCTCTATCAGAATCATCAGTCTACCCTTAGACGATTGTCTGTCCTATGTACATGAAAATGAATTTATAAAGCTGAGCATGGGAATGCCTGCCTCAGCTAGATCACAAAAATAGTATGAAGATAATGTATTGTGTTGTATCTTATTACAGGTCTCCTCCCAACATTGAAAGAACTTCGGATCCTCATAATAAAGCATTTCACCCGACACCAAAAGGTTAACGGCCTCATACTTTAGGGGGAAATTGTTATAGACATTTTTGTGCCTTACAACTCCAAGCATGAAATTTCCATGAACCAAGGGCTCCTAAGTCCCTAAAAGTGTTGTTCTAACCCCTAAAGGAACAAGGTCAACAGATTACAGCTTCTCTGAGAAGTCCTCCACCAGAAACTGCTCAGAATAAGTCAAAACAGGATCATTTCAGCTGCTCCACAAGCTAGGTGCGTTGCATTGCACCTAAATACACTGTGAAGGTGCATTGCATTTCAAAAGTCCCTTCTAAGGGGTGCGATGGGCGAGAAGTGACAAATGGCAGTGTCATTTCGCGAGGTGGAGAGACAATCGAAGCTTCCAGAATCTTCTCTTGTGACACTTGCCTCACTGAATTCGACCAAGGATGAGTAAGAGGCCTTCAATCTCCAAGTGGAAGCAAGAACTGACAGAGAGAAGACACTAATCAAATCACAAGCTGACTCATCCTCCTTACACATATCTATATATTGATCCCTCATCTCAAAGATCCAGAGGCCGAAATTTTACATATTGTAAGGAATTGTTGTTGGTTTTTTGAGACAAACATCAGAGTATTGGGTGATCTATGCTTTGTTTGAGGTGAAGAGGGGCTTCTTTGCTGGGAGGTTGATGCTGGGTCAGGAACCACCGGTTGTAACTCCTCCTGGATCTTTTCTTGTTTATCAATAAAAACTATTTGAGTTTTTCCTCCATTCTTTTGTATCATTGATGCTTGTTACATTTGTATGGTTAACTTAAATCTGATCCTAAGTTGTTTATGAATATAGGTCCATGTCTTTGTATAGTGTTCTTCTTATGTGATCTTACAGGTACTTGGTGAAGCTGGGCAAGTAAGGGAACAGGTAGCTGGAGACTGTCAAAGAAGAGAGGGATTGGATCAAAGGATTAGCACAAGACACAGGTTGGTTCTTTCTATTCCTCTCTATCTATAGTTCATAAAGGAAATACAAAAGTAGTTTTCTCTGTTTGTTTCTAAGGCAGCGGTCACACCTTAGTGGGATAGAGCAGTTCTAAATAAACACTTTTCCCAGTAACATTAACCTCCTCCATTCAGATATAAATGGACCAAGCATGCAAAGGTTGGTCTAGGTTATAATTTCTTGAGCTAAGGAAATGTTGTTTGAATGAGATTAGTAAGAGTATTGTAATGATGTTGAATTGTTGCTTCATGAGGAGAGAAGGGTTTGAAGCTAGAAGGATGATATTGAATCAAGCATGCATCTAAATCGGTTGTAATATTTCCTTCTATCAATAAAGAATTCTAAGCTTTTTCCATTCATGTGTTTATATGATGTATATCGTATTCTTGATTCTATGATATGTTTAGTTAACTGATCATCATTATTGTATGCTTTGATGTGTTTCCGTCTCGTCTTGTGTGCAGGTACTTTCCAAGCGAGTTAAGTACAAAAAGGAGTATCAAAATCGGTCAAAGGAGAGAGGGATAAAGCGAATGCTATAGGTTGGTACCTTTTTTCTTCTTTCTCTTATTTGTTAACTATAGGAAAAGCGACAAACTACTTTGTTTGTTGTTTCTAGACTAGCTACTAGGTCTAGAGGGTTAGGCCTTTGAAGAACACTAAATTTTCCCAAAACAAAATGGTGACTCTGGTGGAGAATGATCCTATCCACCATAGTAGCTTATCAATCTCTTAAAAAACTTTGACAAATTCTACCTTCTGTTATTCTTCGAATTCAAGTTCAATTCACTGAAAATTGAGTCAGTTTTGAGCATAAAATTGTCATACTGTAATCATCGCACTTTTGTGACTGACACCGTGCGATACAGTGCACTTCCTACATCGATCCAGTGTGATGCATCGCACTGTCTCTAACTTCTGCCTGTGATGATCCCTTTAGGTCAGTTTTCCCATCTAGGAACTGAATTTTTTTGTCAATTTTCATCGGTTTGAATTGCTTGTTGAATGTAAATTATATCTTATCTCTGAAAATAGTGTTTTCATCTCCTTAGCCAGCCAGCCCTACTTTGATTGGATTGATTAATGTTTCTTTAATTTTTTCTTTGTCATTATCAGTCTATAGTCAAAGTTAGAATATAATCAATTATTTTTGTCAATAGAAAAGTGTCATAAAATCGTCATTTTCTTCAAAAAATGAAGTGTCGTAAAATCTTCCTTCATAAATTATCGATTGATTTATTTGTGCATTTGATTTGTCCTTTCATTTAAAGTGTCAAAAATCTTCATTTCTTTAAAATCGAAAGTGTCATACAGTCTTCCTTTCCCTTTAAAAGAAATTGTCACAAATCTTCATTTTTTATGAAAAGAGTTTTGAATCGTTTGTGCATTAGTTTTTCTTATTGCATCCTTCACATTAAGAGAAACTGAAAATAAAAACATGCATTGTGCATATTGAAGTTTTTGAATGCTTGAAAGGAATGGTTTATGGAATTGCATCTATTTTGTGCTCTTTGTTTATTGGTCAAAAAGTACTTGTATGCTCTATCCCTCATAGCTAGGATTTTCATTGTTGAAATTAAGTGGAAAGCGTGCTTCTCATTCTAGTTGCATTTTTAGGAATTTCGGAAAACATCTCGTGGTGAGCCTTTAAAGGAAAATTCTAAATAATATCAACTTAAAATTTATCTAAATTAACCTAATAACACATTGGAACTTAATGAAAACATCTAGAGGTCTAGGCTCGAGACATGTTCTGGCGTCTTTAAACCTAGTGGCTATCGTTTTCATTGAGGTTGGGTGATTCCTCCTCTCTGATTTGATAAATATTAGTAAAGACTTCTTCTCCCTATACCATCGAGTATATAGTGGGAGACTCCAATAGGTTGAAATCCTTTATCCCTAGGGATCTAAGTCTGTTGCCTTACCAATCGCAATGCACCAAACACAACATTCGGGAATATTGTTTGTTGTACATTAAACCCTTGGTAATTTCTCCTTCATTTATCACCAAGGTGTATATTCCAGTTTTACGATTAGTCTGGTAATCCCTTTTGTCTAGAATCTCCAGAGCAGTCACTTTCATTCCTTTTTGACTCTTTAAAAGTAAAAGGATTATCTGAGCACTTGTCCCTTCAGGCTCATTAAACATCAAAGGCAACTAGAGTCATCTTTTATTTTTTCTCGACTCTTTCAAAATAAAAAAGCGAAGTTGTGTTCCAGTTTTGTAAAAATTAATTGGCCGCGGATAACATCCTCCACACTTGCTCCTTAGTTGATCTTAGGTTGAAACATATGGCAACAAATCTGGAGTCCACCGATCAAGGAATTCCTTTTGATGGGAATCCTAGTCCTTTTCCTCCATTTGGAAATATTGGTGCTCCATATATGGCTACATTGTCCCTTCCGACATTTACCATTGGCTTGCCAGTATGGTTGTTTTCAACCTCCTTGGTTCAAAATGTCATGATTTATCCACAATTGAGTACACCTCCAACTGGACAAAAGCAACCTCTAGTTGATCCTAAAGTTGACCTGTTGCCTTCTTCCTTGGTTGTTTCTTCCTCCCCTTCTTCCTCTTTGCTTGATGAAAGTATTGGTACTAGTAATCAGGTGGCTAAGAAGAAGAATAAAGGGAAGAAGAAGAAGAAGAAGAAAATTCAGTAGAGGGGCAACCAAGAAACCATTGCTTTGAATGCAACATCTGATTAGAAACTGCTCGTCAAGCCTCACAAAGTTCGATATCCATGAAAACTTTGTGCAGGAGACCATCTTCTTCTTAATTCTCCTGATATTCCTTAGATCTTAGAAGAATGGTCTTCTCATTCACATCATCATGTGTCATCAACCTCTGGATATCATGCTGGTGACACACCATCAACTAGTGGTAATAAATTTCATGGAATGAAGGATGAAGTTAAGTTTCCCTGTATGTTATGTGAAGGGAATCAGCCCATTCACCCTTGTCCCTATCTGGATGAAGCCAAAAGAGTGTTGGATAACCATCCTGCTTCACCACAACAACTTCCATATGGTTACAGGAAACTATCCCTTAATCCTTCACTAGTTGATAAATTGAGTGACCAAAATCAATCATCGGTCAAACCCACTCTCTCTAAAAGTGAATCTCATGAGTCTATACCCGACCCAATTTCACCTTTAGTAGATTGTACCTTTCCTGAAGAGAGTAAAAATCATACCACTCAAGTGCTTTTTGTTTCTTCAAATTCTAATGAGCTTGGGGGTAGTCCTCCTATTCCATCAAGACAGGAGTAAAATCCTCTCACTCTCATAAATCAAGGGGTTAATTATCCTGTTTCTACAGGACCCCCTCCAGGTAGTCTAGTCACTTCCTTTGATTGGAATCGACTAGCAGGATTCCGCCTTCCTTCTTATGTGCCCTTCCAGATCATAGTACAAGTTTTTAATATGATTGTATCTAGCACTATTATAGATGAAGGTGCATCTGTGAGTATCCTTTCCTCAACTGCTTGGCAAGCGCTCGATTCGCCACCACTTGTGCTAGTTACCCAGAATCTGTTGGCTTTTAACAGAGGAACCAGTCGACCATTAGGGATCCTCCCTCAATTACCTATTACTTTGGGAGGAAAAATCATTTATCTGAACGTGATGGTAGTCCCAGGCCAATTATATTATAATTTACTTCTTGGACGCGACTATTTTTATGACATGGGAGCTATTTTTTCAACACTCTTTCGAGTGATTTGTTTCCCGCATGAAGGCAGGATTTTCACCATTGATTAGCTTTCATTTCCTGGTCCAAATGTAGCTCCTAGTCATCCATCATCTCTAAATGGTGCATTTATACCAATGGTATCATCCCCGCCACAGGTTAATTATGTGGCAACCTGTTCCATACCTACATCACCTGACAATCAATTCAGTGATGTTGTACATCATGTACTGCGGGCATTGGAACCAGATCTCTCTTTCATGTCCTCTTATGAGTTGTGATTGAATCTAAGGATATTTCATTGTCTTGTGTCAACCTCATTAAAAAATGAAACAAGAGTCTATAAGGATAGTTCCTTGTCTTGTGTCAACCTTGTTAAAAAATGAAACAAGGAATGAGGATAGTTCTTTTACTGTGTCAACCTTGTTAAAAAAATGAAACAACTCCCAAGGATAGTTCATTGTCTTGTGTCAACCTCATTAAAATATGAAACAAGGGTCTATGAGGATAGTTCCTTGTCTTGTGTCAACCTCATTTAAAAAATGAAACAAGGTCCCCTAGAGCAAAGTTCCAAGTCGAGCCTTTGATTAGATCTTGTAAAATCCCAGTCGAGTCTTTCACTTGATCTTGTAAAAGAACCTTCATTCCATCCACTTGATAGCCATGAGTAGTCTACTTAGGTGAATGCAATGAAGCTTGGGGAGCATGCATCTAGTGGTATAGTTAAGTTTCCCTATAGGTTATGTGAAGGGAAACACCCCATTCACCTTTGTCCCTATCTGGACGAAGCCAAATAGGTGTCAGATAACCATCTTGCTTCACCACAATGACTTCCATCTAGTTACAAGAGACTCTCCCTTTCATCATGCTAGGGGCATGTAAACCAATCCAAGCATAGTTTTTCATTTCAAGCTTGTGTAAAAATGAAACTAGTTCCAAGCATAGTTTTTTTCATTTCAAGCTTGTGTAAACATGAAACTGAATCCAAGCATAGTTCCTATGGTTCAAGCTTGTCTAAAAATGAACCCATTTCCATTTTTAACCCTAGTGATTTCCATTCTATCAGCCTTTTTTGTCAGATGAGCCTTGGTTTTTTTCATCCAATTGACACCATCCCTTTGGCCGATCATACGCTTTCACTTGGTTGTCTTACCCTTTTTGAGGAACATTTGCAATGAGTGGTCTCATTAGCCAGCCTCTTCACATAAATCTACATGTTTTGAGAAGTTCCAACATCACCGGAACAAGTTGCTACCCTAGACACCACTCGTTCCTCAAAATTGGAGTCCTCTTTAAGCTCTTTTCAGACTCTCTAAACATGAAAAGATTGTCGAGCGCTTGTCGTTTCCAGCTCCTTAATGGATTAGAATCGATGTCTACTTAGTATAGTTTTACCCCTTCTTTGGGCCGAGATAAATTAACTACGAAAAAGGTAATCGTTAGTCAAACATGATCAATAGGTTCTCTCTTTTATTGTTTTATGCTTTTTCGGGCTTGAGAGACAAATGTACGAAGAAGAACTTTTGGAGTTTCCTTTTAGTCCCTTTCTAGACTCTCTAAATGTGAAAAGGGCTGAGTTATCTTTGTCATTAAACTCATTAAAAACATTAAATAGTGACAAACTTTTCCATCTAGAAAAGACCAAGTTTCACCTTCACTAGACTCGTTAAAACATCAAATAGCGATGGATTCACCTAAAGGGTGGAATTATACAACAATCATATGTTATCCTCCTCATGCTTGATAAAAAATAAAGAGGTACTAGTCATAAATGACTAGGGAAAATGGAAAAAGCTGGGAACACTTTATGTTAGCAGGTCGCTCTTGAACATGACACTTTCACCTCATCACCGTGACTATGTGTGTTGGTTCACTTAGCTTAATGGATATCACACCATTGGTATATCATACCATCCATTACTTTGTTTTGGGTCAATGCTACCAATTCACTTCAGTGTCACCGATATGTTCAAGAGAAGTCATTCAGTTCAAAACTTCATCCTTTACAATACAGTAATCATTCATTCTCATGCCTGCCATTCTTGAACCTTGTGTCGTCAGTCGATGTTTCATCTCCAAAACCATTTACCTTGTTTCATGTCATTGATGTGTGATACATCAAGGCCCACCTGCGACAAGTCGCTTCCTGTCGACATCAGCACATCATCCAAGAAGTTGACTTAGAAACACCTCTTCAATACCTTGAGGCTTGCATACATCAATGGAAAATTTCTCGCTTTCGGCGATAGGTTGACATCAATGGCCTTCGACCGAAAGATTTTGTTTGGTGTTCAACATCAAATCATTTATTCACACCATGTGAAATGTACTGCAGTACCCTTAGGGTCATTATCATTATCGGTGATTCCTCTTGCGTCTATTAACAACTTACATCATTGGCTGGTAATCAGACAATGTCTCTCCATGTTTGACTTCAGATCATCTATTCACATGGTTAGACTTGTACTTGAGTGAAAGATTGGATGAGATTGAAGACCCCGGATCTATTTTTCATCAATCCGGGCTGCGATATATTTTTCAAGATTACTATATCAAATGTAAAATTGCCTTACATTCATGGTCATCCATTCATTGGTCTACATCTGTAGATGACTATGTTTGTACATGTAATGAAAGTTTATAAGCTGAGCATGGGTATGCTTTCCCTCAACTAAAAATTGTGAGAAAAAATCAAAGGATCATGATATATGTATTGTAACTGATGCAGATCTCCTTCTCTTTTGAAACCTTCTCTCCAATTGGTAAAGAATCTCACTCGACATGTTTATTTTCAACTTCATGCTTTACGGGGCAACTGTTACAGGTCAATTTGGGCACATCAACCCTAGCTTCTAGATTTGTATTATTAGGGTCCATCAATCCCTAATTTAGTTGTTTTCATTCCCTAATGAAGTTAACCTACATCATGCTTGCCTCCCAAGAGTTTCATGTCACCATTCATCCAAAAAGTGCCCCTGAGGAGATCAACGCAGGAAGCCTTCTATCAGGCTGCAATGCATTGCAGGAACTACATTGTCTGGGTGCTATGCATCGCACCTAGCCTTTGTTTCACTTTCAATGAGTGAGATTCATCAAATTTTTGAAATGAATACATTGGATTCCTCATCCAATGGATCCTTCTAGAAGTTTCTAGATGGATGGAGCTCACTTTTACATGAGGAAGAGGATAAATGAACCTTAATCCATTATCCCTTCCTCCATGGAACCACTTCCCAATTTTGCCAAAGAATTCATGAGGGCCATTAATGGCTTAACCTCCTCCATTCAGTTATAAATGGACCAAGCATGCAAAGGCTGGTCTAGGATGGAATTTCTTGAGCTAAGGAAATGTTGCTTGAATGAGATTAGTAAGAGTATTGTAATGATGTCAAATTGTTGCTTCATGAGGAGAGAAGGGTTTGAAGCTGGAAGGATGACACTGAATCGAGCATGCATCTACATTGGTTGTAATCTTTCCTTCTATCAACAAAGAATTCTAAGTTTTTTCCATTCATGTGTTTATATTATGTATATCGTATTCTTGATTCTATGATATGTTTAGTTAACAGATTGTCATTATTGTATGCTTTGATGGGTTTCCATCTCGGCTTGTGTGCGGGTACTTTCCAAGTGAGTTAAGTACGGAAAGGAGTGGAAAAATTGGTCAAAGGAGAGAGGGATCAAGCAAAGGTTACAAGTTGGTACCTTTGTTCTTCTTTCTCTTATATGTTAACTATAGGAAAATTGACGAATTACTTTGTGTGTTGTTTCTAGACTAGCTACTATGTCTAGAGGGTTAGGTGTTTGAAGAACACTAAATTTGCCCAAAATAGTTGCATATTTCATGGTGCAATACATCACCTGTGAAGGGAGGCTTGATACCCTATTCAAATACCATTTCAAACTTCTTGCATGCCTTCAGTTTCATTGTTTGCATTCTCTGGATATGCACATTTCTTATGGAATAATATGCATTTATTGGCATGGTTTTCTCATCGGTCGTCAAAACTATTGGTGGTCCTCACAAACTACGATCTTGTTAGGATGCTAGTGGTGCATGCCCTGTCACAAACTTCTCTTGCTTGGCCACAATTCACTGAATTGGCAGAAGAATAACTTGCAGCCATGATGCCAACAAGAGAGGAAGAGGGATTAGTGGAAGAAGAAGAAGTTGCAGATGACGTTGTTACACAAGAACCAGCATTGGATTCTAAACAAGTGGAAGCATTGGCAGCGGAGTAGGCTACAGGATAATCACCAATTGGGAAAGGGGTCATAGAGGATGTTGTTACACAAGAACCAACATCGATTGTTGACCTGGAGGAAGAAGGAATGGAGGTAGAAGGGGGCGCAGATGGCACTACTACACAAGAACCAAAATTGACTTTCAAACTAGAATAGGAGTGATGGAAGTGGAAGGAAGTGTAGTCAACATTGTTACACAAGAACCAGTGTCGCCCACTAAGATGATGGAAGAATTGTCAGTAGTGGTGTTACACAAGAACCAACATCACCTGTCGAAGTAATGGAGAAGCCAATGGATGAAGTGGAAATCATGGTCGACGCTATTACACAACCAACATTAACCGTCGAATAAGCAGCTAGACCAGAAAAGCATATGGCACAGGAAAAGGAGAAGGAAAGTGCAGAAAATCCAGGGGAAGGAGAATGAATT
Organism: Pinus tabuliformis; assembly: GCA_031772625.1. Classification (NCBI taxonomy): domain Eukaryota; kingdom Viridiplantae; phylum Streptophyta; class Pinopsida; order Pinales; family Pinaceae; genus Pinus; species Pinus tabuliformis. The sequence goes on from CM062807.1 coordinate 24,947,549, forward strand.
AAAGCAGTAGGTGTAGAAAGGATGGAAATTGAGGAGGATGTCCCTTGTTCTCTACTTTATGCCTCCCTGCCAAGAAGGGGAAGAAAATTTTGAACCCTTATATGCTCGGTGAAAGAAAATATATCTCCCCTGATACTGAAATTTGTAGGGATTGCTAGACGCACCATTATCGACACTATCACACAAGAACTAGTGTCGACTGGTGGACAAATTGGGAAAATCGGAGGATTAGTGGTTGACACTGTTACATAAGAACCAATGTCAACCGAAGGGCAATTTGAAGAACTGTGGCTGGTGTTATTTGTACAGATCCAATAGAAGAAAACATTGCTATTGGTATCAACCCGCAAAGGTCATAACCAATTTTTGAGAAAATAATTGAAGAAACTGTGGATGGTGTTGTTCGCATGGAGGCTTTGGAAGAGAATGTTGTTGTTGGTATTGACCCGTAAGGGCCAGAACCGATTATTGAGTAGATGGAGAAGGATAACCAAACAACATAGCAACCAGAGTAGCCATTGGAAAAAGGTGTTGAAAATTCTACTCTGCAAGGGCCTACCTCTGGAGTCACTCAGAGAAAATATAGAGGTTTCAAGACATGCGAAGGGAAATATTGGGACTTCCCCATAGATTGAGGAACAAAGAGAGAAAATAAGGGTGAAGCAAGAACTATTGGATGAGTTTCTCGACATCAACCTACCAAATCCAACACTAGCTGTGAGACCGGTGGAGGAGGTTGTTATCAAGCAAGAATTTATTGAACAATGTGCAAAAATAAAGGCCCCCATCCAAGAAAGGTATTGGTTGCAATTCAAAGAAAATATGAAACTAAAATTGGATATTATTAAGTTAATGAATTAGGTGTTATGCTTACAAAAATAGGCGAAGAAGCACAAGAATAATGGCAGTCAGGCTACTGCGAATGCTGCAGCCAAAACCACTTTAGCAGTAGTACAAACTGAACCATGGTTGCATCTGTTTGAAAGCCGAGAATTCTTGTTCACCGCTGAAATCCAAAAATGGCAGGCTACCACATCTCATCTTCAATGGGGGTCTATCTCTTTGGAATCCCATCGGGACGGAATGCGAGGGATTCAAGAACAAAATGAAAGAGTAGTGACTGATTACGTGACTCAAATGGATAAATCCAAGAAGCAACAGGAAAAGAAGAAGAAAAGAATTGAGGAACTAGAAGAACAGGTGCAACTATTGAAGCTTGACAAATATGAAATGTTCACTCTGGTGCAGCAGGTAATGGCATATCAACCTCCTGCTCATAGTTATACTGTATTCCTCCATAAAAATTAGTTTTTATTTTGTTTGAAGAACACCCATTATGAGATAAGTCATTAAATCGAAGATCTGATATAGCTTTTGCGGATCCCAAAGGGACACAATATTCTGAACCAACACTTGATATGTGAACTATACATGCATGATTATTTTTTGGGGATTGATCAATAATTCAATCCAGGGCCATATGTGGGAGATATTCAATTGAGAACCTTCACCTCCTTCACGCTTAACTAGGTTAAGTGGAAGAAAGCCTTCGACACGTTCGAAGCGAACCAAGCAAACAAGCCACTTATAGTTTGGGTAGAGCATTTTCAGGCTGTGAATATTTTTAAGAAACATTGTACCTTATTGGGAATAAAAGGAAGGAGGGTTTAGATATTGGCAATGTAGAATTAGTGTGCTGACATGTGTACAAAAAAAAATTACTTGTTAGGAGGAGGCCCAGGCTGGCTATAAGAAACGATGGGTGTTGTCGTCAACTGCAGTAAGAATACGCGAACCTTTTGGGACCCCCAATTTGTTAGGGCTTTGGACATAGTACCATGGTATATCGCATGCATTTAGACCTGTGGGACCCGATGGATGGGCCTAAGGTTTTATTTTCCCATTGTTTGGTTTCCATCTGAAGAGTACACACCAGCTTTCGTGGTACACAAGGATTGGTGTAAGGATGTTCTTCACATATATGGATACAAGGTTCTTGGAATAGAAATGGCTATGAAGTATTACCTTGCATAGCTCCATGCTGACCACAGTGGCTCTGACACAGATCTGTGCATGAGACAAGCTGCATGAGGACATGAAAAAATGAAAGTTGGGGAGAGATGTTGGGTGATAATTTTTCCTATTTTTACCCACCTTTTTATCCCTTTCCTAAACTCATTTCATGCCCTTGTTGGTCGATTTTCATTCTAAACAATAAAGGTACACCTATTGTCATGTCTTTGAGAATTGTTAATAATTGAAGTGTAGTCATAGGGGATTACTCCTTAGAGCGATTTGATAACTTAATTTTTCATGTATGTTAGAAAATTATATATTACAGAGCAATGGAAGACATAAAATATATTGCAAAAATATGAGCACAAAAACCACATAAAACAAGAGAGACACAGAGAAACAACTAGTCCTTCCTTTTATATTATCTAGTAAACTGAAGAGATACAACCTACAACAGATCTGTTGTATTTCCATCTTCGCTTTCAATCTCCTCTCTCTTCCTCACTTAGAATACAAATCTACATAGACACAATACAATTCACTCATATATAACGAGGGGGTTCCTTCTAGGGCAAAAAAACCCTAAATTAAACATAACATCTACCATCAGATCTCCACCTAATGAACGGCTTGACTACGAAATTACAACATTTTACAAGGCAATTTTACATCTATTTTTAGCTTTGCGGGCATTGCCGCCGCCCTAGACCCCCAATGCAACATATATTTTATGGGTGGCATTGTCACCCCATTACGAACCAAGGTCCAATGCAATGATACCTTTGAAAAAAAAAGATAATCGGGCTCCACACCCAATAATCTCCCACTTGGAGACTGATTATAGAAAATTCACCGTTGCTTCATTTGTTGGATAATGACTCCACTTTGGACCTAGTTGTCTCTCATATTCTTCATCATACTTGAAGACCAATTGAAACTGAGCAAACTCTCAGTTTCTCCCTAGTTACAACTTTTGTTAACATATCTGCAGGATTCTGGTTAGTGTGTATCTTTTCCATCTTCAACTGTCCATCTTCTAATGCTTACCATATGAAATGGTACTTGAGCTATATATGTTTAGTCTTGAAATGAAATGTAGAGTCATTTGCAAGATTTATGGTGCTTTGGCTATCACTGTATAACCTGCCCAACTCCTACTTCTTACCCAATTCATCTAGAAACCTTTGTAACCAAATCATTTCTTTACTAGCCTATGTATCAACAACATACTCTTCTTCTATTGTCAAGAGTGCAACAACACCTTGTAGTTTTGAGACCCAACTGACAGTTGTTCCACCTACAATAAACACATACCCTATGGTGCTCCTCATGTTATCTCTATCAGCGGCCATATCTACATCAACATATCCCTGTAGAGTAATGTTTGAACCACCTAAACATAATGCTTGAGTTGTGGTACCTCTCAGATACCTGATAATCCACTTTATTTCCATCCAATTTTCTTTTCCTAGATTGTTCATGTACCTACTTACAACTCCCACTGCATGTACAATATCAAGCCTTGTGCAGACCATTGCATACATTAAGCTTCCAACTACTGATGCATATGGAACTTTAGACATATCAGCCATTTCTTCCTGAGCCTTGGGACACATTTCCTTACTTAGTTTAAAATAGCTAGCCAAAGGTATACTAACTGGTTTTGAATTCTTCATATTAAACCTTTTCAACACCTTTTGTGTGTACTCACTCTGAGACAATGTTAATTTGTGATTCTTCTTGTCTCTAGTTATTCTCATACCAAGGATTTGTTTTGCAAATGAATTTGCCAATTTTCTTTTGAGCACATTTATTTCCTGCATGTTATAACCTACAACATGCATGTCATCTACATATAATAACAATATAATATAGCTGCCATCATTTTGTCTTTTGAGATAAACACAATGCTCAGAGTGACATCTAGTATAACCTTGTTCAGACATAAACCTATCAAATTTTAGATACCATTGCCTTGGAGCCTGTTTTAAGCCATACAAGCTCTTCTTCATCCTGCACACTAGTTTCTCCTTCCCTTTTAACTCATATCCTTGTGGTTGCTGCATATATATCCCTTCCTCCAAATCCCTATGGAGAAAAGTTGTCTTTACATCTAACTACTCAAGATGCAAATCTTCAGCTACTAATAGACTTAAAATAGTTTTGATTGAAGTCATTTTAACAATAGGAGAAAATATCTCATCAAATGACAAAGTCTATACCATTTTTCTATACAAACCCCTCACCACAAGTCTAGCTTTATACCTTTGTCTACCTCCATCTTCTTCCTTCAACCTGTAAACCAATTTATGCTGCAATGTTGTTTTACCTGTAGGCAACCTAACGAAGTCCCAAGTCTGGTTATGTGCTAAGAAGTCCATCTCTTCTTTCATGGCTTGCTCCCACTTCTTCCTAGTTTCTACCTGCACTGCTTCTTCATAACATTCTGGTTCACCAGAATCGGTCAACAATATAATGAAGGAGAGTATCGTTCAGGGGGTCTACTTGTCCTGGTAGATCTTCTAACACCACTTTCAGGTGTTTGAGGTGCCTTTTGTTGTTGTGGTTGTTGTTCTAGCTGTTGATCATTATGATTTTTAGGCACCATCACTTTTTTTGTGATCTCTTCAAGCACTGCGTATTCTCTATTTTCTTTTTCCTTTTTCTTTTCCCCCAACTGATCCTTATACAAAACATTTTCATTGAATATGACATCTCTACTCCTAATGATTTTGTTTTTTTCATAATCATAAAAGCGATAACGAAAATTATTAACACCATATCCAATAAAGGTACATTTCTTTGATTTTTCCTCAACCTTTGTTCTATTTTCTTTATTAATGTGGATGAAGGCTTCACAACCAAAAGTCATTAAGAAAGAGTAGTTTACATTTTTACCTATCCATGCCTCCTCTGGAATACCACCATCCAAGGAACTTGAAGGCCCTCTATTTATTAGATAAACAACAATATTTACAACATCTACCCAAAATTGTAAAGGCAATCCTGCATGCAATATCATGCACCTTGCACGCTCCATGATTGTCCCATTCATCCTTTCTGACACACCATTTTGTTGTGGTGTTCCTAGAACTATCTTCTCTCTGCGAATTCTATTTTTTGAAGAGTACCTATCAAACTCTTTGCTACAATATTCACCTCCATTAGCTGATCTGAGACACTTCAACATTTTTCCTGTCTCATTTTCAACCAAAGCTTTCCATTTCTTGAAAGTATCAAATACATCATATTTATTTCAAATATAATAAATCCAGGTTTTTCTGGTTGCAACATCAATAAAAGTAACATAATAATGAGAGCCACCAAGAGATGATACCTGAGCAGGTCCCCATACATCTGTATGCACAAGCTCTAATTTTTCGATCTTCTTTTCTTTCCCAACTTTGAAAAATATGACTATCTTTTGTTTTCCATAAACATAATTTTCACAAAATTCCAAATCAACATGCTTCATACCTGGGAACAAAGTTCTTGAGTGAAGGATTTGCATCCCCTTCTCACTCATGTGATTAAGCCTATGATTTCACAATGTCGTACCTTCTCCTGTAAAGGTTGAAGCATTAACAGAATTAGAAATACCATTGCATAAATACATTGTACCAACCTTTTCTCCTTTTCCTATTACTAGGGCTCCTTTAGTGACTTTCCAGGTGTTGGAGAGGTAAATCCCCTCTACGGATAGAGGCGATCCCTACTAGCCCAGCGGGGGTCTAGCAACAATCACACAATGCTGCCACGCATGTTCCTAGTTACAATTAAACAAGAAGTAAAGAGCACCTACTTGGATTCCTGTGCTGTCATTTGTCGAAGAGATGTTGCCTTCGTTCCTTCGCTCCGGCTAGTCACAGTCCTCCGCGATCCCTGCGAACGGACACCTGCACACACGAAGAGAGAGAAAACGCAAGCGTGAAATCTAGTAAAGTAACCATATGCCAGTCAGAAAAGACATAATTCACATTTTCCCATTGCGTAGACAAACGAGAATGGAACAATAATAGCAGTCATCTATTATTAATCAGAATAGAGAAGAGTACAACCAAATGTTCTGACGTCGATAACCTTCTCAGGAGGGATCAGTCAGCATGTATCTCAAGCATTCACCTTTGAGGATGGTTCTCCCAAGACAAATAACTCTCTCTCTCTCACACAAATGTCACAAACAACCTTCCCCAAGCAATCAATCACTTCCACACCTAGCACACCAAACCTATAGCAGCAATCTGAGCACTACAAGCTCTATACAGTCCAAGCTATTCAAAGCTAAGTCTAACTAGTTCCAACTAGCTGCTCATGGTAATGGTGAGAGTTTATATAGGAGAAGGAGTCTCCTAAAAAGGTGGAAGGATGAGCTTATCTTCAAGGGGAGTTGTTGGAAAGAGTCGAACAGACATGCCATAGAAGGGAGTCGACATTCACAAAGCTAACAACCAAGCCTGGAGTGATCTGGAAGGCTGGTTGTTTGAACAAATTCGCCCAAACTGGATCAGCGCGGATTATAGGGAAACTGCCGCGCTGTCAGCGCATATCAATAACTGAAGAAGCCATGTCAGCGCGGAAGAACACGGGAAAGGCGTGCTGTGGACCATCGCGGAAAAGTGATGTTCTTCCGTGATGGCAGCGCACAGAATACACTGGAAAGCACCTGTCATCGCGGTTATTTTAGGAACAGACGCGCTGATGAATAAAACTTTGGAAAAATGGGTTTTTGAGCCAGTTCAGGGATTAAACACTTTGTGATTGTGAATTCTGGGCACAACAGGGTGACTGACAGGAAGGCAGTGATAAATTACTGTGTAACAGATGCCCCCTAAAGCATGAAGACCGAGAGAGTGGGAGGGGTGAAATGCTTTACAACACACGCCGAACTGGAACACCACCAAGAAGGACCGAAAATCTCTGACAATCAAGTACATGCAGTCTAGGCATGGGCGCAACCATCCAAAAGACATGCAAGAATGGTCTGTGGAATGGACGCAGCCACCCAGTCAAGGAGACCAAAAACTGATAAGGTATGGTCGCAGCCATCCATGAAGACTCGGGTATGGGCACAGCCATCCATCAATGAGTCATGTAATGATCGTCCACAATTCGCAGCCTGGACCATAACAAACAAGGATCCAGGGTCTTGCGCTCCATCTCGACCCGAACAAAGTACAAGTCCAAGCATGTGAATACAGGAGTTGAAGTCGAACATGCGTGAACATCGTCTGATTACCAGTCAATGATGAAAACTGTTAACAGACGCGAGAGGTACCACCAATAATGACAATGGTCCTCAAGGTACTATAGGTACAATCCGTGGTGTGTGAATCGATGAGTTGGTGTCGAACACCCACGGAATCATTCGATCGAAGGCCGATGATGTAAGCCTTGCGTCGAACACGAAGAACCTGCCATTGAGGCATGCAGGCTCCAAGGCACCTGAAAGGAGTCTCTAAGTCACTTTCCCGGATAATGAGTTGGAGTCGACTAGAAAGGACCTTGATCGAAGGTGGGCCATGATATTTCCCACATCATCGACACGAGACAGAGGTAAATCCCTAGCGGAGTCGCCAAATTGTTGGAGAGGTAAATCCCCTCTACGGATAGAGGCGATCCCTACTAGCCCAGCGGGGGTCTAGCAACAATCACACAATGCTGCCACGCATGTTCCTAGTTACAATTAAACAAGAAGTAAAGAGCACCTACTTGGATTCCTGCGCTGTCGTTTGTCGAAGAGATGTTGCCTTCGTTCCTTCGCTCCAGCTGGTCACAGTCCTCCGCGATCCCTGCGAACGGACACCTGCACACACGAAGAGAGAGCAAACGCAAGCGTGAAATCTAGTAAAGTAACCATATGCCAGTCAGAAAAGACATAATTCACATTTACCCAATGCGTAGACAAACGAGAATGGAACAATAATAGCAGTCATCTATTATTAATCAGAATAGAGAAGAGTACAACCAAATGTTCTGACGTCGATAACCTTCTCAGGAGGGATCAGTCAGCATGTATCTCAAGCATTCACCTTTGAGGATGGTTCTCCCAAGACAAATAACTCTCTCTCTCTCACAAAAATGTCACAAACAACCTTCCCCAAGCAATCAATCACTTCCACACCTAGCACACCAAACCTATAGCAGCAATCTGAGCACTACAAGCTCTGTACAATCCAAGCTATTCAAAGCTAAGTCTAACTAGTTCCAACTAGCTGCTCATGGTAATGGTGAGAGTTTATATAGGAGAAGGAGTCTCCTAAAAAGGTGGAAGGATGAGCTTATCTTCAAGGGGAGTTGTTGGAAAGAGTCGAACAGACATGCCATAGAAGGGAGTCGACATTCACAAAGCTAACAACCAAGCCTGGAGTGATCTGGAAGGCTGGTTGTTTGAACAAATTTGCCCAAACTGGATCAGCGCGGATTATAGGGAAACTGCCGCGCTGTCAGCGCATATCAATAACTGAAGAAGCCATGTCAGCGCGGAAGAACACGGGAAAGGCGCGCTGTGGACCATCGCGGAAAAGTGATGTTCTTCCGCGATGGCAGCGCACAGAATACACTGGAAAGCGCCTGTCATCGCGGTTATTTTAGGAACAGACGCGTTGATGAATAAAACTTTGGAAAAATGGGTTTTTGAGCCAGTTCAGGGATTAAACACTTTGTGATTGTGAATTCTGGGCACAGCAGGGTGACTGACAGGAAGGCAGTGATAAATTACTGTGTAACAGATGCCCCCTAAAGCATGAAGACCGAGAGAGTGGGACGGGTGAAATGCTTTACAACACACGCCGAACTGGAACACCACCAAGAAGGACCGAAAATCTCTGACAATCAAGTACATGCAGTCTAGGCATGGGTGCAACCATCCAAAAGACATGCAAGAATGGTCTGTGGAATGGACGCAGCCACCCAGTCAAGGAGACCAAAAACTGATAAGGTATGGTCGCAGCCATCCATGAAGACTCAGGTATGGGCACAGCCATCCATCAATGAGTCATGTAATGATCGTCCACAATTCGCAGCCTGGACCATAACAAACAAGGATCCAGGGTCTTGCGCTCCATCTCGACCCGAACAAAGTACAAGTCCAAGCATGTGAATACAGGAGTTGAAGTCGAACATGTGTGAACATCATCTGATTACCAGTCAATGATGAAAACTGTTAACAGACGCGAGAGGTACCACCAATAATGACAATGGTCCTCAAGGTACTATAGGTACAATCCGTGGTGTGTGAATCGATGAGTTGGTGTCGAACACCCATGGAATCATTCGATCGAAGGCCGATGATGTAAGCCTTGCGTCGAACACGAAGAACCTGCCATTGAGGCATGCAGGCTCCAAAGCACCTGAAAGGAGTCTCTAAGTCACTTTCCCGGATAATGAGTTGGAGTCGACGAGAAAGGACCTTGATCGAAGGTGGGCCATGATATTTCCCACATCATCGACACGAGACAGAGGTACAATAGTTTGTGTGAGATGGCGAACGAGGTTGCATTGTGGCAGAGGACAGCTTCTCTTGAACATATAACGGCACTGTAATGGGTTTGGCAGTACTTGACATCAAATGAGCAGAGGATAAGGTGATGATGGCAATGAGAAGATGAGAGTTCAAATAGGCTATCCCAAACCCATGGAGGCTAGTGAAAACAAAATGAGATGACCCCACCCAGACACGAAACAGCGGAGTGCCATGTTCAAGAGCGACGTACTGCCGACACGACTGTAATCATAGTTCCATTTTCCCCACCATTGCTGGCAGGTACCCCGATTATTTTTGGATGACAAGCTTGACGGGGATAGCATATGCTTGATGTGTGTCATTTCGACAATACCCGATGTCATTGAGTGTTTAACGAGCCTGACAAAGGAAAAACTCGGCCTCTTTTCTTGTTTCGAGAGTCTGAAAAGAATGCGGAAAAGGAGACTCCAGGGGGGTCCTTTTTCGTATAGTTGTGTCTCTCGAGCCCAAAAAAGTATAAAACTATGCTCGAAAGAACCGCCCGACCATTACGACCGAGGAGTACTTTTCGTGAATAGTGCCTTCGACCCGAAAAAGTAAAAAAGCGGTCGAAAACACATCGTTTTAGAGCCGATATCGAGCGCGAAACGACAAACACCCGGCAATCTTTTTAGTTCAACGGTCGAAAAAGAGCTTAAAATGACCGCCTTTCCTTCCTTTTAACGAGCTAAAAAGAGGCTCGGCTATCTTCTCTTGTTTACCGTCGGAAAAGAGCTTAGAGACGACATCCATTTTTATTCTCTTTAACGAGTAAAAAAGGGAAAAATACTCGGCAATCTTTTCACATTTTACGAGTCATAAAAAATCTTAAAGGTGACTCGTCCTAGAGGAACGAGTGGTATAAAGGGTAGCAACTGGTTCCAACAATGGTGGAACGGTTCAAAACATGTAATGGTTAAGAGGCTGGCTAATAAAACCACTCATCGCTGCGGTTCCTCAGGAAAGGATAAACAACCAAGTGAGAGCATATGATCGGCCAAAGAGATGGTAGAAATGGAATGAAACAACCAAGGTTCATCTAACAGAAATTAGCAGATAAAAGGAAATCACGAGATGTAAATCAGGTATGGGTTCATTTTTACACAAGCTTGAACCGTGGAGAACTTTGCTTGGATTCGGTTTCATGTTTACACAAGCTTGAAACGACAAACTATGCTTGTTATAAGTTGGCATGCACCCAGCATAATAATGCAAATCTAGGTACATGCCCCCCAAGCTTCATTGCATTCAACAAAGTGGATGGAATGAAGGTTCACTCTCGAGATCGATGAAAGACTCGACTTGTATTTTACGAGATCTTAATCAAAAGACTCGATCTGGAAAGGGAGGTGTTTCATTTTTTAATGAGGTTGACACAGTAAAAGAACTATCCTCATAACCCGTGTTTCATTTTTTAACGAGCTTGACACAAGATCAGGAACTATGCTCGAACACCTAGTTGCATTTTTTAAGGAGCTTGACACAAGATCAGGAACTATGCTCCGACCAGACCCAGTTTCATTTTTTAAGGAGCTTGACACCGGAAAAGAACTATGCTCCATCCAGACCCAGTTTCATTTTTTAAGGAGCTTGACACCGGAAAAGAACTATGCTCCATCCAGACCCAGTTTCATTTTTTAAGGAGCTTGACACCGGAAAAGAACTATGCTCCATCCAGACCCAGTTTCATTTTTTAAGGAGCTTGACACCGGAAAAGAACTATGCTCCAACCAGACTTCATCATAATGAACGGGAAGTGGAGGCCCCCAAGAAAGTGGCTCCGGAGGAAAGGCCGACATCTTGGAAATCAGGACCTAATGCCCCCAGGACACTATGCACGATGGTGTCATCACTGGGTACGGGGTAGGTGGCCACGTAGTTGATTTGCGGCGAGGCAGATGCAACTTGTGGATGAAAGCCAGGAGGGAAGGATGAGTGCGCCGGAGGGGCTTGTGGACGAACGAACGATAATTGATCGAACGTCACGATTCTTCCATCGTGTGGAAAACAAACCACACGGAAAAGTGAAGAAACAAGGGCTCCCATGGCATACACATAATCACGACCAAGGAGAAGACTGAAGTCTAAAGAACCTTGGGTAACCGAGACGTCTATATAGACGGTCTTGCCTCCCAAAGTAATAGGAAACTTCGGAAGGATCCCTAATGGCTGACTCATTCCTCCATCAAACGCGGTGAGATGCGGTGCGACAGGTACAAGCGATGGGGAACCCAAAGCTCGCCAAGTAGTAACGGGCATGAGACTAACCGATGCTCCTTCGTCTAACACAGTGCCGGGCAGCGCCTTATTGCAAGCATAGGCGGTGACCCAGAAAGGCACGTGGGATGGAAGGGGAGGGGTAGTCAAACGACTCCAATCAAAGGAAATGACCGAACTACTTGGTGGGGGAACCATATGGTTGCCCCCCTGCTCGGAAAGAACCGACTCTGAATCCTCGGGAGAGGTTGGGGTGGGAACACCATTATCAGGCTCCGGAGGATTCACCGAGACGAGAAGAACATGAGAATTTTGCTCTTCCGAAATAGAGTGCTCGAGAGGGGGGGAACTCGAATCAACACTCTTTCCGACCAACGGTGGGTCTGGAACAGGCTGGGGACAGCCAGGTTCGGGAAGAGGAGCCTGGACAAGAGAGGAATCTGAAGCAATCTCTTTGTCAACAAGGGTGCGATCTACAATTGTAGAAAGACATTGATAACCGGCGGGAAATGGATTCGGGGGAGCAGCAAGACTTTCCAACACAGCAGAGGCTTTATCCATGAGTGGACAAAGGTGAAGGGGATGTTTGCCTTCACAAAGTCGACAGGGGATTCGAAACTTCCCTTTCTCCTTACCATTCCCAACTGATGAGGTAGCATCGCCATGATCATCAGTGGACGACGAAGGGCGGGCCGGATCGTGAGACCAAACTTCTAATACCCTGGGAATGCCAGGACAATCACGAAGGAGATGGTCCTCCTTGCATAATAGACAAGGAAACTTGACCTTCCGCGGAGGAGCAGAAGGTGACCCGACTTCAGGTGTACTGGAGGGGATAGCTGGACTTGAGAGGGGGACTGTGTGTGTAGGCTCTCCCTTAGGGGACTTCTTCTTCTTGGTCTTCCTCTTCTTCTTCTTAGCCACCAGGTTATGCGAATCGAGGCTTTCACCCGGCGAAGTACAAGAGGATGACGTAGAAGTAGGCGTCGAAGGGGAGAGATCCACCTTAGGATCAACATGACGTTGTTCAGGTGGAGGGACTGATGGACTAACAGCCGTAGAGACCAAGGAGGTTGAAAACAACCACACAGGCAACCCGACAGTTAACCCAGGTAGGGACAACGTCGCCATATACGGGGCACAAACATTCCCGAGAGGAGGGAATTGTCCTGGATTCCCTTCAGAGGGGGACCCTGGGTTGGTGAATCCTGGAAAAGTTGCCATAGCAAACGAAAACGAAACCTACTCAAGCTAACGCACACCAGATCTAACCAGGTGATGTTATCGTGGCCAAATTAATTTTAAGACACAAGAACCAAACTTGACCTTTTCATGTTTCAGGAGTCGAGAAAAGGACGAAAAGATGACTCCAGTCTCCTTCGAATTTTTAATGAGCACGAAGTGACAAGACGCTCACAGGCACCTTTTCGTTTAGGGAGTCCGAAAAGGATCAAAAGCGACTGCTCTGGAACTCTAGGTAGAGGGTGTGCCAAACTTTTCGCAAAACCACAGAATACTTTTTAGGGTACGGGTGGTCGATCTTCGTGAATGATGTGTTCACTACATTGCGAATCGTAGGGTGGCCGACTCGGCTTCCTATGGATAAAGGATAAAAGCCTAGTGGGGTCTCCCTATATACGCGACAGTACGTGGGAGCGCAGTCCGTGTTAGACCACTACCGAGTCACAGAAGGAGGAATCACCCAACCTAATGTGAAACAACAGTGACTATGTTTAAAGACGCCGGAACACGTCTCTAACCTATACCTCTAGATATTTGCATTTAGTTCCAATGTGTTTTTAGATTCATTTGGTTCATTTTACAGTTGATCTTGAGATTAAGTTTCGATTTCAAGCTCTATCGTATGTTCGCTCACAATTACTTAGATGCAATCTATATGCCAAAGAATTTCGTTTTGTTCGATGAATTCTAGCTACGAGAGGGCAAATAATTTTAAATCAAACCAAACAAATACAAACAAACAAGCAGCTAAATGCAACTAAAGCGAGGAAAGGAAACTTTTCTTTTGAAGATGCAAACCAACGAAATGTTCTTTTCCTTTTCAAATTTTTAAAGCAAAGCTACTAGTTCGATTTATTTTCAATGACATAAAGCATCTAAAGGAATTTGGAGGAACCTGAACACCAAGTAAACTACTTAATGAGAGCACACAAAGTTCCCAAAACACTCAACCAAAATTTCGAAATCAAAAGAGACAAAGCAATGCATGGGCCATGTGATCTAAGCTCTGCAAGCAAGGATCGCAAGCAGGGAGGAAGCGAAAAAGACCACTTGGAAACACAATACAAAACACTCTAACAATCACTGAACAAATGTGAAAACAAGCCTAGAACGAGCTGGTCAATCAAGCAAACAGAGATCCTAACGGTAGGCTTGACACACACACGGCCACCAGATGTCCTAGGGTTCAGAGTGCGAAATCAAGAGAGAAAGGCAAACACCCGATGGACCAGAGTCAGGACCAGTCAATTAGAGACTCAACACAATCTAGCGATTGCAAAAGTGATGATGGAAGCACGGACCAAGCAGCGAAAGCAAGAGACGGGAAGGTATTTGCAAACTTAAACTGAGCAAAAACGAAACCCTGTAAAGCTAAGCTCCGTAATCAAACAATTCAAGGTTCAGACAGTGAAAAACCAGTCATTAGACAGATGAGGAGAAGAAGGGAAAGTCACAGCAAGAGGTTCAAGAGGTGAATTTGGTGAAAAATGAGTTTTTCAGGCTCAGCGCGGGTAGCCTTCAGCAACTTGGCGCTGACAGGGGGAAGCCTTCAGCAACTTTGCGACGTCAGCGCGGAAAGACAGGGAAAAGACGCGCTGTCTCGGAAAAACGAGGTCAGCGCGGAAAATAAACGCACAGACGCGATGACGGAAAACACAAAGAAGCGCGGGCGCGATGTCAGCGCGGAAGAACACGAATAAAGCGTGCTGCCCTTGAAAACGAGGTCAGCGCGGCTGTTAGACGTACAGGCGCGATGAAGAGAAAAGCAAAGAACAGGGTCGCGATGTCAGCGCGACTGTTCCAAAATAAAACGCGCTGAGAGCAAAAAACAAGGAAAGCCAAAATAAAAAACTTCCAAAACCACAGGCAGGAGCTTTTCAACAATAAAAAGGCTTCCCAGAAACACCCAGGAAGTTTGTAAGCGACAAAGACAATCCCAAAAACTCGGAAAGAGGTCAATCAAAACCAAACACAAAAGTGGACTCAAGAGACAAATTGGCAGTTCCCCAGCGGAGTCGCCAAATTGTTGGAGAGGTAAATCCCCTCTACGGATAGAGGCGATCCCTACTAGCCCAGTGGGGGTCTAGCAACAATCACACAATGCTGCCACGCATGTTCCTAGTTACAATTAAACAAGAAGTAAAGAGCACCTACTTGGATTCCTGCGCTGTCGTTTGTCGAAGAGATGTTGCCTTCGTTCCTTCGCTTCGGATGGTCACAGTCCTCCGCGATCCCCGCGAACGGACACCTGCACACATGAAGAGAGAGCAAACACAAGCGTGAAATCTAGTAAAGTAACCATATGCCAGTCAGAAAAGTCATAATTCACATTTACCCATTGCATAGACAAACGAGAATGGAACAATAATAGCAGTCATCTATTATTAATCAGAATAGAGAAGAGTACAACCAAATGTTCTGACGTCGATAACCTTCTCAGGAGGGATCAGTCAGCGTGTATCTCAAGCATTCACCTTTGAGGATGGTTCTCCCAAGACAAATAACTCTCTCTCTCACACAAATGTCACAAACAACCTTCCCCAAGAATTCAATCACTTCCACACCTAGCACACCAAACCTATAGCAGCAATCTGAGCACTACAAGCTCTGTACAATCCAAGCTATTCAAAGCTAAGTCTAACTAGTTCCAACTAGCTGCTCATGGTAATGGTGAGAGTTTATATAGGAGAAGGAGTCTCCTAAAAAGGTGGAAGGATGAGCTTATCTTCAAGAGGAGTTGTTGGAAAGAGTCGAACAAACATGCCATAGAAGGGAGTCGACATTCACAAAGCTAACAACCAAGCCTGGAGTGATCTGGAAGGCTGGTTGTTTGAACAAATTCGCCCAAACTGGATCAGCGCGGATTATAGGGAAACTGCTACACTGTCAGCGCATATCAATAACTGAAGAAGCCATGTCAGCGCGGAAGAACACGGGAAAGGCACGCTGTGGACCATCGCGGAAAAGTGATGTTCTTCCGCGATGGCAGCGCACAGAATACACTGGAAAGCGCCTGTCATCGCGGTTATTTTAGGAACAGACGCGCTGATGAATAAAACTTTGGAAAAATGGGTTTTTGAGCCAGTTCAGGGATTAAACACTTTGTGATTGTGAATTCTGGGCACAGCAGGGTGACTGACAGGAAGGCAGTGATAAATTACTGTGTAACACCAGGTTTTATCTGTGAAAGTAGTTACACAGCTTTCACCTCACAACTACCCTATTGAAATCATATTTTTCTTCAGATCTAGAACATGCCTTACCTCCTTCAATATCCATTGATTTCTGTTTTTTTGTTTTATGAAAACTGTACCCATTCTAATGATTTTACAAGGTTTATCATCACCCAATTGAACCTATCCAAAATCCCCTTGAACATAATCATGAAAATGTTTCCTATTAGGTGTGGCATGGAATGGGGCCCTTGAATCTACCCCCTAAACATCAATAATAATTTCTAATGAAAGAATCAAAGCATCTTGCAACACATCCCCTATTACATTTGCTTCATGATTATTTTCTTGTTGCACGTCTCCTTTTTTTCCCTTCTGAAACTTGCAGTCTTTCTTCAGGTGTCCTTTCTTCCCACATTTCTAGCAAACTATCCCTAATCTGGACTTGGATCTGCATTTTCTTGACTTACTGAGATGTACATGGCTCTTTCGTCTTTCCATTTTTCTTCCCCTAATCTCTGCAGTCAAAGCATTACCTGATGTCTCATGGAGCTTTTCAGTCACATTTCCTCGCTAAGGATTGCACCGACAACATCATCAAACTTTAAAGTACTAGATCCAGAGACATAGTTACTAATTTCCATAACTAAACCATTCTAACTTTTTGGAAATGAGCACAGAAATAACAAAGCCCTAACTTCATCATCAAATGCTACCCCTACAGAACTTAACTGGCTAGTAACTGTATTAAATTAATTTAAATGATCAGCAACAGATCCACCTTCTCACATCTTCATATTAAATAAACGCTTCATAAAAAATACCTAATTTGAGGCTGAGGGTTTTTCATATAGTTTTCCTAATGTCAACATTAAGTCCTCTGTTGTCGTTTCCTTTGAAATATTAAATGCTACCAACACCTCTAGGCACAACTGTATTGTTCCAAGTGCTTTTCTGTCGAGAATATCCCATTCTATGTCTGTCATACTCGTCTGTTTCTTTGCCTTTTTGCTCAATGGTTGGTACAGATATCTAAAGTACAAATAATCTTCCATCTGCATCTTCCACAGCTGATAGTTTTGATCGTTAATTTTTTTGACCCTAAACCTACCATCTTCCACCATTGCTCACACTCGAACCAGGAAACCTTCTCTCCTGTGAGTTTATTTTCCAAATAGACCTTCAGCTATGATACTGAAATGGAACACATAGCAATGGAACACATAAAATATATTGCAGAAATACTGAAACATAGAAACCACATAAAACACGAGAGACATAGATATATGTGGTCCACCTTATTTGGGCTACGCCCATGGAGAAACAGCCAGTCCTTCCTTTTATATTATCCAGCAAAATGAAGAGATAAAACCTACAGCAGATCCATTATAATTCCCTCTTCACTCTCAATTTCCTCTCTCTTCCTCACTGAGAATACAGATCTACATAGACACAATACAATTCCCTCACATATAGTGAAGGGGTACCTTCTAAGGAAAAAAACCCTAAATTAAACATAACATCTACCGTCAGATATTTTCCTAATGAACGGCCCAAATTGACTATGAAATTACAACATTTTACAAGGCAATTTTATATCTATTTTTAGCTTTAGGAGTGTTGCCCCTGATCCCTCCACTAGGGTGGGCTCCCAAAGGTCACAGCCGTGCACCCCCCCCCCCCACCCGAACCCCTCCTACATCATATATTTTACGGGCGGCGTTTCCGCCCCATTACGAACTGGGGTCCAATGCGATAATACCTTTGAATACAAAAGATAATCAAGCTCCACACCCAACAGTGTATATTTGTAGGAATGATGATCAAAGGCATGATTCAACGTATGATGACCATTGAGATGGAAGTGTTATCTTTGGATATCAGTTGCAATGGTGGATCAACTTATCGACCGACACATTTTCTATCTTTGAATTGTATTGTATCTCAAGAAACCGTTATGTATTTGGAGGAAAATAGTTGTCATAATCTTAGGCATTGTCAGTTGATTTATGAAATGTATAAGTATTGATTACGGGGCTTGGAAACCCACCGATAAGAGATATACAATATTTTCAAGTTGTAATATGAAACCTTTATAATGTTCTTTTGATTAATACAATTTCTGATCCTTTGAGTATTATATAGATCTTGATCTTGCCACATCCTTGATCAGGGATTTGGGCCCATTCTTTTGACCAGGTGTTATTGTATTAGATGCTTGTGTGTGTAGGTTTATTTTCTATTGTGTTACATCTTTTGTATGTAATGATTTCAATGTATTTCTCTGAGTCTTAACTTGTTACTCTTATTTTTTGTTACTGTTATAACTTGTTGTTACACATCGTTATGTTATGATTTAATGTTTAATGTTGGGTAGGGAACTTGTGGCCTACATATATCTTGCATGATAGCTTTGAAATAATCAGTCAAGCCCTAGGTTGACAATTAATGTGGAATTGGGTGAATTGTATGATTCATATCTAAACACCAACACAGAGATTGTGAAGAGGGGGAAGAAAGGGAAACAAACATCAAAAGAAGAGGATATACACTAGGAACCAACCCCAGATAAAGAAGAAATGAATCTGATCATGTCTTGTAATGCATTGGTAGGAATTACCACTCCTTAAACTCTCAAGATAGAAGGACATATCAAGAAGAAAAAGGTAATAGTGTTGATTGATTCTAGTAATAACCATAATTTTATTCATTGTAAGATAGCCAAGGAATTCAATTGATTTCTATATCTAGAACCATAGTGTCAAGTGATGGTTTC
Source organism: Pinus tabuliformis (assembly GCA_031772625.1). Lineage (NCBI taxonomy): Eukaryota > Viridiplantae > Streptophyta > Pinopsida > Pinales > Pinaceae > Pinus > Pinus tabuliformis. The sequence continues at coordinate 24,966,474 of CM062807.1, forward strand.
AAATAGAGGAACCATAAATTTCTCTGGAAAGTTCCATAATATTAAGCTATCCATGGGAGATCTGTATTAAATAGTCCAATGCTTTCCATTCCAATGGGTGGTGTTGATGTTGTACTAGGAGTCCAATGGCTACAATCTTTGGGTATGATAGCTTTTAATTTTTAAGAAGCTTTTTTGAATTTTTTTTGGGAAGGAGAATAATTTGAATTAAGGGGTATCATAGGGAAATTAGGAAAGATAATCATCTCTAATGGCATGACAAAGATTCTAAAGAGAGAACAATGTGGTGTAATTACATCGTTATGTTCAGTAGAGGTTCAAACATTGAAATCATATATTTCTCCAGATCTCCAAAAAGTCTTAGTCAATCATTCCAAGGTATTTGAGACTCCCAAAGGCCTCCCACCTATTCATGATCATGATCATGCTATTCACTTGATTCCAGGAAGTGTTCCTCCAAACATCAGGCCTTATAGATATCCCTATGCCCAAAAGAGTGAAATTGAATATATGGTTGCAAAAATGCTAGAGGATGGTATAATTCAACCTAGTCAAAGTTCTTATTCTACTCCAATAGTATTGGTGCACAAGAAGGATGGATCATGGTGCATGTGTCCAGATTACAGGGAACACAACAAGCTCACTATTAAAGAAACATTTACCATTCCTATCATTGATGAATTATTGGATGAATTACATGGAGCAATTTACTTCACCAAGTTGGATCTTCGTTCAAGATATCATCAAATACGAATCAATACTGAAGACATTTTGAAACAGCATTTAGAACTCATGAGGTTCATTATGAATTTTTGGTCATGACATTTGGCCTTACCAATGCGCCTTCAACATTCCAAGGTTTGATGAATTCCATTTTCAACCCCTTCCTTAGAAAATTTGTGTTAGTATTTTTTGATGATATACTAATCTACAACAATTCTTGGGAGGATAATGTTCTACATGTTGACAGGGTGCTCAAACTATTGGAGGAGAAACAATTATATGCAAAAACCTCCAAATTTTACTTTGGACTACCAGAGGTGGAATCTTTGGGTCATATTGTATCTCATCAAGGTGTTAAGGTAGACCCTAACAAAATTAAATCCATTAAGGAAGGGAAAATCCCCACATCCAGAAAGCAACTGCGAGGATTTCTCGGGTTGATAGGGTATTATCGCAAGTTTGTTAAGAATTATGGGAGAATAGTAGCACCTCTAACAACATTAATGAAGCAAGATACATTTTCTTGGACTCCATAAGCAACTAAGGCCTTTGAACACCTTGAAGAGGAAATGTGCCAAGCAACAGTATTAACTACACCAGACTTCACAAAAACCTTTATTGTGGAATGTTATGCCTCAAGAAATGGAATTGCTATTGTTTTAATGAAAGAATGAAGACCCATTTCTTTTGAAAGTTGTCCAATCAAAGGAAAGTATTTACATAAAGCTATTTATGAGAAGGAAATGTTGGAAATACTACATGCACTTAATAAATGGTGACCTTACTTAATGGAAAGACACTTCAAGATAAAAATGGATCATGATAGTCTTAAATACTTCTTAGAACAATTATAATATTCAGAAGAGCAACAAAAATGGTTCACAAAGATGTTGGGTTATGAATTTGAAATCATCTACAAAAAAGGGAAGCAAAATGTTGTCGCAGATTCACTCTCAAGAAAGGATGAGGATGTGGAAGCATTTATTTGTGCCATTTCTATTATCCAACCAGATTGGATAACTAAAGCAAGGGATGAATGGAAGAATGACGAAGAAGTGTGGGCACTCATTAAACATTTGTAGCAAGGTCCCAATACATATGATACATTTAGCTGGAAAAATTATTCATTATGGTACAAATATCTCTTATACCTTTGTAAGAATTCCCAACTCAAACAAAAAATTCTTCTGGAAGCATGCACCTCTTCCTTAGGAGGGCACTAGAGATTTTTAAAAACTTACCACGGGTTTAAGAAGGAATTTTTTTGGATGGCCTTAAGTCTAATATTCAAAAGTTTATGGTGGAATTTTTGGTTTTCCAACAAAATAAATTTGAGACAATTAAGACCCCGGTCTATTACAAGATTTATCCATTCCAAGTCTACGTTAGGATGATGTTTCAATGTATTTTATCACAGGATTACCCAAGTCCAAAGGAAAGAGTGTCATCATCATGGTAGTTGATAGACTTACAAAGTATGTACACTTTTGTGCATTATCTCATCCCTTTAAAGTGAGTACAGTTGCTACTGCATTTATGGAAACAATTCAAAATTTACATGGAAACCCAAAGATTATTGTAAGTGACGGAGATCCCCTTTTCACTTGAAAGTTTTGGACGAGATTATTTTCTTGTCTGGGTACTCAATTAGCTCATAGCTCATCTTATCATCCTCAATCTGACGGGAAAACTGAGATAGTGAACAACTGTTTGGAAGGATATCTTCGTTGCTTTGTATTTGATAAATAGACACAACAGGTCAAGTGGTTACCTCTACCTGAATGGTGGTATAACACTTCCTTCCATATTACAGCAAAAATGACCCCATTTATGGCACTTTATGGATATCATCCACCATCCATCTCATTCATCTTTAAGAGAAAATTCTAAGGTTCAAGCAATGTAAGATCACATCGAGCATCTATAGCAAGTTCTCCAACTCTTAAAGGATAACCTCACTTTGGTGCAGAATAGAATGAAACATTAGGCATATCAACATCGCAACGAACGAAGTTTTGATGTAGGTGACTGGGTATTTTTATGGCTACAACCATACAAACAAATGTCCCTTAAGCAAGCTAATAAGGATAATAAATTATCACCAATGTATTATGGTCCTTACAAGGTGCTTCAAAATATTGGTACTATTGTATACAAATTAGAGCTTCCTACATCTTCCCAAGTGCACCCAATTTTCCATTTTTCATGCTTAAATAAGGTTATTGGTGACAAGTTCCCATTCCGAACAATATTACCAAAACTTGACGAGGAAGGAGAAAACATATTGGAACCTGAAGCAGTCATGGAAGCAAGAAATCGACAGCTACGAAAATAATCAATTTCATATAATCTCATCAAGTGGAAGAACTTACCTGCTAAAGATTCCACATGGGGGGATGAGAATTTGATACATAAGCATCCAGAACTACTCAAGTGTTTAGGAGAAAACTTTTTTTGAAGGAGAGGGGCATGTTAGGTCCTTATAATATTAGTTTATTCCCCCAATGTTATTTTCAGTGTAGCCCCCTTATTGTTATTGTTGCGCCCATGTAGTCCCCATGAGGTTATTATTGTGCCCCATAGAAGCCCACTATTGTTATCGGTGTGCCCTTACATTATTATTGTTATCTAAACTCCGATTATATTATAACCGCTTAGAATCCTATATACAGAAATGAAGTTTTTTCAATCTAATCATCCAGGAATTATTCATTTATATAATGTAAAGGAGGTTTCGCCCTCAAAGAGGCTAATATTGAAGTCATTGATCTATCTCTTCTTCTATTTTGTGACTTGGTTGCATAGAAACCTTATAATATTCAATGTGTGTTCATAACTTCATTAATAACCATCTATAGTTCTTTATTCTTCCTCCAATCTCATTCTTTCCTAAAATTCTTCATCATAATTGTCACAATATGCTCTCCCTCTTAAATAGGGATATATACACTTTCTTTATCCAAGCTTCTTCTTTACTAGGGATAAATCTATCATCATCATATCATCAGAGAACTACAACATCATTCTTTTTATCCTTACTTGGAAACTGTTGGGATGGGGTCCTTTGGGTCAATTTGGGGTTATTTAACCCAAATTTTGTATACAATTTTGTAAAATATGTAAAGTCTCCACGATATGTGGATGCGGAGTGTGTAGATGAATAAGAGTCAAAGGTGCTTAACCCCCTATTTTAGGTAAGGTTTTGAGTCAATTTTGAGATTAACCCATGGTGTCTATAAATAGTTGAGTCTTAGCGAGTCTTAGAAGTAAGTTTTGAAAGATTTTGGTTACACTGAAAGAGTTTTTGTTGACTTGGGCAAGAGCTAAGGCAGGAAGGCTCTTCTTCCTACACTTAGATAGAGAAGGGAAGGTTCCTTCAGTTGAGTGCGCAGGAAACCTAGGTAGAGTCCATAGCTGAGTGTGTGGACTCCTGTAGTTGTGTGCATAGGGTAAGAAAAGTCTGTAATCAATGAATTGAAGATCAATAAAGACAGTTTTTCGAAGAATTACTGAGTATTTTTGTTTGTATTTGTTTATGTTATATGATATCGATGAATGACATGTTTTATGAAATAATGATTGAATGTTATACGAATTTTTTAAATCTATCTTAATAATGTATGAAATGAATGCTTAGCCACTTCCATGAAGTTTCAGATCATTTCTCTTGTGTTTTCTGACGAATGAGGTAAATCAATTGTTTAAGGTTCACAAGGACTGGTTGTGGACCTTCACGAAGGTCTAAAGGCCACTTTAACTGAGTTATAGTAACGATCCCTAGAAGTCTATCAATCTGTGCAGAAGCAGATCCAAGGTGCTGGAAGACATCACATTAGTCTTTGGATGCAGAAACTTGTTTCTTGCATCCCCTAATACTACTTCGGATGAGACTACTGCCTGCGCTACATGGGTTGTTGCCAAAAGGGCCATCAATGTAGGGTTTTGTTGGTTGGTGCAACTAACTTTAAACCTAGGTCAGGACCCCCTAAGCCAACAGAAATAAATTTGTCAGAAATGTATACTTCAATGTTACCAAGATTCTTACAACTCCCTCTTTCCATAATGCTCAACATCATCATCAAGTCAATATCAAGTATGAGGTGTGTAAGTATCTTCAACAAGTTCAACAAAGTACAAATATATAGAATGAAGTCAAATTTATGAATATAGGTTTAGTATGTCATCATAATGGAATCATAATAAATCAAACTTTAGATTTCAAAACCTAAACCTAATTAGGTTTACAATCAATAAGAAATACAATTTTCATGCCCTAGACTTTCAAAACAATCTATGCTAGGGTTTTGTCACAAAACCTAGATTTCTTTATCAAAACTAAACTCTAGATATTATCAACTAAACAAAATCATGGTGAAATCATTTTACATCTAGGTTTTCATTATCATGTCTTACAACCTTGTATCAATATCTTCTAGGGTTTTTTTTCGTAAAGCCTAGATATAAACATCAAAAATTCAATATTATATATTCAAAAAATTTGACCAAGATAGGGTTTCAACCATACATAGGTATATGCACCTCATTCCTAGGATATTTCATTAAATATTACAAGGGTTTTGTCATAAACCCTAATTCGTCAAACCCTAAAAATTTAGGCTTTCATCATATAATCAAGACATTAAACATAAACCCGATAAGACTATGGATTCATTATAACATTAAAAAACCCTAAACATAAAAAAGGATAGGGTTTTATAGTGAACCCAAAATATTAGGGTTTTACTAAAGTGAACAAGGGAGTATGACAAGGGTTGATTTAATCTAGATATTAATCACCCTAACAATAACCTTTATGATTGAAAACCCAATACATGAGACAATTAGTAATACAAAGCAAGTTTCAAAATGAGTGTACCTTTTAATGAAGAGGATTAGCTAAAAATTGTGTAGCCTTAAACATACATTGATCCATTTATAAACCTTGTAGGGTTTCCTTAATGAAGGGATTCCTATGAATCATGACAGCATCTTCAAGGTCCATTTCCATATGAGTCAACATTTATTAGAGAGTCCAGGGATCCAACTCAATTTACTAATTCACCATTCTGAAAATATACCTACAATATTTATTAACAAGCACAACCAAAAATATACAAGTACAAAAGCGTGATGATTATTGAAGGCTTCCATTAACCTTTAGAGAATGACTTCCTAGGGATTAGAGTTACAAAATCTAGACATCATTTAATTTCATTCTTTCCAAGAATTTTGATATATCTCAGACTATTTACAATCCCTGTGCATTAAATAGATAGGGTTTCTAAGATGGAACAAGAGAATGGGGTTTTCATATGTGTTATGTAGGGTTTACAATCCTAGATATAATGAGACATTATGACGTCTGGGATCATACAAGAAACTAAACCCTAAGACATTAGATTCTTAACAAAATAACATGTTGTAGATACCTCAAAAGTTACATACCTTAGTCTTTCATTGCTGAAATATTGATTGTTCCATTGAGCTTATTGCTCTCCATGCAAAACTAAAGAAATATTGTGGGATGATTGAAAAATAAAGAAAAAAAACAACACATACTTGACCTTGATGAGTGTTATCACCAAAAAATTGATCATCTAGCATAATTTAGTAGATGGATCAAAGTACACCATGTAAAGCTAGTTTTACCATATTAAAATTGCTTTCACTGTGAGAAATTACTTAATAAAACACCTTTGTTAAGTAATTTATAATTAAACCCATGAATAATAATTAAATAAATCACTATTTATTTGATTTTCTTCTAGGAATAATTAATTAAACCATTTTTCAATTATTATTCCTTGTCACATTTGACCCAATCATGAAAAATCAACAGATAAATTATTAACTATATTATTTTTCTCTAGGAATAATTAATCCAAGACATTTGAGGATAGCCAAGAACCCATGCCATAGAGGGGGACTGGTAACATTTATTTGTTCTCTTCACAGGTGTTATAATAAAATATATTCTTTGCATATCTGGTTTCTGTTGGATGATTGGAGTTATTACTATTTCTTTTTGTTATTTAACTATGATTGTGGCATAGATCAAGACTTTGGCAGGTTTTGTTTCTATCAATTGCCACTGATCTACAATGTTTAGTAACCATTTATATTGTTGAGATTGTTTTTCATCCATAGCCTTAAGTGTTTTCTTTTCATACATCTTTGATAGGAAAATACTACAACAAAATTGGTGACTTCACTAGTTTTTTACTTCAAATCCATAAACCTAGGTGACCTTTAGTTTTCAGCGTAGGGTTTCCTCTTTTTTCAATCTCTTAATGTTGTTTGCTAGCTTTTTAACCCCAGATCTATCAAATTTTTGACTTCCGCAAGTTTCTGGTCTTTTTCACAGGTTACAGGGACCAATTGCGACAGAGACAACAATTTTTTCCGAGATTTACGAACCGATAATCAAGGAGCAGAAATTGCAATTTTATCCCAAAAAGTGCGCTCTGGAGTCTAGAGTGCACCTTTCAGGCCAAAATGTGTGATCCCCCATGAAAACAGGCCAGTACCTGCGATTTTAGGGTTTCTTGGTCTTTATTATATATATTTCTGGGTTTTCTGAGAGATGTATGTTGGGTTGGTTAACCTCTTTCTCATTCTGCTTAAGCCTTGATCTACTCTAATTTACTCGTTGAAGTGGAATTTAGACCCTTAGGGCTTCTAGTATGCTTCCACCTTTATATGAGGAGTTTAGCTAAGTAAGAAGTCTAAGTTTCTGCAACACTTTCAACCATATTTTCTAGATCTATACCCCTTTGTTTCAGATCTCTAAATATAGGTTGTTTCCATCCATAGTTTCATATTAAACCTTGTTTGGTCATTTTCCTTAGGGTCCCATCGGTTTCCTTAGGTTTTTCACCCATCTCCCTATCTTTTTGCAACAATCTTCCTCTCTCTTTTTTTTTTGTTGATGCACCACTTTCCAGTAGCCTAGTGTCATTTGATCCTAATCACATTGAAAATTAGATCTCTTGACCTTTTTAGTGTGTTTTCAGTCAATTTTGCCACCAACCAGCACAGTGTTTGCAAATCCAGTTTGGGTGGGGTTTAGTTAATTGTTTTGTTGTTCATTTTTTGTTATAATTTCAGTTTTTTTTTAGTAAGTTTTTTTTTCCTTTTTTTTTTTACAAACACGATACGGGCTTAATCAATAAACACACTTGCACACACAAGCACACCTTAAGAAAAGGTCTCTTGTTTTACACCGCCAAGACAAGACTTAACATAATAAATTTATCTCCCCTCATCGAGACAAAGGCATATTGTTGATCTCCCTTCACCATTTCCTTTCCATGTGTGTCTAATCACCATTGTACCACCAAGGGATTTGTTGTGAAGACTCTTAGACCTTCAACCCCAGTTTCCAATTGGGCATATTACTCCCCCCCCGCAGGGTTCAATTTCATAGTCCCCCAAGTCCCCATACCGACTCTTCTCCTGGTTCTTATGATTCCAAGCCTTCTTCACCGCATATCGTCACCATGTTTGGACCCATAGCTAGTGCAGGAACCTGTTGTGGTCACCAACAACCCCCCTCTTTGTTTAATATTAGTAATAACATCAAGCAAAGGGGGACCCTTAACCAAAAATCCAAAAAATATTTTAGTTTGAAAAATCTTTTGTATTAACTCCCTAAGAGCTATATCGCATCGCAAAGGAAAAAAAAGAAGCGCTCTCCCAAAGCGCATAAATACACTGAAAGGGAGCGACGCGAGAACTCATCGCACCGCATGCATTAAAAGCGCTCAAAAAGGGAAAACCTAAAGAACCGGCGACGGCCGATATGCGACGTCGCACGTCATAATGTCGCATAAGCAGCATAAAGTGACAAAGCGAAAACCTTGCGACCTTGCGATCTTGCGATATGCAATTTGTGACCATGCAAAGCCGTGACCTGCGATCTATGGTTTGCGACGAATGAGACCATCAATTGCTATGATACCACTTATTTACATCGCAATCTTCGACGTTGCGATGCAAATCGCAGAAGCCATTCATCGCAGGCATTCCTCGGCATGATCCGTGAGCCCAATATTAGGCGCGCACCTTACGGGAAATTAATGATTGTACGCCTGTGTATCCAAACATGATTATGTTGCGTTTTTCAAAGAGTCAAGTCATAATGGGTGACATGATTATGCATTCATTGGAACTTAATTGCTTTCATGTCAATCTTTTCTTCTGTCTCTTTTCATTTACGTGAACTATAAGTCAGCAACTGATATAAATCTATATGCAGGAAACATCTAAGGAAAAGCACCAGAGCTAGAAGAACAGAGAGGAGATGACTTCGAAGATGGATACCGCATACAGCAGGGCCACGGATTCCAGAGTATCACTCAACAAATGCTGATGGAAATAGGCTATCCAGGACTCAGAGTCAAAGGCGCACAAAAGCAAAGCGTTTATGAAAGATCCTAAGTCCCAAATTGGGTAAAGCAAAAAGAAAAACGCTTAAGGGGAAAGACGTCTCAGAAAAGCCTGGAACAAAGAATGGAAACAAGTTTCAATTGAGAAAATCGTTCAGGAAACAAAATCCCCAGCTCATTGAGTCATTCGCACGGCCGGAAACTGAAATAGCAACAGCACAATCAGTTTGAAAGAAATATGAGTTGTACTAAGTATACACGCCGTGAAGACACTCCTCCAGAAGAACACTTTCAAAAATATCTTCTAGTTTGTCAGAAAGAGGTGCTAGCTCTTGTTATTTCTAATTTTCAAGCTTGAACAAAAGGAAAGGACAAGCAGCCGACTCTTTCACGGTGAATAGCGTATCGCTTACAGCACTAAGGAGCAGATACAGAAATGGTTAGAAATTAGATTCAGTTTTTAGAAATAAATTTGTTTTAGCAAAAGGGTGGTCATTTGAAGCCGTTCCCTAAATTTTTGTAATTAAAATTAGCCGGTTAGTAGTATTTAACTCTTCTCGTTGCATTGGAGAAGGGTCCAGAAATTTGTCAAAAAACTTGTCCTCAGAACATGCACTTTTGCACCCTCGGAGGGGGTTTTTGATGAATGGACGGATCGAGATTTATTTATGTTTGAATTTTAATACCTGCTACTGATGTTGCACTTTTGTACTCTTAGTAGGCATTAGAAGTAAATAGAAATAGATCGTTATTGCTTAAGGTCTGTGAGTATAAAATCAGTCATAAATGGTACTTTTATCTCTTGACGAATTTCTTCTTACATTCTTAGAGTAATATACAGCTGATGTTGTTTAAATGTTAATGTATGAATGAGTGGACTACCATTTGGCACTTTTGTACGGTGGAGTCATTGATTTGTGCATAATACATGAATAACTGATTATGCGATATTCTGTTCACAACCGTTTTGCTTAACTTTTTATGCAGGATGGTTCATCTTAATTGATTTATATTCTGCTAATAGCTGAATAATCTTCATTACCAGTTATTGTGTGAAATCTTTCTAGATCGCATAATGGAAAAATTTCTATCCCGGGTTAGTGTAGATTAGATGTGTTGTTCTTGATAGATTAAAGTAGTATAAAATTCAGTCTCAGAGTTTAGAATTAAATTAGCTTAGAAATAATTCCGGATTTTCATTATCATATTCTACACACACACACATCACCAAACTCTACACACACAAACCCCTTAGATCGGGAAGCTGGTCCCGTTATCCCCAGTCGGACCCGCTACACCAAAAGGGCACGGAGCCGCCAACCAAGTTCCCGACCGGGTGGGTATCCCCCTTGTTGTTGACCCGATTTCAGGGCCCTCAACATATTTGGCGCTAGAAGGAGGGCACGAACTATGAATGGCACCTAAAGAAATATCTAAATACCATTCTGAGAGTAATACACCCTCATCAACTCCCTCGACTTCTCCAACACGATTAAACCCAGAATTTGAAGTCGCTCGAGTATCTACCACTGCTACATATTCGAATATATCAGACCAATCTATCATTGAACCCCCTGAAATTTAAACTTTGATTCGTAAACTCCAGGGATTCTCTATTTTTAACCAGAAGTCTGATAAATCTAAAAGCAGCGTGACTTCGCAGTACAACCCTGCTCATCCCCTTACCAGATTAAAGAGTGAAAAATTTGGCATACAACCAAGTGAACTCCCTCTTCCTACCAGGAAAAGAGCAAGGAAAACACCACCAGATTCTGACAGTAAGACTCCTTCATCCACTTCTTCCATATCAACTCCCTCACCGCGAAGTCAACCACCCACTCTTTCATTCCAACTCACTCACCCATCTTCTACAAACCTTCCTCTTCAAACATCAAAGATCTTAATATCTTCATCTTCTTAGCATCAGGGATCATCTTCTGCACTTCCATTAACTAGCAGCTCAACGATGGCCCAGTCTCCATGGAACAATCCTCGGGCGGTTTTAATGCCTCCACCCCTGAGCCCTATACCGGCCCATCCTGAGAAATGGCTGCCTAAATTCAATCCGGAAGCAGGCATGCTAGCCGAGGAACATATCAATAATTTCATTCTTTCTGTTAATCTCAATAGAGTCACTAACAAAGACGCTGTTGTCCGGCTTTTCCCTTATACAATGCAAGGAACAGCCGGGTCATGGTACTTTTCGTTACCTTCCGGATCCATCACAAGCTGGGACATTTTTCAAAGTCATTTCCTCACCAAGTTTGGTGATAACAGATCCACGGCAACATTGATCAATGACCTATCTAATCTTAAGGCTGAGGCTAGAGAACCCATTAAAGATTTTAACTTACGGTTCAATAAGATCCTCAACAAAATCCCAGTTGCTTCACAACCCAGCGAGGAAGTAAGATGTGAATGGTACATCACGGCTTTACCTCCAAACTTGGCTATCTTCGTAGATAGGGAAAACAAGACCACCTTAGTTGACAACTTGACAGAAGCGTTAGCAGTAGAAAAATGTGTGGTAGCCCTAGAAAAGAGATCTGCTATAGAAGAACACAAATCTAAGAAGATCTCTTTCAAAGAAGACACCGAGAAGAAGCAAACGAAAGACCCTTTCGATTTGGAAGGATTACAAAAAGTGTTGAAAGCCATGTCCAATGAGATGATTGATATTAAGAAACAAGTAGCAGAGACTTTTTCGAAAAATCCCTTTAGGACTTTTAAAATAAATCCTCCCATGGAGGTAAAACCACCTAGTGTTGTCTCAAACGTTGAATCTGAAGAAGACAAAGAAGAAGAGAATACCACTGAAGGGCAGACCGACGAGGAAGAGGTCGTAGAACTACAAGGAATGTGGGACTTCATCCTCCCACAAGAAGAGGATCAAGAAGCATTTCCTGTTAGCACGAGAAGCAAAAATCAACTTGATCCTCCCAAAACTACCCCAAAACAAAAGGGTGCAAACCCTGCAACAAAAGAAAAGGTCGCAACAAAAAAGACAACTGCTAAAGCGACCCAGCTTAGCCCAGTCCAATCTGATCAAATGCCTCCATCAAGAACACTAATAGTGTGGATGAAATGGAATATAACATCATTGATGACATGAAGAAGACTAGAGCTAATATCACTCTGTATGAATTGAGTAAATTGAAACACCAACAGAAAATAATGATGAAAGAATTACATGTTGTGCCTACTACATCTTTACCTACAGTTGTAGCTTCCCATAATCTGGGAATACCTCCAACCAACACGATCAATAAAATTGATCCAAATGACATCGCCTTGATTGGAGGAAGATCGAGATCTCATACTCCTCCTTTTCTTCTCACATATGAAATCTTCAATAAAAACGTGCACAATTTCTTGGTCGATTCTGGTGCTTCAACGAATATTTTACCCAGGTCAATATGTGCCAAATTGAATGTGCAACCTCAAAAATCCGCAGTACGTATAGTTCAACTTGATCGATCCCAAGTCGAAGTGATTGGTGAACTTAATCAGGTGACCATAAGATTGTCGTCTAACCCAAAAGTGTGTCAGGTTATCGACATTCTAGTAGCTGATATCCCTGAGTTCTATGGTTTGATTCTTAGCAGGGATTGGTCGGAGAAACTCCACGGATATTTCTCAACCAACTGGTCGCACATGTGGTTACCATACAATGGTAAACCAAATCAGATAAAGGTTGAACGAGAGTTGCACCAAAAATACATAGTGACAGAACTGGAAGGAGAAAATGAAGCCATAACATACAATAGCAGCATTGTAGGCAATTACGCAATAGATTCTTTCCTAGGTAATTTCAATGCTCATATTTCACCATACTTAGAGAATTCAGTTTTATCCCAAGTTGAAAATTTCTCCCAAACTGATGACTCAAAATGTTTTAGTTTTTTAGATAATTCTGTAAATACCTCTTTATTTTGGAAATTATATTTTGACGGATCTAAATCCAATGAGGGAGCAGGAGCAGGATGCGTTCTGATTAACCCAGACGGGAACAAGATTATGCTCACATGCAGACTTGAGTTCGATTGCACGAACAACACAACAGAGTACGAAGCCTTGGTTCAAGGCCTATACAAAGCAATCGGATTAAACGTTAAGTATCTTCAAGTCTTTGGAGATTTGGAGGTCGTCGTAAAATAGGTACGTAACACCATACATTGCCTGACAAGTCATTTAAAGCATTATGAATCATTAGTTCAAGATCTCACTGCACATTTCGTAGCATTTAACATCTCGTCAATTCCAAGAATTCAAAACGCGAGTGCAGACCTGTTAGCTAACGTAGCCTCTAGACTTATCCCTTCCGAAGATTTTAGTCCTGATAGGTTTTCAATTGAATTAATCTTTAGACCATCCATCCCTGACAATATCACCAATTGGAGAGTGTTCAACGACGATCCTGACATCGTAAATTTCCTTACTTCTGAAGGATCCTACTCAAATCAGATAATCGACGAAGACCATCATGATCACCAAATACAACAAAATGGCTCTGACAATGCTATACCGAAATCAGTGGTCAAGTTAGAAGATCTGTATGATTTTAAAAGTCGGTTTAAAAAGTCCGCCAATGCTAAACTTTGCAGTTCTACCCTGAACTATGAATTAGTAAACCTAGGGACCAATCAGAAGCCACAAAACGTTAACCTAGGTCACGGCCTAGCCCCTGAGGAGAAATCAGCATATATCCGTCTTCTGAGACAATACAAAAACGTTTTTGCCTGGAATTACGATGAGCTAAAGACATACAACACTTCTATCATTCAACATGTTATCCCTATGATTGACAATGAAAAACCTGTCCAGCAGAAGCTCAGAAAAATACACCCTAACGTAGAAAACCAGATAAAAACTGAGCTTAATAAGTTGTTGAGAGCCAGAATAATCTTCCCCGTAAGCCATTCTAAATGGGTATCCAATATGGTGCCCGTTAGGAAGAAAAACGGAGACATTAGAATCTGTATCGATTTCAGAAATCTCAACAAAGCCTGTCAGAAAGATAACTTCCCCTCCCACCTATGGAGCAAATATTACCGGCAGTAGTAGCCTTAGAATTAATGTCATTCCTGGATGGATTTTCAGGATACAATCAAGTACTGGTGCATCCCGATGATCAGTTAAAGACTACATTTCGAGCCAAATGGGGCACTTATGCATATCGGAAGATGCCATTTGGTCTGATCAATGCTGGAGCTACCTTTCAGAGAGCCATGGACATTACGTTTAAAGGGCTAGTCAATAAATCAGTAGTGATTTACCTGGATGATATAACAGTGTAATCCAAAAAATGAAACAACCATCTCAAAGATTTGAAGCAAATATTTCAAAGATGCTTGAGGTATGGGATTTCGCTCAACCCAAAGAAATCTCTCTTTGCATTAAGTGAAGGGAAATTGCTCAGGTTCATAGTGTCGAAATCTGGTATTCACATAGAACCCGAAAAAATCAAGGAAATTTCCGAAATATCCATACCCCATAACAAGAAAGCCATGCAATCCTTCCTTGGGCAGATCAATTTTGTCAAAAGATTTGTCCAAGATTTTTCACGTATTATTTCTCCCTTACAAAATATGATAAAAAAGAATTCAAATTTCAAATGGGGTCTAGATGAGCACGAAGCGTTCAACGTAATCAAACAAGCTATCATCAATGCTCCATCTTTGGCCACCCCAAATTTTTCGGAATCTTTTATCTTGTACACTTTTGCCTTAGAGAAATCCTATGCCGCGATTTTGACCCAAGCAAATCAAGAGAAAGCGGAAGCTCCAATCGCATTCTTTAGCTCGAACTTACAAGGTGCTGAAATTAATTACTCAGACATAGAGAAACAAGCATATGTTTTTTTCAAAGCGATCAAATATTTCAGACCTTTCTTGCTTAAAGCCCACACTAAAGTTGTAGTACCGTTTCCGGCGGTAAGAAACCTTTTGGTGCAGAAAGACGTGGGCGAAAAGAGAGCTAATTGGATTACCGCTTTACAAGAATATGATCTCGAGATCAAACTAGCAAACATCGTAAGAGGTCAAGGCTTCTGCAAGATGTTAGCCGGAGCACCGTAAATCCCGGAGAACTCATCTGAAGAGGTACAAGCATATGAGGTAAGCCTAAACGATGCAGAATCATCATATGCTGACACCATTTATTTTCTTAAGAATGGGTATGCTCCATCACGTCTGGATCATACCAAGAAAAGAGCTCTAAGATTAAAAGCTAAACAATACCAGCTCATAAATGATGTCTTGTTTAAAAGTAATTATGATTCTGTGCTTCTTAGGTG
The DNA here is from genome assembly GCA_031772625.1 of Pinus tabuliformis. Taxonomy (NCBI): domain Eukaryota; kingdom Viridiplantae; phylum Streptophyta; class Pinopsida; order Pinales; family Pinaceae; genus Pinus; species Pinus tabuliformis. The sequence goes on from CM062807.1 coordinate 24,981,879, forward strand.
TCTTGAGAAAACTGAAGCCGAAAAGGTTTTGCAGGAACTCCACGATGGACCAGCGGGTGGACACTATGCCGGAGATGTGACTTCACATAAAATCTTGCGTGCAGGATATTATTGGCCCACGCTGTTCAAAGACTCATACAATCACGTAAGGAAATTCCATGTCTGCCAGACTGCTGCAGGAAAACAAAGGAAACCGTCCATGCCGCTACAACCAGTCAACATCGACCAACCATTCAGTCAATGGCGCTTGGACATAATAGGTGAGATCGTTCCTCACTCTTCTAAGCAGCATAAGTATATCCTTACGGCAACTGATTATTTTACCAAATGGGTAGAAGCAGTTCCTCACAAGACAGTTCATTCTGAAAATATTATTGAATTCATAGATCAATTTATCATCACTAGGTTTGGATTGCCAACAGCATTAATGTTTGATAACGCTTCATATTTTTCTGGAAATACTATGACTGAGTTTGCACTTAAAAGAGGGTTCAAACTGAAATATTCTGCCAACTACTATCCGCAAGGTAATGGATTGGCTGAGTCAGCAAACAAGAACCTAATCAGAATTATCAAAATAACAGTCGACCAAAACCAAAAGAATTGGCACAAAGCGCTGGTAAATGCTTTATGGGCTGATAGAATCACAAAGAAAGCTTCAATCGGCACTTCTCCCTTTAATTTAGTTTATGGGAGAGAAGTGGTTCTTCCGACTCACCTAGTCATTCCCTCTTTGTCTTTAGTGCAATATATCGATGAAGTATCTACTTCCTCTTTACAATTAAGACAAATGGAAATAATCAAACTAGAAGAACAAAGAGAACAAGCTAGGAAAACCCATGCTCATCACCAAGCGCTAATAAAATCTTCTTTTGACTCAAGCATCATAACCAGAAAAAACTTTCAGATGGGTGATTTAGTTTTGAAATGGGATAAGGCTCATGAAGAAAAGGGCAAACATACGAAATTTCAAAAGCTGTGGCTTGGCCCTTTTCAGATTGTAGAAGTCGTAGGCCCGTCTACATTCGTGTTGCACGATCTGGCAGGTAGGAGAGATTCTTTACCTGTCAATGGACTGATTCTTAAATTATACTTTCCATAGAAGAGAATTCTTCTAATTTTTGTAGCATAGATTCAGTTTTTAGTTTTTATTTTGTTTTGTTTTTCTCTTTTGATGAATAAAACCCGTTGTAAATGATCATTTAAAAAGGATTCATGAAAGAGCACGCCAATTCTCTATCAGATTTTGATTTCGCTTGTACAAATAGCAAATTTTTTTGAAAATCTGAATTTTATTATTGACAAATAGAGTTAACTTCACTTTGATTACGATACTCGTTTCAACCTCTAAAAAACTTTGACAAAATCAACCTTTGGTAAAAGAATTGTTTTGTATCGGCACCATGAAAGGTATCATCAATAATAAAATAAGATTTCTCTGCAAAGCTGTCGTTTTCAAAAAACTCTATTATTGTCGTCCAGAGCTTTCTTAAGGAAAAACAATGACTTCCTCCCTGCTAAAAGGAAATTACAGCATTCAGAGAAACAATCCAAGGAAAACACTATATCTCAAAGAATAAGAGGTCTCATCATGAGCCGGCTTATCATGATCACAGATATTATAACTTGCTGACTTTGCCAATATTGTCTATCAAAACAGGGCAACGACCTAAGATTGTTGCAATCAAAAGACAAGAGGTCTCATCACGAGCCGGCTTGTTCAGCAAAAGTGTACATCAAGTGAATGACTGTGTCATAATTTGGCCACCAAACCAAGACATTGTTCTTTAGAGAATTAAAAAAGGAAAAATGTGTCAAAAAAGATTTTTCTCTAGAATGTTGCGAGTAACCTCAAACAGGAAAAAGGATCATTGCTGGATAACATGGTAGCCCTGTCGAGGGTATGGACGCTTGCGGGCAGCAGAGGCTCTACCTACGACAAATGAACATACTTTTAAGCTAGTACGCAGAGAAGACCTTATTTTATCTTTAATCAAGACCAAGTAATGTCTGATGCGAATGCAAGAAAAAACCTGAGGAAGCAAGCAATTGGGATATAAAAAGCGTTGAGACAAAATATTGTTGACAAGGTGAGGGGTAATCTACTCTATCTGTCCATAACAAAATTTAGACATATAAAAATTTTGTTGTTTCGGAAGTGAATGGTCAATAGAAATGCAGAGATAACTGGTTCTTCATAGTGAATCGCCATTGTTGTGGTCACCAACAACCCCCCTCTTTGTTTAATATTAGTAATAACATCAAGAGGGACCCTTAACCAAAAATCCAAAAAATATTTTTGTTTGAAAAATCTTTTGTATCAACTCCCTAAGAGCTATATCGCGTCGCAAAGGAAAAAAAAGAAGCGCTCTCCCAAAGCACATAAATACACTGAAAGGGAGCAACGCGAGAACTCATCGCACCGCATGCATTAAAAGCGCTCAAAAAGGGAAAACCTAAAGAACCGCTGATGGCCAATATGCGACGTCGCACGTCGCAATGTCGCATAAGCAGCACAAAGTGACAAAGTGAAAACCTTGCGACCTTGCGATCTTGCGATCTTGCGATATGCGATTTGCGACCATGCAAAGCCGCGACCTGCGATCTATGGTTTGCGACGAATGAGACCATCAATTTCTGCGATACCACTTATTTACATCGCAATCTTTGACGCTACGATGCAAATCGCAGAAGCCATTCGTCGCAGGCATTCCTCGGCATGATCTGTGAGCCCAATATTAGGCGCGCACCTTACGGGAAATTAATGATTGTATGCCTGTGTATCCAAACATGATTATGTTGCGTTTTTCGAAGAGTCAAGTCATAATGAGTGACATGATTATGCATTCATTAGAACTTAATTGCTTTCATGTCAATCTTTTCTTCTGTCTCTTTTCATTTACGTGAACTATAAGTCAGCAACTGATATAAATCTATATGCAGGAAACATCTAAGAAAAAGCGCCAGAGCTAGAAGAACAGAGAGGAGATGACTTCGCAGATGGATACCGCATACAGCAGGGCCGTGGATTCCAGAGTATCACTCAACAAATGCTGATGGAAATAGGCTATCCAGGACTCAGAGTCAAAGGCGCACAAAAGCAAAGCGTTTATGAAAGATCCTAAGTCCCAAATTGGGTAAAGCAAAAAGAAAAACGCTTAAGGGGAAAGACGTCTCAGAAAAGCCTGGAACAAAGAATGGAAACAAGTTTCAACTGATAAAATCGTTCAGGCAACGAAATCCCCAGCTCATTGAGTCATTCGCACGGCCGGAAACCGAAATAGCAACAACACAATCAGTTTGAAAGAAATCTGAGTTGTACTAAGTATACACGTCGTGAAGACACTCCTCCAGAAGAACACTTTCAAAAATATCTTCTAGTTTGTCAAAAAGAGGTGCCAGCTCTTGTTATTTCTAATTTTCAAGCTTGAACAAAAGGAAAGGACAAGCAGCCGACTCTTTCACGGCGAACAACGCATCGCTTACAGCACTAAGGAGCAAATACAGAAATGGTTAGAAATTAGATTTAGTTTTTAGAAATAAATATGTTTTAGTAAAAGGGCGGTCATTTGAAGCCGTTCCCTAAATTTGTGTAATTAAAATTAGTCGGTTAGTAGTATTTATCCCTTCTCGTTTCATTGGAGAAGGGTCCGGAAATTTGTCAAAAAACTTGTCCTCAGAACATGCACTTTTGCACCCTTGGAGGGGGTTTTTGATGAATGGACGGATCGAGATTTATTTATGTTTTCATTTTAATACCTACTACTGATGTTGCACTTCTGTACTCTTAGTAGGCATTAGAAGTAAATAGAAATAGATCGCTATTGCTTAAGGTCTGTGAGTATAAAATCAGTCATAAATGGTACTTTTATCTCTTGACGAATTTATGCTTGCATTCTTAGAGTAATATGCAACTGATGTTGTTTATATGTTAATGTATGAATGAGTGGACTACCATTTGGCACTTTTGTATGGTGGAGTCATTGATTTGTGCTTAATACATGAATAACTAATTATGCGATATGCTGTTCACAACCGTTTTGCTTAACTTTTTATGCAGGATGGTTCATCTTAATTGATTTATATTCTCATAATAGCTGAATAATCTTCATTACCAATTATTGTGTGAAATCTTTCTAGATCGCATAATGGAAAAAGTTCTATCCCGAGTTAGCGTAGATTAGATGTGTTGTTCTTGATAGATTAAAGTAGTATAAAATTCAGTCTCAGAGTTTAGAATTAAATTAGCTTAGAAATAATTCGAGATTTTCATTATCATATTCTACACACACACACACATCACCAAACTCTACACACACACACCCGTTAGATTGGGAAGCTGGTCCTGTTATCCCCAGTCGGACCCGCTACACCAAACGGGCACGGAGCCGCTAACCAGGTTCCCGACCGGGTGGGTATCCCCCTTGTTGTTGACCCGATTTCAGGGCCCTCAACAGAACCCAACCTAGTGTTGGCTTCGGTTCTAGTTTGGTGGCGAAATCTAGCGTAACAGACCCAAGAAACATTCCAGTAGCCCCCATGCTCCCTTTTATGGTTGGGTTAAGTCTCCCGGATTTTAGCTAGTTGGTAAATGACCCTATACACCATGATTTTGGTTGGCCTGCTATGCTAACTAAGCTTCCCTCAGACGTCCCAAATTTTAAGGGTAATTCTGGAGAGGACCCTACTAATCACGTCCTCTCCTTCCACATGTGGTGTTCATCCAACTCCATTACCAATGACTCCATTCATCTTCGGCTATTCCAACGCACACTCACTGGAGACGGTGCAAAATGATATTTAGACCAGCTCGCCGCATCTCATTCCATTTTCGCAGTGCTTGCTAAAGTTTTCCTCTCATATTTCCAATTACCTCTCTGGTATGACACTGGTATGGAGCTATTGACCTCATTCCTTCAGTCCTCTTCCACTCGCCTTTTTGATCATGTTCAAGAATGGCATAGAAGGAGGAGAACATGATGTGCCCCACCCTTCGAAGACCATGTCTACCTAGATTGGTTTCTTAGGAGCCTTATATCACCCATTGGAAAAGATGTCATGTCCCATTTTCATTAGACAGAGGAAGAAGCTCTCTAAACCTCTATGAGATATGACCTGATTTATGCGCAATCCAGTTATGTGTATACCGCCATTCCAGACCTCCCACATCCTAGAGGTGCCAATGCACCAGGGGCATCTCATGTCGTCGACGGTATCGTTGGAACCCTTTCACACCCTTTGCCGTTTACTCAAAAAAGTTATGGCTATCTACATGGGGGCACCAATTCCTCAAACACTTATACCCCTCCTGCTAGCAACATGTTTTCATGGCCCCAACATGTCTACCAAACCGTTTCTCCACCCTATGCACAGTTGAGCACTCCAGCCCCTTAAGAATTAACGCCTCAGCTTCCCATGGATCCTCATCCCCAATAGCCACCGCCCCCTCAAGGTCGAGTGTTTTCATAGTCAAATGCAACCAATCCCCAAACTTTGAAGAAAAAGAATAAGGGGAATGGTAACAAGGGTAACCTGGGTAATCAAGGTGATCAGCCTAGTGAATGCCAAGGGAACCAACCTAACACTAAAAACCAGCAACATGGTAGCCAGGCCAAGAAAAACAAGGTTATTGTTATGAACAAGCCTTATGCCTGTTGTGGTGTACATGGCCATTATACACATGGGTGTCCCCTCTTACCCCAGATGTGCCAACTAGAGGTAAAGAATTGCCTTAGAATCTTGTGCCATCTCAACCAGAAGTGCTTAAAAATCCTTTCCCTTATTAAGGATTTATTGCAACTCAACCTCATCCAGGTCAAGTAGCCCATCCTCACCAACCTTCTAGTCCTGGTGACTACCAGATCCTTATGATGAATTCTGATGAGGTTAATCCCTTTGATATCAACCTGCAAACTCAGTCACGTCAATATGACAAGCCATAAACTTCGTTCACAACTGAGTCCAAAACCAAATCATCTATTGAGCCTCTTACAACACCAAATGGTCTATTACAGATCCCTCAAACTAAAGTTAAGTTCATTCCCAAGATCTCAAAGGGACCATTACATTGTAATGCGGCTTCTAACTGAGTTGCCCATACATAGAGTATAGTAAACGACTCATTGCAATCACTTGCCACCATGTAGACGCTGGAAGTACTCCATTCATGCCCATCTCAAAAGAAAGCTCTACTAACTGCTTTGGGCACAGTAGATCCTTCTGACGATCGTTTGATTGCCTTCTGAGTTAATACATCATAGCATCCTCCATTTCCTTCATTTGTTGCTTTCCAAATCCTAATCTAAGTCTGTAATGTCATCATATCTCGATGCATTATTGACGAAGGTGCATCCACCTACAGGGAAAATTTTAGGGGCTAATATTCGCCCATGGGCTAATTTTCTATACTTTTTCGAAAAAAAAGATTCGCTAATTTCCATTTTTTTGTAAAAATGATTCACCCAAATTTTATTGAATGAAATTATTTTACCCTAAAAATCGTCAAAAAATTATATATAGACTATATAAAAATATTATAAATTTGAATATTTTTACAAAAATATCTCCAAACATTTTATAGATTTCATATTATGGACTAGTGGGATTCACCAAGGTTTCTAAACTTTAAGCTAAATTTCCATCCTTAAAATTTTCCTTGCCACATATGTGATGTTTTTCATTTGGAAACAACTTAAGTCACTTGATTTGTTCCCCTTCACTGTCACTTTGCGTGCTTGTGACAGACACTCCTCCAAGCCTCTTGGCATGTACCACAACAGTCTAGTGACCCTTGCAGGCAAGACTGTCCATGTAGACGTTAAGGTTATTGATGCCCCTCTAGATTACAACATTCTCTTGGGTCATAGTTACACATATGCCATGTTATTAATCACATCTGTGGTTTTCTTCCCCCATGAAGGGAATATTATTACAATCGATTAGTTGACTTACTAGGATCCGGCATCCGTGACCTCCCCCGAATCCATTATCTCATCATTGTCAGATAAGTATTCTCCAACTCTCATTACTAGTGTTTCACCCGAAGTCTATAAATATTCCTCATTATTGGGTGCTTTCCCTTTTCCTCCCCCTCTCATCTTATAGCCTAACTCTTTGAGTGTTTGCATGTTACAAGCATCACGGGCTGCTCTCAAGAAGTCTGGTACATCTGCTCAACAACTAGCTCCTTAGCACCCTACTGTTACCATCCCAGCCAAACCATCTAGATCCACCCCCCTAGGACCTCCTCCATTTGTGGGTGCCTCCTCTATGTTCCCACCAAGAACTATTCCTCAAGGTCTCAACCATCCAGGGGTTGTTCCTCTAGGATGGTTGTTCCTCTAGGACATTACCACAGTAACAAATTTCAACACTCACTCTTAACTAGGGTGGTATTCATAATGATTGTCATAGGTGTTCTCAAGTTGATAAATTTCTCTATGAAAATGTTATAAAATCATCATCATCGTTTTGGCCTCTTTGACATCATCAACATCTCATAAACATATTTGAAATCATCAACATATCATCAACATCTCTGAAATCATTATTGTATCTTCATTATCTCTAACATCATCGACATGATCATCAATATTAGCATCAACTAATTAGAATCTCTGACATTTCCAACATCAACTAGTTGCCACAAATGGTCGGTACCACTAACCCATACTAGTTAATACTACTAACATGTGGCACATCATTTAGCATCAACTAGTCATCATAACTCTATTCAGTACCACTCACTCAACTCGTTGGTACTCCCAACCTATAATAGAATTGGTTCACCATCCTTCTCAACTTCTCTCACTTGTGGTGAAAATCCAAAGGACACACTCTATCTGATCAACTGGGCATGATTTTAATAAGCTCCTCAACCAATCTAGAGATTATAGGCCTGTTGTTCAAATCCACACACTTAATTTAATGAAACTGGGCTTCTAGGAATATTCTCCCCAACTGGTTAACATCTTTGACATAGGGAGAATAATTATTTATGATGCTATCATATTAGAACTCCCTCTAAACTAGCTTTAGCTTGTCCCTAAAGTGTGTAAATTTCTGTTTGGATAATTGCTTCTTCAAAATATCATTTACATACTCATTAGTGGAGATTTACTTGAGCTTTACTACTGTCCTCTACACCATGTCTTGAATGTGGTGGTACTTGATTTCAATGTGCTTCAACCTAACATGAATCATTAATTCTTTGAAGCCTTCACACAACTTTAATTTTAATAATATATCATAGTTAGTTCTAGCTCCTAGTCAAACAATCTTATAAAAACTTCCAAAGCCACATTGCTACAGTATAAGCTTCATTCGTTGTAATGTATTCCGCATCTACAGTGTTGAGTGTGACAAATATTTACTTCCTACTCATCCAACATATCATAACAGAGCCCAAACTGAAGCATACTCCTAACTCTCCTAGCCAGAATATGTATATCCTTGCAATCGTACATCACTATTTGAGACATATTTGAAGCTACAATTCACAGTACCATGTAGATATCTCGATATGTGCTTTGCTACAATCCATAGCTCATGTCTTGGTTCCACCTAGAATACAAGAAAATCACCCATTAGTACATGAATTGATCTACCAAGTTGGACTCGAATGTTGAGGAACCAAGTGTTAGAAGATAATGATTGATTTCTCTTAACTTTAAAATTACTTGTGAATATTTGTTGGCTTCTCTTTACTTATATTATCTTATTCATCAATTAATTATACAAATGTGCAAAATATAAAGATCACAAAGATACAAATAAAATCATAAATTAGGATCCAATCTAGGGAAAACCCATTAATTGGGTAGCTCAGGGACAAATCCCCTCCTTTAGACTCCTTCCTCATCAAGAAAGACCCCTGTTAGCCCTTGAGAGAATTTAATTTGTACAAGGAAAAATATTATTTTTAATGGAAACCCCACATGTAATAAATATAATAAATATGTTAATGATGATAAAAACCCAAATGGAATATAATAAATATGTTAACGATAAAAATTACATTTTCCAATGCTCCCTCTTAACTAACGAAGTATTCAAAATGACACAGAAGGATTCTCTCGAGTTGAAATATTTATATAAGAAATAATCTAGATTGATAAGTATAAATAATGATTTACATTATCATAGCCTACATTGTCAAAATAGCAAGGCCTTCACTAATATACTCTCTCTCCATTAGCCATAGCATAATGCTGGGAGGCATCAATTTGGACACCGCCACCTCTTAAGGAACATACCCCACTCAAGTGCTCTAAAGGTATGACCTCACAGGACAATTTTCTAATCCCAAGTAAAAGTACATCCTCTAGGCCATTCTTTACCAAATGCGTGTATCCAACTTAGAATTTTAACCACAGTCAACTACAATACATGACTCAATAATGCACATCCTTAATGCTTATCCAATCCACCATTATTCCTACCAGTTTTCATGCACTAGGATTATGGTTTTGTTGAAGCCTCTAAATTTGTTGCGACAACATGGGGTATAACCTGGTTTGGACCTTAAAAATGGCTCCTTTTTCATTTGGTATAGTGGCTCTGAATGGGGATAATGGGACCAGTTTCCCAGAGAGGATTGATTCGATAATGTTGCTGGGATGATATAAGATATAATAGAGAATAATTCAACTAAGTATAATCTAATCTAAATAATAAACACATGCATATATCTTAATCTAACATTATATAACTATAAATATACTTGGGAATAAACTAAAATATGCAATCTACAGAGATGTCTCAAAGCAATTGGTAATGAATATCATTCAACTGCCAAAAGAAATGAAATTGTTTAATGATAATTGTTTTGGATAAATAGTTAGAGAAAACAATTCACAAAACTATATCACATATAGTAATTTTTCATGTATTCAATATAGAATTAGAGTTAAAACATCATATAAAAGTGCAATAATTTAGAACTATAACTCATATTTTCATACATAATGAAATCAAGAGAAAGAGAATTGCCAATGCATAAATAAAACACAATCATACGATAAAAGTACCATATATGAAGGGTCATGCTCATGGGCTCAGCAATATTGATCCAATTTCATCCAATCGAATACACTCTAAGAGTACAGAAGTGTATCTTCAGTAGAGCATGCTCAATATTCAAATAAAAATCGATCTTGTTCCAATAGTTTTATCAAAACCTTCCCAAAAATACAAAGTGTAATGTATTGAAAAGTGTTTTTGATAAAATTTTGGACCCCTCTCTAAATGCACAAGAGGGGTTTAAATACTAAAATACATGTCTCAAAAATAAATTATTACAAAAAAAGATGAGGAGGTTTCAAAAAAACTTCCTCAAAGTAAGCAAAAATAAAACTAAAAATGGAATTAAAAAAATGACAAGCTCCTTTCAACTTGAACTATCTTAGTCAGCTAACTTAATATTTGAGATTGCAAATCTCAATCATTTGTTTCAACTGAGGTGGCTGGCTGATTATGGATTTTGATTTTCCAGCAAATATGGCATCTGAAAAAGCTGACACCGCATTTTTTATAGAGTTAGTTAAACATCGCAGAGTCATCCACTGGCTATGTGGTTTTACTAGATACTGCCAGTATGTCTCTCAATCCAGATTGGTCAGTTGTTTGATTGATTCTTCCTTGGTCTGTGTTCTCTGTTACCATTGTTGTTCCAATTTCTTGATATTTGGGAGAGACCCTAGTATGCACTCTTTGATAAGGTTAGCACTATGGAGGTTTTCATTAACAGCTTCTATTATACTGCTTGCAACACCTATTGTTGTCATTGTCGCCCTTTCTTCTTGTTTTAAACATGTATCCCAATTTGTAAATAAAATGTCTTTGTGGGATTCTTCTATTTTTGGTAGGTCAGCCTTTCTTCTCTCATCCGACTCTTACCAGGTAATAAAATTGAGAAATATTTTTATGGATTTCTTCATATTCAAACCTCATATCAATCACTTGGTTTGTCAATTTATCACTTGTCTCACAGTAAGGATTAATCTGTGAGATTTTCTGGCAGAACATTTATTCTTGTTGTATTAATAGGGAATTTAGCTTGATTTCTTCTTTGATGAACTTGTCAGTTTGAGGGTTATCTTTAAATCTATCCACCATGGCTTGCATTTGGTGAATCTGCGAGTCCTTTTCTAATAAGTTGGCCTGGTGTTGTAACCTCATTTGCTTAAATTCCCTCCAAAATAGAGCCACCTATTGTTCTGCTTGCTGATTAGTTTTTTCTTGTTCTAATTGTTGTTCAAGCAGAAGAATTTTTTGTTATTTTTCTTTTAGCAGCAGTCAAACTTCCATTTCTTTGTCAATGGTTGTTGTGGCATAAGCTCCTACAAACTGTGACAGCTTCGTAAGATTTTCTGATGGGTCAATAAGAGTGTCCTTCCACACAACATCCATTGATTCATTCTCTAGAGTTGCAACAACCGTGGTGTCTAATTTCCTCTTCTTTCTTTGTCTTTTAACTACAACCTTATGAGTAGGACTGTAGAATATATCTAATGGAGGTATCTCTTCAATTTTCAAGACAATTTTGGAAGTAGGAAAAGCAGGAATAACCTCAATATCTTGAGTGCTTGTAGCCCCTTGCTCTATTGTCTCTGGATTTTCTTTGTGTTGAGTCTGTTTGGGGGTCTGCAATTCAGATGTTTCCTCAAGATTTGTGCCTGTTTGGAGCTTCTTATTGAATTTCTCCCATTCCTTGTCTAGGTCAATGACTAGAATCTTCCATGATTGAGCTAAAGTGGAACCAACCTCTATCTGCTTCTTGGCCAAGGCCTGTTCAGTCATTTCCTCAGTATTCCCTTCTATATCTTTCTCAAAATATTTATTAGGATTTCCTTCTCCATTTTGAGATTGTTGTTCTGAGTGTTCTGACTCATGAGTCGACTTCTCTTAGGTTTCCTCATCAGAAGTTTCCTTTGAACTTCCCTCCAGGCTTACTCTAGGAGTTGGTTCTCTTATTGGTTCAATTGTAATAGGTCTAATGGGACCTTTAACAATATTTTATTCCTATATACATGAAAAGCATTAATATCATACAGGCTTAACTATAATGATGCCAAATGTAGGGCCTATGTAAATGTTTCAGCTCCTTGGAAGAGGTCATCAAAGGGATCCCCTTCATGAGTAAACTGTTTGAATTTAACCATGGTGATGAATTCTTTAGCAAATTGATTTGGTTCATATTGTCTCCCTGGAACTATGGCCCATTTTAGAGACATAATAATCTCTTCTTCTTTTACTATGTTCCATAGTCATGTAGTGCGAAAGTGTCATATTGTAATCAGAAGGCTTTCCAAATGGCTTTCTTCTGTTCCCTCAAGGCTTTGGTTAAATCGCCCTCCTGTGTTGTTTGGTAAGTTATCTCTCTAGCCAATATCTTCTCTGGAACATAATATGGGAGGACACGTGGAGCAGCAATGCTCCCAAAAACTTTGATATAAGTTAACATTTCTTCATCGAACGATCTTGCAACTGCTAATATGTCTATCTTGGCTTCTTCGAAAAACTTGGGGGTTGTTCTATCAAAAATGGTATTATGAATACACAGCATAATACCATAGCGGATTTTGTAAAAATGGGGATTGAATTGTGATTCCCACAAGATTTTCTGATATACATGGATGGGGAGAGGGTTCTATACAGTCCACTTCCAACCCATGTTTGGGCATTGAGAACAGAAACGAATGGCATCCATAACATAAGCACTCATAAAAAAAGGGGGAAAATTCTTGAGGAAACACTTATCTTCTGTCTATATTCCCTAATATCCATTGCTAAATTTTCTGATAAAATTTGACTCCAGTTCATAATCGTTGCTTTAAACACTACATCAATTAATGGGATCCACTCTATAGAAATTCGGTACTATCATCTTTAGCAAATAATCTACACATCATCGCAGCTATGAAATTATGTGGGGCAGAGAGGGATGCAATCAGATACATACCGGATTTCTCTCGTTTGAACTTTCCTCTGCCTGACCTCTAGGTCTATGTAACGTCCAATGGGTCCTTGTTCTCTTTGGTGAAATGCTCAAGGAAATATTTGTTATAGAGCTTTTGAGGCTCTGGTAGATGGTACATCTAGTGCAGATTATCTGGTGTGAAAGACCCCATGACCTCATGTCTTGAATTCTTGAAAGTTCTATCTGAGACATCTACATCATCAATCACCCATTTTACCATATCTGTGTATGGTAATATCTTAGGTCTTGCAGCTATTCTGTGTAAAAATGAATATGGTATTTCAAAGTAGGAAGCATTTGATGATTCTTCGGCATTAGTTGTTTCCTTTGATTCTAGTGGCCCAGGTTTCTCTTCTTCCAGTAGGTTATACATAGCTTCCCATTAAGTGATTCCTCCATCTTTGATGCAGATGGTATCGGAGAAAAGTGGTATCATGTATGATTTCTCAGATGCAGTAGCTTTTCCCTTCTTCACCATCTTTTCCAATGTTGTTTTCTTCGAAGGTTCCCTGAAATGGAGCAATGGAGATTATCGGATAAACACAGAGCGAAAATGACACTGAAAATTCAATGATATAGTTAATTCTGAAAGGTGACAAGGAAGAAGCTTTTATTCAAAAATGCAGATGAAATATATTAACCACGTCGAGCCATTTTAAACATAAATGCCATTAAAACTCATTAAATACGAAGTAATATATTTTATCATGGCCTTTCTTATTCATTTAAGTCATCACATCGCGAATGTGTAAGGAAAAAACTTTAAGGTGATGAGTTTAAAGTGCAAAATGTCGATTATGTGATTGCAATAAAAAATACCACAATATCACATTTTCGATTATGCATTATTTTAGAGTTTTTTAGAATTTTACGAGATGTGATGTGAACAGTGTACATTTTATCATTTAAATCGTATTTTGATTGAATGAATATTTATTGCATAAAGTGACCTTTTACTATGCGCCGGACTTAACCAAAGTTTATAACATTTATCGCATACTTCCATCGGGTCCGCATCATATCGTGTTTTGCAAACTTTTCATAGCTTACAAGTTTGGCCTTTGAGTAAGCGCTGCAATGCGATGAGTTTTGGCTTGTTATGTTGCAATATCACAATTCACATATTCCAAAGGTTTTGTTAGTTGTGCTTTTCATGAATGTCAATATGCGATTGCGATAGGCACTTTATTTTACAAGAAATACTTTAATCCTTAGTTTTAAGTGGAAAGTTTAATGATACCATAATTTTATTACGGCGAATCCTTCTTATTGCAATTCACAAATCCCAGTTTGTTAATTAACCTTTGACACACATGATCCAGCGATATGTGATAAAGTGAGAATTTCTGGTCGTAAAGGGATTTGGCTTGATACCTTGTATTATTTAGAAATTTATTCCTAAAAATTCAAAAAGAAAGTGCTTAAGTGTTAAGTTTTTCTGAGTAATTATTATAAAGGTTCCCCATTTATCAATAAAATATTATTTATTAAATCAATAAATGGAGGGGGTTGTTGAACAGTAAAACAATTGGAAATTCACTGGAAGAACCAATTATCTCTGATAGTTTTTTGAAACTTCTAAAACTTCCAAAATAAATATAGTTGAGAAAATAATAATTACATGAAATTTAAGATAAGTAGCATTTCTCTGAATAAGAAAACAAAACTCACCTAATTACCATCCACTTGACATCATCTTCAAAATGAAAATTCCTTTGTCTATATCAGTCTTTACTTGATTTAAAGATAAAGCAAGGGGGTCTTGCAGGTTAGCTTTTATATGTACTCATTTTTCACAGGTAGACCCTCTACTGCCAGTAGGCATCCATAGCCTCGACAAGGTTACTGTAGAAATTTTGAATAATATGACACATATTCACAGAGATTATCCTGATTATACACTTATAAGCAGAACATGCATAATACATAACCTCCTCTACGTTGATCATCAATTTACAGAAGCAGAAACATTCATAGGTGCACATAGAAGCATCAATCAAACTCATTAACACAGTATGTATCCCAGGGAAAGCATCTCGCTAAAAACCCCACACTATCTGTATATTATATTGATTGAATCCTGTAACATTACAAAGTACAATGCTTATCACAAGCAATCCAGCACCAGCTCCACCTGTTACACACAATACAGCTCAGATCTAATCTCCAAATCTATTCCACTGCTTGCCTGCCTCTCCAGCTCAATACCTGCTCAAGGACTGATGAGAATGGTTTACCAAACTCATATTTGACCTGCAAATAATCACTCACACTGTGTTGGACGTGAGCACAGGCTACAATTCTTGGTATTGTCCAATTCATTGGCATACTCAATCCCTCTGATTGTGAAAATCATCATGCACAGCTATAGTCACAAATGATAGCAATCTGATCCTCTAACACCTGTCCCTGCTGAATTGAACATGCACTGACATGCAACTGAGTTAACTGATGTATTATATAGTTGCATTATGAGTTAATAACTTGTGAATTAATTAGTAACTAATATCTCTAGTCTATTTTCCAGTTAGACTAAATACAACTAGTTTAACAAAGCTAAACTGAACACAACTCCATCAACTACACCTCCAGTCCAGTAAACTCAACTCACTTGAGTTCTAACTGAAGTCCTACATGAAAATATTAGTCATCCCATAGGTAACAATGTATTTCCTTCTGGGATCTGCATGGACCACATCCGTAGCTCATCCTGAAGTGCTCCAAGAGAAGAAGAACAAGTTTATAGTCCAAATATTATTATGAGACAATAATATTTGACTTTTCTATTTTTGACAGCCAGTCTAAAAATAGACTTTGATCACTCATACTGTGATCATCCCTGCTAGGATCCAAAAATAGAACTTGCGCCATAATTTGCCTGCGGGCCCACTTAGTGAAGGCGACTCCTTTCCACTAAGCTCCATAATCTTGTTGCATTCTCAACAAGCATTTCTTATTGCACACTTTTCAACACTCCCTCTCAACAAGAAAGGCTTCCTCTCAAACCTGATCCTGTAACTCTGGAATATTCTCCATGAAACACATCTGGCCGGTCCACTTGCTCTGTCATCAAAGTCTCTGACTGATATTGCCTCTGTCGACTGAAAACTCTGCATCTCTGTGCTCTTTAGTATCTGACTGCTCCAGCCTTTGTCACTTTGATCTCTGACTGCATCTGTGCTGCTGCTAGTTCTATCTCCCAGCATTGCATCCACACTGCACCTCCCAACTGACCTCCCTGTTGGGTTAGAAACACCCTCTGATGTTGAAGCTCTACCTGCTGCTGACAAGTGCTCCCTCTCTGACATCTGCGCTACTGCAACATCTCCATGCATCTCACACCATTGCACACCTCTCTGTGCCATCTAGCACTGTGCAAAACACTTGTGCCTCTCGCATTGTTGTAGCCTGCTAACTATGCGCTGTCCTGGGATTCCCTGCACTGTCGCTCTCTTTGTCGCTCCATCTGCATATGTCTCTACCCAATCAGTCAGTTCCTGCTACTACACATCTGGGGCTCCCGTAGCAAGGTCTCATCCAAGAGGTTGGGTACCTCAAGGATCCTGCCCCTCCTCCTTGGGACAATCAATCCACATCACCCCACCTCATACCTAGAGGTATGGCTACATGCGATCCCTCAGCCCACCTGGCTCGATGTTTCCCCCTATTGGAGGTCTCTGCATGAGTAGATGTCTCTACTCGATCTCCTCTCAGCTTCCCCTGTTGTGGCTCGTCCACAACCTCCTGAAGCTGCTGCACCAATCATGGCTCCTCCATAATCGTCTGAGACTTCTTCGGGCCCTGCATGTTGAAAGGTAACATACCTTCCCTCTCAACCACCAAGTCTCCATCAATTGCCTCGCTTCTCAAGGCTTTGCATGCATCTTGAACCTCAAGAGCATACAGGTTCTTGACCCGTGAACCCTCCTCATGACAACGAAAGCATCGCACTTTCGATTTTTCAACCTTCTTCCCACCACTGGAAGAACTGGATTTGGAAAGAGAAAGCTTCCCCTTCCCCTTCTTCACCTTACTCGCTAAGGCACATTTCTTCTCATCCTGCATGGATGAAGAACCATCTCTGGTGCTCCGTCTAATCTCCTCCTGCACAAGATCCAACCAAAGTCTCTCCCATCCTGGCAGTTTCTCCCTTCCATTCACCAAGTCCTAGTAGCTATGCCAACTCTTAGGAAGGTCAAGGAGTGCTAGACTCACCATCCTCATCCGACAGTCACCCCCACACTTCCCAGCTCATCCCGGCATTCGGTGAACTTCGTGAGATACTGGGGCATACTGTCTCCATTCTCAATCTGAATGTTTCTGAGTTTCTCTCTTGCTTTTGAATTAAATTCAAATTCCACCAGCTCAAAACTAAACCGCTTCCGATCTAAAATTTGTGAGAACAAAGTATTTCTTGTACAGAGGTCGACTGTATGGGAATTCATCGGATATCTCACCTTCCAAAAGAAGGATGAATCCAGAGGCTACCTGGACCGATTACAGACTCTGCCTGAAGAAATAAAATGTAAACACTTTCTGAATAATAGATCCAATGATCAATCCTTGCTTGATATCCTGTAAAAATCTTTTCTACAAATCAAGCAACTTCGATACCATGTAGAAACGTTTTCTACAATTATCTAGCTCTGATACCATGTAGAAATTTTGAATAATATGACACATATTCACAGAGATTATCCTGATTATACACTTATAAGCGGAACATGTATAATACATAACCTCCTCTATGTTGATCATCAATTTTAAGAAGCAGAAACATTCATAGGTGCACATAGAAGCATCAATCAAACTCATTAACACAGTATGTATCCCAGGGAAAGCATCTCGCTAAAAACCCCACACTATTTGTATATTATATTGATTGAATCATGTAACATTACAAAGTACAATGCTTATCACAAGAAATCCAGCACCAGCTCCACTTGTTACACACAATACAGCTCAGATCTGATCTCCAAATCTATTCCACTGCTTGCCTGCCTCTCCAACTCAATACCTGCTCAAGAAATGATGAGAATGGTTTACCAAACTCGTATTTGACCTGCAAATAATCACTCACAATGTGTTGGATGTGAGCACAGGCTACAATTCTTGTTATTGGCCAATTCATTGGCATACTCAATCCCTCTGATTGTGCAAATCATCATGCACAGCTATAGTCACAACTGATAGTAATCTGATCCTCTAACACCTGTCCCTGCTGAACTGAACATGCACTGACATGCAACTGAGTTAACTAATGTATTTTATAGTTGCATTATGGGTTGATAACTTGTGAATTAATTAGTAACTAATTCACCCAACTCATCTCTAGTCTATTTGCCAGTTAGACTAAATACAACCAGTTTAACAAAGCTAAACTGAACACAACTCCATCAACTACACCTCCAATCCACTAAACTCAACTCACTTGAGTTCTAACTGAAGTCCTACATGCAAATATTAGTCATCCCATAGGTAACCACATATTTCCTTCTGGGATCTGCATGTACCACATCCGTAGCTCATCCTGAAGTGCTCCAAGAGAATAAGATCAAGTTTATAGTCCAAATATTATTATGAGACAATAATATTTGACTTTTCTATTTTTGACAGCCAGTCTAAAAATAGACTTTGATCACTCATACTGTGATCATCCCTGCTGGGATCCAAAAATATAACTTGCGCCATAATTTTCCTTCGGGCCCACTTAGTGAAGGCGACTCCTTTCCACTAAGCTCCATCATCTTGTTGCATTCTCAACAAGCATTTCTTGTTGCACACTTTTCAACAATTACCTTTTAACCATCACTGATTTAGTATCCCACCCAAATAAGAATGCAACTTTTAGAGATAAATTCAGACTCATATACTTATTTTATTTTCTTTCTTTTTTTTAAACAATTTATTTTTCTTCTAAAAAAATCCTTTTTTCTACTTAAGTTCATTGCCTTGGTTTAGTGGCCAAAAAGTGACAATGCCATTCACTGGTTGTAATTCAATTGAACAAGTTGGCTCGTGATGAGAGCCCTTGTATTTTGATTAAAATAATCGCAAGCCATTACCCTATTTTTATATGCAGTATTGGTAATGTTAGTTTATTATTTCCCTATGAACACGGTAAGTTGACTCTTAATGAGACCTCTTAACCTTTAAGTTTTAGTATATTTTAGTATTACACTCTAAAAAGAGAAAAGCTCACTAGATGGGGAGAATCATTGACTCCTTAAGAGTTTATGAATGAGAATTATAGAGTTAAAGGTGCTTATCTACTGAGAATCTCTATTTCCTAATAAATCTTGCAATAGAAATGTTGATGGGCCGATTTGTTCCACAATTTGAAATGGGCCAAGCCACATTCTTTGAAATTTGGTATGCTTACCTTTTTCCTCATGTGCTTTATCCCATGGTCTCCAAGTTGAAAAGATTTAGGACTTACAGAATTTGCATCAAATGATGATTTGACTAACTGTTGATGATGTGCATGTATGTTATAGACATTTTTGGGCACTGCAACCCCAATCATAAATGTCCATAAACCAAGGGCTCCTAAGTCCCTAAAAGTGTTGCTCCAACCCCTAAAAGAACAAGGTCAACTGATTACAACATCTCCCAGAAGTTCTCCCTGAAAAACTACTCAGAACTTGTCAAAATTGGACCATCTCACCTGCTCCATGGTCAAAGTGCGTTGCATCCCACCTAAATGCACACGGGAGATGCGATGCATATTGAAAATCCCTTCTATGGGGTGCGATAGGCGAGAGTGGAAAAATGGCAGGGTCAATATGTGAGGTGGAGGATCATGGAATCTTCCAGAAACTTCTCCTGTCACACTTGCCTCTCTGCATTCGCCTAGGGATGAGTAATAGATCATCAATCCCCAGTGGAGTCACCATTTTGTTATCGGGAAATATAGTGTCTATGCAGAGCTACTAGTCCCACTAAGGTTGGTAGCTACCTTAGAAACAAACAAACTAAAACTACTTGCGTTTTCCTTTATGAGAGGTAGATAAGAGGGGAAAGAAGGAGACCAACCTCTGTCTTGCGCTTGGTTCCTTGCTTGATTCCTCTCCCTTTTGATAGATCTTTGCCACTTGCTTCCTTGTCTACCTAGCTTCAAAGAGCACCTGTGGAATCAAAGCAGCATAACACTATCCAAGAACAGAGATCTACTATCATAAACAATATAGGACCAGATATATATTGACCACACAAATGCATATATCATCAATCATACAAGAATGTGGAGGAAAACTTGAATAGCTTTATTAATAATCAAGAATAACAAAGAGGATTACAACCAATTGTTCTGACCCAGTGTCATCCTCTCAGCAAGAAATCCCTTCTTCACCTCATGCAAAGCTTAGATCACCCAACACTATGATGTTACACCAAGAAACCAGCAGCACTTCCTTACAAAATACAAAATTCCAGCCTCTGGATCTCTGGGATGAGGGATCCATATATAGATGTTTTCAAGGGGGGTGAATCAGCTTCTAAGATTTGATTAGTGTCCTCTCTCTGATAGTTCTTGATTCCACTTGGAGATTGATGATCTCTTACTCATCTCTGGGCGAATGCAGAGAGGCAAGTGTCACAGGAGAAGTTTCTGGAAGATTCCATAATCCTCCACCTCATAGATTGACCCTGCCATTTGTCCACTCTCTCCCATCACACCCCATAGAAGGGATTTTCAGTATGCATTTCACCTCCCATGTGCATTTAGGTGGGATGCAGCGCACTTTGACCATGGAGCAGGTGAGATGGTCCAATTTTGACCAGTTCTGAGTAGTTTTTCATGGAGAACTTCTGGGAGATGCTGTAATCCGTTGACCTTGTTCTTTTAGGGGTTGGAACAACACTTTTAGGGACTTAGGAGCCCTTGGTTTATGGACATTTATGATTGGGTTTGAAGTGCCCAAAAATGTCTATAACAGTTCCCCCTAAAGCATGAAGTCGTTAATCTTTTGATGTCGGGTGAAATGCTTTATCATGAGGATCCGAAGTTTTTTCAAGCTGGAAGGCGACCTGTAATAAGATACAATACAATACATTATCTTCATAATATTTTCATGATCTAGCTGAGGCGGGCATTCCCATGCTCAGCTTTATAAATTCATTTTCATGTACATAAGACAGACAATCGTCTGAGTGCAGACTAATGATTCTGGTTGAGCCATCATCCCTTGGATTGGATGATTATCTGTGAAGCAATGATGTACATTTGATGTCGTTATTTTGTTGAATATATATCGTAGCCCGGATGGATGAAACTAGATCCGGGGTCTTCAATCTCATTCGATCTTCACTCAAAGTACAAGTCGATCCATGTGAGAGATGTTCTGGAGTCGAACATGGAAAGACATTGCCTAATTACCAGCCAATTATGTAACCTGTTAACAAGCGCGAGAGGAATCACTGATAATTATGATGACCCTCACGGTACTACAGTACAATTCATGTGGTGTGAATAAGGGACTTGGCGTCAAACATGACGCAAAATCTTTTGGTCGAAGGCCATTGATGTAAACCTATCGCCGAAAGTGAGAAACTTGCCATTGAGGCATGCAATCTTCAAAGTACTGAAAGGGTTGTTCCGAGATCGACTTCCTGGATAATGAGCTGATGTCGACAAGAAGCGATCCATCATAGGAGGGCCTTTGTGAATCCCACATCAATGACAAGGAACGGAGAAAATGATTTTAATGGAGGTGAAAACGATCTGATGACATAAGGTTCAAGGTGGCGGTCATGAAAGGATGGAGCGTAAATGTATTGCAGTGGATGAGACACAGGTGAATTCTCTGAGCGACTTCTCTTGAACATATCGGCGACACTGACATGATGGATTGGTAGCGTTAACCCCAAATATGGATGGTGTGACAGAACAATGGTGATATGACCAATGAACAGAACAACCCAACCCGACTCGGATGCAAACTGAAAGTGTCATGTTCAAGAGCGACTTGCTACCAATAAAGTTTCTTCAAGTTTTCTTCCCAATTTTTCCCCAGTCATTGCTTACCAGTACCTCTTTATTTTTTTCAAGCTTGAGGAGGATAACATATGCTTGTCTATAATTTTCCCTTCGGGCAAACCCATCGCTATGTTTTAACGAGCCTAGCGATAGTGAAACTCATTCTTGTCTGTATGAACATGTTTGTCGCTATTCAGTTTTAATGAGTTTAACAACAAAGATAACTCTGTCCTTTTCAATTTTAGAGATTCTGAAAAGGGACGTAAAGAAAACTCCGACAATCCTTTTTCATCATATAATCCCTTAATTCTGAAAAAGTATGAAATAATACAGAAGGGATGAATTTTCGGTAATTTTAACGAGCCGAACAAAAAAAGCACTCGATCTTTTTGTGTAATAATCCCTCAGGTCCAAAAAGATTAAAATCTAAAGGAGGGATAGCACTTCCAGTCACTTTAACGAGTTGGAGAGGCCAATTACTTGGCAAGCTTTTCATATTTTACGAGTCAGTTGAAAAGAGCTTAAAGGAGACTCAGTTTTTTAGGAACGCATCATAAATTTGGGTAGTAGCTAATTCCAGGTAAGGTTTGGAATTTTTCAATCATGACAGTTTCACAAGGATGGCTAACAGGATCACTCTTCGCAGCTGTTCCTCAAAAAGGGTAAACAATCAAATGGAGGTGAATGATCGGCCAAAATAGAGTGGAGGTGATGATGAGAACACGACCAAGGCTTCAAAGGCTGATGATAATACATTCACGATGGTTATTTACCGGAAATTGGTTCATTTTTTAATGAGCTTAAACTCTGGGGGAACATTTGCTCATTGCTTATGTTTATTTTTTAACGAGCTTGAATTCCGTGTTAAAACTGCTCGATCCAGTCGTATAATAAGGATGTCTCATTTAAAATGGCATTTTTTCAAAGCTTTGCCCCGCATCCTTTCTTTGTGTAAGTTAGAAAATGACCAATCCTATGAGTTTAAAGGGTTAGAGGACCTACAAATTTAAAAAATAAATGGTCGCTCTTCGCTTGCATGCCAAAAGGTTTGCATGCCCCTGGGTATAGCGAAAAGTTTTCGGGTTACCAAAGACTGTTCTATCCATACTTCAGACAAAACACTTCCTTGGCGATGTCTACCAAAATAAACAAAGGTGAGTGGCGCAACTGGCTCCACTCACATAACTTTGACGAAGGAATCTTATTCCAGTCTAATCTCATAAACTAGTCATATATCCTTCGCGGAAACCTACCCTATACCCAAGGTTTTCCTATCGAAACAGGCCAGGGTGCATGCCCCCTAGGTTTTAGTCATGTCCTCTGAATCACTCGTGCTCATCAGGTGGACAGACTGGGGATTGATGAGACATTCCTTGCATGGAAAGACCATTCAAGGATGGTATTTGACTATTTGTTATGTGTGAACCGGGGAATGAAAGCTGGTCTATGAGCTTGACCACTCTTCCTTCATGTGGAAAACACATTACTCTAAAGAGTGAGGAGACAATGGCTCCCACGCAATAAATATAGTCGCGTCCAAGGAGTATATTATAATCCAGGGGTCCTTGGACTACCATTACGTTCATGTGAATGGTTTTCCTTCTCAATGTTATCAGCACATTAGGAACGATCCCTAACGGTCGACTGGTTCCTTTGTTAAAGCCTGTTAGATTTCTCATTTCAGGCAAAAGCGATGGCGAACCAAGCGCTTTCCAAGCAGTTGAGGAAAGGATACTCACAGAAGCCCCTTCATCTATGATGGTACCGGCCATGACCATTCTATATATTTGAGAAATGATTCGAAATGGTACACTAGCTGGTAAACGGGGTCTTCCTCGTAGATTCCAATCAAAGGAAACAACTAGTTTGCTTGGAGGTGGGACTGAATAGACGGACGGATATGACTTTGATGAACTTCCTTCCTACGGTAAAGGAATGGGTAGACTACCCCCATGTTCGTCAGAATCCGTTCTTACGAAGAGAATTTGAACGGTGTCATTCTTGTTCTCTCTGGTGACCGTATCATCCGAAGATGGACCTTTTGAAGGCAAGACCAGGTCAACTGCCACCTCGACCTTTTGAATTTCATCTGGTGTGGATTTAGATGGTTTATCCTCAATGATAGACACTTTGGCTGACCACAATGGCATGTCAGCCAGATTTTCAACTAGTGACGGACTCGGCAAGAGCTTCTTATATCCAGGAGGAAGCCGTAACGGTGAAACCAGACGGTCATCCAAAACTCTTTTGGCCTTGTCTAAGAAGGGACAACAGTGGACGTTGTGATCGCCTTCACACAGTTTACAAGGAAATTTACATTTTCCTTTTTTTCCAGGGGCTTCACTTTCACTAGTTGACAGTGTATTTTCAACATGATCATCAGAGGTTAATGACACCGGCTTGTGCAAACAAGGAGACCATTCCCTTAAGATCCGAGGGATGTAAGGACAATCTCGAT
The DNA here is from genome assembly GCA_031772625.1 of Pinus tabuliformis. Lineage (NCBI taxonomy): Eukaryota > Viridiplantae > Streptophyta > Pinopsida > Pinales > Pinaceae > Pinus > Pinus tabuliformis. The sequence continues at coordinate 25,006,293 of CM062807.1, forward strand.
GATAGTGGTATCCTTTGCAAATGACACATGGTGATTTAGGCCTGGACGGTGCAGTGTGTGGATTTTCGCTAGACGGCGCTTGGTTGCCCCTTTTCGCCTTTGGCTCCTTCTTCTTCTTCTCTTTCTTCTTCTTTTCCTTCTTCTTCTCGGTTACATGATTTTTGGCTTTACCAGCTTCATCAAGCAAAGAGGAAGGAGGAGAGGGAGAATTGGACGAAGTAGAAGGTTTGGGGGTAACTCTGGTATCATTTAGTTGCTGACTTGATTGTTCAGGAATCACGGTGTTCTAAATGACAGAGGTCGAGAAGAGCCATATAAGCAAGCTGATTGTACTCTTGGAAGCGACAATGTGGCCATATGGGGTGCACCAACATCTCCCCAAGAGGAGAAAGGACTAGGATTTCCTCTAAGAGGGAATCCTTGGTTGGTGGACTCCATTTTTCTCAACCTAAGACCAATGTAGGAAAGGTGATGTTTATTCCGATTAAAATAAATTTTAGACGCTTTGACACAACTTGTTTTTTCAATTTTTAAGAGTCGAGAAAAAACAAAAGATGACTCTAGTTGCCTTCGATTTTTAATGAGCTTGAAGTGACAAGTGCTCAGATGGACCTTTTCCTTCAAGGAGTCTGAAAAGGAACGAAAGAGACTACTTTGGAAATCTAGACAGAGGGATTACCAAACCAATCGCAAAACTGCAGAATAATTTTTATAGTATGGCAGTCAATCTTATCAAATGTTGTGTTCAATGCATTGTGATCGATAGGGCGGTAGACACGACTTCCTATGGATAAAGGATAAAACCTATTGTGGTCTCCCAATACATACTCGATGGTACGTGGTAGCACAAGTCCGTACTGGAACTTATCGTCTCAAAGTGGAGGAATCACCCAACTAGCAATGAAAACAACAGTTATCGGGCTTTACGACGCCGGAATACGTCTCTAGCCTAGACTTCTAAATGTTGTGCGCTAGGTTCCAAAGCATTTTTAGATTCATTATTTTACAGTTGATCTTGCTTAAGAAATTTTCCTTTCAGGTTCACCACGTGATGTAGATATACAATTCCTAAAATGCAATCTAAGATGATAAAGAATCGTTTAATCATCTTTTTGCAATGAAAATCCTAGCTACTAAGGAAAGAGAGATGATATTCTTTCAAAATAGAGCAAAGAGCACACACTATATGCACCGTCCTAAATAAAACCAACAAACATTCTAAATGCAAATGCACATGCATGTATTTGTTTTCAGCCTTCTTAATGTGTGAATGATAAAAAGAAAGCTAAGCGCAAATCTGAATTATTTTTCAAAGAGACATTACTAACAAGTTTCTTTTCAAGAAAAAATGAATACAATGACGACACCTTGTGATTTGGAATTGAAAACTTGCTTTCGACACTTGAAAAACTATTAATTCAAATCAAATACAAGAGTAACAGTGTAATCGACTATCAAGAACAATCAGATTCTCTTCTATGACTAAAAACGACACTTGCGACACTTCCAGATCAAGAAACGACAGTTCAATTACGCTACTTCTTTGTAAAAGAGAACTGAAAATGGCTCACAATACATAAAAACATTTACAGTTCTTTACACAATGGAGGCGGAATAATGGCAAGGAAGGGGGTTTCCAACAGAGGTATACTGATTACAGACAGCAAAACTCCTGAATAGAGCTGAAAAGAGTGAAAAAACCAAAGTCTGAAGGCAAAATTAGCCCTTTCTGATCAGCGCACCTGTTACACAGGGATTCCAGTATGCATCCCACCTACAGCACATGGGAAGTGCGATGCATACTGATATCCTTGAAGAGAGGGTGCGATGGTACAGTGCGAGACTTTTGATCCAGTTCTTGATCACAGTTTGCAGCACAGTTCAGGGATTTTGGCCGAGCAAGTGGTAATCAGTAAATAAATCACAAGGGTAGATCTGAGGTTACTAGAGCCACCACAAGGGCAATTAGAGAGCTTGTAAATTGATTTTTCAGTTCATAAACAAAACCCGGATATAGACTGAAGCAGCATTGATCTACTTTACACTTGCATAGTAAATGCAGTTCGAAGGCTAGCTGGCTTGACTTCAGGCTCCGTCTGTAAGTTCATAAAGCAAACACATATAGACAAACAAACAATCTATTCGTTCCCCAGTGGATTCACCATTTTGTTATCGGGAAATCTAGTGTCTATTTAGAGCTGCTAGTCCCACTAAGGCTGGTAGCTACCTTAGAAGCAAACAAACTAAAACTACTTTCTTTTTCCTTTATGAGAGGTAGATAAGAGGGGAAAGAAGGAGACCAACCTCTGTCTTGTGCTTGGTTCCTTGCTTGATTCCTCTCCCTTCTGATAGATCTTTGCCACTCGCTTCCTCGTCTACCCAGCTTCAAAGAGCACCTGTGGAATCAAAGCAGCATAACACTATCCAAAAACAGAGATCTACGAAACCAGAGATTCTGGGTTCGATCCCCTGTAGAGTCACCATTTTGTTATCGGGAAATCTAGTGTCTATGCAGAGCTGCTAGTCCCACTAAGGCTGGTAGCTACCTTAGAAACAAACAAACTAAAACTACTTTCGTTTTCCTTTATGAGAGGTAGATAAGAGGGGAAAGAAGGAGACCGACCTATGTCGTGTGCTTGGTTCCTTGCTTGATTCCTCTCCCTTCTGATAGATCTTTTCCACTCACTTCCTCGTCTACCCATCTTCAAAGAGCACCTGTGGAATCAAAGTAGCATAACACTATCCAAGAACAGAGATCTACTATCATAAACAATATAGGACCAGATATATATTGACCACACAAATGCATAGATCATCAATCATACAAGAATGTGGAGGAAAACTTGAATAGATTTATTAATAATCAAGAATAGAAAAGAGGATTACAACCAATTGTTCTGACCCAGTGTAATCCTCTCAGTAAGAAAGCTCTTCTTCACCTCATGAAAAGCTTAGATCACCCAACACTATGATGTTACACCAAGAAACCAGCAACACTTCCTTACAAGATACAAAATTCCAGCCTCTGGATCTCTGGGATGAGGGATCCATATATAGATGTTTGCAAGGGGGGTGAGTCAGCTTCTAAGATTTGATTAGTGTCCTCTCTCTGATAGTTCTTGATTCCACTTGGAGATTGATGATCTCTTACTCATCCCTGGGCGAATGCAGAGAGGCAAGTGTCACAGGAGAAGTTTCCGGAAGATTCCATGATCCTCCACCTCACAGATTGACCCTTCCATTTGTCCACTCTCACCCATCACACCCCATAGAAGGGATTTTCAGTATGCATCACACCTCCCATGTGCATTTAGGTGGGATGTAGCACACTTTGAACATGGAGCAGGTGAGATGGTCCAATTTTGACCAGTTCTGAGTAGTTTTTCATGGAGAACTTCTGGGAGATGTTTTAATTAGTTGACCTTTTTCTTTTAGGGGTTGGAACAAAACTTTTAGGGACTTAGGAGCCTTTGATTTATGGACATTTATGATTGGGGTTGCAATGCCCAAAAATGTCTATAACAGTCTGCACTGTTATAGACACTAGATTTACCACAGATTGCTGGCTTCTTGGTGTAACATCATAGTGTTGGGTGATCTAAGCTTTTCATGAGGTGAAGAGAGGATGACGCTCGATCAGAAAAATTGGTTGTAATCCTCTTTGCTATTCTTGATTATTAATAAAGCTATTCGATTTTTCCTCCACATTCTTGTATGATTGATGATATATGCATTTGTGTGGTCAATATATATCTGGTCCTATATTGTTTATGATAGTAGATCTCTGTTCCTGGATAGTGTTATGCTATTTTGATTCCACAAGTGCTCTTTGAAGCTGGGTAGATGAGGAAGCAAGTGGCAAAGATCTATCAGAAGGGAGAGGAATCAAGCAACGAACCAAGCGCAAGACAGAGGTTGGTCTCCTTCTTTCTCCTCTTATCTACCTCTCATAAAGGAAAAAGAAAGTAGTTTTAGTTTGTTTGTTTCTAAGGTAGCTACTAGCCTTAGTGGGACTAGCAGCTCTACATAGACACTAGATTTCCCGATAACAAAATGGCGACTCCACTGGGGATCGAACCCAGAGCAGCTTCGAATCGGGTGAAATGCTTTATCATGAGGATCCGAAGTTTTTTCAATCTGGAAGGCGACCTGTAATAAGATACAATACAATAGATTATCTTCATAATATTTTCATGATCTAGCTGAGGCGGGCATTCCCATGCTCAGCTTTATAAATTCATTTTCATGTACCTAAGACAGATAATTGTTTGAGTGCAGACTGATGATTCTGGTAGAGCCATCATCCCTTGGATTGGATGATTATCTGTGCAGCAATGATGTACATTTGATGTCTTTATTTTCTTGAATATATATCGCAGCTCGGATGAATGAAACTAGATCCGGGGTCTTCAATCTCGTTCGATCTTCACTCAAAGTACAAGTCGATCCATGTGAGAGATGTTCTGGATTCGAACATGGAAAGACATCGCCTGATTACCAGCCAATTATGTAAGCTGTTAACAGGCGCGAGAGGAATCACCGATAATGATGATGACCCTCAAGGTACTACGGTACAATTCACGTGGTGTGATTAAGGGACTTGGCATCGAACACCACACAAAATCTTTTGGTCGAATACCATTGATGTAAACCTGTCGCCGGAAGTGAGAAACTTGCCATTGAGGCATGCAAGCTTCAAAGTACTGAAAGGGTTGTTCCGAGATCAACTTCTTGGGTAATGAGCTAATTCGACAAGAAGTGATCCGTCATAGGAGGGCCTTAGTGAATCCCACGTCAATGACACAGAATGGAGCAAATGATTTTAATGGAGGTGAAAACGATATGATGACATAAGGTTCAGGGTGGCGGTCATGAAAGGATGGAGCGTAAATGTATTGCAGTGGATGAGACACAGGTGAATTCTCTGAGTGACTTCTCTTGAACATATCGGCGACACTGACATGATGGAGTGGTAGCATTAACCCCAAATATGGATGGTGTGACAGATCAATGGTGATATGACCAGTGAAAGAAACAACCCAACCCAACTCGGATGCGAAGTGAAAGTGTCATGTTCAAGAGGGACTTGCTACTAATAAAGTTTCTTCAAGTTTTCCTCCCAATTTTTTCCTAGTCATTGCTAACCAATACCTCTTTATTTTTTTCAAGCTTGAGGAGGATAACATATGCTTGTTCTATAATTTTCCCTTCGGGCAAACCCATCGCTATGTTTTAACAAGCCTAGCGATAGTGAAACTCGTTCTTGTCTGTATGGACAAGTTTGTCGCTATTTGGTTTTAACGAGTTTAACGACAAAGATAACTTGGTCCTTTTCAATTTTAGGGATTCTAAAAAGGGACGTAAAGAAAACTCTGACAATCTTTTTTCATCATATAATCCCTTAAGTCCGGAAAAGTATAAAATAATACAGAAGGGATGAATTTTCAGTAATTTTGATGAGCCGAACAAAACAAGCGCTCGATCTTTTTGTGTAATAATCCCTCAGATCCAAAAAGATTAAAATCTAAAGGAGGGATAGCACTTCCGGTCACTTTAACGAGCTGGAGAGGCCAATTACTCGGAAATCTTTTCATATTTTATGAGTCAGTTGAATAGAGCTTAAAGGAGACTCATTTTTTGAGGAACGAGTGATAAATTTGGGTAGCAGCTAATTCCAGGTAAGGTTTGGAATTTTCCAATCACGGCAGTGTCACAAGGATGGCTAATAGGATCACTCTTCGCAGCTGTTCCTCAAAAATGGTAAACAACCAAATGGAGATGAATGATCAACCAAAATAGAGTGGAGGCGATGATGAGAACACGACCAAGGCTTCAAAGGCTGATGATAATAAATTCACGATGGTTATTTATTGGAAATTGGTTCATTTTTAATGAGCTTAAACTCTGGGGGAACATTTTCTCATTGCTTATGTTTATTTTTTAACGAGCTTGAATTCCACGTTAAAACTGATCGATATAATGGTCATTGATTACTTTGATTTTACCAATGACAACTTTGTTCCTTCAAAGGTTGTACTGCTTCTTCAATTGCTTCATCAAACTAGTTAGAAACGAATAATATATGCTTGAAAAATGAGTCGAAACACTAATATTTTACTTGAATTACGTGAAAAGTAATTTAAAAGTGGTTTTTTACCTCTCATTTTACCATTTCATTTTAACTTTGGTTTGTTGGAGCTTGGAGGTGCTTTCCCCATTGATTTTCACTAGCTTATTCTAGGAGATTCTGTGGACGATTCTCGGCGCCGTCTGGACCAGGTAGGAGATAAACTTGAGCTCTTCAGTTTCATCCTTTCCTTTTTGAATTCTGAGCATGTTTTCTAGTTTCTCTAAGCCTCTGGGGTTTGAAAAACTTGCCCTGGCTCCATCGCACCTCTTCTATATCGAAAGGTGCAATGCATGTTGGCTTGGCCATTAGCTAGTTAGCATGCATCCCACCCAAAACACTGTTGGGGGTGCGATGGGCGCAAAGATTAAAATTTATGCATAGTTTTTCATGGAAATTTTTGTCTGTTTTTCACCAAATCAGGATCCTGACTCTTCTCTTATTTGTTTCAGAGATTCATTGGGGCAAAATTCCTATTACATGGTGAGAAAGTGAGCATGAAGAAGAGGACATGCTTGCTTTACATGATCTGGTTACGGTAAATGCACTGCAGAACTGTGGCCGGTTCAAGCTTTTCTGCATCTCTATCATGAGGCAACAAATCAACTTGTTGCAATATTTTCTCGATGCATGGGATCCTACCACCCAGGTGTTCCAGATTAGGGGCAAGTCCATCCCTTTGACTATCGTGATCATCTATTTTTTGACCGGCGTATCGAGGCGGGGTGCCCCTATCTCATTATCAGTTTCAACCTGTGGGGGTGAATCTGTGAGAGATTACATTCGCAGGTATTGCAGAGAGGGATCTCAGCCGAGTAAGGATGGCAAGATCAATATCCGAGATGTCACTGACAGGTCCTTGAGGACCATTCTATTCACTTTTGCTAGACTGGCTGGTAGTGCGGCTCTTTATGTGGCCAACAGGTCTTTTATGCAGTACACCTTGGAATGCCTTGAACCAAAGGTGTTCAACTGGTGTGATGAAGTGCTCTCTCTGATGAAAGAACAACTGACCAAGGTGAAAAATGAAATATTGAAGAACTTTGGATATGGTTCTATCTTGACTGCTTTCGCCTTGGAAAAGATCTCGCTGATGCAGCCGCAGTATGTTTCACTTGGTTTACCTCCACCGACTGAGCCACGGATGCAGAGATGGGACGACCTTATGGCCAGACATGCTGGTCAGTCTCAGGCTTCCTTTTCTAGTATTTTCTTTGAGTGGTTCAACTGTCAGGAGATGGTTTTTTCCGAGTATCCATATGCTGTTATGGATTTCCGGGGTGACTCGGATTTGGTACTACCGGCTGGCGAGCAGTGGGGTGTCATCGGTAAATTCTTTGACCGTATCTTTGTTTATCATTTCTCTTTATAATGTTCTTATGCTTTCTTCTATCAGTACTAATCAAAACTCATGTGCTCATGCATATGTTGGACCAGTTCGGCCAGTAGTACGCCTAAGAGTGCCCGCTGCCGCTCCAGCAGGATAGGTTGTGGGAAGGGCTATCCTTCATGACCTTGATGTGGTTGAGACTTTTTCAGCATTGCAGGATCAGGTCGAAGGCCTCACTCTTGGTATTCCGGATGTGAGGACTGACAAGTGGCCTCTGAGGTTGCAACGACATACTACCGGCGTGCCGAGTCAATGGACTAGGCTTTTACGCATGATTGCATATGCGGTGACTTGTTATCACCAGCATCATTAGACTAGGGTGCCCCCTAGAGTTTTTAGTTTTGGGTCATTTGACCAATTTTGTCTTGGTTACAGAACATTATATGCAAACCATAAACAGTTATATATATATTTTAGAGTTTTAGAGTTTTATTTTGGTTAAGTTACATGATCCTGATGCAAATATTGATGAAATGCTTCTTTTTATAAATGTTGCAAATGTCTATCTAACACATAATTTGCCAATGAGTCTATTAATGTGTTTAAGTTTCTGGAAATATGTTGATATTGAATAAAATCAAATTGCCTTTCCAAAATCTTGACCCTTAGGAACATGCGACAGATAGTTGGATTTTGTGTGGAGTAGATACCAGTGAGTTGTAGGATGACGAGTTGTGAGTCTGGCCTGACGAGAAGTCAGCTTATGCCATGTGTGATGGCATCAGAGAGAATTTCTATCAACATGCTATATTCAGCGATGTTATTTGTTGACCAACCAATACATACCCCTCTGAAACTTACTAACTCGCCGCTTGGATCAAAAAATGGCCCAGGCTGCAGAAGATAGGTTCCGCAAACTACGAATTGCTCCGTCGGCATATCCAACAAAAGATTCCAATAGGTTCGACATGTACAAAAAATGTAAAAAGTGGATTACTTGACCAAAACAATTACCCTTAGTGAAAACAAAAATGTAACAAAAGCATATTGGTTACTACACTGAATCATGCGTAGTAACGCTTAAGGTACAACCCGTTACGAGGTTACGCCAGTGGAATCCCATCATAATCCATTAACTCGTAGGCTCCTTTTGCTAATACATGCTTAACAATATAGGGGCCCATCCACAAAGACTTGAATTTACCTGCTCCCAATTTATCAGATTCCTGGTCGTAAATTAAGACCAAGACACCTTTTGAGAAGACACGGGGTTTGACATTTTTGTCGAACTGCGCCTTGACTTGTTTCTTATGGGCTTCATTAGCCAAAGCGGCATCACGATAGGTTTCATCCAATTGGATTAGTTCCAAGAAACGAGCCTCCTCTTCTGAGGTTCCAGGGAGAAGGTCGACTGCGAGTTTGAGGGACGAGATTTCACACTGAACTGGTAAGATTACTTCTAGGCCATACACCAGTTGAAAAGGTGTAAACCCAGTTGCATTCCTTACCGATGTTTGGTATACCCACAAGGCTGAGTACAAGATCAGGTGCCAACTCCTTTTGTGGACTCCAATCATCCTTTGCAGCATCCGCTTCAGGACTTTGTTGATTGCTTCAACTTGTCCATTGGCCTGCGGGTAATATGGAGTAGAGCTGTCGTGGAACAACCCCAATTTTGTAGCCAATTTGACCATCTTGTGATTGCGAAAATTCACTCCATGATCTGTGACTATGGCCTGTGGAACGCCGAATCTGGTGACTACATGATTGAAAAAGAAAAGGCAAGTTGTTTCACCGGTGTTATCTAATGTAGGCATCGCCTTGGCCCATTTGGTAAAATAGTCTACTGCGACTATGATATACCCATGCCCCCCAGTCGAGGTGGGGTTACATGTCATGAAATCAATGCCCCATTTGGCGAATGGCCCAACAAAAACTATCGGTTGCAGGGGTGCGGGTGGTTTTCTGGTTTTGCTATCGAAAATTTGACATGCATGGCAACTTCTAACTGCGGTTATGCAATCTTTGAACATTGTTGGCCAGAAGTATCCTGCTGTTGATGCCCCGAAATTCGTTGCAACAACATCGAGGAAACCACCCGGTCTGGAACTTAGTGCAGCTCCTTTTCCGTTTGGAATAGTGGCTCCGACTGGGGATAACGGGACCAGTTTCCCAAAGATTATAAGTAAACGGGATGGATGGATGATTTAAGATATGAAATGATAATAAACAAATAACTAAACTATGAAAGAAATATAAAGACTATAAGCTAATCCCGGGACTTATCAATTCAGACAGTACAGCGTTTGATATCCTATGCTTAATGACAGGCATATAGATGACACTAACAGCAAGCATAGATGTTTAATCATTTGAGATTGCTCTGCGTAAGTAGTTACGCAGAGCTATAATAGCGAATTACTGCACTCAGTCATTTATATCATTGATACATACATGAGTTAAAGATAACAAATCACAAAACATTCAATAGTGATATGAAATGCAGACTTGTTGTTATATTACATACATGTATTCAACAATAGCAAAGTAATAACACAGCAATTCATATAACTGAAAAGAGAACAGATACAGATAATAGTACCATGCAAGCTGTTTGATCAATCCAATATATTAATCGCTATGTCGCGGTACTTCCTTCCAACCAGAAAGCATTCCAAGCAAACGACAATAGTGCACAATTTACTTAAATAGCATTCCAAGTAAAATTAAGGACCAGTGGTCGAGTTTGAAAAAGAATATAGACTGAAGCACAATAGTGCAAACTTCAGCCTTTAAGTCTTTTACAAAATTTTTACGACCCTTTCCAAAACAATGAAAGGGTCTATAAATACTATGCTAATCTAACTATTAAAATATCTAAAAAAACTGAAAAACTAAGAAATCGGCATCAGCAAATATCATTTTGCATTTTGGGTGATTCGGCAGTCGGCGGCGATGCTTTAGTCAGCTGTCTCTTTGCCTTTACTCTTTCGCTGACATATCGCCAGCATTGGCTCTACTTCTGGTGGAGTATTGAGGCGAGAAGTCAGCTGTGCATCATATGTGGCATCTTGGAAATCGGCAATCAGGTACCGGAGAGCATCTGTTAGGCAGTTGAGGGCCGACCTTTGAGAATGTGGTTTAATCAAGAAAAGCCAGTATGCGTCGGCAGTCAAGGTATTTACTCCAGCAATTAACCGCCTTTGTGTTTCAAGCTCAGGATAATTCCTATGCTCCAGCATATTTGCGGTTGTTATGTTTCCAGGTGTACATTGTGAAATCATGTTTGCCAAATACAATGTATCATTGACTAAATTGATCATGTTTTTGGAAATTGTTTTGCACCTGGATGCTGCCCTCTCTGCCTTCATTACCTGTGTTTCCCATTCCATAAAAAGTATGTTCTTGTAAGTTACACTGATTCGGGCTAAATTAGCAGCTTGCCCTTCTGGAGTATCTTGCCATTCAATATACTCTATTATGTCATCTTCGGCCTGATCCAAGTTAGTTCTGGCTTTCTCGATTTGTTCACATATTGCTGTAGATATATCACAGAGTGTCTCAGCTTCAACTAGTTGTTGGCACAAAAGTCTGGTCTGAGATATCAAAGCGCCGTTTATCAGAGTTGCCTCTGTTCTGAAATCATCAATACTCTTGGCACCTTTGATACCTTCAAGCTGTGCTGAGAGCTGAACTATTTGATCCTCTTTAGATTTCATTAACAGCTCATTCGATGCCTCCAACTGGGATAATGCTTCTGACAATTCTTGTGCTCTTTTGTCATTTTGGTCTATCCTCAGCTTCTCAATTTGCTGGGTTAACAAATGATTGTCTTGTTGTAGAGCCAGCAATTGTTCTTCTGCCTGTGTTGCCTTATTCTTTGCCTCTATCACCTCTGCTTGCAATGCATAAACTTCATGTTCTTTAGTCTTCAAAAGAAGACTCACTTCGGATGCTTTGTCAATGGTTGCCGCTGAATAAGCTCCTGCAAATTGCGACAGCTTTGTCAAATCTTCAGAGGGACTTAATTCTCCCTTCCAGACAACATTGCCCGTAACTGTTTGCTCATCTGAAACAGAAGGTTGATCAAGCCTTCGCCTCTTCCTTGAGCGTCTTACAACGGCTCTATGCTTAGGGCTGTAGAAAATGTCTAGAGGAGGAATTTCCTCTACCTGAAGATCAACTAGGTCAGATGGATTCTGAGTAACTTCCTCAATGTTCTATACTGTGGGTGGGCCGCTGGTTCCTTCAAGAACCGGAGAGATAGTAGTATCGGGAGTCTTTAAGACATCTGAGTCCTTGGAGGCTTCCTTACCATTTATAATGGAATCAAATTGATTCCATTCCTTAATCAATTCAGTATCAACAGGGATTTGCTTACTCTGTTCTTTTTCTTTCTCAATCCTCTGTTGTTCTTCGAACGCCTCCCGCTGTTGCTCCTCTTGTATTCTCCGTTGCTGTTCTTCCAATTCCTTTTTCTGTCTATCTTCTAGTTCTTTCTTCTCTTTTTCTTCTTCCTCTCTTTTTCTCTGTTCTTCCTGCTCCCTTTGCCTTCTTTGCTCTTCTTCAATTCGTGCCTCTTGCTGGCGATCTTCCTGCAGCTTGTTTTGCATTTCCTCCTGTTCTCTAATGGTAACGGGAGGCAAATTTACTTCCGGCTGATCAGGCTCGCTTGAGGATGAAGTTGGAGTCATGGATAATAAATCTAGAGGCAAAGTTTGCAACCTTTGCTTTCTAAGTTTATTAAATTCAGCTAATTCAACATCTTCATATCTCATTGCAGCAAGTTGTCTGACTTGGCTTAATGAATCGGCACCCATGAACAAGTCGTCAAATAGGTCCTCTTGATGGACGACCTTTGTCAGCTTAGCTTGTTCTAAGGCAATGAAAGCTGTCTTTTTTGGGTCATAGAGTCTGTTTGGGATGGAAGCTAGAGATACTTTTTGGAGTTTCGCTGTCTCCTTTTCTGCATGCTTATAATTTAGCAGCGTAAAAACTCCAATCCTTATGGGAAAAGATGGCCATCCTTTCTTCTTCTCTTCTTTGAGGGTTTGTGTTACACCCTCAGACATGATTTGATAGGAGATTTCTCGGGCTAGCAATTTGTCTGGCATGTACAAAGGAAGGACATGTGGCCTAGCCTTGCTTCCAAAAACTCTGATATAGGAAAAACATTCTTCGCCGAACCAATGGGCTACGGCTGGTAAGTCAAAAGAGGCTTCATAAGAAATTCTAGGGATAGGTCTGTCAAAGATAGAATAGTGAACGGGAACCATAAAACCATTGCAGATTTGATATAAATGGTCTTTATGAGAAGGTTTCCACAATTTGCGATGATACAAATGAATAGGTGTTGGGTCATGGGTTGTCCATCTCCAACCAAGGACAGGAAATTCAGAATTAAAACAAAGAGTGTCCATAATGTAGGCAGAGTAATAGAAGGGGGGAATTTTTCTTTCGGTGACTCTGGTTTTGGCCCTAAAGTCACGAATAGCTAAGACCACCTTATCAGACAGGATAGTGGCCCAGTCCATGATTATACTATTGACGGCCGCATCCATTAAAGGAACCATATCAACATGGATATTTGCAGAATCATGATATCCCCACAATCTACACATCATAATTCCAGCATAACAGTAAGGTGAAGCCAAAGAAGCATTGGAATACTTACCCGACATATCTTGCTTATGTTTTGCTGGATTTTGCCTCCAATCTCGGAGAAGTTTGGATGGTGATTCATTTTCTCTGGAGAATTTCTCCACAAAGGCTCTGGTATAGGATTGCTCGGGATTGGGCAAATGATACATACGTCTTAAGTCGTCAGGCTTGAGAGAACCGAAAATCCTTCCATCCTTAGTATGAAAGGTTCTATTGGTAAGAGTAATCTCTTCAATTTCCCAGCGTACTACATCAGTATAAGGCAAGACTTGTTCTCTGGCTGCTATTCTGTGCAGAAATGAGTCAGCCAAATCCTTAAGAGTTGCCTCAGACTTTCTAAGTTCATCAACACTTGCCTCCGTTACTGTCGCCTCTGGTTGTTCTCCTTCTAGCAAATTGTATGTCCCTTGCCATGTAGTACCAGTAAGACCAGTGCATGTAGTGTCTGAGATCAGGCCTTTCCTCGAAACTGTAGCAGCTTGGCCTGAGACAGGTGTTGCTGTAGAACCTGCCACCTTCTTGAACTTCTTTCCCATCATGTTCAGACTTCTCTCGTCAATTGAATTCTACACAAAGGCAAGAGAAATCGTAACAAAGAAATAACAATGACACTCCATAACGGGATAGATATATTATTTGAAGCGTGGCGAGATTATTTCCAAAAGAGGCTGCGGATCTAATGATTTGAGAAGGCACCGTATATGCAATGATGATGATTTTACAGTCTGCAGCTCCATAAATGACCATTACTTAAGTTATTAAACCGAATGACCCCTTAAAGCGTGCAATAGATTTCTTCAAAGGTCTAATCGTAATTGCTCGTTAATCCGAAGGGGCAAAGCTTTAAATACGCATGCATTACCTTATCCCTTCACTTAACGGCATTTTGAAATTTGTGCTTTTGTCAAATCGAGTTTAAATATAACTTTAATGCTTTGAAATAATCATCTTTTGGAACTGAGGTCATCAGTAAGTGTCATCATATCGCATCGAAGTGTGTGTAGCGTTATCGCTTGGGGAAGATCTTTAGCGAACGCCGATTGCGATATCGCATTCGGCGTGCGAACATAACTCATGAACGAGTGTCATTTGAGTTAGCGAATGCCGATAGCGATATCGCATCGGGGAGAAGATATAAATGCCTTATGAAAATGCGTAAGATTGTGCCGACTGGCGATATGTGATATCGCATCGGGTAAAAGCTTTTAAAACAATCTTCACAAAGCATAGCGCCAATAATTGATCGCCGATATCGCGTCGCATCGGGGAAAAGGTGTGTACCTTTTTATGTGTGCATTGGCTATTGCCGATGGCCGATAGCGATATCGCATCGGGAAAAACCAAGATGGCAACCGAACTTGCGATTACTTTTGTGGACTTAACCAAAAAATGCTTATCATTTGTTCAACAAGGGTTTTATGCATAAATTCATTTGATTATCATACCTTATTTGAACAAGTTTTCTAATGCCAATTAAAATTTTTAAAAGGGACCCATTTCATATGTAAATTGTTTGTGGTAAAAATGTTATGAAATGGGGGGTTGTTGTAGGGCACAACAATTGGCGATTCGCTAGCAGAAGCAGTTATCTCTGAGCTAACAATTATATTTACACTTTCTCAAATAGAATCTTTATAAAAGAAAGGAAATTTCTAATATAACTAGATGTCTATTGATTCTAAATAAAACAGGTTTCTTCATTTAACTTCCTCTTTTTATAAATGCACTTTGAGTATTAAAATAAGTCCTTACTGGTTTATAAAGATAAAAATAGAATACCTTTCCACATCAGCTTTTAAAATAAACTCCTCTGTCACAGGTAGAGCCTCTGCTGCCAGCAAACATTCATAGTCTCGGCAGGGTTACCTTTTAACCATATTGTTGTCCATTGTTCCATTCACCTTAGAGTGTGATCAAACAGAATGAATTCAAAAGATATTTTCATATTTTTTTTGAATTTCAATTTCTTTTTGCTTAAGATAAAGCCATTGTCCTGGTTTGGTGGCCAGATAGATGACAATGCCATTCACGGGTAGTAATTAAACTGAACAAGCTAGCTCGTGATGAGACCCCTTGTCTTGAGATTTCAAGCCATTACCCTGTTTGATATGCAGTTTTGGTAATGTCAGTTGAATTATTTTCCTATGAACATGGTAAGTAGGCTTGTGATAAGACCTCTTATCTTTAATCTTTTATATTTTAGAATTACACTCTGAGTAATCAAAAACTGTCGGTGAATGGGATGAACAATTATCTTCTTAAGGATAATGGATGACAGGTTTAAGAGTTGAAGATGCTGAAGATGAATTAGCTCATATTTTCATATAGATAACCTTTGGAGACTAATTTCAAAGACCCAAGATGACTCATAGAACTTTGTTCAGAGAGAAGTTTACAAAGGTAAGTCTGTAATGTTCAGAATAAAAAGATATCTAATTTCCTAGAAATGATCTTACTCGGTTCAGGACGCTATTTTTCAAAAGTAAAAACCAATATTGTCATGGCGAGACAACTTTTATTTACAGCGAAAGGTCAATGGGAAAGTCCCACATTCTTATTCCTACAAATCCTACAAACTATGTAAAACTAACAAGCTACAAAGAGAAGGGGTTACCTCCTCAGTTAAAGAATTTCTTCAGAATTAGACCATTGACAGGGAGGGAATCCCTCACCCCTGATAGATTTTGCAGAATGAACGTGGAATGGCCTACTTTTTCACAGATCTGAAATGGTCCTAGCCACATTTTTTGAAATTTGGAATGTTTACCTTTATCTTCGTGGGCTTTGTCCCATTTCAGGACTAAATCTCCGACTTGAAACTGTCTAGGGCTAGATGAAGCTAGATCAAAAGCTGATTTAATGACTTGCTGATGTCTTGCATGTGTAACCTTGGCTTTATCCCTTTCTTCTTCAAGTTTGAGGATTTGATCATGTCTAAACTGTATAGAAGAAGAAGGAGTTTCATCTATAAATTGCACTAGGGCTAAAGATGGGAGAAGAAGGTTGGTTGGTACGACTGCTTCTTTTCCATAAACAAGATTAAACGGAGAAGTCCCTATGGAAGCTTTCTGTGTAATCCTATCGGCCCATAATGCAAAAACCAAGGATTTATGCCAGTTCTTATGATTCTCTTCAATTGTTCGCTTAATGATTTTGATCAAATTTTTGTTAGTTGATTCTGCTAAGCCATTGCCCTGGGGGTAATAGTTGGCAGAATACTTTAATTTGAATCCTCTTTTGATAGCGAAATCAATCATTGCATTGCCTGAGAAATAAGAAGCATTATCAAAAACAAGAGCGTTTGGGACACCAAACCTGGTTACGATGAACTGATCTATAAATTCGATGATTGCTTCCGAGTTTGTCGTCTTCAATGGAACTGCTTCTACCCACTTTGTAAAGTAATCAGTTGCTGTAAGGATATACTTGTGTTGCTTGGAAGATGAAGGATTAATTTCACCAATAATGTCCAATCCCCATTGTTCAAACGGTTGTTCAATGTTGATTGGTTGTAAAGGGAAAGCTGGCTTTTGTTGTCTTCCACTGGCAGTTTGACACTTAATGCATTTCCTTACATGTTCATGAGCGTCCTTAAACAAAGTAGGCCAGTAATATCCAGCATGAATGACTTTATGAGCTGTTGTATCAGCTCCAAAATGTCCTCCTGCCGGTCCATCGTGTAGCTCCTGTAAAACCTTTTGAGCTTCAGGTTTCTCAAGGAATCTTAGTAATACAGAATCATAATTTCTCCTGAAGAGCACATCATTAATAAGAGAAAAACTTTTAGCTTTCAATCTAATGGCTCTCTTGTTTTTGTAGGACAAATTGGTAGGTGCATAACCATTCTTTAAATAAAAGATTAGATCTGAATATTGAGATTCGGAATCTGGTATACTTAGCTGATTAACTTCTTGGTTTTGCTCTGTATCACCTGATTCGGGAATGTTTGATGCTCCTGCTAAGATCCTGCAAAAACCTTGACCTTTAACAAATTTTGCTGGCTTTATTTCTAGATCATATTCTTGGAGGGCTGCGACCCAATTTGCCCTCTTTTCTCCCAATTCTTTTTGGATTAATAGTTGCCTAACTGCTGAGAAAGGAACTATTACTTTAGTATGGGTTTTAATAAGAAAGGGTCGATAATGTTTGACCGCTTTAAAAACAGCAAAAGCTTGTTTCTCAATTTCTGAATAATTCAATTCGGCGCCTTGAAAGTTTGAACTGAAGAATGAAATGGGCGCTTCTAAATTGTCATCATTCAACTGTGTGAGTACTGCTGCGTAAGATAAGTCAGAGGCAATAGTATACAATGTAAAATGATTAGAAAGGTTCGGAGTATTCAGAGCTGGGACATTGACTATGGATTGCTTAATATCATTAAAAGCTTGCTTTTCTTCTGATCCCCATCTGAAGGTTGAATTCTTTTTAATCATCTTTTGGAGTGGTAGTACAATCTGTGAAAAATCTGGAACAAATCGCTTAACGAAATTAATTTGTCCTAAAAACGACTGCATCGATTTTTTGTTGTGTGGAAAAGGAATTTCAGAAATTTCTTTGATTCGCTCAGGATCTACATAAATGCCATCCTTAGATACAATAAACCCTAAGAGCTTGCCCTGGTTGAGAGCGAAAAAAGACTTTTTTGGGTTAAGAGAGATACCATATGTTTTGCATCGTTGAAAAATCTGATTTAAATCATGCAAGTGATTATATCTCTTTTTAGAATATACAGTAATGTCGTCGAGGTAGACAACTACTGTTCTGTTAATTAACCCTCTAAAGGCTGTATCCATAGCTCTTTGAAATGTCGCTCCTGCATTTATGAGTCCGAAAGGCATCTTTTGGTATGCGTAAGTTCCCCATTTAGTTCTGAATGTAGTTTTTAATTGGTCATCAGGATGAACCAAGACTTGATTGTATCCTGAGAAACCATCAAGAAAAGACATTAATTCAGATCCTGCTACCGATTGAAGAATTTGCTCCATGGTAGGGAGAGGGAAGTTATCTTTTAAGCTTGCCTTATTTAAATTTCTGAAATCAATACAGATTCTGATGTCGCCGTTTTTCTTCCTGACGGGTACCATATTGGAGACCCAGTTTGAGTGTCGGACAGGAAAGATAATTTTAGCTTTTAAAAGCTTATTAAGTTCCGACTTTATCTGGCTTTCCAAATTTGGATGGATTTTCCTTAACTTCTGCTGGATGGGTTTTTGATCGGGAAGCATAGGAATAGTGTGTTGTATGATAGATGTATCATACGTTTTGAGATCATCATACTTCCAAGCAAAAACTCGTTTCTTTTTTCTCAAAAGTTTGATAAATGCTTCCTTTTCTTGTGTAGAAAGTCCTAATCCTAAATTTATATTTTGAGGAGTTTGAGCTGTTCCCAAATTAATCAATTCAAACCTAAGAGTAGAGCTCTGGAGTTTAGCATTAATTACAGGTTTAAACCTATCTTTAATGTCATAGAGGTCTTCAAGCTTTACCACAGGCTTAGGAATAACGTTATCTTGAGATGTTTGCTTCATTTGAGAATCATGCTCATCCTCTTCAATAACTTGATTGTCATAGGACTTTTCAGAAGTTAAAAATTGTAAGATATCCTCGTCATGGTTGAAAACCCTCCAGTTAGTGATGTTATCAGGAACTGAAGGTCTAAAAATTAACTCTACAAAAAATCTATCAAGACTATAGTCCTCGGAAGGGAGGAGCTTGGAAGCTACGTTGGCTAGTAAATCAGCTGCTGAATTTTGCGATCTTGGGATTGAAGAAATATTGAATGCTGAGAAATGTGAAGTGAGATCTTGCACTAGCGTTTGATAATGCTTAAGGTGACTTGAGAGGCAGTGAATTGTATTCCTTACCTGTTTTACAATGATCTCACTATCGCCGAATACTTTTAAATATTGGACTTTAAGTTCAATTGCCTTATATAATCCCTGCAGTAGTGCTTCGTATTCAGTTGTATTGTTAGTGCATTCAAATTCTAATCTACAGGAAAGCATTGTCTTTTCGCCTTTTGGACTAACCAAAATGCAACCTGCTCCTGAGCCCTCGCTGGACTTAGAGCCATCAAAATACAGAGACCAAAATAAAGGAGAATCAAAAATATTTACATCCTTTTGATCTACATTAAAGCATTTGGATAAATTTGATTGTGAAAAATTTTCTACTTGAGATGTACAATGGTTAACTTGAAAAGGGGAAGATTGGGCAACAAAGTTGCCAAAGAATGATTGTGAAGAATAATTTCCCAAAATGTTATTGTTGAAAGCCACCGGCTGGTTTTCTTGTTCGAAATCGGTTACTGTATGGGTCATATGCTTCTCACGGTCGATCCTTATTTGATTTGGCTTACCCTTGTAGGGGAGCCACATATGTGACCAATCCGTGGAAATGTATCCATGCAGTTTCTCAGACCAATCTCTGCTCAGAATTAAACCGTAGAATTCAGGTATATCGGCTATCAAAATGTCTATTCTTTGCACTATTCTCGGATCAGCAGACAACCTGATAGTCACGGAATTAATCTCTCCTATGACCTGTACTTTGGTTCTGTCTAACTGTACAATGTGGATAGCTGACTTCTGGGGTTCTATGTTCAGTTTAGAACAAACTGAAGCTGGCATAATATTAGATGAAGCCCCTGAATCAATTAAACAGTTATGCAGATTTCGATTATAGATTTCATAGGTGAGCAAGAAAGGTGGGGTATGAGAATTGGATTTATCTCCAATTAGAACCGAATCGGTAGCCTCGACCATATCTGGAGGGGGTTGTCCTGAATCATTAGCAGCTTTTGAACTAGGAAGAGGGGAAGAGGGAATAGCGTTAAATTCCCTTAGGAGCAATTGTTGCTGATGTTTTAATTTACCTAGTTCAAACATGGTTATGTTTGCTTTGGTCTTTTTCATGTCATCGACAATATTATACTCCATATGGTCAGATACCACTAGTGTTTTGGATGTTGAAGGAGAATTAGAAATTGGAGGCTGGTTTTGAGGAACTGCTACCGGAGATTTCTTCGGGAGAACTTTTTCTTTTGGTATGGCAGCACCTGCACTCCTCTTCTTTGTAGTTGTTTGAGTAGGTTCAGAAGCAATTTTACTTCTTGTAGTAACAGGAAAAGCTTCTTCTTGGTTCTCAGTGTCAGAATTTGGGAGTATGAAATCCCACATACCATGGCACTCAACTACTTCTTCTTCATCATCTGTTTGTGAGGTTGATTCCTCTTCTTCATCTTCTTGTTCAGAATCTGCATTAGATATAACATTGGGTGGCTTTGTTTCCGTTTTCTTAAAAGTTCTAAACGGTCTTTTGGTTGAAGTTTCAGCCACCTGTTTCTTAATTTCAATCATTTCGTTAGACAATGTTTTGAGGACCTTTTGTAAACCCTCCATGTCATATGGGTCTTTTGGGGTTTTCTTTTTGGAATCTTCTTTAAATGAAACTTTTTTGGATTTTCTATCCTCCAAAACTGCTTTCTTTTCTAGGGCATTTATTCGTTTTTCAACGGCAAGTGCTTCTTTCATATTCTCAGCTAAGGTAGGTTTGCCAGCCCTGTCAACAAAAATGGCTATGTTGGAAGGGAGGGCAGTGATGTACCATTCGCTTCTGATTTGCTCACTTGGCTTAGAAGCAGTGGGGATTTTATTTAAGAGTTTATTGAATCGGGCATTAAACTCTTTTACTGGTTCTTTATGTTCTATTCTCAAATTGGAGAGGTCGTTTATTAAAGTCGCCAGAGACCTATCATCTCCATATTTGATAAGGAATTTCTCTTGGCATATAGCCCAGCTATCAATAGAACCAGAAGGTAATGAGAAGTACCAGGATCCTGCTGATCCTTGCAGAGTATAAGGGAAAAGTCTTACAACAACGTCTTGTTCTGTCACTCCTTTTAGATTAAAATCTAGCATGAAGTTGTTAATATGTTCTTCAGCTTGAGTCCCGTTATCTGGATTGAATTTAGGCAACCACTTTTCTGGGGCATCAGGCAGATCATGTAATGGTCCGGGCATGTTGACTGCACCAGGTGTAGTCCATGGATTTGCCATTGTGCTGGGGATAATGGTTGTTAACACTGATGGGGTTCCAGATGACTGAGGAGAAGAAATTGTTGAAGAGTGAGAAGTTTGAGATGCTGTAGGACTTATTCCTTGAGAAACAACAATGTGTAACGAAGGAGTGGATGGTTGGCTTCGCAGGGGAGGAGTGGAAATGGAGGATATGGAAGAAAGATTTTCACTATCCGAAACTTCAGTAATCTTCTTGGCCTTTTTCCTTTTTGGTAAAGGAAACTCGGTGGGTTCAATACCAAGTTTCTCACTTTGAAGTCTGGTAAGTGGATGAGATAAGCTTAACTGCGAAGTCGCACTGCCTTGTGATACTTCAGATTTCTGAGGCGAAATCGAGAAGCTCTGAAGTTTGTGGATAAGAGACTGAACTTCAGGGGATTCAAGACTTAAATGTTCTGAAATATGTTGGGTGTGAGCAGTGGAAGTTGATTCTTCCTTTTCTTGATCATATGCTGGAGAACCAACATGCGATTGAGAAGGAGAAGAAGTTTTGGAGGGGGAATTACTCTTAGAATGGTTTGTGGTCCTAGGCCTACTTGCCATTCACAGTTGATAGCCCTCCTTCTAGCGCCAAAAATGTTGATGCCCCGAAATTCGTTGCAACAACATCGGGGAAACCACCCGGTCTGGAACTTAGTGCAGCTCCTTTTCCGTTTGGAATAGTGGCTCCGACTGGGGATAACGGGACCAGTTTCCCAAAGATTATAAGTAAACGGGATGGATGGATGATTTAAGATATGAAATGATAATAAACAAATAACTAAACTATGAAAGAAATATAAAGACTATAAGCTAATCCCGGGACTTATCAATTCAGACAGTACAGCGTTTGATATCCTATGCTTAATGACAGGCATATAGATGACACTAACAGCAAGCATAGATGTTTAATCATTTGAGATTGCTCTGCGTAAGTAGTTACGCAGAGCTATAATAGCGAATTACTGCACTCAGTCATTTATATCATTGATACGTACATGAGTTAAAGATAACAAATCACAAAACAATCAATAGTGATATGAAATGCAGACTTGTTGTTATATTACATACATGTATTCAACAATAGCAAAGTAATAACACAGCAATTCATATAACTGGAAAGAGAACAGATACAGATAATAGTACCATGCAAGCTGTTTGATCAATCCAATATATTAATCGCTATGTCGCGGTCCTTCCTTCCAACCAGAAAGCATTCCAAGAAAACGACAATAGTGCACAATTTACTTAAATAGCATTCCAAGTAAAATTAAGGACCAGTGGTCGAGTTTCAAAAAGAATATAGACTGAAGCACAATAGTGCAAACTTCAGCCTTTAAGTCTTTTACAAAATTTTTACGACCCTTTCCAAAACAATGAAAGGGTCTATAAATACTATGCTAATCTAACTATTAAAATATCTAAAAAAACTGAAAAACTAAGAAATCGGCATCAGCAAATATCATTTTGCATTTTGGGTGATTCGGCAGTCGGCGGCGATGCTTTAGTCAGCTGTCTCTTTGCCTTTACTCTTTCGCTGACATATCGCCAGCATTGGCTCTACTTCTGGTAGAGTATTGAGGTGAGAAGTCAGTTGTGCATCATATGTGGCATCTTGGAAATCGGCAATCAGGTATCGGAGAGCATCTGTTAGGCAGTTGAGGGCCGACCTTTGAGAATGTGGTTTAATCAAGAAAAGCCAGTATGCGTCGGCAGTCAAGGTATTTACTCCAGCAATTAACCGCCTTTGTGTTTCAAGCTCAGGATAATTCCTATGCTCCAGCATATTTGCGGTTGTTATGTTTCCAGGTGTACATTGTGAAATCATGTTTGCCAAATACAATGTATCATTGACTAAATTGATCATGTTTTTGGAAATTGTTTTGCACCTGGATGCTGCCCTCTCTGCCTTCATTACCTGTGTTTCCCATTCCATAAAAAGTATGTTCTTGTAAGTTACACTGATTCGGGCTAAATTAGCAGCTTGCCCTTCTAGAGTATCTTGCCATTCAATATATTCTATTATGTCATCTTCGGCCTGATCCAAGTTAGTTCTGGCTTTCTCGATCTGTTCACATATTGCTGTAGATATATCACAGAGTGTCTCAGCTTCAACTAGTTGTTGGCACAAAAGTCTGGTCTGAGATATCAAAGCGTCGTTTATCAGAGTTTCCTCTGTTTTGAAATCATCAATACTCTTGGCACCTTTGATACCTTCAAGCTGTGCTGAGAGCTGAACTATTTGATCCTCTTTAGATTTCATTAACAGCTCATTCGATGCCTCCAACTGGGATAATGCTTCTGACAATTCTTGTGCTCTTTTGTCATTTTGGTCTATCCTCAGCTTCTCAATTTGCTGGGTTAACAAATGATTGTCTTGTTGTAGAGCCAGCAATTGTTCTTCTGCCTGTGTTGCTTTATTCTTTGCCTCTATCACCTCTGCTTGCAATGCATAAACTTCATGTTCTTTAGTCTTCAAAAGAAGACTCACTTCGGATGCTTTGTCAATGGTTGCCGCTGAATAAGCTCCTGCAAATTGCGACAGCTTTGTCAAATCTTCAGAGGGACTTAATTCTCCCTTCCAGACAACATTGCCCGTAACTATTTGCTCATCTGAAACAGAAGGTTGATCAAGCCTTCGCCTCTTCCTTGAGCATCTTACAACGGCTCTATGCTTAGGGCTGTAGAAAATGTCTAGAGGAGGAATTTCCTCTACCTGAAGATCAACTAGGTCAGATGGATTCTGAGTAACTTCCTCAATGTTTTGTACTTTGGGTGGGCCGCTGGTTCCTTCAAGAACCGGAGAGATAGTAGTATCGGGAGTCTTTAAGACATCTGAGTCCTTGGAGGCTTCCTTACCATTTATAATGGAATCAAATTGATTCCATTCCTTAATCAATTCAGTATCAACAGGGATTTGCTTACTCTGTTCTTTTTCTTTCTCAATCCTCTGTTGTTCTTCGAACGCCTCCCGCTGTTGCTCCTCTTGTATTCTCCGTTGCTGTTCTTCCAATTCCTTTTTCTGTCTATCTTCTAGTTCTTTCTTCTCTTTTTCTTCTTCCTCTCTTTTTCTCTGTTCTTCCTGCTCCCTTTGCCTTCTTTGCTCTTCTTGCTCCCTTTGCCTTCTTTGCTCTTCTTCAATTCGTGCCTCTTGCTGGCGATCTGCCTGCAGCTTGTTTTGCATTTCCTCCTGTTCTCTAATGGTAACGGGAGGCAAATTTACTTCCGGCTGATCAGGCTCGCTTGAGGATGAAGTTGGAGTCATGGATAATAAATCTAGAGGCAAAGTTTGCAACCTTTGCTTTCTAAGTTTATTAAATTCAGCTAATTCAACATCTTCATATCTCATTGCAGCAAGTTGTCTGACTTGGCTTAATGAATCGGCACCCATGAACAAGTCGTCAAATAGGTCCTCTTGATGGACGACCTTTGTCAGCTTAGCTTGTTCTAAGGCAATGAAAGCTGTCTTTTTTGGGTCATAGAGTCTGTTTGGGATGGAAGCTAGAGATACTTTTTGGAGTTTCGCTGCTTCCTTTTCTGCATGCTTATAATTTAGCAGCGTAAAAACTCCAATCCTTATGGGAAAAGATGGCCATCCTTTCTTCTTCTCTTCTTTGAGGGTTTGTGTTACACCCTCAGACATGATTTGATAGGAGATTTCTCGGGCTAGCAATTTGTCTAGCATGTACAAAGGAAGGACATGTGGCCTAGCCTTGCTTCCAAAAACTCTGATATAGGAAAAACATTCTTCGCCGAACCAATGGGCTACGGCTGGTAAGTCAAAAGAGGCTTCATAAGAAATTCTAGGGATAGGTCTTTCAAAGATAGAATAGTGAACGGGAACCATAAAACCATTGCAGATTTGATATAAATGGTCTTTATGAGAAGGTTTCCACAATTTGCGATGATACAAATGAATAGGTGTTGGGTCATGGGTTGTCCATCTCCAACCAAGGACAGGAAATTCAGAATTAAAACAAAGAGTGTCCATAATGTAGGCAGAGTAATAGAAGGGGGAAATTTTTCTTTCCGTGACTCTGGTTTTGGCCCTAAAGTCACGAATAGCTAAGACCACCTTATCAGACAGGATAGTGGCCCAATCCATGATTATACTATTGACGGCCGCGTCCATTAAAGGAACCATATCAACATGGATATTTGCAGAATCATGATATCCCCACAATCTACACATCATAATTCCAGCATAACAGTAAGGTGAAGCCAAAGAAGCATTGGAATACTTACCCGACATATCTTGCTTATGTTTTGCTGGATTTTGCCTCCAATCTCGGAGAAGTTCGGATGGTGATTCATTTTCTCTGGCGAATTTCTCCACAAAGGCTCTGGTATAGGATTGCTCGGGATTGGGCAAATGATACATCCGTCTTAAGTCGTCAGGCTTGAGAGAACCGAAAATCCTTCCATCCTTAGTATGAAAGGTTCTATTGGTAAGAGTAATCTCTTCAATTGCCCAGCGTACTACATCAGTATAAGGCAAGACTTGTTCTCTGGCTGCTATTCTGTGCAGAAATGAGTCAGCCAAATCCTTAAGAGTTGCCTCAGACTTTCTAAGTTCATCAACACTTGCCTCCGTTACTGTCGCCTCTGGTTGTTCTCCTTCTAGCAAATTGTATGTCCCTTGCCATGTAGTACTAGTAAGACCAGTGCATGTAGTGTCTAAGATCAGGCCTTTCCT
This sequence comes from Pinus tabuliformis, assembly GCA_031772625.1. Classification (NCBI taxonomy): domain Eukaryota; kingdom Viridiplantae; phylum Streptophyta; class Pinopsida; order Pinales; family Pinaceae; genus Pinus; species Pinus tabuliformis. The sequence continues at coordinate 25,032,164 of CM062807.1, forward strand.
CGAAACTGTAGCAGCTTGGCCTGAGACAGGTGTTGCTGTAGAACGTGCCACCTTCTTGAACTTCTTTCCCATCATGTTCAGACTTCTCTCGTCAATTGAATTCTACACAAAGGCAGGAGAAATCGTAACAAAGAAATAACAATGACACTCCATAACGGGGTAGATATATTATTTGAAGCGTGGCGAGATTATTTCCAAAAGAGGCTGCGGATCTAATGATTTGAGAAGGCACCGTATATGCAATGATGATGATTTTACAGTCTGCAGCTCCATAAATGACCATTACTTAAGTTATTAAACCGAATGACCCCTTAAAGCGTGCAATAGATTTCTTCAAAGGTCTAATCGTAATTGCTCGTTAATCCGAAGGGGCAAAGCTTTAAATACGCATGCATTACCTTATCCCTTCACTTAACGGCATTTTGAAATTTGTGCTTTTGTCAAATCGAGTTTAAATATAACTTTAATGCTTTGAAATAATCATCTTTTGGAACTGAGGTCATCATTAAGCGTCATCATATCGCATCGAAGTGTGTGTAGCGTTATCGCTTGGGGAAGATCTTTAGCGAACGCCGATTGCGATATCGCATTCGGCGTGCGAACATAACTCATGAACGAGTGTCATTTGAGTTAGCGAATGCCGATAGCGAATGTCGATAGCGATATTGCATCGGGGAGAAGATATAAACGCCTTATGAAAATGCATAAGATTGTGCCGACTGGCGATATGCGATATCGCATCGGGTAAAAGCTTTTAAAACAATTTTCACAAGGCATAGCGCCGATAATTGATCGCCGATATCGCGTCGCATCGGGGAAAAGGTGTGTACCTTTTTTGTGTGTGCATTGGCTATTGCCGATGGCCGATAGCGATATCGCATCGGGAAAAACCAAGATGGCAACCGAACTTGCGATTACTTTTGTGGACTTAACCAAAAAATGCTTATCATTTGTTCAACAAGGGTTTTATGCATAAATTCATTTGATTATCATACCTTATTTGAACAAGTTTTCTAATGCCAATTAAAAATTTTAAAAGGGACCCATTTCATATGTAAATTGTTTGTGGTAAAAATGTTATGAAATGGGGGGTTGTTGTAGGGCACAACACCTGCTCGTAAAAAAATTTGCACCGTAGCATAACCAGATTGATGCCCCCCACACGTTCCTGAATGGCAATCATTTAGGACATTTTTGGCCTCCTCATGGGTGAGGCACCTCCTCAAAACTGTATCGACACCACGACGATAAAGTGTATCACCGACGATCATGTAGTCTTTTGATTGGAATCGAATACTTTTTTGTTCCGAGCGAGAGGTATTAGACCTATATTTTTGGGTTTGGAGATAGATGATTATATCTCCATACCACAGATTGCTTGATTCTCTAGTTTGCTTGGGACTAGCAGCTCTACATAGACACTAGATTTCCTGATAACAAAATGGCGACTCCACTGGGGAGCGAATAGATTGTTTGTTTGTATATATTTGTTTGCTTTATAAACTTACAAACGGAGCCTGAAGTCAAGCCAGCTAGCCTTCGAACTGCATTTGCTATGCAAGCGCAAAGTAGATCAATGTTGCTTCAACCTATCTCCGGGTTTTGTTTATGAACTAAACAATCGATTTACAAGCTCTCTAGTTGCCCTTGTGGTGGCTCTAGTAACCTCCTTAGATCTACCCCTGTGATTTATTTACTGATTACCACTTTCTCAGCCAAAATCCCTGAACTGTGCTGCAAACTGTGATCAAGAACTGGATCAAAAATCTCGCACTATACCATCGCACCCTCTCTTCAAGGATATCAATATGCATCGCACTTCCCGTGTGCTATAGGTGGGATGCATACTGGAATCCCTGTGTAACAGGTGCGCTGATCAGAAAAGGCTAATTTTGCCTTCAGACTTTGATTTTTTCACTCTTTTCATCTCTATTCAGGAGTTTTTCTGTCTGTAATCAGTATAACTCTGTTGGAAACCCCCTTCCTTGCCATTATTCCGCCTCCGTTGTGCAAAGAACTGTAAAAATTTTTATGTATTGTGAGCCATTTTCAGTTCTCTTTTACAAAGAAGTAGCATAATTGAACTGTCGTTTCTTGATATGGAAGTGTCACAAGTGTCGTTTTCAGTCATAGAAGAGAATCCGATTGTTCTTGATGGTCGATTACACTGTTACTCTTGTATTTTATTTGAATTAATAGTTTTTCAAGTGTCGAAAGAAAGTTTTCAATTACAAATCACAAAGTTTCGTCATTGTCTTCATTTTGTATTGAAAAGAAACTTGTTAGTAATGTCGCTTTGAAAAATAATTCAGATTTGCGCTTAGCTTTCTTTTTATCATTCACACATTAAGAAGGCTGAAAAAAATACATGCATGTGCATTTGCATTTAGATTGTTTGTTGGTTTGATTTAGGACGGTGCATATAGCGTGTGCTCTCTGCTCTATGTTGAAAGAATATTGTCTCTATTTCCTTAGTAGCTAGGATTTTCATTGCAAAAAGAAGATTAAACGATTGTTTATCATCTTAGCTTGCATTTTAGGAATTGTATATCTACATCACGCGGTGAACCTGAAAGGAAAATTTCTTAAGCAAGATCAACTGTAAAATAAATTTAATGAATCTAAAAATGCTTTGGAACCTAACGCACAACATTTAGAAGTCTAGGCTAGAGACATATTCCGGCGTCGTAAATCTTGGTAACTGTTGTTTTCATTGCTAGTTGGGTGATTCCTCCACTTTCAGACGATAAGTGCCAGTACAAACTTGTGCTCCCACATACCATCGAGTATATATTGGAAGACCACAATAGCCTTTATCCTTTATCCATAGGAAGTCATGTCTGCCACCCTATCGATCGCAATGCACTGAACACAACATTCGGGAAGATTGACTGCCGTATCGTAAAAATATTCTACAGTTTTTCAATTGGTTTGGTAATCCCTCTGTCTAGATTTCCAGAGTAGTCTCTTTTGTTCCTTTTCAGACTCCTTAAAGGAAAAGGTCCATCTGAGCACTTGTCACTTCAATCTCACTAAAAATCGAAGGCAAATAGAGTCATCTTTTGTTTTTTATCGACTCTTAAAAATTGAAAAAACAAGTTGTGTCAAAGCATCTAAAATTCATTTAATTCGGAAACATATTTTCCCTTGATTTTTAGTTGATCGAGTAATCCGCAATCGTGGAATAAAGTCAATTGAAACCCCGTCGTTCGCGGAGACTTACGATTCAATCGTCTTTGTCTCCAGAATCAAAACTGTTATGGACAAAGCGAACTCGTTTAACCGGTTCCAAATCCCCTAGTAAAGTTAGAACAAATGTTCCAACACCATCAGAGACTCTGGTTACTCCAAACATTTCTAGTATCCCTGCCTTTACAGAATAAGTTCCGCAGCCACCAAAGGACAGTAGAGCTGATCCTAGTGTGAAGGTAAACACTTGTATTACTGAACCAGCTCCATCTACAGCTGATTCGGAAGGTGTTATTCCCCAAACATCGGTCGCTACAGATTCTATACCTTCTTCGGCACCAGAAATATTTTACGGACCTGACGGTCTACCTCTTCCACCTGGTTTGATTGCTATAGAAGAGATTGTGGAGGATCCTCCATCTAGTACTTTATCGCAATTTGGAGTCGGGATCACCCTATATCCTTCTTCATCATAAATTAGTCTACCATTATCGGAAGCTCCTGTAGAATCGCTAGGAAATCTTTTGGATAGACTAGAAATGTCTGAACAACCGTCGACATCTAGGACTGTGTCATCCGACACAGCAATGGCAGAACTTCCTGTTGTCACTCCAACAATGTTCGCTGGCATACCATCTGTCCCAACTAGCTCTCAATCGCTAGATGGGGCCCACTCAGGGGCTATTTCGACAGTATGGTCCGTTCCTGTTTGTTCATTCGGAATAATATCCTGGAACTCTTACATTGAGTCTCAGCAAATTGACCCTTCACGGTGTCAATTTGAGCAGTTCGGTCCTCAAGGAAAAACAATTCCTTTGAGTACCGGATTACCGCCGTATGGGGGGCAATATACCCTTTCATTGTCTCCTCCGGGAGGAAAATCATACGAGAGTTCACAACAAAATTCTAGTTATGCTAGAATTACATCTAGCGGTTGGGTGCCAATACTGCCTCAACAACCAAGAGTTGTATACTCGATGCAACAATGTTTACCTATGTCTAATATACCAACTACATCGGCTATTGTGATGGTGTCACAAGTACAAGCATTGCCTGTTGTATGCCAACCTCAGGTTTCTCAGGTTGTAATGCAACAACCTCTTGTCCCTGTGACTCAACCACAATCGCCAACTAGTGGAATGACACAGGCCCAAACAGGTACAATTTCCCCTCATCTTGGTCAAACAGCCAGTATTGGACAAAAACACATGGCTTCACAACCATGGCTGGTGCAATATCAGCAACCGCAATTCCAACAAGTTTACCAAGGATCTGAGCAACAAACTTTGCAAATAATGGGCAGGCATATATTCAAAACGGTCAAAATCAACCATTCTACAATGGTTATGCCCATCAACCTTACCAAAGTTACCAGCATCAAATGCATTATGCTAGTATGCAAAGACCAACTGCACAGGCGATTCCATCTTATCCTCGGTATGCTTCGCCAAACCTGAATCAATAGTTACCCTTCGTGGCAACTTTAGAGTTACTGGATCTAAATCGGCTAACGAATGATCCAATTGCTTACGCCCCTTGGTGGCCAGCGATTCTGCATAAACTTCCGTTAGATATTCCTAAATTTAATGGAAATCCAGGTGAAGACCCGTCAAATCATGTGATGACCTTTCATCTGTGGTGTTCATCAAACACCTTAAATGACAATTCGATTAGGCTTCGCCTTTTTCAGAGAACGTTAACTGGTCTGGCAGCAAAATGGTATATCGAATTACCTAAAGCTTCATTTGATAACTTCAGTGCCCTAGCCACAACCTTTTTAACCCATTTTCAGTTACCCATAAGGAACGAAATGGGAACAGAACTTCTTACCAATTTCAAGCAAATGATAGGCACTCACATATCCGATCATATTCATGAGTGGCGACGTCATCATAGAATGGTAAAAACGTATGTTCCTGATCAGCTTTTAGTTGAATGGTTTATTAAGTCATTACTACCTTCCATTACATAAGATGTGGCAAAGGGAGGAGTCATCACTGAAGAGCAAGTTATTGCTCGTGCGCAATATTTAGACTTGATTTATACTCAGTCTGGCACGCTCTACGATAAAATCCCTGATGCTCCCAGGCCGGAATTTTCCGTTCCTTCTCCTCCTAAATCGAACAATGACTCTCATGTCGGCGATGGCGTGATTGGTACGAAAGACACGAAATCAACAAAGGCTACATCTAAAAAGGCCCGTAATATTTCTAGTCAAAATGCAAAACAAGAACTTCTCACCTCGGAAGTAAATGCCATCTCAACTGACAAAGGCAAAGAAACCAAGCAACCGGGAGGCAAGAAGAAAAACAAAGGGAAGAAGAAGAAACAGGAGGAATCATTACCTGAAAAATCTTCTGCAAACCCTTATGGAGATAAGAAACCAAATCATCCATGTCTTATATGTGATGAGGATCATTGGACAAGAGATTGTCCATATAAAGCAGAGCTTAGGAAATTCTTCAAGAATTCGAAAAACGCGACGGTATTAACTGATCCGTTTCCAAATCCAGGAATGGTTGCTAGTGATAATGCTTCCCCATCCCAAGTGCTGATGTTGTTGATTTCGAAACAACAAAATGATGCTTTGATAACGACAAGGAATAAAAATTACGGGAATCCACAGCTATCGAACAACAAGGATAAAGATCAACCTAGTAGTTCGACAACAACTTCGACAGAAGTTGCGCCACCCATCATTCCAGAGCTAACAATAAAAACGCCAAAGGGAGTAGTACACAAGTCGACATTTAATCCTCATGCCAGAGTAGCACAACATTATAATATAGTGGAAGATATGGCCCAATCACCATCTGCTATGTCGACACTTGAGGTACTGCAAAATTGCCCCTCCCAAAAGCAGGCTTTATTATCAGCAATAGGTGGGAAAGACCCAAAGGATTCTAATCTTATGTCCTTTAATCACAAAGGATATGATCCTCAGTTACCAACTCAACTAGCTTTCCTCATTCAAGTGAAATCCCTCAACAAAACTATTCATCAAACAATTATTGATGACGGGGCATCTATATGTATTATGTCGATGAGTTGCTGGAAAAATTTAGGATCTCCAACCTTGTTGAGATCTTCGATGACATTAAAAGCATTTGATGGATGAACATATACCCCATATGGGATTCTGAGTAACTTTCAAGTTGAACTAGGCGGGAAAACAGTAGAAATAGATGTTGAAGTAATCGATGCAAACCTCGATTACAACATCCTACTGGGAAGGCCCTGGATATATGCAATGGCTACGGTTGTGTCGACCTACTTTAGGAAGATTTCCTTTCCTTTTCAAGGAGGAATTACAATCGTCGACCAACAAACATTTCTCCCCAATAGTTCCCAAGTTACGGGAAGCATTCCTATGATCCATGGAAGCCCCCATTCGCTTCAAAATATCGGAGTAGGCCTACTAAAAGACCCTATACTAATGGGGACTTTTTCCCTCCCGCCTCCAATAAATCTGGTGGAAGTGGTGACAATAGGAACCTACAATATGATATCTTCTATTCAAAAGATCTCAGAAAACGATATTAACATGGATCATCTGCAGGTATTGCCTCCAAGCCCAATAGAAATATTGTAGCAATCAATGTTTTTGGCATGGGAGGCAGACCCAAATCAACACTCATCAAGCGTTTGGATAGATAGGTCTAAGGAATATGACACCCCTTTAGATCCTTGGTTGCAAGTGCATTACACCGACAAAGGAATTGTTCAGTCAATGATAACTGACGAGGCCCCATGGGAAGACTACCACCATCGTTCCCATCTTCCGGATTGTCAAGAAGATACTCCTCGTGACCTTCATCATCATTTAGTTTTTGATTTCCTATCAAATACTGTAAACACGGTGGATTCTGAGAGGGACTTGTCCAATATTGAAGAGACTATCACCATAAAGATCTCGACCAAATCAGATGTTGTAGAGAATATTTATGTTGGCAAATGTTGTTCTCCTTCAGAACTGGAAATATATAACGCTCTTTTTCGCGAATTCAGAGATGTCTTTGCTTGGTCGTATGATGAAATGCCACGCATTGACTCGAATATCGTTGAACACGAAATCTAGATGTATCTAGATGTCAAACCAATACGACAACGGCTACGGCAGGTGCACCCCAAGAAAGCCGCTGCCATTAAAGCAGAAGTTGAAAAACTTCTCCATGCTGGTTTTATTTACCCGGTTCCTCTAACCGATTGCGTATCGAACATTGTTCCTGTAATGAAAAAACAAGGAACGATTAGAGTGTGCGTCGATTATAGGGATGTAAATCAAGCTTGTCCAAAAGACAACTATACTACACCCTTTTTTGACCAGATAATTGACGAATGCACCAGATGTGAAATATTTTCATTTATGGATGGATTCTCCGGGTATAATCAAATAGATATCCACCCACAAGACCAGTCAAAGACTGCATTTATTTGTCCATGGGGCACATTCGCGTACCGCAAGTTACCCTTTGGTTTAAAGAACGCAAGGGCAACATTCCAGAGGACAATGAATTATGCCTTCCATGACATCAAAAACATCGTTCAACCATATCTCGATGATCTTCCGGCTCATTCGTGAAAGCGGACCGATCATCCGCAGCATTTGAGAGCAATATTTCTACGTTGCCGACACTACAAGATACGACTCAATCCACACAAATGTGTGTTCTATGTCAGTTTTGGTCGTTTACTTGGCTTTGTAGTCTCAAAGGACGGGATTCGTCTCGACCCATGTAAGGTTCAGGCAATCATAAATTTTCCTCCACCTTCAAATTTGCTTCAGATTCAGAAACTCCAAGGGAAAGCAAACTTTCTGAGGAGGTTCATTCCAAATTACGCCAAACTTGCTAAAGGTTATACACGTCTATTGAAAAAATAAGTACCCTTCATCTGGGATCAGGTCGCACAAGCTTCCTTTGATGCTTTAAAAGAATCCCTAATGAAAGCATCATTAATGTACGCTCCTGATTATCAAAAAGACTTTAACATGTATCTGGCTGCAGCAGATACAACCATCGCAATGGTTTTAGTTCAAGAAGACAATGGAATTGAACATCCCATATATTATTTGAGTAGAAACTTAAAAAAATATAGAAAACAAGTATTCCTATGTTGAAAAGCTGGCTCTCGCAGCCATTCAAGCGATACAGAGATTTTGACACTATGTCCTCTTTCGAAAAACTACCATTTTGTTAGATTGCAACCCCATGACTTATATATTGTCGCGACAGTTGCTGGGGGGAAAATATTCAAAATGGATAGCAATTCTTCAAGAGTTTGATCTGGAATTTGTAAAATCCAAATCAAAGAAATCCCTGGTTTTCGCGGAATGACTATGCGATCTCCCATCGTCGTCCAACGATGAAACATTCGAAGAAACCATCGTGGATGAATCTTTGTTTCTGATATCATCAAGCAATCCGAAGGCTGAATGGTGACTCCTTTGGTGAAACCTCTACCCTTTTCTTTTTCAATCATGTAGTCGCCATATTCGGCATTCCACAGGCCATAGTCACAGATCATGGAGCGCATTTTTGTAATCACATGATGGTCGAATTGGCTGCCAAATTGGGGTTGTCCCACGATAGCTCTACTCCATATTACCTGCAGGCCAATGGACAAGTTGAAGCAATCAACAAAGTCTTGAAGAAGATGCTGCAAAGGATGATTGGAGTCCACAAAAGGAGTTGGCACCTGACCCTGTACTCAACCTTGTGGGAATACCAAACATTGGTAAGGAATGCAATCGGGTTTACACCTTTTCAATTGGTGTATGGCCTAGAAGCAATCTTACCAGTTCAGTGTGAAATCTCGTCCCTCAAACTCGCAATCGACCTTCTCCCCGGAACCTCAGAAGAGGAGGCTCATTTATTGGAACTAATCCAATTGGATCAAACCTGTCGTGATGCCGCTTTGGCTAATGAAGCCCATAAGAAACGAGTCAAGGCGCAGTTCGACAAAAATGTCAAACCCCGTGTCTTCTCAAAAGGTGACTTGGTCTTACTTTACGACCAGGAATCCGATAAATTGGGAGCAAGTAAATTTAATTCTTTGTGGATGGGCCCCTATATTGTTAAGTGTGTATTAGCAAAAGGAGCCTACGAGTTAATGGATTATGACGGGATTCCACTGGCGCAAACCCGTAACGGGTTCTACCTTAAGCGTTACTATGCATGATTCAGTGTAGTAACCCATATGCTTTTGTTACATTTTTGTTTTCGCTAAGGGTAATTGTTTTGGTCAAGTAATCCACTTTTTACATTTTTCGCAGATGTCGAACCTATTGGAATCTTTTTTTTGATACGCCTACGGAGCAAGTCGTAGTTCGCGGAACCTATCTTCTGCGGCCTAGGCCATTTTTTATCCAAGCGGCGAGTTAGTAAGTTTCAGAGGGGTATGTATTGGTCGGTAAACAAATAACATCGCTGAATATAGCGTGTTGATAGAACTTCTCTCTGATGCCATCACACATGGCATAAGCCGACTTATCGTCAGGCTAGAATCACAACTCGTCATCCTACAACTCACTGGTATCTACTCCGTCCGAAATCCAGCTATCTATCGCATGTTCCTAAGGGTCAAGATTTTGGAAAGACAATTTGATTTTATTCAATATCAACATATTTCTAGAAACTTAAACACATTAACATACTCATTAGCAAATTATACATAGACATTTGCAACATTTATAAAAATAAGCATTTCATCAATATTTGCATCACGATCATGTAACTTAACCAAAATAAAACTCCGAAAATCAAAAATATATATATAACTGTTTATGGTTTACATATAATGTTCTGTAACCAAGAAAAAGTTGGTCAGATGACCCAAAACTCAAAACGCTAGGGGACACCCTAGTCTAATGATGTTAGTGATAACAAGTCACCGCCTGTGCAATCATGCGTAAAAGCCTAGTCCATCGACTCGGCACACCGGTAGTATGTCGTTGCAACCTCAGACGCAGATCATCAGTCCTCACGTCCAAAATACCAAGAGTGAGGCCTTCGATCTGATCCTGCAATGCTGAAAGAGTCTCGACCACATCAAGGTCGCGAAGGATAGCCCTTCCCACAGCCTCTCCTGCTGGAGCGGCAGCGGGCACTCTCAGGCATACTACTGGCCGAACTGGTCCAACATCTACATGAGCACATGAGTTTTGATTAGTCCTGATAGAAGAAAGCACAAGAACATTATAAAGAGAAACGATAAATAGAGATATGGTCAAAGAATTTACCGATGACACCCCACTACTCGCCAGTCGACAGTACCAAATCTGGGTCACCCCGGAAATCCATACCAGCATATGCATACTCAGAAAAAACCATCTCCTGACAGTTGAACCACTCAAATAAAGTATCAGAAAAGGAAACCTGGGACTGACCAGCATGTCTGGCCATAAGGTCGACCCATCTCTGCATCCGTGGCTCAGTCGGTGGAGGTAAACCAAGTGAAATATATTGCGGCTGCATCAACGGGATCTTTTCCAAGGCGAAAGTGATCAAGATAGAACCATATCCAAAGTTCTTCAATCTTCCATTCTTCACCTTTGTCAGTTGTTATTTCATCACAGAGAGTACTGCATCACACCAGTTGAACACCTTTGGTTCAAGGCATTCCAAGGCGTACTGCATATAAGACCTGTTGGCCACATGAAGAGCTGCACTACCAGCCAGTCTAGCAAAAGTGAACAGAATGGTCCTCAAGGACCTGTCAATGACATCTCAGATATTGATCTTGCCATCCTTACTCGACTGAGATCCCTCTCTGCAATACCTGCGAATGTAATCTCTCACGGATTCACCCCCACGGGCCGAACCTGACAATGAGATAGGGGCACCCCACCTCGATAAGCCAGTCAAAAAATAGATGTCCATGACAGTCAAAGGGGTGGACTTGCCCCTAATCTCGAACAACTGGGTGGTAGGATCTCATGCATCGATAAAATATTGCAACAAGTTGATTTGTTGCCTCATGCTAGAGATGTGAAAAAACTTGAACAGGCCACAGTTCCGCAATGCATTTACCGTAACCGGATCATGTAAAGCAAGCATGTCCTCTTCTACATGCTCATGTTCTCTCCATGTAACAGGAATTTTGTTCCAATGAATCTCTTAAACAAATAAGAGAAGATTCAGGATCCTGATTTGGTGAAAAACAGGAAAAAATTTCCATGAAAAATTGTGCATAAATTTCCCTCTTTGCACCCATCGCACCCATAGCAGTGTTCTAGGTGGGATGTATGCTAATTGGCCAATGGCCAAGCCAGCATGCATCGCACCTTTCGATATAGAAGAGATGTGATGGAGCCAGGGTGAGCTTTTCAAACCCGAGAGGCTCAAAAAAACCAGAAAACATGCTCAGAATTCAAAAAGGAAAGGATGAAACTGAAGAGCTCAGGTTTAGCTCCTACCTGGTCCAAACGGCACCGCAAATCGTCCACAGAATCTCCCAGAGTCAGATAGTGAAAATCAAGGGGGAAAGCACCTCCAAAGCTCCAACAAACCAAAGTTCAAATGAAATGGTAAAATGAGAGGTAAAAAACCACTTTTAAATTACTTTTCATGTAATTCAAGTAAAATATTAGTGTTTTGACTCATTTTTCAAGCATATATTATTCGTTTCTAACTAGTTTGATGAAGCAATTGAAGAAGTAGTACAACCTTTGAAGGAACAAAGTTGTCAATGGTAAAATCAAAGTAATCAATGACCATTATATCGAGCAGTTTTAACGCGGAATTCAAGCTCGTTAAAAAATAAACATAAGCAATGAGAAAATGTTCCCCCAGAGTTTAAGCTCATTAAAAAATGAACCAATTTCTGGTAAATAACCATCGTGAATGTATTATCATCAGCCTTTGAAGCCTTGGTCTTATTCTCATCATCGCCTCCACTCTATTTTGGTCAATCATTCACCTCCATTTGATTGTTTAGCCTTTTTGAGGAACAGCTGCGAAGAGTGATCATGTTAGCCATCCTTGTGACACTGTCGTGATTGGAAAATTCCAAACCTTACCTGGAATTAGCTGCTACCCAAATTTATCACTCGTTCCTCAAAAAACGAGTCTCCTTTAAGCTGTTTTCAACTGACTCGTAAAATATGAAAAGATTGCCAAGTAATTGGCCTCTCCAGCTCGTTAAAGTGACCGAAAGTGCTATCCCTCCTTTAGATTTTAATCTTTTTAGACCTGAGGGATTATTACACAAAAAGATCGAGCGCTTGTTTTGTTCGGATCATTAAAATTACCAAAAATTCATCCCTTCTGTATTAATTTGTACTTTTTTGGACTTAAGGGATTATATGACGAAAAAGGATTGTCGGAGTTTTCTTTATGTCCGTTTTTAGACTCTCTAAAATTGAAAAGGATCGAGTTATCTTTGTCGTTAAAATCATTAAACCGAATAGCGACAAACTTGTCCATACAGACAAGAACGAGTTTCACTATCGCTAGGCTCGTTAAAACATAGCGATGGGTTTTCCCGAAGGGAAAATTATAGAACAAGCATATGTTATCCTCCTCAAGCTTGAAAAAAATAAATAGGTACTGGTCAACAATGACTGGGGAAAATTTGGGAAGAAAACTTGAAGAAACTTTATTGGTAGCAAGTCGCTCTTGAACATGACACTTTCACTCCACATCCAAGTCGGGTTGGGTTGTTCCGTTCACTAGTCATATCACCATTGGTCCATCACACCATCCATATTTGGGGTTAACGCTACCAATCCATCATGTCAGTGTCGCCGATATGTTCAAGAGAAGTCGCTCAGAGAATTCACCTGTGTCTCATCCACTACAATACATTTACGCTCCATTCTTTCATGACCACCACCCTGAACCTTATGTCATCAGATCATTTTCACCTCCATTAAAATCATTTGCTCTGTTCCATGTCATTGATGTGGTATTCACTAAGGCCCTCCTATGACGGATCGCTTCTTGTCGACATCAGCTCATTACCCAAGAAGTCGATCTCAGAGCAACCCTTTCAGTACTTTCAATCTTGCATGCCTCAATGGCAAGTTTCTCACTTCCGGAGACAGTTTTACATCAATGGCCTTCAACCGAAAGATTTTGCGTGGTTTTCAACGCCAAGTCCCTTATTCACACCACGTGAATTGTACCATCAAGCGATGGGTTTGCCCGAAGGGAAAATTATAGAACATGCATATGTTATCCTCCTCAAGCTTGACAAAAATAAAGAGGTACTGGTCAACAATGACTGGGGAAAAATGTTGGAAATAATACTGAGAGGGGGGCTGAATCAGTATTATCAAGCTAAATATTCCCTTTTTAAAAATCAGAAGATATACGCTACTTCAGTTAGTAAAAACCACGTATATACGCAACTATTTAGAAGGAAACCCACGTATGCAATGCAAACTTACGATTTACTTTATCTTTCAGATGTTGATTATTTATCTGTGTATCTGAGTGAAATAAACAGTAACTAGACCAGTAAAACAAAACAAAAGACAATCACACACAAGAACACAAGATATAAGGTGGAAACCCAATGTGGGTGAAAACCACCTGCTGCAATTCGTCTCTATCTTTCTTTTAATTAGAAACTTCTTTTTACAATGTACTGGTGCAGTCCTTTACCAGTACGCAGACTGCAACCTACAGAGAGCTACAACCCCCTTAGCTCTTGCACTAGCCAAGATACGAGGTGCTGGCCTACAGAAGGCTACAACCTTCTCTTTCTTCCAGGGACCATGTTTCATAAATTTTCAGACTAGATCCATGAACATCAATAAATCATAAACAATTTCTGCATCAAACAACCTCCTTTTCACCAATTAGACGTGAATCAAGTAGATACTTCTCTGACAGTTGTACCCAAAACACAATAAGAGTAACCACACACCAAATTCTGAACCCAGAACACTATAGCAATAAAAAGAAGCAGCAAGATCACAACTCAAAATATATACGCTACTTTAATAGCCTGAAACCTGTGTGCATACGCTTCTGCATATGGAACAACTTGCGTATACACCGTTTTCATTCACTGAACCAGCGTGTATACGCGCCTTCGCTTCACTGGACCTGCGTACAGATCTACAAAAGATAATTCACTCTTTCAAATATTCAGACACTGATTAAACCAGATTATCAGATTTATAGATCAAGCACGCGTCATATATAACAGATCAAAATCATGCAAAGATATTATCATTCAAGCCAAAATATTATGACCCATCAATAGAACTAGTCCTTCTTTGCACTAAGGTTCCTCCATTCAAATCCATATCTGCACCATAACCCTAATCACCAATATTTCAGATCTCGCACTTTTTCAGATATTCAATAATAATTCAGATGATCTTTTTCCACAATATCTCCTTCCTCTTTTATAGGTTTAGTCCTTCCAAAATACCACTGTCCAAAACCGTAATAAACCAATACCACAGACCCAATACTTGGGATCAACACTTCTGACGAGGTACCATGGTCCAAAACCATAGGATCAAATACCAAGGACTAACTACCACGGACCAAAAGTAAGTTCTCCAACATATACGTGCTTTTCCTTGCATGAAAGTGCGTGTATACACATACACGCCTTTGAAACGTCTAACCCGTGTGTATACGCATCTTCGTCTAGATGAACCTGTGTATATGTCTTTTCCTTCATTCTGAAAGCCTGAATTGAGATCTGTTACCAAAGAGAGTTGCCATCAAGGACAACACCTGTGCCATAATGCCAATAATCTCCCCCTTTGGACTTGATGGCAACCCAAAATCCTCAAAGTCATTATCCCCCTTTGTCATCAAGGGCAAAGGGTTGTGCTCCCCCTGAGTACATGCTGAAATTTCTGCCCTGCTGTGCTGACCATGCTCCCCCTGACTGTAGGCAAGATCTACAAAAGATGTTCTTCAAGAAGAACCATGACTTATACATCATAAAAGACCTTCCTATCACCAAAAGACTCAATATATACATCCATCTCCCAACCAAGTGAGGATCATCCACCCAACCAAGTGGGGATGCATCAGAAGTTTACATATGACAACCAAGTTCATTACATGTTCATCCCAGGCATAGTGGGGAAACCAAAATAGGCCGTTACATGACCTTGACACCATAAAAGAGATATCAAAAAAGAGATACATGACATAGAGACGAAATATCTAGAACAAGACTTATGAAAGTCACCAATTACTGATAGCAGCAGCATTTGTCCATCACCATTCAGATCAACAACCAAGATTTCCTTCTATTCTCCCTCTACCTCTGTTCCACCTGAAACCAACAACATCTGTGAACTAGAACCAAAAGCTTCTAAGATAATGCCAACAATGCA
Organism: Pinus tabuliformis; assembly: GCA_031772625.1. NCBI lineage: Eukaryota > Viridiplantae > Streptophyta > Pinopsida > Pinales > Pinaceae > Pinus > Pinus tabuliformis. Next base: position 25,047,666 of record CM062807.1, read on the forward strand.
TTATTAGAAGATTATCTACTCCCCCTGAACCTATGCCAGATGGTCTCTGTTAGACCCATATCAGAATATCTTCAACCAAAGCTTGTCCCTACTAATATCCATCAAACCTCCATATATGCGACTGTCTCTGCACAAACCGGCGTATGTACGCGGATCCTCAGGCAACTCGCATACACCCATTTTTCTCTAAAACAAACAAGTTTTAACAGCAAGATGATGCATCAACTACTCCTAGCTTCTGTCTGAGGTATTCAAATGTCTCCCTGGGCAGTGGTTTGGTGAGAATATTAGCAACTTGTTCCTTAGAAGGAACAAACTCCAATTTGACCTTTTGTTCCAACACTTGTTCCCGGAGAAAGTGACACTTGATCAGTATGTGCTTGGTCTTTGAATGCATGACTGGGTTATTTGAAATGCTGATTGCACTTGTATTATCACATAAGATGGAGATAGGTGGTGTACAAGTGATTTGAAAATCCTGCAAGGTCTGCATCATCCAAAGGAGTTGAGTGCAACAAGATGCAGCAGCCACATATTCCGCTTCAGTTGTAGATAAAGCAATCGAACTCTATTTCTTGTTGAACCAAGATGCTAATCTGGAACCCATAAAGAATGCACCACCACTTGTGCTCTTCCTGTCATCCATGCTTCCGGCCCAATCTGCATCTATATAAGCATGAAGTGTGAGATGTGTATCTCTAGGATACCATAGGCCATAGTTTTGAGTTCCTTGAAGATACTTGAAGCTTCTCTTGACTGCCTGAAGATGAGTTTCCTTAGGATTTGCTTGAAATCTTCCAACTATTCCCATTGCATGCATGATGTATGGTCGGGTACCTGTCAAATAAAGTAGACGTCCAATCATAGATCTATAGGTTGGTTGATGCACTGCTGCTGATTCATCATTTTCACTGAGGTTGCATCCTCTAACCATGGGGGTACATATTGGTTTTGCATCTTCCATGCCATACTTCTTCAGAATCTGCTTGAGGTACTTGGTTTGAGACAAGAAAATACCGCCTTCATTTTGTTGGATTTGCAACCCAAGAAAATATGTTAGTTATCCAAGCAAAGACATTTCGAATTCTTTCTGCATCACCAAGGCAAAGCTTTGACTCATAGCTTCTTCATTTCTGCCAAAGATAATATCATCTACATACACAACAAGTATTAGCAATTTGTTATTTTCAATTTTTATATAAAGATTGCTATCTGTTGATCCTTTTGAAAAACCTTCTTGATGAAGATATTTGTCCAAACGGTAGTACCAAGCCCTTGGAGCTTGTTTAAGACCATAGAGAGCCTTTTTTAGTCTGCATACAAGATTTGGATCATTCCCAAGAATGAAACCATCTGGTTGCTCAATGTACACTTCTTCTTCTAAGTCTCCATTCAGAAAGGCTGATTTCATGTCCATTTGAAATACTTTGAACTTCTGAAAGCTTGAGAGAGCAAGGAACATTCGGATGGCCTCAAGTCTAGAAACGGGAGCAAAAGTTTCTTCAAAGTCTATTCCTTCTTGTTGAGCATACCCTTTACACACAAGTCTGGCCTTGTTTCTGATTACTTCTCCATTTTCATTCAACTTATTTTTAAAGATCCATTTTGTCCCTATGACATTCTTATCTTTTGGTCTAGGAACCAACTCCCAAGTGTTGTTCTTTTCGATCTACTCAAGTTCTTCATCCATTTCCTTGACCCAACATTCATCTTTGCATGCCTCTTTTACATTTTGTGGCTCAGTGGAGGAGAGCAAAGCCAAATAGCTTGAGGCTTCTGCAATTGTTCTTCTTGTTTGTATACCTGCCTCTTTCTGCCCCAAAATTTGAGATTCTAGATGATTCTTCTGAACATACCTAGATGGAGTCTTCTCTTCTATCCTTATCTGTTCCTCTGGTGCCTCTTAAGGTTCTTCTTCATCATCAGTCTGATTTGGAGAGTAGTCTTCATCCTCTTCGATATTTTCATAATTTACTTGCCTAGGAATGTATCCTTTTTCATCAACCACTACATCAATGCTGTCAACAATTCTTCCAAGTCTTTTATTGTAACACTTATATGCTTTGTTGTGGGGAGAATAACCAAGGAGAATGCCTTCATCTGCTCTAGGTTCAAGTTTACCAAGCTGTTCAGCATTATTCTTAATATAGCATTTGCTTCCAAAAATTTTGAAATGCTTTACCGAAGGAGTCTCACCATACCAAAGCTCATGAGGAGTTTGAGTGCTATTCACTCAGACATTTGTTTTGTTGATAATAACAACCGCAGCAAATTCAGCTTCACCCTAGAAGGTTGCGGGAGTTCTAGACTCATCAAGCATAACACAAGCCATTTGTTGGACCGTTCTGTTCATCCTTTCCACCACTCCATTTTGCTGAGTCCTAGCTGTAGAGAATTCCCTTCTTATCTCGTGTTCTTCACAGAAATCGAAAAATTCATTTGAGGTAAACTCCCCACCTCTGTCGGACCTGAGGCACTTAATTTTGTGATCTGATTCGTTTTCAGCCAAAGGCTTTGAAGGATTTCAAACTTTTGAATGCTTCATCTTTGTGCTTCATAAGTCCTAACCAAACCATCCTGGAGAAGTTTTCAATGAATAATATAAAGTATTCTTCTCCTCGAGGTGACCTTGTCCTAAATGGACCACATACATCTGTATGGACTAGCTCAAGAGGCCTACTAGCTGATCCTTCCTACTCAGGGAAGTTAGTTTTGGTTTGCTTACCAAACTGACATGATTTGCATATTGTGTTGTCTGGAATTTTGATATCTGGAAGACCACGAACTGCCTAGTATTTGCATGCTTTCCTTATTTGTGAAAAGCTTAGATGCCCCAACCTCCGGTGCCATAACCAGTGTTCATCATCCTTGCTCAAATAGCATTGTTGTTGTCCTTCTTCAAATATGTATAAATTATTTGGAGTTCTTCTACCTTTGATCATTGTTTTTCATGTATCAAGATCACAAACACTACATCCATTTGATCAAAATATTACCTCGGTTCCTTGATTGCACATCTGACTGACGCTCAGTAGATTATGCTTCAAGCCATCAACATACAAAACATTTCTAGCTTTGACCTTTTCTTTCAATTGAGCAGTGACTCTTCCTTTTATGACTGCAGGGGTATCATTTCCAAAAGAAACTTTCTTTCCCTTTTCTAAAACACTATATGATTCAAGTTTTTCTTTATCACCTGTCATATGCTTCAAACATCCACTGTCGGTGTACCATATATTTTCCTGTCCTTCTGCATAAAAAGTTATCCCACATCTTTCTGGTTGTGGTTCCTTTATTCTCCATGTTCTGGTGCTTGAGGCTTGTTCCTTTGTCTACCGAAACCTGCTCCTGCATTCAAAATCTTCATGACCGAATTTATTACAAATAGAACATTCAATTTCATTTTCAAGGGCCGAAAAGTTGTTATAGGTCCTTTTCGTAATCCCAGTCATACTTCTTTGTTTTTGAGCTTCTCTAGTCATGATTGCCTTATAGGCAACACATTGAGCTGCTTTGTGACCAAATTTATGGCAAGAGAAACATTTGCCATTGAAGAAACATATGCGATTATCAAATCTACCAACCAAATGATTGTAGTTTCTATTGTCATCCATTCTTGAAGCAAATTGAGAAGTTTTTACCTGTGGCTGGTTGTAGCTTTTGTTCACCCTTAAGATGGATTGCCCCTGAATTACCTGGTAGTATTTGTTTATTCTTGATGTAATTCATCCCTGTTTTACCTCGTGATCTCCATTGGGATTTTTCTCATTCCTCCTTGCTGCATCAAGATAACTCTTTGAGGTGGATGCTTGAGATGCTTCTCCATTATACCCTAGACCTATCTTGATTAGTGGAGAACACTGTACATTGATAATCTCATCCAGGGTTTCAGATCCTTTAACAAATTTAAGATTAAGAGCCTTTGTTTTCTCAATTTCTTTTCTAAGGCCAACAATTTCACATTCTAACTTCTCAAGAAATTTTTCTTTTTCATCAAGTTGGAATTGCAGAGTATCAATGATCATATTCTTTTCTTCTAAACATGTTTTGAGTCTATAAATCTCTTCATAAAAACCATCTACATATATAGCATCCATGTAATCATCATCTTCAAAATCCATTAAAAGTTTATAATCATTACCTCGTTCATCTTCGTCACTATTTGATAGGCCATCACTTTCTTCATCTGTGTAGTAACTTTTCTTAGTTGCATTTTGTTTCTTGTTCCATCTAACAAGTTCCTTCCCTTTGTCAATATTATCCTTACGAGGACACTTGGCAGCATAATGACTGACTCTTCCACAAGCAAAGCATTTGAAAGGTAACTTACCTCAGAATCTTCTAGCACGTCGTTGAAGATTCTTGACAAAATTTGGTTCTTCTTCTTCTTCTGACATGTTTCCTGACTCATAGTAGTCTCCTTTGCCTGAAGCCTTGAAAGCAGCTTCTCTCCTGTCCGATGGTCCTTCTTTCCTCATTTCATAAGCAGTTAGAATCCTGTGCAGCTGTGACATGGTAAGGTTTCGTAGATTCTCTTTTTCTTCTATTGCAGAAACTTTAGATTCAAACCTAGGGGACAAAGATATTAGAACTTTTTCAACCACAACAGCCTCTTTTATTTCTTCACCCAAGTTTTTCATACAATTAACAATCTCATCTACACGAAGGAAATAGTTAGCCACACTTTCATCATTGTGCATTATGAGATTTTCATACTGAATTATGAGGGTTTGAAGTTTTTCTCATTTTACATGTTCATCTCCTTCACAGCTCAGAACAATCTTGTCCCATATTTCCTTTGCAGATTTATACTGCGTAACCTTGATGAATTCTGATTCAGATAGACATCCTAATAGGGTATTGACTGCCTTTGCATTTGTTTCATATTTCTTCTTCTCAGCCAGATCTGTAGGAGTTGCTGAAGGAAAAGTGTACCCTGTATCGATGATATCCCAGAATTCTGTACCAAGAGATTGAAGATAGGTAGTAACTCTTACCTTCCAATATACAAAGTTTGTCCCATCAAAAATCAGTGGCCTGATAGATGCTTCTCTCTCGTAGTTGCTCATGATGATGGATCTTCCTCCAAGCGATCAAGCTTCTTCAGAAGGACCTGCTCTGATACCAATTGTTGGAAATAATGCTGGGGGGGGTGAATCAGTATTATCAAGCCAAATATTCCCTTTTTAAAAATCAGAGGATATACGCTACTTCAGTTAGTAAAAACCGCGTATATATGCAACTATGTAAAAGGAAACCCGCGTATGCAATGCAAACTTATGATTTACTTTATCTTTCAGATTTTGATTATTAATCTGTGTATCTGAGTGAAATAAACAGTAACCAGACCAGTAAAACAAAATAGAAGACAGTCACACACAAGAACACAAGATATAAGGTGGAAACCCAATGTGGGTGAAAACCACCTGCTGCAATTCGTCTCTATCTTTCTTTTAATTAGAAACTTCTTTTTACAATGTACTAGTGCAGTACTTTAGCAGTATGCAGGCTGTAACCTGCAGAGAGCTACAACCCTCTCTCTCATTCTCCAGCTTCTCCTCGAAGGGAGCTCCAACCCCCTTAGCTCTTGCACTAGCCAAGATACTAGGTGCTGGCCTACAGAAGGCTACAACCTTCTCTTTCTTCTAGGGACCACGTTTCATAAATTTTCAGACTGGATCCATGAACATCAATAAATCATAAACAATTTATGCATCAAACAACCTCCTTTTCACCAATTAGACCTGAATCAAGTAGATACTTCTTTGACAGTTGTACCCAAAACACAGTAACAGTAACCACACACCAAATTCTGAACCCAGAACACTGCAGCAATAAACAGAAGCAGCAAGATCACAACTCAAAATATATACGCTACTTTAATAGCCTGAAACCTGCGTGCATACGCTTCTGCATATGGAACAACCTGCGTATACGCTGTTTTGATTCACTGAACCAGCGTGTATACGCGCCTTCGCTTCACTGAACCTGCGTACAGATCTACAAAAGATAATTCACTCTTTCAAATATTCAGACACTGATTAACCCAGATTATCATATTTATAGATCAAGCATGCACCATATATAACAGATCAAAATCATGCAAAGATATTATCATTCAAGCCAAAATATTATGACCCATCAATAGAACTTATCCTTCTTTGCGCTTAGGTTCCTCCTTCATTCAAATCCAGATCTGCACCATAACCCTATTCACCAATATTTCAGATCTCACACTTTTTCAGATATTCAATAATAATTCAGATGATCTTTTTCCACATGATCTCCTTCCTCTTTTATAGGTTTAGACCTTCCACAATACCACGGTCCAAAACCATAATAAACCAATACCACAGACCCAATACTTGGGATCAACACTTCTGACGCGGTACCATGGTCCAAAACCATAGGTTCAAATACCAAGGACTAACTACCATGGACCAAAAGTAAGTTCTCCGACATATACGTGCTTTTCCTTGCATGAAAGTGCGTGTATACGCATACGTGCCTTTGAAACGTCTAACCCACGTGTATACACGTCTTCGTCTAGATGAACCTGCGTATATGTCTTTTCCTTCATTCTGAAAGCCTGAACTGAGATTTGTTACCAAAGAGAGTTGCCATCAAGGACAACACCTGTGCCATAGCTCCAAACCTGTGCCATAATGCCAACAAAAAATTGGGAAGAAAACTTGAAGAAACTTTATTGGTAGCAAGTCTCTCTTGAACATGACACTTTCACTCCGCATCCGAGTCGGGTTGGGTTGTTCCGTTCACTGGTCATATCACCATTGGTCCGTCACACCATCCATATTTGGGATTAACGCTACCAATCCATCATGTCAGTGTCGCCGATATGTTCAAGAGAAGTCGCTCTGAGAATTCACCTGTGTCTCATCCACTGCAATACATTTACGCTCCATCCTTTCATGACCGCCACCCTGAACCTTATGTCATCAGATCATTTTCACCTCCATTAAAATCATTTGCTCCGTTCTGTTTCATTGATGTGGGATTCACTAAGGCCCTCCTATGATGGATCGCTTCTTGTCGACATCATCTCATTATCCAAGAAGTCGATCTAGGAAAAACCCTTTCAATACTTTGAAGCTTGCATGCCTCAATGGCAAGTTTCTCACTTCCGGCGACAGGTTTACATCAATGGCCTTCGACTGAAAGATTTTTCGTGGTGTTCGATGCCAAGTCCCTTATTCACACCACGTGAATTGTACTGTAGTACCTTGAGGGTCATCATCATTATCGGTGATTCCTCTCGTGCCTGTTAATAGCTTACATCATTGGCTGGTAATCAGGCTATGTCTTTCCATGTTCGACTCGAGAACATCTCTCACATGGATCAACTTATACTTTGAGTGAAGATCAAACGAGATTGAAGACCCCCGATCTAGTTTCATCCATCCGAGCTATGATATATATTCAAGAGAATAAAGACATCAAATGTACATCATTGCTGCACAGATAATCATCCAATCCAAGGGATGATGGCTCTACCAGAATCATCATTCTGCACTCAGACGATTGTCTGTCTTATGTACATGAAAATGAATTTATAAAGTTGAGCATGGGAATGCCCGCCTCAGCTAGATCATGAAAATATTATGAAGATAACGTATTGTATTGTATCTTATTGTAGGTCGTCTTCCAGCTTGAAAAAACTTCGGATCCTCATGATAAAGCATTTCACCCAACATCAAAAGATTAACGACCTCATGCTTTAGGGGGCAACTGTTATAGACATTTTTGGGCACTGCAACCCCAATCATAAATGTCCATAAACCAAGGGCTCCTAAGTCCCTAAAAGTGTTGTTCCAACCCCTAAAAGAACAAGGTCAACTGATTACAACATCTCCCAGAAGTTCTCCATGAAAAACTACTCAGAACTGGTCAAAATTGGACCATCTCACCTGCTCCATGGTCAAAGTGCACTGCATCCCACCTAAATGCACACGGGAGGTGCGATGCATACTGAAAAGCCCTTCTATGGGGTGCGATGGGTGAGACTGGACAAATGGCAGGGTCAATCTGTGAGGTGGAGGATCATGGAATCTTCCAGAAACTTCTCCATTGACACTTGCCTCTCTGCATTCATCCAGGGATGAGTAAGAGATCATCAATCTCCAAGTGGAATCAAGAACTATCATAGAGAGGACACTAATCAAATCTCAGAAGCTGACTCATCCCCCTTGCAAACATCTATATATGGATCCCTCATCCCAGAGATCCAGAGGCTGGAATTTTGTATCTTGTAAGGAAGTGTCGCTGGTTTCTTAGTGTAGCATCATAGTGTTGGGTGATCTAAGCTTTTCATGAGGTGAAGAAGGGCTTTCTTGCTGAGAGGATGATGCTGGTTCAAAACAATTGGTTGTAATCCTATTTGCTATTCTTGATTATTAATAAAGCTATTCAAGTTTTCCTCCACATTCTTGTATGATTGATGATATATGCATTTGTGTGGTCAATATATATCTGGTCCTATATTGTTTATGATAGTAGATCTCTGTTCTTGGATAGTGTTATGCTGCTTTGATTCCACAGGTGCTCTTTGAAGCTGGGTAGATGAGGAAGCGAGTGGCAAAGATCTATCAGAAGGGAGAGGAATCAAACAAGGGACCAAGCGCAAGACAGAGGTTGGTCTCCTTCTTTCCCCTCTTATCTACCTCTCATAAAGGAAAAAGAAAGTAGTTTTAGTTTGTTTGTTTCTAAGGTAGCTACCAGCCATAGTGGGACTAGCAGCTCTACATAGACACTAGATTTCCCGATAACAATGTATTATCTTGGCTTTATCTCTTTCTTCTTCAAGTTTGAGGATTTGTGATTGCCTTAATTGCATAGAAGAGGAAGAAGTTTCTTCAATAAATTGAACTAGGGCTAGAGAGGGAATAGCTACATTTGTAGGAATAACAACTTCTTTCCCATGCACCATATTAAAAAGAGAAGTGCATATTGATACCTTATGTGTTATTCGATTTTCCCATAGAGAAAATGATAAAGATTTATGCCAGTTTCTCTGACTTTGATAAGTAGTTCATTTGATGACCCTTATGAGATTTTTGTTTGTAGATTTAGCTAAACCATTTCCATGAGGATAATAGTCAGTAGAATATTTAAGTTTGAAACCTCTTTTAAGATCAAATTCTATCATAGCATTGCCTATGAAATAGGATGCATTGTCAAACATGAGGGCAGTTGGTAGGCCAAATCTGGTAATAATAAATTGATTAATAAATTCAATGGTGTTTTAAGAATTGGCCACTTTGACTGGAATTGCTTCCACCCACTTAGTGAAGTAATCATTTCTTGTAAGGGTATATCTATGCTACTTTGAAGAGTGAGGAACGATCTCACCTATTATGTCCAATCCCCATTGCTAAAATGGTTGTTCAATGTTGACTGGATGTAATGGTAATGTGGGTTTCCTGTGTCTTCTAGTAGCTGTTTGACATATTTTACACTTCCTTACATATTCGTGTGCATCTTTGAATAAGGTTGGCCAATAATAGCTAACATGTAGGATTGTATGCGTTGTTGTGTCTCCTCCAAAATTTCCACTAGCTGGTCCATCATGGAGTTCCTGCAAAACCTTTTCAGCCTCATATTTTTCAAGGCACCTAAGTAAAATAGAATCATAATTCTTCGTAAACAAAACATCATTGATGATCTTATATTTCTTAGCTTTTAATCTCAAAGCCCTTTTTCTTTTGTAACTGAGCTACATAAGAGCGTATCCATTTTTCAAATAAAAGATGATATCATCCTATTTAGATTCAATATCAGTGAGGCTTAACTCACACATTTGTATATCATCACCTAAATCTTTTGGTGCTAGTAGGTTGGATGCTCTAGTTAACATTCTGCAAAAAAACTTGACCTCTAACAATTTTAGTTGGTCTAATCTCAATGTCATATTCTTGCAGCGTTGTTACCCAATTTGCTCTTTTCTCACCTAATTCTCTTTGCATTAGTAAATTTATCACCGATAAGAATGGAACTATTACTTTAGTGTGAGTTTTGAGTTGAAAGGGTCTGAAATGTTTTATTGATTTGAAAATAGAAAAAGCTTGTTTTTCAACATCTGAATAATTCAATTTAGCACCCTGTAAATTAGTGCTTCAGATTTCTCATCATTAACCCATGTCAAAATAGTTTCATATGATGTCTCGGAAGTAAAAGTATATAAAATAAATGATTAGAAAAATTCAGAGTTGATAAAGAGGGAGAATTTTTAATTTCTTTTTTTATAAGATTGAAAGCTTCATGTTCGTTATGTCCCCATTTAAAAACATACTTTTTCTTGATCATAGATTAGAGTGGTAAAACAATTCGTGAAAAGTTAGGGACAAATCTTTTAACAAAATTTATTTGACCTAGGAAAGATTGCATGGATTTTTTGTTATGAGGTAAAGAGATTTCAGAAATTTCTCTTATCCTACGAGGATCTATTTGAATGCCATCTTTAAATACAACAAATCCAAGAAGCTTACCTTCACTTAAAGCAAAGAAGTATTTCTTTGTATTTAGAGAAATTCCATATCTCTGACAATGTTCAAAGATTTGTTTTAAGTCCTTTAAATGATTACTATGCTTTTTTGAATACACAGTTATGTCATCTAAATAAATTACCATTATTTTATTCACCAAACCTTTGAAATCTATATCCATGGCTCTCTAAAATGTTGTGCCAACATTGATTAATCCAAATGGCATCTTTTGATAAGTGTATGTTCCCCATTTAGTTCTAAATGTAGTCTTTAGTCGATCATCTGGATGTATGAGAATTTGATTATAACCTGAAAATCCATCTAGAAAAGACATTAACTCTAAGCCTGCAACTGATTGCAGTATCTGTTCCATAGGAGGCAATGGAAAGTTTTCCTTCTAACAAGCTTTGTTGAGATTGCAAAAGTCTATACAAATTCGAATATCACCATTCTTTTTCCTAACTGGAACTAGGTTAGAAACCCACCTTGAATGTCTGATAGGAAAAATTATTTTGGCTTTGAGAAGTTTATTCAATTCAGATTTGATTTGATTCTCTAAATTTGAGTGAATCTTTCTCAACTTCTGATGTACAGGCTTTTCGTCAAATATCATAGGAATGGTATGTTGAATGATGGAAGTATCATATGTCTTAAGATATTCATAATTCCAAGAAAAAACATTTTTATATCTCTTTAATAAATGAATAAAGGCTAATCTCTCATCAGGTGTAAGACCAAGACCTAGATTAATATTTTGAGGTTTAAGGTCAGTTCCAAGATTAACTAATTCAAACCTCAAATTTGAACTTTGAATATTTGAGTTAGTAGGTTTCTTGAATCTGTCCTTAAGATCATACAGATCTTCTAGCTTAAACACAGATTTAGGTATGAGATTTACGTTTGTTTCTTTCTTAAGTTGGATATCGTGTTGGTATTCACCTATTATATGGTCATCATAAGAGCCTTCAGATGTTAGAAAATTTATGATATCCGGATCATTATTAAAATCTCACCAATTGGTGATGTTATCAGGAATAGAAGGCCTAAAAATTAATTCTATGGAAAATTGATCAGGACTATAATCTCGTGGTGGTATGATCTTGGATGAAACACTAGCCAAAAGATCGGAACATTCATTTTGTATTCTTGGGATTGGGGAAATGTTGAATGATAAGAAATGTGAGGTGAGGTCCTAGAATAATGATTGATAATGTTTTAAATCTCCAGAAAGATAGTGAATAGTATTCCTCACCTGTTTGATTACAATTTCTGAATCTCCAAATACTTGAAGGTATTTAATATCAAGGCCAATGGCTTTATACAACCCTTGAACTAATGCTTCATATTCAGTAGTATTATTTGTGCATTCAAATTCAATTCTGCATGCTAACATAGTTTTTTCTCCTTCAGGGCTAACCAATATGCAACCTACTCCAGCTCCATCATTAGATTTAGATCCATCAAAAAATAATTTCCAAAATAAATAATTGACTACAGGTTTATCTATAAAATTGATACATTTAGAAGAATTTGGTTGAGAGTAATTTTCAATTTGTGATGTAACATAATTTTCCAAAAAATGTGATGTATGGGCATTAAAATTGCCTAAAAATGACTTGACTGAATAATTTCCAATGATATTACTACTATATGCGACGGGCTCATTTTCTCCCTCCAGTTCTATGACGATATACTTTAAATGTTTCTCACGATCGACCCTTATTCAATTTGGCTTACCATTATAAGGGAGCCACATATGGGACCAGTCTATTGCAAAATAGCCATGAAGTTTTCCGGACCAATCTCTACTAAGGATCAAACCATAGAATTCAGGGATATCAACCACAAGAACGTTAATAAGTTCACATACTTTCGAATTTGATGAGAGTCTAATGGTAACCTAGTTGATTTCCCCTATGACTTAGACTTGAGATCGATCTAACTATACAATGCAAATAGAATATTTCTGGGGTTCAACATTCAATTTTTCACAAACAGTTTTTGATAAAATGTTGGATGAGGCTCCAGAGTATACTAAACAATTGTGAAAATTCTTATTGAAGACTTCAAAAGTCAAAATAAAAGGAGGTGTATGGGATTTAGATATACCACCTATTAAAGCAACATCAATTGAACTCATTTTGTCTGATGAAGTACTAGGAGGCCTACCCATTTCTTGAGAAGCCTGAGAAATTACAGCAGCAGGAAGAGGAGAAGTGGGGACTGCTTTTAATTCTTTGAGAAATAGCTTATGTTGATGTTTTAGCTTGCTAAGCTCATGGAACATGATATTAGCTCTAGTCTTCTTCATGTCTTTGACGATGATGTATTCCATTTCATTAGATACTAGCAAGGTTTTAGCTGGAGGTGATGAATTGGATTGAGGAGGAGTTGTTTGAGTGGATTTGGGAGAATATTTCTTACCTATTGCTTTATCTTTGGGAGTAGGAGTTGATGATTTCTATTTTTGATTTTTTTGTGGAAAATCAACAATGCTCTTTCTTTTGGTAGCGATAGGTAATGCTTCTTCTAATTCTTCATTATCTGACATAGGAAGAATGAAATCCCACATTCCTTGTACTTCAACTGTCTCTTCGTCATCGGTTTGTTCTTCGGCTGTTGATACTTCTTCTTCCTCCACATCTGATTCAACATTTGATATTGTATTTGGAGGTTTAGGATCAGAGGTGAAATTTGTTTTATAAGGTCTAAAAGATTTCCTAGAAGGAGTCTCGGCTACGTGCTTTTTAATGTCTACCATTTTGTTGGACATGGTTTTAAGTACCTTTTGGAGACCTTCAAGATCAAAAGGATCTTTAGGTGTTTTCTTCTTGGATTGATCCTTGAAAGTGACCTTCTTGGATTTTCTTTCTTCTAATTCATTCTACTTTTCTAAAGCTGAAATGTGTTTTTCCACAGCTATGGCTTCTTTCATGTCTTCTACCAAAGTTGGTTTGGCAGCTCTGTCTACAAAAATAACTACATTTGAGGGAAGAGTAGAAATGTACCATTCATTTTGAACTTCAGTGCTTGGCCTAGACGCTGCTGGAATTTTGTTTACTAATTTGTTAAACTGAGAATTGAAGTCCTTAATTAGCTCTTTAGATTTTTCCTTCAAGTTGGACAGATCATTAAGGAGAGTAGTCGTTGAGCGGTCATCTCCAAACTTGGTTAGGAACTGTTCCTAAAATGCATTCCAACTATAAATAGAACCATATGATAATTAAAAGTACCAGGATCCTACTGATCCTTGAAAATTATAAGGGAATAATCATACAAATACGTCTTCTTCTACAACTCTAGTTAGATTTATGGACATCATGAAGTTGTTTATGTGTTCTTCGGTAGGGAGACAATCATTAGGATTAAATTTTGGCAACTATTTCAATGGATGAGCAGGTAATGGATGCAATGGCCCTACCATTTGAATAGCTCCTTAATTGTCGATGGTGTTTGAGCCATTATGCATACATGTGTAGAAGAATATATAGCAATGGTTGAAGGTGATTGGGTAGAGGAGGTATGTGCTCCTGTACTTGTGTAAGTCACGATCTGAGATGATGAGGTGGATGATTGAGTTTGAGATGAGGATGATGTAATCAATGAGGGTGTTTCGAGTGATGATGAAAGAATCTCACTATCAGTTTTGGAGTGTGATTTCTTAGTTTTCCTTTGAGGGTGAGGTGGAGGAAATTCAAATGGAGGGATTCCAAATTTGTCACTCTTTGATCTAGTTTACCTTTGAGAGGGAGGAAAATGTGAAGAAATACTAGCTTGAGATAATTCAGATTCTTCTTGAGACAGAGAAATCCCTGGCAATTTGTAAATTAAAGACTAAACCTCAGGAGTATCTACAGAAGAAGGTTGATTTGATTTCCTTGAATAATGTAAACTTTGAAACGGCAACTATAAACTCAAAACGGGAACTCTGGCCAAAAAACCTCGAAAAGACATCAAAAATAGTGCTAAAAACGAAAAGTGTTGATACTGGAATAACACCTTTTTTTTTGGGGTAAATTTTCAACACGTTTTAAACATGGCAGTGAAAACCAATTTTTTGCGCAAAAATTGTCAAGAAAACACCCTCAAAATGAAAAGTGTTAACGCTGGGAAAACACTTTTTTTTTTCAAAAGTAAAATTTCAACATTTTGAAATAATGGTGTAAAATATTTTATTATGACCGCGAAAAACATTAAAATTTAAAAAAAATAATGAAAACATAAAATTAAAAAAAAATTAAAACAATGAAAAAACACAAAACAAAAAAAAAGTTACAAAAAAATAACAAAACATAAATTAAAATATATACTAAAAACAAAACATAAAATAAAAATAAAAAATGACAAAAAATAAATAAAAAATCAAATATATTAAAAATAAATAAATAAATAAATAATCAATCATGAAAATGTAAAAAAAAACAAAATTAATAATAAGAATTAAAAAACTAAAAACAAATAAACATTATAAACAAATAAATAGTAAAAAAAAGTATTTAAAAAAAATAAAAAAAAATTATCTTGTAAACCATAAAAAAATTGGCAAAAGAAAAATATGGAAAAGAAAAAAAAACATTTAAAATAAACTAAAATTTTAGGTAAAAATAGAAAAATAAAAAAAATTAAAATTAAAATTAAAATAAAAATTAAGAAAAAAATTAAAAACAAACTAGATTTAAAAAAAAAAATTGAAAATTAACAAAAAAAAATTAAAAACTACTAATATTAAGATTAAAATGTTAATTACTTAAAAAGACAAATATAAAAATATATATAAAAAAGACAAAAAATAAAAATAAAAAATGTTAAAAAAAAATTATCTCATAAACCATAAAAGAGTTTGGAAAAATAAATAAATATCTATAAATATAAAATTAAATTAAATAAAAAAAAAACAACATTAGCAAAAACTATGAAAATAAATTAAAAACAAACTAGTTATAAATAAATAAATAATAAAATAAAAATAAAATAAAAAAATTGATAAAATTAATATTAAAAAAAACAAAAATAAACTCAAATTTAAAAATTAAAAAAAATAATAATAATAATAATAAATAAATTATTAAAACTAAAAAAAACAAAAAAAATATCAAAATATTAAAAAAAACCAAAAAAATATTTAAATTTAATTTTTTTTTATTAAACAAAAAATGATTATTACTATTTCTTTTTAAAACAATTTTTCTTTTCTTAAAAAAATCATTAAAAAATTTTAATTTTTTTAAAAGAATTTCATTTTTTTATTTAAAATTTAAAAAATTTAAAAATTATTTAAAAAAAAATAATTGAAAATTTTTAAATGTTTTTTATTTTTGTTTATTAACAAAAAAAAAAAAGAAAAAACTTGGCCGCCCACTCCCCTGTCGCGAGTGGTGGTGTGGCCATGGGTGGAGGGGCCTGCAGCCGCCCACCCCTTGGCCGCCCATGGTGGCACGGCCGTGGGCAGAGCGCCTACACGTAGGCCCCTCTACCCACGGCCACGCCACCATGGGCAGTGGGGGAGCAAGCAGGGATGCGAATTTTATTTTTTTTAATAAAAAATATAATAAAAAGATTTAACTATTTCGAAATATTTTTTTTAATAATTTTTTAAAATTTTAAAATTTTAAATTAAAATATAAAATTCGTTTAAAAAAAAAAATTTAAAATTTTTTAATGATTTTTTTTTTGTTTAAAAAAAATAGTAATAATAATTTCTTTTTAATAAAAAAGAAAATTGTTTAAAAAATAAATAAATTTTAAATTTTTTTTTGGCTTTTTTAATATTTTCATATTTTTTGGTTTTTTTAAATAATTTTCATATTTTTTTTTTGGCTCTTTTAAATAATTTTCATATTTTTTTGGTTTATAATTTGAGTTTATTTTTGTTTTTTAAATATTAATTTTATTAGTTTTTTCATTAATTTTATTTTTATTTTTCAAACGACTTTGTTTTTAATTTTTAGTTTTTTTCCTAGTTTTTGCTAATGTTTTTTTTTTCTCTATTTTTACTTTTATGTGTATATATATATATATATATATATATATATATATATATATATTTTTTTTTTTTTTTTTTTCTTTCCAAATTCTTTTATGGTTAATGAGATAAAAAAAATTTAACATTTTTTTTTTTTTATTTTTGTCTTATATATATATATATATATATATATATATATATATATTATATGTTTTTTAGAGACAATTATTTCATGTGGATTGAAAATTTAATTAACAATGTATAAATATGTAGAATATCGAAAATGAAAAATATCGACCTTCTTCTTTAAATATGCAAAACAATAAAAACCTCACTACAAAAAAATTAAAATAAAAATAAAAACAAGAAAATATGAAGAAGAAGACCACTTCCAAAAAAAAAAAACCTCTTAATGAAAGGGCATGGTGTAGAATTACCACTTTTTTTAAATCAACATCAAAATCACTACCATTCTAAAACGCAATTTACATAAAAAAATTATAGTGCCAAAAACTATGCTCTAAAAAAAACGTGTGTTCTGCATCACCCCTTTTCAAAATCGGGTCACTTTTTTGCTATCTCTACGAATCGGGTAACAGTGTCAATTGTCATTTCAAAGTTTACGTTATTCTTGGAGAAACAATAGTGGATTGTAACGATTTCTTCACAACTTCTCATTTAGGATTTGGGGATTTGGAATGTGACCGAGAAGTCAGAGGTGAGGATGAGGGAGTTTTACTCTTAGAATGGATTTTTGATTTAGATTTTCTTTCCATTCACAGTCAATCCCTCCTCCTATCGCCAAAATGTTGAATCCTCGAAATTCACTAGGACAACATGGGGGATGACCACCCCGTCCAAACCTTAAAAGCAACTCATTTTCTGTTTGGTATAGTGGCTCCGACTAGGGATAATGGGACCAATTTCCCAGAGAGAATTGGTTTGATAATGTTGTTGGGATGATATAAGATATAACGAAGAATGATTCAACTAAGTATAATATAATCTAAATAATAAACACGTGCATATATATTAATCTAACATTATCTGACTATAAATATACTCGGGAATAAACTAAAATATACAATCTACAAAGATGTCTCAAAGAAATTGGTAATAAAGATCATTCAATTGCCAAAAGAAATGAAAACGTTTAATGATAATTGTTTTGGATAAATATTTAGACAGAACAATTGAGAACTATATCTCATATAGTAATTATTCATGTATTTAATACAAAATTATAGCTAAAACATCATACAAAAGTGCAATAATGCAGAACTATAACTCAAATTTTCATACATAAGACAATCAAGAGAAAGAGTATTGCTAATGCATAAATAAAACATAATCATATGATAAAAGTACCATATATGAAAGGTCATGCTCATGGGCTCAGCAATATTGATCCAATTTCATCCAATCAAATACTCTCTTAGAGTACAGAAGTGTAATTTCAGTAGAGCATGCTCAGTATTGAAAAAAAATAGATCATGTTCCAATAATTTCATCAAAACCTTCCCAAATATACAAAAGTGTAATGTCTTGAAAAGTTTTTTTGATAAACTTCTGAACCCCTCTCTAAATGCATGATAGGGGTTTAAATACTAATATATATGTCTCAAAAATAGATTATTAAAAAAAAATTGAGGAGGTTTCAAACAACCTTCCTCATAGTAAGCAAAAAGAAAACTAAAAATATAATTAAACTAATGACAAGCTCCTTTTAACTTGAACTATCTTAGTCGGCTAACTTGATCTTTGAGATTGCAAATGTTGATCATTGGTTTGAGCTGAGGTGGCTGGCTGATTGTGGATTTTAACTGTCCAACAAATATGGCATCTGACAAAGTTGGCACCATCTTTTGTGCAAAGGTAGTTAAACATCACAGAGTCATCCACTGGCTATGTGGTTTTACTAGATACTGCCAGTATGTCTCCCAATCCAGTTTGGTTAGCTGTTTGATTGATTCTTCCTTGGTCTGTGTTGTATGTTTCCACTGTTGTTCCAATTTCTTGATATTTGGGAGAGACCCTGGTATGCACTCTTTGACAAGGTTATCATTGTGGAAGTTTTCATTAGTGACTTATATTATATTTCTTGTTGCACCTGCTGCTGTCGTTGTCACACTTTCTGTCAGTTTTAACCATGTATCCCAATCTGTCAATAAAATGTCCTTTGGGGATTCTTCTATTTTTGGTAGGTCAGCTTTTCTTCCCTCATCCAACTCCTACCACGTAATAAATTTAGAAATAGTTTTATGGATTTCTTCATATCCAAACCTCATATCAATCACTTGATTTGTCAATTTATCATTTGTCTCACAGTAAGGATTAATCTGTGAGATTTTTTGGCAGAACATTTCTTCTTGCTGTAGGAATTTAGATTGGATTGCTTCTTTGATGAACTCATTAGTTTGAGGGCTATCTTTAAATCTATCCACCATGGATTGCATTTGGTAAATTTTCGAGTCCTTTTCTGATAAGCTGGCCTTGCGTTGTAACCCCATTTGCTCGAATTCCCTCTAAAGCTGAGCTACTTGTTGTTCTACTTTCTAATTAGTTTTTTCTTGTTCTAATTTTTGTTCAATCAGAAGAATTTTTTGTTCTTTTTCTTTTAGCAGCAGTCAAACTTTCATTTCTTTATCAATGGTTACTGTGTCATAAGCTCCTACAAACTGTGACAACTTTGTAATATTTTTTGTTGGGTCAACAAGAATGTCCTTCCACACAACATCTGATATAGATCTGATACCACTTTTTATAGCTCTGATACCACTTGTAATAGATCTGACCTGAAAATATATGAAATGATACCAATATACCCAATTACTACAAATAATCACCAAAAATAACAAGATTTGAATATAAAAATGCTTCACTTTATTGATCAAACCCTTAAGGTAGGGCAACACCATACATTCACTCCTTAAGGAAGGAGAACACTCCACAAGCCATATGCTCGTTCATACAATAATCCTTGACACCTCTCAATGGGGAGTCTATAACCTCTATATATGCCTCATACATAAAATACCATGAGTCATTACCATGGTTCCCTTAATACCATCTATCTGATACCATGGGCTTATTACATTATTAATAACTACTTGTGGTCCCTTACATGATACGGGTTAACCACCTTATTTATTACTATTTCCCATCCCATCATTACATTATTCCATTGGGTACCTCCCTTTGTACCCCATATTATCCCCCTAGGTATACTACATTCCACCCCCCTTAACATGTTTCGTCCTCGAAACATGGGAAGAACACAAATAATAAGATCTACTCAAAAGAGTAGTCCACTGGTACCATGCACATGCATCTAGCCATCCAAGAGAAAGGTGAACCCTCAATCCAGCTGGTGCCTCGCTTGCTTGAGATGGAAGTTGGCCGTGGCAGTTCTTCTGTGTTGATGTGTAGTATGTGGATCGTCGCTCCTCTCTATCTATCATGTGGGGGTTGTTGTCCTTGTGGCTAATTCGTTGCCATCTTGTTGGTTGTTTTCTTGTAGGGTGATGTGGGTGGTGATATGCTGAAGTTTTAACCAATAGTGTATCTTTGTTTAATTCACCACCCAATGGAGCCTGAGTGGTATCTATTACATGTTGTGGTGCCTGCTGTTGTTTCTTATATTCCAATATTACTTCAACCACTGAGTCCTCATCTGATGTATGAGTACTGTAACCTTTTCTGCTTCAACCTATGTTTTTGTTTGATTTTCGATCATAGAAGGCTCATCATTTGATGTGTAAGTGTCATTAGTGCTTTGTGCTACTACCTCCTTAGTCTCTATTTGTGGCTTAATGGAAATATCCTACAATGTAATTTTCTTCTTTTTATACTAGAGTTTTAGGAATTTCTTCTGCACATTAATATTGATAGTACCCACGGATTCCATCCAAGGATATTCCAAAACAACATCCATGTTATCCATATCTGAAGTATAAAAGTAACCATGCAACACATATTTATCCATAGAAAGCTTCAACCTTATAAACTTGAACATCCTCATCATCAACCTGTGTGTTTTCAATGTGTTTGGCTGGAACTTGCAATTTTTTTGCCAAATTAACATTGATAAAATTATGCTTGCAGCCTGGATTTATAGGCACAATCATCTTCTCCTTATAAATCAATCCATGAACCTGCAATAAGGAGACACCAGTAGAAAATAACCCCTTATGTGTCTCATTCTCATTTGTTCTAGCACGACACCATTTGTCTAAAAGGAATTTTTCAAATTCTACATCTGAAAGTTTGGTCAACTGCTTGTTGTCAAGTGAGAACCACCATTTGATAGCCTCATCTTTAAAACCAAGCCACACTAAAACCTTCCAAAGTGTTCCATATGTGAACTTTTGTCTCTGTATGAATTCTTCAATAGTAGGGCTATCATCTTTCCCTGTAAAATTAAGAACCTCCATGAAAAGTGTTTTGAAAAAAATTCCCTTACTTGGTGAAAATTTGAAATGGCCACATTTCCGTCAATATTGCTCAGAAACCCTATTACGACCTGTTTCAGAAATGGAACAACCATTCTGCATCTTCTCATTGGGTAGAAATCCCGGTTTAGGCACTGGAATTACAGATCTGCACTACCACTGTCCTGCTGTCACAAAAAATTTCTAAAAAATAGCTGATTTTAAATCAGCGATATCTCCCTCATCCATACTCCAATTCGACTGATTTTTGTTTTGAACTTGGGTATTTTTCACAAAAAATCTAGATCTACAATTAGATTTTGTAATTTTTCACCAGAATGTACAGATCTAATCTGCAAACTCGCCGCCTAAAAAATTCCTGCAAAAAAAAAAAAAAAAAATCTCCACTTTACCCAAGAAAGTGCTTCAATACCACTTGTTATAGATCTGAACTGAAAATATAAGATAATAGAAAGAAACCCAAGAATAACAAGATCGAATAGATAGAAATGCTTCACTTTATTGATCAAACCCTTAAGGTAGGGCAACCCCATACATTCACTCCTTAAGGAAGGAGAACACTCCATAAGCCATATGCTCGTTCATACAATAATTCTTGACACCTCTCGATGGGGAGTCTCTAGCCTCTATATAAGCCTCATACATACAATACTATGGGTCATTACCATGGTTCCCTCAATACCATCTATCTAATACCATGGGCTTATTACATTATTGCTAATTATTTGTGGTCCCTTACATGATACGGGTTAACCACCTTATTTATTGCTATTGCCCATCCCATTATTACATTATTCCCTTAAGTACCTCCCTTTGTACCCCATATTATCCCCCCTACGTACACTATGAGAGATACACTGACTCCTTTTCTGATAATTTGGCCTTGTGTTATAACCTCATTTGCTCGAATTCCCTCTAAAGTTGAGCTACTTGTTGTTCTTCTTTCTGATTAGCTTTTTATTTTTCTAATTATTGTTCAAGCAAAATAATTTTTTGTTCATTTTCTTTTAGCAACAGTCGGACTTCCGTTGCTTTGTCAATGGTTACTATGTCATAAGCTCCTGTAAACTGTGACAGCTTTGTAAGATTTTTTGTTGGGTCAACAAGAATGTCCTTCCACACAACATCCATTGATTCGTTCTCTAGAGTTCCAACAGTCATGGTGTCTAATTTCCTCTTCTTTCTTTGTCTTTTAACTACAGCCTTATGAATAAGGATGTAGAATATATCTAATGGAGGTATCTCTTCAATTTTCAAGATAGTTTCAGAAGTAGGAAAAGCAGGAATAACCTCAATATCTTGAGTGCTTGTAGCCCCTTGCTCTGTTGTCTCTAGATTTGCTTTATGTTGAGTCTATTTGGGGGTCTATGATTCAAATGTTTCCTCAAGATGTGTGCATGTTTGGAGCTTCTTATTGAATTTCTCCCATTCCTTGTCTAGCTCAATGACTGGAATCTTCCTTGATTAAGCTGAAGTTGAACCAACCTATGTCTACTTCTTAGCCAAGGCTTGTTTGACCATTTCCTAAGTATTCCCTTCTGTATGTTTCTAAATATATTTATAAGGATTTACTTCCCCATTTTGAGATTGTTGTTTTGAGTATTCTGACTTGCGAGTCAAGTTCTCTTGGGTTTCCTCATCAGAATTTTTATTTGAACTTCCCTCCAGGCTTATGCTAGGAATTGGTTCTCTTGTTGGTTCAATTTGTAATAGGTCTAATGGGAAATTTAACAATATTTCGTTCCTGTATACATGAAAATCATTAGTATCATCCAGTCTTAACTCTAATGATGTCGATTGTAGGACCTATGCAAATGTTTCAGCTCCTTGAAAGAGGTCATCAAAGGAATCCCCATCATAAGAAAATTGTTTTACTTTAACCATGGTGGTGAATCCTTTAGCAACTTGATTTGGGTCATACTATCACCCTAGAATTGTGGCCAATTTTAGAGACATAATAATATCTTCCTCTTTTATTGTGTGCCCATATTCATGTAGTGCGAAAGCACCACATTGTAATGGGAAGGCTGTCCAAATGCTTTTCTTTTGTTCCCTTAGGGATTTGGTTAAACCTCCCTCCTCTGTTGTCTAGTTAGCTACTCTCTGGCCAATAACTTCTCTAGAACATAATATGGGATGACATGCGAAGCATAAATGCTCCAAAAAACTCTGATATAAGTGAATGTTTCTTCACTGAACCATCTTGCAACTGGAAATATGTCTATCTTAGCTTCTTCAGAAAACCTGGGGATCATTTTATCAAAAATGGTTTTATGAATAGGCAACATAATACCTTGGAAGATTTTGTAAAAATGGGCATTGAATTGGGATTCCCACAAGATTTTATGGTATATATGGATGGGGAAAGGGTTCTGTATAGTCCAATTCCAACCCATGTTTGGAAATTGAGAACAAAACAAATGGCGTCTATTATGAAACCATCTCAAGAAAAGATAGAAAAGATAGATCAACACCTTAGAATTCAGCCTCTTCGAGGGCACAACCTCCTTTGCATTACATAAATGAACAATTCTTGGATGATTCAAATGACAAAACTTCATTTCTATATATAAGAGTTTAAGGATTCACAAAATAACCCAACCGACCTAATAATAATAATAATATAAAGCCACAAAAATAACAATAGAGGGATTCTATGGGACACAGTAATAACAATATGGGGATAATAGGGGCACAACAATATTAATAAGGGATGCAACTACAATAGTAATGGGGTAATCACTAGTATTATAGGGACCCAACATGCCCCTCTCCTTCAAAAAAGTGTTTTCCTCAACTCTTGAGTAGTTTTGGATGCTTTTGTATAAAATTCTCATCCTCCCATGTGGAATCTTTAGCGGATAAGTTCTTCCACTTGATAAGATACTCCAAAATTGATCGATTTCATAGCTGTCAAGTTCTTGTTTCTGTGATTGCTTCCGGTTCCAATATAATTTTTCCTTCCTCATCAAGTTCTGGCAATATTGTTTGAACTGGGAGCTTGTCGCCTATAACCTTCTTTAAACATGAAATATGGAAAATTGGGTGGAATCGAGAAGCTGCAGGAAGCTCCAATTTGTATGCCATAATACCAATATTTTGTAACACTTTGTTCGGACCATAATACTTTGGTAATAATTTATTATCCTTCTTAGCTTGCTTGAGGGACATTTGCTTATATGGTTGTAGCCGTAGGAATACCCAATCACCTACATCAAAACTTCTTTCGCTACGATGTTAATCTGCCTATTGTTTCATTCTATTATGTGCCAACACGAGGTTAACCCTTAAGAGTTTGAGGACTTGTTGTTGATGTTCGATGTGATGTTCCACTGCTTGAACATTAGAATTTTTTCTTAAATATGATGTGATGGATGGTGGCTAATATCCATAAAGTGCCATAAATGGGGTCATTTTTGTTGTTGTATGGAAGAAAGTGTTATACCACCATTGAGCCAGAGGCAACCATTTGACCCATTGTGTCTATTTATCAGATACAAAGCAATGAAGATATCCTTCCAAACATTTGTTTACTATCTCGGTTTGCCCATCAAATTGAGGATGATAAGATGAGATATGAGCTAACTGAGTACCAAGACAAGAAAATAATTTTTTCCAAAAATTTCCAGTGAAAATGGGATCTCTGTCACCTACAATAATCTTTGGGTTTCCATGTAGCTTTTGAATTGTTTCCATAAATGCAGTAGAAACTATACTGGCTTTAAATGGATGTGATAATGCACAAAAGTGTGCATACTTGGTAAGTCTGTCAGCTACCACCATGATGACGATATTTCCCTCAGACTTGGGTAAAATTCTGTGATAAAATCCATTGAAACCTCCTACCAATGTTGGCTTAGAATGGATAAAGGTTGTAATAGACCCAGTGTCTTAATTGTTTCAACTTTATTTTGTTGGAAAACCAAATATTCCACCACAAATTTTTGAATATCCGATTTAAGGCCATCCCAAAAAAAATCCTTCTTAACCCTGTGGTAAGTTTTTTAAAATCCTGAGTGCCCTCCTAAGGGAGAAGTGTGCAATTCCATAAGGATATTTTGTTTTAGTTGGGAATTCTTATAGATGTATAAGTGATCTTTGTACCATAAATAATCATTTTTCCAGCTAAATGTATCAGACGTACTAGAATCTTGTTGTAACTTTCGAATAAGTGCCCACACTTCTTCGTCATTCTTCCATTCATCCCTTGCTTCGTTTATCCAATCTAGTTGGATAATAGAAATGGCGCACAACAATGCTTCCACATCCTCATCCTTTCTTGAGAGTGCATCTGCCACCACATTTTGCTTTCCTTTTTTGTAGATGATTTCAAAGTCATAACCCAACATCTTTTGAATCCACTTTTGTTGCTCTTTAGAGGATAATCTTTGTTCTAAAAAGTATTTAAGGCTATTATGATCTGTTTTTACCTTGAAGTGTCTTCCCATTAGGTAGGGTTGCCATTTCTTAAGTGCATGGAGTATTGCCAACATTTCCTTCTCATAAATAGCTTTGTGTAAAAAATTTCCCTTGATTGGATGACTTTCAAAAGCAATGGGTCTTTCATCTTGCATTAAAACAACACCAATTCCATTTTCTGAAGCATCACATTCCACAATAAAGATTTTTGTGAAGTTCGGTGTAGCTAAGATCGGTGCTTGGCACATTGCCTCTTTAAGATGTTCGAAGGCCTTTGTTACTTTTGGAGTCTATGACAATGCATCTTTCTTCAATAATGTTCTTAGAGGCGTTGCTATTCTCCCATAATTCTTAACAAACTTGTGATAATACCCTGTCAACCCGAGAAATCCTTGTAGATGCTTTATGGATGTGGGGATTTTCCATTCCTTAATGGCTTTAATTTTGCTAGGGTCTACCTTAACTCTTTCATGAGATACAATATGACCCATATATTCCACCTCTTGTACTCCAAAGAAACATTTGGATCTTTTTGCATATAATTGTTTCTCCTGCAATAGTTGTAGCACCCTGTCAACATGTTCAACATGATCCTTCCAAGACTTGTTGTAGATTAGTATATCATCAAAAATTACTAACACAAATTTTCTAAGGAATGGTTTGAAAATGGATTTCGTCAAATCTTGAAATGTTGAAGGTGCATTGGTATGGCAAAAGGCATGACCAAAAATTCATAATGACCCTCATGAGTTTTAAATCATGTTTTCGGAATGTCTTCAGTCTTCATTCTGATTTGATGATATCCTGAACAAAGATCCAACTTGGTGAAGTAAATTGATCCTTGCAATTCATCCAGTAATTCATCAATGACGAGAATGGGAAACTTATCTTTAATAGTGAGCTTGTTGAGCTCCCTATAATCTAGACACATGCGCCATGATCCATCCTTATTGTGCACTAATACTACTAGAGCAGAGAAAGAACTTTGACTTGGTTGAATTATACCAGCCTCTAGCATTTTTGCAACCATACGTTCAATTTCACTCTTTTGGGCATAAGGATATCTATACGGCCTGATGTTTGGAGGAACACTTCCTGGAATCAAATGAATAGCATGATCATGATCACAAATAGGTGGGAGACCTTTGGGAGTCTCAAATACCTTGGAATGATTGTCCAAGACTTTTTGGAAATATGGAGAAATAGATGGTTCCAATGTGGAAACATCTAGTGAACATAATTGTGCAATTACACACCTTTGTTCCTTTTTTAGAAGCTTTGTCATACCGTTAGAGCTGATTATCTTTCCCAGTTTCCCTGCAATACCCCTTAATTCAACTTCCTTTCCTTCCATAGAAAATTGCATGAAAAGTTCTTGAAAATTAAAAGATATTGTACCCAAGGATTGTAGCCATTGGACTCCTAGTACAACATCAGCACCTCCCATTGGAATGGAAAGCATTGGGCTAGTCAATACATATTCTCCCATCGATAGCTTGATATTATGGCACTTTCTAGAGCAATTTATTGTTCCTCCATTTGCAACCATCACTTGACACTCTGGTGCTGGGTATAAGAAGCAATTCAATTCTTTTGCTACCTTACAATGAATAAAATTGTGGGTACTTCCTAAATCAATCAACACTATTACCTTTTCCTTCTTGATTTTCCCTTCTATCTTGATGGTTTGAGGAGTGGTAATTCCCACCAATGCATTAAAAGATATGGTCAGATTAATTTTTTCTTTATCTAGGCTTTGTTCCTGGAGTATATCCTCTTCTTTTGACCTTTCTTTCTCCTTTTCTTCTTCCTCTTCACAATCTATGTAGAATAATTTCTTCTCAGCACACTTATGACCTTTAGTGTATTTGTTATCACAACTATAACAAAGACCTTTTGCTCTTTTTTCTTCCAATTGTTGTGGTGTCAACCTTATAGGTTGTGGAAGACTAGGGGCAACAACACTTCCATCTTTATAGTTGTGAGTGGTATGCTTCCTGGTTGCCATAATTTTGCTTTCCATTTTTCTTGCTAACCTTAATGCCTTCTCTAACGAATCAGGTTCCCAAAGGTGAACATCATGTTGGATATTATCCTTTAAATTCCCTATGAAAAAATAAATCCTATGCTCCTCTGAAATATTTTTTACCCTTATGTTCAATTTTTGGAACTCCTCAATGTGCTCCATTATTGAACCCTTTTTTTTTAGACTTATCAATTGGCTAAAAAAGTGTTGCTTTTTGTATCCTCATAGTGTGCTGTCAATTCTTCCTTTAAAATTGCCCAAGTGATCATTTGTTTATGAGAGCAAACCCATTGATACCATACAAACAAATTTTGTTCCAAATATAAAGTTGCAATACGTACCTTTTGTGTGTTTTGCACATTATTGAGATAAAAAATTGCTCCATCTATAATATCCATGTTGCGGGATCCTTGCCATCAAACTTCCTCATATCGATTTTTAGAATATGGTGGGTCTTTGATCCCACATTAGAGTCTAAGAAATCATGATTAACATTTCTTTTGTTCACATCATGAGTTTCCTTTACTACCTTTTCACCATTAGTAAGTATTTCTTGTAGAAAATTTGACAAATCTGTCTTCAAATCTACCATATCTGTCTTCAAATCTCTCTTCAAATCTGCAATGCCTCTCTTCAAATCTGTCTTCAAATCTATCTTCAAATTGTCCATCTTAGCTTCCATGCCCTTTATCTTGGATTCCATGCCATTTATCTTAGCTTCTATTAGCTTTTGTGAGAGTGACATTTGTTGCACTTATTCTTGTAATTTTGATATATCATGTAGCATTTCTTCCTCTTCTTCATGAGTCATGCTATTGCTTTCAGGCTGCTTACTGTGTGTTTGCATTTTCTTTCCTCGGGGCATCAGTTATTGATAGTAATGCTCTACTATCCCCTTTTAATTCCTTCAAAATAAATTTTCAAACTAGTCTTAAGCAAAAATTTAAAAGAATCTACACACCTTTTTTCACTTTGTAGGAGCTCGATATTTCCTCTGATGTATCTCTGTGCTTTTAGATCATCCAATTCTAAAATTGTGACCTGAAGTAGCCCTCTGTGTCCTCTTTCCAATGCCACCAGTATAATCCAAATTGGATTCTCCAAGGAAGAGTTATGTGAAATCTCCCACAGTGACCTGATTATAGACTAGTTCAGTAGAGCGAACTTGTATGACATGCCACAAGTCACTATTTCACCCTTTGGCTCTGAAAAATATATACAAGAAACTACATTCTATCCTCTTTTTGTACCTTTTTATGAAATTTCAATCCGATGCTCAGAGAGAAAGTTATGACGATTTTCCCCAGGTCACCTGTTTGGAATGTAAGTCAGGAGTCTACAAAAAGACCAACTTACTCAGATCATATCTCTGCAAATATAGCACGAAAAGCTCTGAAATTCAGACCCGAGGTTTAGCGCGATTTCTTCTCAAATGGGTTATTTGTTTTAGCTTCTTAAATGTCGCAGAAAAAACGTTATAGCGAAAATTCTACGATGACCTATTTGGAGCAACGAAACCCTAGAATCCAAAGCTCTGATACCAAATGTTATGAAACCAGCTCAAGAAAAGATAGAAAAGATAGATCAACACCTTAGAATTCAGCCTCTTCGAGGGGAAACCTCCTTTACATTACATAAATGAACATTTCTTGGATGATTCAAATGACAAAACCTCCTTTCTATATATAGGAGTCTAAGGAGTCACAATATAACCTAGCCGACCTAACAATAATAATATAAAGCCATAAAAATAACAATAGAGGGATTCTATGGGGCATAGTAATAACAATATGGGGATAATAGGGGCACAACAATATTAATAAGGGATGCAACTACAATAGTAATGGGGTAATCACTAGTATTATAGGGACCCAACAGCGTCCACGACATAAGAACTCATAAAAATGGGGGAAATTTCTTGAGGAAACGCTTCTCTTCTATCTATATTCCCTAATAGCCATTGCTAAATTGTCTAATAGAATTTGACTCCAGTTCATAATTGTTCCGTTAATGGCTGCATCAATTAATGGTAGCCCACTCTATAGAAAAATTGGTACTATCAGCTTTACCAAATAATCTACACGTCATCGCAGCTATGAACTTATGTGGGATAGAGAGGGACGCAAACGGATACATACCAGATTCCTCCCATTTTAGTTTGCCTCCACCTAACCTCTAGGTCTGTATAATGTCCAATTGGTTCTCATTATCTTTGGCAAAATTCTCAAGGAAATATTTTTCATAGAGATTTTGAGGCTCTAGTAGATGGTACATTTGACGCAGATTGTCTGGTGTGAAAGATCCCATGACCTCATGCCTTGAATTCCTTAAAGTTCTTTCTAACACATCTACATCATCAATCACCCATTTTACCATATCTATGTATGGTAATATCTTAGGTCTTGCAGATATTCCATGTAAAAATGAATATATTGCTTCAAAGTAGGAAGTGTCTGATGATTCTTTGGCATCAGTTGTTGCCTTTGTTTCCAGTGGCTTGGGTTTCTCTTCTTCCAGTAGGTTATACATAGCTTCCCATGATGTGGTTCCTCCATCTTTGTTGCAAGTGGTATCGAAGAAAAGTGGTATCATGTCTGATTTCTCAGATGCAGTATCTTTTCCCTTCATCTCCATCTTTTCCAATGTTGTTTTCTTCATAGCTTTTCTGAAATGGAGCAATGGAGATTACCGGATAAACACGGAGTGAAAATGACAGTGAAAATTCAATGGTACAATTAATTCTTAAAGGTGACAAGGAAGAATCTTTTATTCAAAAATGAAAATGAAAGATATCAAATCACTTTGAGCCGTTTTAAACACAAATGCCATTAAAACTCATTAAATATGCACTAAGATCTTTTATCATGGCCTTTATTATTCATTTAATCCATCGCATCGCAAACGTGTAAGGAAAAAACTTTAAGGTGATGAGTTTAAAGTGAAAAATGTTGATTATGCGATTGCGATAAATATTATCATAATATCGCAATATCGCATTTTCGATTATGTGTTATTTCAGAATTGTTTAGAATTTTGTGAGATGCGATGTGAGTGGCATACCTTTTATCATTTAAAGTAGATTTTTCTTGAGTGAATATTTATTGCATAAAGTGACCTTTTACTACATGTCGGACTTAACCAAAGTTTATAACATTTATCGCATACTTCCATCGGCTCCAGGTCATATTGCATTTCACAAACTTTTCATAGTTTACAAGTTTGGCCTTTGAGTAAGTCCCAGGATGCAATGAGTTTTAGCTTGTTATGTCGCAATATTGCAATTTGCATATTCCAAAGGTTTTGTTAGTTGTGTTTTTCATGAATGTCGATATGTGATTGCGATAGGCACTTTATTCTATAAGAAATACTTTAATTAACCTTTGACACACATGATCCAACGATATGAAATAAAGTGAGAATTTATAGTCATAAAGGGATTTGGATTGATACATTATATTATTTAGAAATTTATTCCTAATAATTCAAAAAGAAGCACTTAAGTGTTAAGTTTTTCAGAGGAATTTTTATAAAGAGTCCCCATTTATCAATATAATATTAACTATTAAATCAATAAATGAGGGGGTTGTTGAATAGTACAATAGGTTGTTAGTCATAGCTATAGTACATGACATATGTATAATGTGATGTCCACCCTCACTCACTTTCAACCAAGAAGGAGATCCTCACTTCATCTCAACCAGGGAGGGGATATCCACAAGCTTAAGCTTGTCCCAAAAAATAATCTGAAAAGGAACTTCATCAATGCATTGGCTACTTGTTCTTCCATGGATATATGTTGTTGATTTTCATCTTATATTTTCATCATACTCTAAAATCATAAATCACTTCAATTTTCCTAGTTTTCTAACACTCTTCATGCAACTTTGATGTATGAAGTCGACTTATCTTCACTAGTACTTGAAACAAATATCATGCTCGAGAAATTTCTATAATGTTGCATATTGACCTTGTCTCTGCTATTATTTTGCTTCTATTATCAACTAGTAGTTATTTCTTTCAAAAATAGATGATGATTGCTTCTAGATATTCATGATAAGACATCTTAAATACAACTAAATACTTCTTCTAGAATTTTGTGTAGACTTTATTTCTTACAATGCTATATGGTCCTTGAAACTTGATCTTTGTGACTTTGCGATTTGTGAATCTCGGAAATATTCTATCCCTTAAATATAATTGTAATTTCTACTCTAACTACCATATTCTACAAAAAACATGCTTGGAAACATGTTACTTTGTATATTTTTCAATAGTAGAGGTCCTTGTCTTCAATCTTAGGTTTATTTTCAGCTTCTTCATATTTTGCTATATGTGCTTCATTTATTTCCTTCCTTTTGTTGCTTCTATTATTATTCTTGGAGTTCTTATGGCAATCTATTTTTATGTTTCCATATTCACAGCAACCAAAGTATTGAACTTTGCACATATCTTGGTTTCCATGAGGCTTTTTGTTGTTTTATTTGTGATGAGACCCAAATCTTCTGAATTTCCCAAATTTCTTCGATTTAGCAACAAATGGTTGAGTGTTTTCATTATTGGGATCAATATCATCTTTACCTTTCAACCTTGTTTCTTCTAGAACACATATATCCCAAAGTTCCTTAAATCTTGGATTATATTTTCTTGCATAGATTCCACTTGCAAAACTATTCCAAACTTGAGATAGGGCATTCATTAAAAAAGTGATTAATTCACAATCAAATATGGTTTCTCCAAGTCCTTGAACTTGATCCTTCATTTTTTATATTTTCACAAAGTATGAAGCTATGTCTTCATCTTTTGACATCCTTGTTCTATAAAGTTGATTCCTCAGAGATATCCTTTAACTGGTAGTATATTTTTTTGTTAAGCTTGGTAGTGCCATATTTTTCTATTAGTTTAACAACAAGTCACAACTATTTTTAACTATGGTTAGGTGGCCGAAACTTGGATGGTAGGAAACCAAGACTAGTGGCCACCTAACGGCATGGTCTGTCATCCAAAAATGATAAGTCTTGAGCCTTTCTAACCACACAATATATGAATGTATGTCTATTCTTATCCTACCATATACTTTCATGTTGGCATAACTATCTATACATTGAAAATTAAAATCTACCAGCATCAAAAAATTACAAAAAGAAAAATCATAATAACTAATCTATTTCCTCAGCTGAAGTAGATTCCACTGATTCCAGGTCTGGTGCCGGGAGTTTTGTTGGAGAGAGGATGCGAGGTAGGTGGTCTTCTATGTGTCGCAGATTCCCATCCTACTTTTGCAGTTAGAACTGGAGTTTCTGGAAATGTTGCTTGCAGTTACGGAAGGCATGTACTACGGTGACCATGTTCAGAGCTATTTGTTCCAAGGCCTTGCCCAGAATCCATTTCATCAAACAATAGAGGAACACGGTGTGTTTAAACTAGGCTACTTGGCCTCATGTATGGCTAGGATCGGGCAACAAGATCTACCAATATTCAACATCAATTTCCATTGAACTTGCGTGGCAGTTCAGATCTGCCTCCCATTCCTCCTTCAATTGTTGAATTTCCTCAGCTGATGCCTTCATGGTAAGCTTCCACAGCATGATTGATGAGGCTCACAATAGGCTTTCTACCTCTCGGTTTGCTTCTAGGTGCATTGGATTGGCCCTCTTCCTGTTTTCCTTTGTTTTTCCTACAACGATCGCACGGGGCAGGGTTTCTAGTTCAAGCCACTACACAAGCCATGGTTACTGTCTTGCAGCCTGAAGAAATGTGTTGTTGGTTTCTCGAAGGTGTTATCGCCCCACTCCTGCCCAACTTACAGGTCCTATTACCAACCTCTTCACATGTCTAGAGACCAACAAACAGCTATAAAACCAGAACATGGATCTTATTGGCCTTCCCCTCATCACAAAAAATATTCATTGTGTTCCCTGAAATAGGAAGAGGTTCCATCCCCTTACATTAATACCAATAAGCATACCCCAGGCCATCCTGACAACCACTATTACCTTCAGCTTTAAGGGGCATACTCAACACAGACCAAGTCTCTTGGTAATGTCCCAAGAGTTAATGCCCAATGGAAAACTAGGGAGTCTTTATGATAGTACAACCCTCAGTCACCAGTTTACCCAGCACCCACTTGTCCCAACTCGAATTAGAATTCTGACAGCCATAGGCCCGAGACTTCACTATACTACCCAAAGCCTCATTACCGCAAGGAGGACCTGATTTAACCCTCTTTGGGACAACTAGATGCCAAACATAACAAAAATAGGTGTATTCCCATTCCAATTACCATACTTGACCCCTCAAACCAACACATGCATTCTCTAGACAGGACTTAGGCCCTCTACTCCCCAAAACTTCAGACCTGGCCAACCCAATTCATTTATGGCAGAGGAAAGTTAGCAGAATACAATTAATCCCTTGTGAGGCAGTTAGATGCCAAACATAGCAGACACAAGAGTAGACCCAGTCCAATTACGATAATTCAACCAGTGAAGAAACGCATACAAAATCAAGCTAGGACATAGACCCTCGAAACCCAATGAATTTAGACCAGAATGACCAAATTCTTTTACCTAGAAGACTCTCCTCATGGAGAAAAGGAAATGAAATCGACTACATACCAAATAACCATCACTAGTGAAGGTTAAAGGCACATCAGTGTCGGGCTTTCTCCATAACAGCCAACCTCATATGCCAACTTTATTTGATCCAACAACCCTCCTCCAAACCATTGCATGCAGTTAACCAGATACCTACACCTTTAATGGCTCTCCCTTCTGCCATCCACCTTATTATTCCCTCCCCTCATGCATGAAGCGACCCTTCCAACCCTTCCACACATGTGGAAGGTGGTGGGTTTGTCCTTTGAGGTACACAACATTTAATTGAGGTGATTGAGCTGAGGATCAAGTACACACCCTGATCAAGGATTTTGATTGGTAGTATTGACAGAATATAGTTTGACCAAATTTTCATAGACTTCTTTGGATGTAGATAGATCTGAAACAAAATATATGAGATGATAGTTGATAAACTCAAAAAGAAATTTTTGAGGTCTAATTTCTCCCTTATTGTATTTGAAAAACTTCTTAAGAATTGTTAGTTTTTGGTATTGGAACATTTCCTTCAATAAATTGCATGACTTTGTTTTCTTTGAGAACTAGATCAATTTTATTCTTGCAAGCATTGTAACTAAAAGTTCCATCAATTTTTTTGCCTTCTTAACGAATAGATTTCATTTGGCTAGGAGGATTAGACATAGATTATAGTAGAGTATTTACTTGTCAAAGGGAATTTTTAATAAGAGTGTCTTAAATAATGTTGATGAGAGTGTTGAAGAGTGAGTGAGAACTTGATGATATTTCCAAGAGCCTTCAACAATATCTTCAAGAGAGAGATGGCTACTATGAGGGTGTCTTCAACAATATGATCTTAAAGAATTATTTATTTTCTTTGATAAAAAGAGACATATCTTCTACAATAGAGTCTTCAAATATGCCAACAATTTGTGATCTTCGAGTTTCTTTCCTTTCACCTTAGCTTTTATACCATGTTGAGAAACCAAGTGCTAGAAGATAATGATTAATTTATCTTAACTTGATAATTACTTGTGAATGTGTGTTGGCTTCTTATTACTTATATTATCTTCTTCATCAAGTAATTATCATAAATGTGCCAAATATAAATATCAAAAAGAGACAAAGAACATCAGAACTTAGGCTCCAAGCCAAGGTAAAACCATTAATTTGGTAGCTTAGGGAAAAATTCCCTCCTTTGGAAAGCCTTCCTCATCAAGAAATATCACTACTAGCCCTTGGAATAATTTAATTTTGTAAGGAAAATATTATTTTTAATAGAAAACCCACAAGTAGACAAAAGTACAAATCGACATAAAGTCATAATTGGGTCTCCAAAGAAGCATATAAATACATATCATGGAAGCCTCATTTGGAGATCACATCAACACATCTTCTCTCTCCCTCTCCTCTTGTCATTGGTTCGTACAGATATGAAGTGAGGTATTAGAGCTCACAAGTGTGAAGGGAAGAAGGGAAAATATGAAATATGTTTTTACTTTTCTTCTTAGAGAGTTTGACCAACTATTGACCTATTTTGACTTCCATTTTGACTTGGCTTGACTTATAAAATTTTGATTTTTGTAGGTTGAATTTTTCTGTGGGAGAACCAAACGTTTTTTGGCTATTTGACTGGGGTTGACTATAGACTCTTGACTACATTTTGACTATAGGTTTGACCACAATGTCTCTTTTATTTGACCAAGCTACTTTTGGGACTATTTTGACTTGACTTTGACCAAGAAAGGAGGTTGAATATTTTGACCTTTGATTGAGCTGATTCAAGGTTATTTGACCATTGACTTGAGGATTGGTAAGGGAATATTTGATTGTTGTTGACATTGACAGAAATTCCATATTTCACTTGTTGACTAGATTTGACCTTTGGGCTCATGTCTTGGATATTAGTTAGTGAATTGTTGGATAGTCAAGGTTGTTTACCTATGACTCAATATTCGAACATTGTATCTCTCTACTAAATTTTTTATTTCAACCTAATAGAAGAAGAATTTGAAAGAGTTTTCCCCTTTGTGTGGATTTTCCCTGGTCTTTGACCAAATCTTATGTCTCTTGTCATTCTTCTTAATTGTCTTCTATTGCATGTTGGATTTATTGTCCTATCTACAATTGCTATTTTTCATTGCAAGATTAATTTTGTTTAAAATTCATTACTAATTGAAGAAAGAAATGGGCTAAGTGATTTTACTAAGCATAGAATAGTGGAAAATTAACAAAAACCCACAAGGGAGAAAACCAGACAAACCTTTTCTTATAAAATTCTATATAAATTATATATCCATGACTCAAGACTATGACCCAAAATTGACACCAAAATTTCAAGTCCAAACCTCCTTCAAGTCACTTGCAAAACTGGTTAGAACTTGTCAAAGTCAATAATGGTCAAATTACTAAATTTGGTCAATAATCTGAAATTTCACACATGCAATGAGAGGTCGAAATTAGTCCCTATGGAAACCTCAGAAAAATTCGACCCTTTTCACAGAAAAATTAGTTGCATGTGTGAGCTACTCCAAAATCAAAATTTTGGTCAAACTTGGAATTTTCTACTTGCTTTTGACTTCATCCTTCTCTCTCTTTTAACTCCTCTTCTTCATTGATTTCAAATGTATCTTGTTGCGAGAGTGGATGATCTTCAAATGGATCGAACTTTCCTCTAATATATAGTTGTCCAAGAGGTCAAATAGGTGGCTCTAGGAGGCCCAGGCATACTTGTTCCAAGGAGGGTCGATTTTCACAATTTTGGTGGAATTTGACACAATATAAAATTCTTTTTATTTTCTTTACAAAGTCCAAATGGGACTTGACTCAAATAATTTTATTTTTTACTCATAATAAATTCTTATTCGCTCTTTAAATCTAAAAGCATGAATAACATGCTTTGACCAAAAATAAAATATTAATAATGAATATAATGAATACGTTAATGATAAAAACTACATTTTATTACATTATGAATACCAACACTAGTTACATTTTCCAACATCGAAGTCTCTCAACCTCTTCAAGTTAGTCACATGGGAGTTGTCATGGCTTTACAATCCATTATTGAAAACTTCTAAAGGATCCCAATAACATACTTTTCTTGACCAATGAATATTTTTCCAGGGTTCTTTCATACTTCCAATCCAAAATAATAATGATTTAATCCAAGATCATGCATGTCAAACTCAGAGTACAACAACCTATTACACGAAATTATGAGAGGCTAAACAATTGTCATAAACAAATCATTAACACACATTAATAAAATCATAGGTTAATTCTTCATGACCATGAAATAAAGGTTTTTATTAATATCACTATTGGTAAATCCAAGTCTCGTCACATAGTTATCACTTCATGCATACAAAGATCTTGTAGCTTGCTTGAGTCCATACAAGGTCTTATTCAATCTACAAACGTGACACTCCTTCCCATACACCTGAAAACATTGACATTGCTCTATGTACACTTATTCCTCAATTTCACCATTGAGGAAAGCAATGTATGCATCCATCTAATGTAAATCCCAACACAATGAAGCAACAATAGAAACAATAGATTTAAGGGAGGTGTATCTAGAAACTAGAGAAAAGGTATCATCATAGTCTTCTCCCTCTTTATGGGAGAACCATCTAGCTAAAAATTATGCCTTCTATTTTTCAATACTTCCATCTACAACATACTTAATCTTATACATCCATTTGAAAGTCACCATTGACTTCCCTTCAAGTCTCGGCATAATCTCTCATACATCATTCTTCATGATGGATTGATATTTTCCATCATAGCTTCATTCCATACTTGTTAGATAGTTGCTTCTTCATAAGTGGAAGGTTATGCATCAATGAGGTTAGTAATAAGAGATACATAGATAGAAAACCTCTTGGGTTTCTTACTTTCTTTAGATGTGCCATGTGGATTTGCATGCCCTTCTGCTTCTTCTAATGTAGATACAAGCCATGTTGGTCTCTTTTTTATCTCAAGAATAATAATTGGTTCTATAGGTTCACAAGGTCCTTCTAGCTCCTTAGGATGTTCTGAAGAACTTGAAATTTCTTTCTTAGTAGCCTCGTGCTTTACTTCATCATAGGAATCCATACAAACTTATTTAGACTTCCAATATGCAACCTTCTCATCAAAGGTAATGTCGACCTCAACGTTTCATTGCTCTGGAATGTATATTTTATAAGCCTTTGATGATTCACTATTACCAACAAATATTCATTTCTTTCATAGAGTTTTTAGCTTCTTCCTCTTGTCCTCAGGAACATGGATCTAAATTAGGCAACCAAATATTCTCAAATTCCCAACCTTTGGCCTTTGTCTAGTGAACGCTTCTTCAGGAGTCATATCTTCCAAACTTTAATGAGGAATTATAATTTGAATATATACTATTGCTAATGATGCTTCTCCCCATAAGAAAATAGGAAAATATTGATGATGCATCATAGCCTTGACAGATTCTTCACTGGATTTTTTCATTCTTTCTGCCACTCCATTCTATTATGGATTATAGGGGACAATCAGCTTCCTATTAATCCCAACTTCCTTACAAAAGGAAACAAGTTATTTTTGAAGTGTATTCTCGTCCATTTTCAGATATTAAAATATTTATCTTCTTTCCTTTCAAGTTCTTTACTTCATACTTAAACTCTTGAAAGTTAGTCAAGACTTCATCATTGGTATCCAATAAATATATCCATGTCTTAAAAGAGAATTCATCAATGAAAGTTACATAGTGTAAATACCCTCCAAGATTTTTCACTTACATAGGACTACATACATCAGAATGAATCAAATTCAATATTTCTTTGGATCTACTATCACTAACTAGAAATTTTTTCTTTATATTCTTTCCAAGTGCAAAATCTTTTCATACACCTTCATGATCTATCTACAATTTGGGAATTCCTTAAACCAATTGATTTAAATAAGGAAATGCTCTAAAATGAAGGTGACCATAACTCAAATTCCATAGTTCACATGGATTAATTTCAACATGTACTAAAGATTGGCCTAGTTGACCCAAGATTCCATATAATATTCCTTCACAAATTCCAATAATTCTATCAGCATATATTTTAGATACTTTGGGTCGTACAATTACTTTTCCAGCTAGAAAAGCTACTCTATCTCCTTTATCTTTTATACATGAAATAAAGACTATATTCTTTCTCAAACCTAGCACATATACCACATTCTTGAGATGGACATTGTTACCATATTCCATCTTAATGGATTTCCTTCCAATTCCTTTGACTGCATATTCGTGGTTGTATTCAATCTCTACCCTTTGAGATAGTCGTGTTTCCATCATGTTAGTGAGATTGCCACAATATCATGTCATATGTCTTGACGAACCACTATATACTAGCCACATATCATCATCATCTACAATAGAACCTGCTAGAGCAGAAAAGTAAAATAAATCTTTCTCACCTCAAGATTTCTTTAGATGTTCATCATCAATGTCAGTTGTAGAAGCATGGTGATTTCCTTTTCTCTTTCTTTCATTCTCTCTCTTAGGACATTGGTTCATATAGTGACCAAATATGTTACATTGATAGCATTAGATATTTGACATATCCTTATTTCCTTGTGGAGAATGTCTTCTCTTTAGTTTCTTATTTGGGAAACCAAAATCAAACTCTTGAGACTCTTCTTTCTATCTATCTCTTGATATAGTCCTTTATTGCTCGTGGGAAAAAGTGGTCCATAGTTCTTCAAAAGAGGGAAATTCCTTCATGTTGCTTATAATAGTTGCAAATGCAACCCATGATCTAAGTAGTCCATTAAGTGTTGTAGTCACAATCTCCTTCTCATAGATGACTTCATCAATTGCTTGAAGTGTGTCCCTTATTGGATATATTCTTACAAAATGTGAAGCCGCATTGTCATCATTTTTCATCCTTACATCACGAATCTCATTCTTCAAACCCATGAATTGAGGGATGTTGTTGACTGTAAATAGATTGGTTAGGGAATCATAGATTCAAGATTTGCAATATAGGGAATGAGGTGATCTCTAATGGAATCCACAATAAGACACATGGAAGTGATGTCATATTTTTTAAACTTCTTCATTATTGCATTATCTTTTGGTTTAACCACTTTACCCTTAACAATTTCTAATACTCATTTCTTTGCAAGAAAAAGGTCATATCTAGTATTCCATGCTCCGAAGGCTGAGGCCCCTTCTAACTTGTTATATGATTTCATAGAAGAAGCCATGGATGTAGCTAAACAAGAATAACTCAGCAGTAATGATATCTATGTAAGTTTTCTTCAAGAGTGATCTCAGTGTTCCTTCACCAAAGCTTTGATACCATGTTTAATTTTCAAGTGTAATAAATACAAGCACAATATTTCTAAAATCTGATAATTGAATTCTAATGATGGTGATCTTATTTTAATTTTTCCAGTATATCATTAAGAAATTATACTTCAAAAATTCAACCATATAAAAGAAGTTGAACCATATAGATCACAATGCACAAAGAGAGAATAAGATTTACCCTAGGAAAACCCACAAAGGGTAAAAACCTGGCAACCTTTTCAATAGAGAAATTTTTATGTTCAACAAGAGACTTATCTAGACCTATATTTAAGAACTAGGTCAAACTAAACTTCAACAAATCTATGGTCAAAACTATTTTTCTCCCT
The DNA here is from genome assembly GCA_031772625.1 of Pinus tabuliformis. Classification (NCBI taxonomy): domain Eukaryota; kingdom Viridiplantae; phylum Streptophyta; class Pinopsida; order Pinales; family Pinaceae; genus Pinus; species Pinus tabuliformis. The sequence goes on from CM062807.1 coordinate 25,088,258, forward strand.
CTAATTCAAGCCTCTTAATGATCCAACAACTCGACCTTCTTGTTATAACCTAGTCTAAATTTTGCCCTCCCAAAAATTGCCAGAATCCTAGAATTTCAACCCCCTGTAACTGCAATTTCCTAGAAAATATGTGAATTGTTAGAGTGAGAGTCTTTACACATGTATGAACTTGAGAGAGAGAAATATATATGTATTTTATCATTCCTTTTGTCATCCTTATTCTTCTTATATGTCGCTCTGATTCCCATAATATACTTGCTTAAGAGAGTGAGAATTGGTGCTTTGTGGATGAGGTCGAGCTGCCTTTATATAGATATCTACCTAGGTAGAATGATTGTGACTCTACCTGGGCTAACTTGACTTTGAGGGAGACTAACTTGACTAACTTTAGAGCCAAAATTTCAAATTCAAAAATTCAAATTTTCTTATTTTAAAAGTCTAAAAGGACATGACCCAAAAATATGATTTTCTATTAACTCTATCATGAAGAACATGTGTTACAATAATAAATATAAATACAACAAGGGAAAAAATATACATCATGAAGATCAGTCATAGTTACAAAATTAAACACTCCCTCTTAACTAGGGAGGTATTCATAATTATTGACATATGTGTTCTCAAGTTGACAATTTTCTCTATGAAAAGGTTATAAAATCATCATCATCTTTCCAAACATCTCTGACACCATCAACATCTTACCAGCATCTTTGACATCATCAACATATCATCGGAATCTCTGACATTATCAGTATCTCTGACATCATCAACATCATTATCAATATTAGCATCAACTAGTTGGAATCTCTGACATTGTCAGCATCAACTAATAGCCACAACTAGTTGGTACCACTAACCCATATTGGTCAATACTCTTGACATGTGGCACATCAATTAGCATCAACTATTCATCATAACTCTGGTCAATAACATTGACCCAACTAGTTGGTACTCCTAAACTAAACTAGTCTTGATTCACCATCCTATTCAATCTCTCTAACTTGTGGTGAAACTCCAAATTCCACACTCTATCTGAGCAACTAGACCCGATGCTAAGTGAGCTCCTCATATAATATGAAGATTCTAGACCTGGTGATGAAATCCATGCACTCAACTGAGTGAACTTTAGCTTCTAGGACTATTCTCCCCAACTGGTCAACATCTTTGACACAAGGAGAATAAGTGTCCATGATGTTATCTTATCAACATTCCCTCTCAACCAGATGGGGACTATTCTCCCCAAATCGTCATCATGATTGACACAATAGAGAATAATTATCCATGATGTTATCTTATCAGCACTCCCTCTCAACTAGATGGGTTATCTTCACAATCCCTAGCATGTCCCTAAAGTCTATGAAACTCTCTCTAGAAAATGGCTTTGTCAAAATATCAATTGTCTACTCATCAATGGAGATGTATTCAAGCCTTAGTGCTCTCCTATGCACCATGTCTTAGATGTAGTGGCCCTTTATTTCAATGTTCTTCAACTTTTCCTGGAACATTGGATTCTCTCAAAGATTCACAAAGCTTTGATTGTCACCATATATCATAGTCGGTTCCAGCTCTTGGCCAAACAATCCTACAAAAAACTTCCAAAGCCACACTAATTCAGTACAAGATTCAATGGTTGTAATGTATTTTTCTTATGCAGTGCTAAGTGTGACAAATATTTGCTTCCTGCTCATCTAAGATATCATATAGTTTCACAAACTAAAGCATACTCTTGAAGTACTCTTCCTATTATTTTCACTTTATGTCCAGTTATAATCTATATATCCCTGTAGCTGCACATAACTATTTGACACATATCTCAAACCATAATTCACAATACCAAGTAGATATCTCAATACACGCTTTGTTGCAATCCAATGCTCATCTCTTTGTTCCACCTAGAATTGGCTCGATGTGTTTACTGTAAATAAAATTCCAAACCTAGTATTAACCAAATACATCAACAATCTAATCGACCTTTGGTACGTGGAAAAATCTACCAATTTGGACTCATAATCTCTCAACTTCTTCAAATTAGTCACCATGGGAGTTTTCATGTCTTTATAGTCCATCACACTAGAATTTTGAAGGATCCTAATAAACTACTTTCCTTGCCAAGGAAGATTTCACCAGGCTTTTGAAATTATTCCAGTCCCAAATAATCATGCATTAAGCCAATATCCTTCATGTCAAACTTAGAGTCTGACTACCTTTTACATTGAATCATGAGAGGCTCAACTCCTATCAAGAAAAAAATCATCAACATATAGAAATAAAAGAATAGGTTCATTCTTCATGAACTTGAAATAAAGGTTTGGATCGTCATAACTCTTGGTAAATCTAAGTAACATTAGGTAGATATAAGTTTATGCATACCAATCTCATGGAGCTTTCCTGAGTCCACCCAAGGCCTTCTTTAATATGAAAATCTAAGACTCCTTCCCATGCACCTCAAAACCTTGAGGTTTCTCTATGTACACCTCTTCCTCAATTACACCATTCAGGAAATCAGTATTTACATCCATCTAATATAAATTCCAACCCAACAAAGTAGAAAGAGAAATAATAGATCTAATGGAGGTGTACTAGAAACTGGAGAAAAGGTTACATCATAGTCTTATCCTTCTTTCTAGCAGAACCCTCTAGCTACAAATTGTGCCTTGTAGTTTTCAATATTTCCATATACAACATGCTTGATCCTTTATATCCATTTGGAAATCACCATTGACGTCCCTTTCGGACTTGGCGCAATCTCCCATACATCATTCTTCATGATGGATTTATATTCTTCCATCATAACATCCTTCAATACTTGTTGGCTAGTTTCTTCTCCATAAGCGGAAGGTTATGCATCAATGAGGTTAGTCATAAGAGTTGCATAGCTAGAAAACCTTTTGGGTTTCTTACTTTCTCTAGATGCTCCATATGGAGCTACATGTCCTTCTAGTTCTTCTAGTGTAGATCTAATCCATTCTAGTCTCTTTCTGATCTCATGAACAATAATTGGTTCTACAAGTTCACAAGGCCCTTCTGCATCTTTAAGACATTCTCAATAATTTGGACTTTCTTTCGTAGTAGGCTCATGGTTTAATTCATCATAGGAATCCATGGAAACTTCCTTAGACTTCCAATATACAACCTTCTCATCAAAGGTAATGTCTCATTTGACCTCAACCTTTCACTACTATGGAATGTAGATTCTATAAGACCTTGATGATTCATTGTAACCAACAAATATTCATTTCTTTCCTAAATGTTATAGCTTCTTCCTCTTATCCTTAGGAACATGGATGTAAACTGGGAAACCAAATATTCTCAAATTCCCAACCTTTGGCTTTTATCCAATGAACAATCCTTTAGGAGTCATATCTTCCAGAATTTGATGAAGAATTCTATATTGAATATATATAGCCACCAATGATATTTCTCACCAAAATAACATAGAAAAATCTTGAGCATGCATCATAGTCTTAACAAATTATTAAATGGATATGTTCTTTCTTTCTACCACTCCATTCTATTGTGTATTATAGGGGACAATCAGCTCCCTCTTAATCCCATCCTTATTACAAAAGGACACAATCTCTTTTGAAGTGTATTCTCCTCCATTGTTAGATATTAAAATCTTAATCATCTTTCCTTTAAAGTTCTCTACTTCAGCCTTAAACTCTTAAAACTTAGTGAAGACTTCATCCTTGGTCTTCATGAGATAGATCCACGTCTTCCAAGAGAATTCATCAATGAAGGTTAAATAGTATGAATCTCCTCCAAGCATTTTCACTTACATATGACCACATACATCAAAATGAATCATATTCAATATTTCTTTGGATCTATTATCACTACTTGGAGATGTCTTCTTGATATTATTTCCAAGTGCACAACCTTTACATATATCTTCATGATCTATCTACAATTCTAGAATTCCTAAAACCAATTAGTTTAAAGTACGCAATGATCTATAGTGAAGGTAACCATATCTCCTATGCCATAGTTCACATGGATTGATTTCATCATGTACTAAAGCTTGAGCTGGTTGACCCAGTCGTCTATATAATATTCCTTCACAAATTCCAATAATTGAATCATCATGTATACTAGAGCCTTTGGACCATACAAGTACCTTGGCATAAAAAAAATATAAACATGGAAAAGATAATAGATTCTTTCTCACTGACTTGGCACATATAGTGCTTTTTTGAGAAGGACATTGTTACCAAATTCTAACTCAATAGATGTCATTCCAATTCCTTTGACTACATAATTGTGGTTGTCTCTAATATCTACCCTTTGAGATAGTATTATTTCCGTCATGCTAGTGATATTGACATGATCTCATGCCATATGTATTGAAGCACCATTATACACTAGTGACATACCATCATCATCTGCAATAGAACTTGTTAGAAAAGAAAAGTAAAAGAAATATTTGTCACCTTTTTATTTATTTGGATGTTCTTCATCAATGTTAGTTGTGTAAGAATGGTTCTTTCATTTTCCCTTTATATCATTCTCTCCTTCAATTCATTGGTTCATATAGTGACCAAATATGTGACATTGATAACATTGAATCTTTGACATATCCTTATTTCCTTGTGGAGCAGGTTTTCCCTTTCGTTTCTTATTTTGGAAACCAAACTTCTTCTTTCATCCATTCTTCTTCCTAAATCATGTTACAAAATATTTAGAGTATTCTTCCCTTTTATCTCTTGATATAAGCCTTGATTCTTCTCAAGCACAATAGGTCCATTGTTCTTTCAAAGAGGGAACTTCTTTCCTACTACTTATACTTGTTGCAAATGCATCCCATGATATAGGTAGTACATTAAGTGTTGTAGTTACAAGCTCCTTTTCAAATATGAATTCATCAAAAGCTTGAATTTGATCCCTTATTTGAGAGATTATTACAAAATATGAAGCCACAATGTCATCATTTTTTATCCTTCACGAATCTCATTCTTAAAAATCATGATTTGGTCGATGGTCTTGACTATAAATAGCTTGGTAGGGCATTGTACATTGCCTTTGGAGATTCAAGCTTTGAAATATGGGGAATCAAGTGATCTCTAATTGAATCCATATGAAGGCTCATGGAAATGATCTCATCTTCTTTGAACTTTTCCATTCCTACTTTATCTATTGATTCAACAACTTTACCCTTAACAATTTCTAAGATTTTATTCTTTGCAAGAATAATATCAAATATAGTCCTTTGTGCTCTGAAGTTTGAGTCCCTGTCTAACTTGTTCTCTAATTTCATAGAAGAATCCATGGATGTAGATCAATAAGAATGATTCAACAATAGTGATCTTAAAGTAGGGTTTCTTCAAGAGTGATCCCAATGTTCCTTCCTTCACTAAAGAGATGATACCATGTTGAATTTTCAAGTGCAAGAGATATAAGCACAATATTTGTAAAAACTCGTAATTACTTCTAATGATGGTGCTCTTCTTTTAATTTTTCCAGTATATCATTAAGTAATTATACTTTAGAAATTCAACCTTATAAAAGTAGTATAATAGTATAGTTCACAATACACAAAGAGAGCGCAATATTTACCCTAGGAAAACCCTCTAAGGGGAAAACCGCAACAACCTTTTCAATAGAGAAATTCATTTGTTCAACAAGAGACACACCTAGACCTATACTCAATAATTAGGTAAAACTAAACTTCAAAAAACATATATTCAAACCCTGTCTTCTCCCTCCAAGTCAATCCTCTAATTGATCCAACGACTTGGCCTTCTTGTTTTTCCCTAGTCCAAATTTTGACTGCCCAGAAACTATCGAAATCCTAGAATTTTTCCCCTCTGCAACTACCTCGAATTTTCAGACCCTTGCAATTGCAATTTCCTGAAAAATATCTGAACTATGAGAGAGATATTTTTTCCATGAATGCAACCTTGAGAGCGAGAAAGAGAGATGTATATTATCCTTCCTTTTTTTCTCCTTGTCCTTCTTCTACATCGCTTGGATTCCCAGAAGATACTTGCTTGAGAGAGTATGAATTGGTGTTTTGTGGAGGAGGTTGAGCTACCTTTATATAGAGATCTACTTGGGTAGAATAAGTGTGACTTGTCCTATGATGAATTGAATTGGAGGGAAGCCAACTTGACTAACTTTGGAGCCAAATTTTCAAATTCAAAAAGTCAAATTTTCTTCTTTTAAAAGCTTGAAAGGACATGACTCAAAAATATAATATTATTTTGACTCTATTATGAAGAAAATTCTTTACAATAATCAATATAAATACATTAAGGGCCAAAATATAGAGTATGAAAACCAACCATAGTTACAAAATTCAATAGTTAGGGTATGATAATGACTAGTCAGTAGATGAGACTGTCTTAGGGTTTTTAGTATCTTTATAATCATTCAAAAATTCCTTTGTCATGTTTCATTTCATTCAATACCTAGCTATTGTGATAAATAAAATTATCCAATTTAAATCTTACTAATTCATTTATTTAGTAGTCATTCCTCATGTATTTATTTATTTTATTTCAAGTGGATATTTTTCCAATGTATAGTTGCAAAAGTAGGATTCAAATGGGAACATTCTCCTTGTAATTTGTTGGAAATTAATTGTGAGAAAACATTATATAGAATTTTCCTTTTTTTTATTTTTTCAATCAATTCTTATCATTATCCTTAAGTATTTTGTATAATATGTCACCTCTAAGGAAATTCTCTGAAGTTAAAGAGTATATTACAGCTTAGTGAGGGGGTTCAAGTTGAATATTAGTGTTTATATAAATATTTCACAAAAATCAGGTTTTATGGTTGTGAGTTACCTCCTTATAGGCTTCTTGTCTTCTTACTAATGATAATTTTTCACTGGAATTGATAAGAAAAAATGTCAATGTTGATCAGATTCATTTTAAATTAAAAAATTTCTGCCATTTTTAAATTGAAGGCAATGGGACCATTTTTTTATTAATACAAGAGAATCAGGTTAAGAGATCGAGATAATGTTAAAATACATGAAGTTCTCATAGGGAAAAAAATTGGCAATATGTTCCTCACAACCTTATATCAAGCAAAAGAGTAGAGAAAGGTTCATATCTTAATAGACACATTCCAAGACTTGAAGTTGAACAATTTGTGAACAAAGAAGTTTCAAATTAATATCTTATTCTAGTTATACATTTTCAGAGTGGAGAATGCCAGCAATCAAAATCAACTATTAATGAAACTCCATAATACAGGGAGAATGAACACAAAATATTTTTTTCAGAGACTCAACAATCAGCTTTAGCTTTGGAATTAGAGAATGTAGAATATAGAGTATAGAAGAGGCAGAGATTAGAAGAAATGAAAACTTAATTCACTAATGCTACATCAAGAAAAATTTGTTTTCAATATATAGCTTTTATCATCAGCTTCCCTCGTACCAAAAACGTTGTCTTCTAGTGTTTCACCTACTATAGATTATAAGAAAGATAATGGTTTCTCACAATTCATGAAGATAAAGACTAAGAATTTTAAGCCATAATAGGATTCCTAAAATGAACTATGGAAGAAGGACTCAGGATCACAAACCACCAAAGGTGACATATTAAAGGCATCATTCTCCTCTAAATAGATTATATGTATCATCAACATTTGAAGCACTATTCATGGTTCTTAGATTCCACAACATTGCTAGATGAGGAAACATGAACGTTAGGCCCTAAGGGAAGCTTCTAGCCATGTAGGTTCAAGAAGGATTCCTTAAAAAGCCACACATGGCCTCTTTATGTTATCATTATCCTTTTATTTGGGATTTCGGTTACACAATGTAGTTTTGCGTTATATATGTGTGTTTGATGCCCTTGGAAATGATCTAGGGAAAAAAGTTCATGCCTTAGGTTCTAAAGAAAGATTTAAGACATCTAGATCCATGAAATATACCTCAAAGCACTATATATTACCTCTAGAGGATATCCTTTCCATTACATAAATTTTTTTAGTTCCCTCACAAGGTTTTTATCACTAGGGATGATTCGCAAGGCCTTAATATAGTTGAGGGAGAAACCCCAAGCCTTAAATTAAGCATAAAACCTATAAAAAAAATTATGGCTAAACATGACAACTCAAACCACCACACCCAACCTATTGACATATTAGGTAAATTTTAGGGATCAAGGGTCATGAATAACAACTTAGCCAACCATAGATGACCTCCCAAGGGGATATTTAGCCTTCAAGTGGGGATATGAGCATCATTAGGATATTTTGAACACTGGGTATGGATATTAGGTATTTGGACATGATCATGAGAGAAAAATTAGGATTTTTATCCTAAATAAATATTGTATACATCTAGATACATAAAAAACATGTTAAACCACCATAAAAGACCTTGCAACTCCCTCCTTGGTCTCTAAATGAGGATAGTCAACTTATGTTTGTTTTTAACAATTAGCATGTGCCATTAGAACCTATATATGGTCAAGGGAAAAAACTCAAGGGTTAGGTTCTAAAGGAAGAATATATGATTTTATGGCCAAGAATGACACTTTGAACCACCACAAATAACCCATTGAGGGAATACTTCACCTCTATTAGGTATATAGGTACCACCAACATTTTTATGAATTTGGTACGGGTCTCAAGGCCCTATACATGGAAAAGGGAGAAAACATTGAATTTAAGCCCTAAAATAAGATTTTAGACATATAGGGTGAGGAATTATTACCTAAAAAACCACACATGGAATCATTAGGGTATCATTGTCCTATGATTGGGGATGTTGATTCTACTAGGTAGTTTTGAGTAGTAGTTTTGTGTCTTGGGGCCCTTGAGATGATTTAAGGAGGAAAGAAATGACTTAGGTCCTAAATAAATATTTTATATGTCCATAGTCATAATAAATTCCATGAATAATTATATATAACCTATACAAAATATCATTAGCCTATGATAAATATGTTAGTACCCTCACAAGGTTTTTATCATTAGGTATTTGTCTCTAGGCCTTAATATAGTCGAACGGGGGAATGAAAGTCTTAGATAAAGTAAAAAACTTGTAGGAAACTAAGGCCAAGAATGATGCACCAAATAACCAGACCCAATCTCTTATGGTATTTAGTAACTTCTAGGGCTAAAGGGTCATGAATACCACCTTAAATAACCATATATAACCTCTCGATGGGATCTTTTGCCTTTAAGTGGTGATATGGGAATAATTAAGTGATTTTTCAACATTAATTTTATGTATTGGGTCCTTGGACATGATCAAGAGAGGAAACTCATGATTATGTCCTAAAGGAATATTCAAGGCATTTAGGGCCATCAACAACATGTTGAACCACTACAAAGAACCTTTATAGGGAATCCTTCATCTCCATATGTGGATAGTTAGAATTATGAATTTTTAAATTGTGGAGACTGAATATTGTTAGGGTGGAACTTAAGAGTTAACCTCCAAATGAAGAATAAAGGTATTTTTGAGTAATAATGACAGCTTGAACCACCAAAAATGACCTATTATGATCATCCTTTTCCTCTAAATATGTATATAGGTTCCATAAAAAAATTGAACACTAGGTATAAGTCAACATGGCTAGGTGAATAAACATGAATTTAGGACCTAAAGGAATATTCTAGCCATCTAGGGCTAAGAAGGATGCCTCATGCAACTACACATGCTATCCTAAACATGGTGTACTTAACTTGAGCCAAAGATATTTCACGAAATGCAAGCCTTGGCATGTTTAAATAAGCATTATATATAGTACATGTTATTGTAGATACTACATTTAATATGGTTATTGCTATCTAACACATAAACATTGTACTTTTCATAAAACTTGTGTGCAATAAAGCTCATATATTATTAACAACATCATCTAAATACTTTTTTCATAGAATCATATGTACAAGGCCAAAGGGTTATACATATTATCAAAAAGCTTTCCTAGATAGGGCATGCCCCAAGTGTGTCGTAATAACATTATTGAGTAAGTGCATGCATGTGAGAAATGAGTACAAATTGGGGAGGAATAATATTGACTTTCAAATCTTCAAACATGTCACATATGATAATAGGGGAGTACATGAATGTAGTATCATTTGTTGATTTAATTGACTCATGCATTAGCACTCTTTGTTTTGTGGGGAACATGCATGTTATGGGTTCCCTAAAAGATTATGTGTGGGACACTAACTCTTAGTAGGCACATTCCTTAGAGGGAAAGTAGACCCTCATTTCACACTAATGAACTTAAAGGAAATAATTTTTTTATTGGGTTCATGGTTACTAAAAGGAATGTGTAACACAAGATCGAAGAGCATAGAACAAAGGTGGTAATTCTACATTTTCAACTTCTATGGTTCATTTTTGTTGAGTTTTATTTTGGAGTATCTGCAATAATAACCATACTTTGTTGAAGTTTCAAATCCCAACAAGGATCCATCATCAAGACATTTGAATGATGAAACAAGAGCATGAGCGGATGATAAATAGTTATATGAGTAATTTTATAGGATGAGATAAAGGTCAGCTAATAATGAATTAAAAACCTAAAAAGTTAATAATAATTATTGTTAATATTGTTCTTTCATATCTATAAATAATAAAGGTTGTAACATATTTCAAAATTATACACTAAATGAATCTATATACAACTTTACAATCTTATATGATGGTACGAACATCCAATCACAAACAATTCCAAGGAAGAACTATTGAGAAGTATGGTTCTTCCCACTTTACTCTAAATTAAAGTATCTCTTAAAATTGTTGAAAATAGATATACATTTTCTAAGAATCTATTTTTCTTTATTTTTTAGGAAAATGGATACCCTAAAGAGCATGTTATTCTTCAGAAGCATAGCATTTGGCTTTTGAACTCTATCTCTACAATTTTAGTTGATGATCACATTTGTTTCTTTTACTGATTAGAGAGACTCATAGCATTAAATATACTTTTAGGATAACTATTAGGGCTATTGTACCATTTCGTCATAGTTTTCTTCATGAAGGTGGTATAATAAATTTAGTTCTTGGTTTTTCACATTGTGGGGTAGTTGTAGCTACTTATTTTACTATAAATTCTTGTAATCACTTACCTATGGAATGCATTGGTTAAGTATCTAAACTTTCAATTTATAATGAGAAAAATGGTGATTTTTATTAGTTTCTTAGTTGAATTGCACTGTAAACGAGTGTGTTTTCAATAGAATCCAGCACCCTTCATTTTTTGATCTTGCGAAAGTGGCTAAAATTAATGAATTATTAGGGTTACCGAATATTATTATACATCAAATGTTCATGATATCATTAAAGTTGAAAAATCCATACCTACATATAACAATGTAAACTTTGAAACGGGAACTGATACTGTTACCCATTTCGTAGAGATAGCAAAAAAATGACCCGATTTTCAAAAGTGGTGACGCAGAATACACATGTTTTTTTTAGAACATGGTTTTTGGAACTTTAATTTTTTTTCATGTTCGAGGATGAAATCAAGTTTTAGAATCGTAGTGATTTTCATGCTAATTTTAAAAAGTGAGTATTCTGCATCACACCCTTTTTTTAAAATACCTATTTTTTGACTTTTAATTTTCTAGTGTGTGAAATGTAAAAAATTATTTTCTAAATTTGACAGTTTTTGAAGTCGTCATTTTATTCATATTTTCTTGTTCTCTATCTAAATTTTTTTTTTTTTTAGGGGGGTTTTTATTGTTTTGCGTTTTTAAATTAGAAAGTCGATAGTTTGAATTTTAGATAATCTACATATTTACACATCCTTAATTAATTTTTCAATCCACATGAAATAATTGTTTCTAAAAAACAACATTTTTTAACAATGGACATAAAAATAACCATTTTTAACATAAATATAACAAAAAAAGTAAACTTTTTGATAATTTTTTGCTAGAATTAACATGTCAAAATCACAATTTTTATACAAAAATATTAACTAAAAATGGTCAAATAATAGTTTTTTTTAGGAATTCCATGTCAAAAAAAATAATAATAACAATTTTTTTTTCAAAAAATAATAATTAACTTAAAAATCAATGCGAAAATCACAAATTACAAATATTGAACACATAACAACTTTAATTCATTGATTATTCTTTTCATGAAATGTCAGAGTCAAAACATTACAAAGCTTGATTTCCAGGTATAACTTAAATTTAATCAACAATGTCACGTAATCCAAACTCTTCGTCCTCTAGAGTTTCATCATTGTCATCTTCCACAATATTTTCTGCTTCCTTTTGCGCAATTTCCTCTTCTAATGGGTCTTTGCCACCTCTAACGGGCAGGCGGGTCGATGGGCGAGCGGGAGGTCAGGTGAGGGATAATGAGGCTAAGTGGACATTTAGGCAAGTATGGGCGAGCCCCTACCCACGCGCCCCCCACAACCCCCTCCCCGGCCCCCCCTCCCCTTCCCTCACCCTACCCCCTACCGTCCCTCCACACTCCCGCGCCCCATCCCCCCTCGCCCCCCGCCCCCAAAACCCCCTCCCCCCCTAACCCCCGCCCCCCCCATCACCCCAAACCCCCTACCCCCACAACCCCTCCCCGCGGCCACCCCTCCCCACTGCGCCCACTGTTCCCCACACCGCGCGCCCCCCCTACCCTTCCCCACCCCTACCCCCATGGCCTACCCCATCCCCGCGCCTTCTGCCGCTACCCCTACCCCCAGCCCCCCCCCCCCCCCCAATCCCCCTACCCACCGCCCTCTGCCCCTACCCGCCCCCCCCCCCCCCCCCCCTACACCCTACCCGCGCCCTACCCCCTTACCCCCCCCCCCCCCCCCCCCCCCCCCCCCCCCCCCCCATTCCCCCCCGTACACCCTACCCGCACTCTACCCCCCTCCCCCTCACCCCCTACACCCTACTCATTGAAAGTGAAGAGTTCAATGAGTCAGAATTAACCACTAGTAGGCTATCAAGATGTGTTATAACTGAATCACTAGGAGGAAAAGACGTTTGATTCTATTCAAGTGCATTTTGTGCCATATATGAGTAGAGTAGTTGAGAGTGGATAAAAAGGAAGGAAACATAGAGGACTTGTGCACTATAGTAGCCCACAAGCCACATGCCTCACTTTTTCATACTTTCATCCTTTTTCCATTCAAAGAACGAGTGTATGGTGGTCTCGCCTTCCAGTTGGGTTCTCTCTCGAAAATGCTTCCCAAGGTATATATTTTGTTAATTTTTTGATATACAAGTTTAATTTTACTATTATTTGTTTTCCACATAATTATAATTTCCATGCATATGCAATCAATAATAATTAACATATTCCTAAATCTAAAGAGAAACAAACCATCATGGCCTAGATTTTAGATTTTCTAATATATTTTAGTAGATTTATTGTGACAAATTGTCTAATAAAATATTAATAATAATATACAAATCATCACAAAAATTCTTATTGTTACAATAACAAAAAAATCTCTTATTATTACAATAACAAAAAAATCTCTTATTATTACAATAACAAAAAATATCTCAAAAAAATCTCTTATTATTACAATAACAAAAAAAATCTCAAACTATTTGATAAATATATTAAATATTTTATAATTAACCTATTTCCTTATATTTCAAAAAGACAAATTCATAACTAATTAAAAACATTTTTAAATATTATTTCACAACCAAAAAACTGTAGTTAATTTTACAAAACCTACTATTTCTATTATGACATATTGTTAATTAAATTGACCCCCATATATATAACCAAAAACAATTATCATGTGAATACATTCTATTCAATTCATCATTATAAATTGACGTAACAAACAACTATATTCAAGTCATTTCATCGTTTTAGGTGGACCAAATGGGCAAAGTATTTTGCTTTTATCACGGTATACCATGCTCAGCCATATGCGAGGACTCTCACTCTAACCAAAACAACCATAATTGGTACCATAATTCATTAATGAACGAGTACATTAATACTTACCATAACATAACACAAAGATGAATTTCATATATAGTTTACTTTTCACGAATTCCATAGCAGGTCAATTCCTGGAATCGATGATGGCCCAGCCCTTCGGTGACGTGACACTCCGCCACGTGGTCACTCCTCAGCTCCTTAGCGGTCAACTTGTGATGTTAACAAATCAACCCTCCGTAGATCTGCTCTGCCCCGACCCGTAACTCATTAAGACACCTCTCTGCCGGTTAATGAGGGCCAGCTGCCGGTTTGTTCGGTCATTTACTTTCCCGCCTTGGATAAACCCTAAAGGGTTACGCCCGGTTCATTTGTCACTTTGTCACATTGCCATTTCTTCCTCCGCGTTCCTCTGTTGTTTGCTCTTGAGCTCGAACCTGGTTCGTTCCTCCGCCCGCTTGATGGCCTCCTTCTCTGTCGATGTCCACAGAACCTGGTGAAATGGTGCTCCTCTGCCTTCGTTGCTGTTTGCTGTGGTGCTTGGGTCTGTATGGCCGACTTGTTCCTAACTGTGGTTGTGGTAAGGGTTTTACCTTCTCGTAAGTTCTCTGCCGTGAGATTTCTTTCGTTTCCCGTTCCTGAACTGTGGTCTTGAACAGATACTGGTCTTCTTGGCGCTGTTGTTCCACCGAGGTTCGGGCCGCCGTCAAAGGTAAGTTAACAGTCTATGTTTTACTCCGCTCTGTATTCTTGTTGCAACCACTTACAGGTTCTGTGCCTTTGCAGCTATGGCAATGGGTTTGGTCTCCGCGGTCCTCTGTCGACCTGTTGGTAAGTTCTGGGTTTCTATTTGGCTTGCAATTTCATGATACTTAATCCTCTGTATTTGAAGGTGTCTCCGGTTCCAGTTTCGACTAACCTCCCTTTACTCTGCGTGCAGGTTGATTTGGTGTTCGCTCACGAGGGTTTCCGGTTCGTGTTGTCTTCAACTCCCTTCGACCCTGGTCCTCTGCTCAAACACGGGTATCCTTCGACCCTGGTCCTCTGCTCAATACGGGTATTTCCGGTTTCTTTGTTTGTAACTTTCTGTCACTGTTCTTTGGCAACGGATTTTGGTCTTCGACCTTTTCACTTGTAAGTTGTTTGTTTGCTGGAATTGTGCGACCGCGTTACTCCTTGTGCTTGGCGTGCTGGTTCTGTGCGTTATGGTTTGTACTTCTGGTTACACTTGTTGCCTGTAACTTTCTTTATTGCTCACATTCCTGTTACAGCTAGTTTCTTCCTGTCCAAACTCGATCTTTAAAACACAGTACATGTACAGTAGATATATGAATGCTTTCTATGGGAAATATTAGTAACAGAATACTTCTGTCATGAATAAAAACACACAGTAAATATTCGAATGTCTTCTGTGGGAAAGATTAGAAATAGAGTATCTCTGTCATAAATAAAAAGTTCTGTTACAGAGGGTTTGGATTGTCTTGCTATCTCTTATTCTTTTCTTTATGAGGGGAAAAAAAAGTCCCTTGTACATTTGTTCTTTTCTTTTTTTTAAACTACATAAAACATAACTGCCTACTGAAACTGAATTCTGTAACTGTCACTTGTTTCTTTAACAAAAAGTTAACTAAACAACTAGTGCTGTAATTAAATAAAAGAAAAGGAATTGAATAATGATTAATTAAAAAAAACAACCATTTAATCCTTTTAGTGATCTGTCCAATCTCCCTTGAAAGTCGTGTCCTGTCTTTGCATGAACCAGTCATCGAGTCTCTGTCTCCTCGGAGCTGGATGCTCCTGCATCAGGCTCCCGGGGTGGCAAAAAGTCATGGCTCCGTTCCATGAGTTCGTCAATAGAGTAGCCTGCTTTAGTTATCTGCGCTACATCGAGCCAAGAATTGTCCTCTATTGGACGGTTCCGCCACTTGACCAAATATCGCAGATACTCCTTCCTGCGTGTGCGTCTAGCTACCTGTGTGTCCAGTATTCCTTCGATTTCAAGGGGTGGTGCCTTTGGTAGTTGTCTCGTCCAAGAACCTTCCTCACAGCTGTCTTTCTGTGGTGCTGTAGTTGCTGCATCATCTTCTGAATTGGCCACATAGGGAAACAGATCTGCCACGTTGAAAATGGGAGAAATTCCAATTTCGGGCGGCAACTGTATTTCGTAAGCGTTCGCAGAAAATTTGCGGATAATTTTGCAAGGGCCGATCTTTTTAAATTTTAGCTTGTTATACTCCCGCTTCGGAAACCTTTCCTTACGTAGATACGCAAGGACCTCATCCCCAACGTTAAACTGAACTTCCCGACGCTTTGTGTCAGGTCGCTGTTTGTATTTCAGACTGCTGTCCTGTAACTTCAGCTTGACCTGTTCGTGTAAATTGCTCATTGCTTGAGCAAACTCTTCTCCATCAGCACTCCGTTTCTCAAGTTTCCCCAAATCCCGTAATTCATGCACTCCTCGCGGATGCATACCGTACAAAATCTGGAATGGACTGTAACCGGTGCTGCGGTTAGGTGAATCGTTGTACGCAAACTCGGCTTGAGCAAGTACACGGTCCCATGTCCGGGAATTTCCTCCTGTCAAACTGCGAAGTAAGTTCCCTAGGCTTCTGTTTACGACTTCCGTCTGACCATCAGTCTGCGGATGATAAGCAGAGCTGAACTGCAATTGTGTATTTAACTTTTTCCACAGAGTTCTCCAAAAGTGACCCGTAAACTTTACATCCCTATCAGAGATGATGGATTTCGGGAGTCCATGTAACCGAACGACTTCAGTAAAGAATAGGTGTGCAATGTAAGTAGCGTCGCTGGTCTTCCTGCACGGTACAAAATGTGCCATTTTCGAGAATCGGTCAACTACAACCATGACTGAATCGAAGCCCCGCTGTGTCTTTGGTAGACCCAAAACAAAGTCCATGCTCACTGAATCCCATGGTCGACTCGGAATCGGCAATGGTGAGTAAAGACCCGTGTTTTGACTATGACCCTTTGCTAGTTGACAAACTCTGCATCTGCTCACGTACCTCTGTACATCTCGCTGCAATTTCGGCCAGAAATAAAAGTGTTGTACTTGAGCAACCGTCTTGTCGATACCAAAGTGTCCAGCCAGTCCTCCACTGTGTTTCTCCTGTATTATGTTTTCCCTCATGGAACAGTTGGGTATACATAGTTGTCCTCCTTTGAACAACAACCCTTCTTGCAAATTATAGTCTAGCCACATGCTATCATTCCTTGTCAAAGGGTTTTGACAGGCTTCATATGCCTTCCCAAATTCGGTATCAGCTTGATACAGTTCCTTCAAATGTTCAAAACCCAGAACTTGCATTGTACTCTCCTGCAGAAGTAAGGTTCTTCTGCTCAGTGCATCTGCCACCTTATTCGCTTGGCCACTAATGTGCTTTAATACGAATGTAAAATTTTGCAGATACTCCACCCAAGCTGCATGTTTGTGGTTTAGTTTGTGCTGTTGCATAATATACTGCAAGGCAGAATTATCTGTAAACAAAACAAACTCATCTCCCAATAGATAATGCCGCCAATGCTTCAACGCTTGTATGATTGCATAAAATTCTTTGTCGTAGGTTGAGTACTTCTGCCTGCTCTCATTTAGTTTTTCACTGAAGAAAGCAACCGGTCTGTCCTCTTGACTGAGGACTGCTCCAATGGCTGTCCCACTGGCATCACAACGAATTTGAAAAAGTTTGTTGAAATCTGGCAGCCTCAATATTGGTCTTTCAGTAATCTTTTTTTTCAAATTTTGAAAACTGCTTTCTGCCGCTTCAGTCCAGTGAAAAGGCTGATTCGCCTTCTTTATCGTGTCCAACATAGGTGCGCAAATCTCGCTGAAATTTCTGACAAATTTCCTATAAAAACTGGCTAGTCCATGGAAACTCCGGACTTCAAACAAACTCCTTGGTGACGGCCAGCTGACTATGGCTACCACCTTTTCCGGATCCATTTTTAGCTCATTCTCTGCAATAACAAACCCCAAATACACTAGTTCTTTCTGGGAAAAGGTACACTTTTTCAAATTTATCAGCAACTTATTTTGCTGCAACTTCCTCAGCACACTCTGTAAATGCCTGAAATGATCCTCTTTAGTCCTGCTAAAAATCAAAATATCATCCAGGTAAACTATGACAAATTTCCCATTAAACTCTTTCAATACCTCATTCATCAACCGCATGAATGTGCTGGGAGCGTTACTCAATCCGAATGGCATCACCAGCCACTCGTATAAGCCTTCATTTGTCTTGAAAGCTGTCTTCCATTCATCGCCTTCCCGTATTCGGATCTGATGATACCCACTCTTCAGATCAATTTTTGAGAAATAGGCTGCCCCACTCAAACAATCCATCATATCGTCCATCCTCGGTAGGGGAAACCTGTACCTGACAGTAATTTTGTTTATGGCTCTGGAGTCTGTGCACATTCGCCATTCTCCTCCCTTCTTTGGAGCCAAAACAGTCGGTACTGCACAAGGGCTCATACTCTCTCGAATCAACCCTTTGTCAAGTAACTCCTGAACTTGCTTTCTAATTTCCTCATGATCCTTGGGGCTCATACGGTAAGCAGCCTTATTCGGTAAGCTTGCACCTGGTATAAAGTCGATACAATGACTAATACCCCTCCTTGGTGGTAACTCATTTGGAAGATCATCCACCACTATGTCCCCAAATTCTTGTAGTAATTGCTGAACTTCCTCTGGTAAATCTGACAGTTGTGTGTGTAACACTACTGCCTTTGGCCTCCTTATGACAACAAAGTTGATTTCGCTGCCCTCAATCTGTTTCACGAACTCCTTTCCTCCTAACAACAATGCCTTCACTCCACTGGTTTCTGCCGTATTTTCCTCTTTGATGGGTACAAGCGTGTGCTTGATCCCATCTTTAACAAACTTGTAGCAATTCTTTTTCCCGTCATGAACTGCACCCCTATCGAACTGCCAAGGTCGTCCCAAAAGTAGGTGACAGACATCCATTGGCATGACATCACAAAGGATCTTATCCTTGTACTTGCCAATTTGGAATTCTACTTCACATTGCTCATCAACTAACAGCTGATGCCCTTTCTGCAGCCATGACACTTTGTAGGGTGTAGGATGCTTTAATTTCTTCAGTCCCAACTTGTCCACCATCTCTACCGCCACAAGATTGTCCGTACTCCCACTATCTATAATCAATTTGCAGCACTTGCCCCGCGACTTGCAGACAGTACGGAACAAGGCTTTCCGCTGATCTGGTTCTGCAACCTCCTTTGCTGGTTTCAACAGCACTTTGTTCAACACCAAAGCTTCACCTGTCTCTGGTGCATTTTCTGCTTCCTGAGGTGTTGCCTCAGCATCCTCAGTCTGAACAACATAAGTCCCTCTTCCGCCTGCTGGTTCAGCTTCAGGACATTCATAAGACTTGTGCCCCCATTTGTGGCAGCGATAGCACTGGACAGCTCCTCTGCCCCGACCATTTCCTCGCCCTCGCTGGGGTGGTCGTCCTCCTCTCGTGCTATTGTCTTTTTCTGTTGTTCCAGCAGACTTAGAACTGTTGTTTTCTTCACTTGGGCCTGCACCTCGCCCTCTTCCAAATACTTTACCCTTCCCCCTGCCAGTTCCACCTCCTCTCCTGGCATTCTGCTTCCGGTTAATCTTTTCTTCCGCCTTCAGTGCAAACTGATAGGCTTCCTCCATTGTTCGGGGTGAAAGGATTCCAATCTCATCTAAGATTTCTCCCCTTAAGCCATTCACAAATCTGGCTGTTTTCTCTGGAGTGTCCTCCACATAACCTGCTCGCAAATTCAACTTATAGAATTCTTCTGTAAATTCTTTCACAGTCATTCCTCTCTGCTTCAAGTTCTGTACCTGCCTGTACAACATTATCTGATAATCCTGTGGTAAGAATTTCTCTTTCAGTTTGGCCTCCATTCTAGACCATTTCTTTATAGGCTGTTTGTTAAGCCTCCTCCGTTCCGCCTGAACACTGTCCCACCACAAGGATGCATGCCCCTTCAGTTTGGTGGCAGCGAATCTTACCTGCTTGTCTTCGCTGGTTTCCTCGAATTCAAAATATTTGTTGACTTCACTTAGCCAATCCAACAACACATCTGCGGACAGACTTCCGTCATAAGTTGACAGCTCATGTTTTGGCTTATGACTTGACAGCAAAACCGACTTCAACAGTCTGAATTCTGGTGTCACCCCCTCTAGTTCTTCCTCTGGTTCTGCCTCATCCTCATCACTGTTATCTGCCGGGTTTCTTCTTCCCCCAGCTTCTATTGCTTCTAATCGCTCTCGCAAGACACGAATCTCATCACGAAGTCCTTCTTCTGCAACCCTCCGGACTCTTCCTCTTCCTCTTCCTCTTCTGCCAACCTCCATCTTCTTTTACTCAAAACCTGCTCTGATACCACTTATGATGGCCCAGCCCTTCGGTGACGTGACACTCCGCCACGTGGTCACTCCTCAGGTCCTTAGCGGTCACTTGTGATGTTAAAAGATCAACACTCCGTAGATCTGCTCTGCCCCAATCTGCAACTCATCAATACACCTCCCTGCCGGTTAATTAGGGCCAGCTGCCGGTTTGTTCGGTCAATGGTTTTCCCGCCTTGGTTAAACCCTAAAGGGTTATGCCCGGTTCATTTGTCACTTTGTTACCTTGCCGTTTCTCCCTCCGCGTTCCTCTGTTGTTTGCTCTTGAGCTCGAGCCTGGTTCGTTCCTCCGCCCGTTCGATGGCCTCCTTCTCTGTCGATGTCCACAGAACCTGGTGAAATGCTGTTCCTCTGCCTTCGTTGCTGTTTGCTGTGGTGTTTGGGTCTGTATGGCCGACTTGTTCTTAACTGTGGTTGTGGTAAGGGTTTTATCTTCTCGTAAGTTCTCTGCCGTGAGATTTCTTTCGTTTCCCGTTCCTGAACTGTGGTCTTGAACAGATACTGGTCTTCTTGGCGCTGTTGTTCCACCGAGGTTCGGGCCGCCTTCAAAGGTAAGCTAGCAATCTATGTTTTACTCGGCTCTGTATTCTTATTGCAACCACTTACAGGGTCTGTGCCTTTACAGCTATGGCAATGGGTTTGGTCTCCGCGGTCCTCTGTCGACCTATTGGTAAGTTCTGAGCTTCTATTTGGCTTGCAATCTTCGTGTTATTTAATCCTCTGTATTTGAAAAGTGCCTCCGGTTCCAGTTCGACTAACCTTCCCTTAATCTGTGTGCAGGTTGATTTGGTGTTCTCCCATGAGGGTTTCGGAGTTGTGTTGTCTTCAACTCCCTTCGGCCCTGGTCCTCTGCTCAAACACGGGTATCCTTCGGCCCTGGTCCTCTGCTCAATACGGGTATTTCTGACTTCTTTGTTTGTAACTTTCTGTCACTGTTCTTGGGCAACGGATTTTGGTCTTCGACCTTTTCACTTGTAAGTTGTTTGTTTGTTGGGATTGTGCGACCGCGCTACTCCTTGTGCTTGGCGTGCTGGTTCTGTGCATTATGGGTTGTGCTTCTGGTTACAATGGTTGCCTGTAACTTTCTTTATTGCTCACATTCCTGTTACAGCTAGTTTCTTCTTGTCCAAACTCGATCTTTACAGTACATGTACAATAAATATATGAATGCGTTCTATGGAAAATATTAGCAACAGATTACTTTTGTCATGAATAAAAACACACAGTAATTTATTCGAACGTCTTCTGTGAGAAAGATTAGAAATAGAGTATCTCTGTCCTTTATAAAAAAGTTCTGTTACAGAGGGTTTGGATTGTCTTGCTATCTCTTCTTCTTTTTCTTTCTGAGGGGAAAAAAAAGTCCCTTGTACATTTGTTCTTTTCTTTTTTTTAAACTACATAAAACATAACTGCCTACTGAAACTGAATTCTGTAACTGTCACTTGTTTCTTTAACAAAAAGTTAACTAAACAACTAGTGCTGTAATTAAATAAAAGAAAAGGAATTGAATAATGATTAATTAAAAAAAAAAAACCATTTAATCCTTTTAGTGATCTGTCCAATCTCCCTTGAAAGTCGTGTCCTGTCTTTGCATGAACCAGTCATCGAGTCTCTGTCTCCTCGGAGCTGGATGCTCCTGCATCAATCGACCTGCTCTCGAATCCCATTCATAACACAAAGATGAATTTGATATATAGTTTACTATTAATAATCCCACGTTATGGACATGCTCTGGATTGCAGTAACATCAACTTTCATTTTGTTCTCGGTTTTGAGTGTCCACATTCTTGTTTTTCTTTTCAAAGGATTGGGAGGTTTTAGTATATATATAGATATATTCAAAAAATATGATGGAAAGATTAACTACGTAGACCATGAAACAATAATTCGGTCACATTTTCGTAAAAAAAAAATAAGTCACTATACAGTTTTGAAATATCCAAATTGCAAAGTTGAGAATATTGCAATCTCCATGTCACAATTTAAGTTAAATCCTCCATAAAAAAATATGGGAAATTAGGAATGACAGTTTCACCATGTGCAAATTTTATTTCTTTTCCCATGTAAATGTAAATGAAGATTATAAAACTCTTTTCCGGTTCCAATTATTAGTCTTTTGGTAAATTTTTATATAAGGTTAACTAACGTTATTAATAATGTATATGTAAATGCCTTATATATAAACCTTTTAAATTATAAATTTTTTATTGATTAAGAAGCTTGTTGAGACTGATTAATCTAAGCTTCAGGCCACTGTTAAAAAACATATTTAAAACTTTACAAAACTATATAAAATTGGCATTGATACAATCATAATTGGTAAACGAGGATTAATGAAATGCTATAGGTTTAGTTCCATAATTCATTAATGAACGAGTACATTAATACTTACCATAACATAACACAAAGATGAATTTGATATATAGTTTACTTTTTATGAATTCCAGAGCAGGTCGATTCCCGGAATCGACCTGCTCTGGAATCCCATTCATAACACAAAGATGAATTTGATATATAGTTTACTATTAATAATCCCACGTTGTGGACATGCTCTGGAATTTCAGTAGCATCAACTTTCAGTTTGTTCTCGGTTTTGAGTGTCCACATTCTTGTTTTTCTTTTCAAAGGATGGGGAGGTTTTAGTATATATATAGATATATTCAAAAAATATGATGGAAATATTAACTACGTAGACCATGAAACAATAATTCGGTCACATTTTCGTAAAAAAAAAATAAGTCAGTATACAGTTTTGAAATACCCAAATTGCAAAGTTGAGAATATTGCAATGTCCATGTCACAATTTGAGTTGAATCCTCCATAAAAAAAATATGGGAAATTAGGACTGACAGTTTCACCATGTGCAAATTTTATTTCTTTTCCCATGTAAATGTAAATGAAGATTATAAGACTCTTTTCCGGTTCCAATTATTGGTCTTTTGGTAAATTTTTATATAAGGTTAATTAACGTTAGTAATAATGTATATTTAAATGCCTTATATATAAACCTGTTAAATTATAAAAATTTTATTGATTAAGAAGCTTGTTGAGACTGATTAATCTAAGCTTCAGGCCACTGTTAAAAAAAAAATTTAAAACTTTAAAAAACTATATAAAATTGGCATTGATACAACCATAATTGGTAAACGAGGATTAATGAAATGCTATAGGTTTAGTTCCATAATTCATTAATGGACGAGTACATTAATACTTACCATAACATAACACAAAGATGAATTTGACATATAGTTTACTTTTCATGAATTCCAGAGCAGGTCGATTCCCGGAATCGACCTGTTCTGGAATCTCATTCATAACACAAAGATGAATTTGATATATAGTTTACTATTAATAATCCCACGTTGTGGACATGCTCGCAGTAGCATCAACTTTCAGTTTGTTCTCGGTTTTGAGTGTCCACATTCTTGTTTTTCTTTTCAAAGGATGGGGAGGTTTTAGTATATATATAGATATATTCAAAAAATGTGATGGAAAGATTAACTACGTAGACCATGAAACAATAATTCGGTCACATTTTCGTAAAAAAAAAAATAAGTCACTATACAGTTTTGAAATACCCAAATTGCAAAGTTGAGAATATTGCAATCTCCATGTCACAATTTGAGTTGAATCCTCCATAAAAAAAAATATGGGAAATTAGGACTGACAGTTTCACCATGTGCAAATTTTATTTCTTTTCCCATGTAAATGTAAATGAAGATTATAAGACTCTTTTCCGGTTCCAATTATTAGTCTTTTGGTAAATTTTTATATAAAGTTAATTAACGTTATTAATAATGTATATGTAAATGCCTTATATATAAACCTTTTAAATTATAAATTTTTTATTGATTAAGAAGCTTGTTGAGACTGATTAATCTAAGCTTCAGGCCACTGTTAAAAAAAATATATTTAAAACTTTAAAAAACTATATAAAATTGGCATTGATACAACCATAATTGGTAAACGAGGATTAATGAAATGCTATAGGTTTAGTTGCATAATTCATTAATGAACGAGTACATTAATACTTACCATAACATAACACAAAGATGAATTTGATATATATTTTACTTTTCATGAATTCTAGAGCAGGTCAATTCCCGGAATCGACCTGTTCTGGAATCCCATTCATAACACAAAGATGAATTTGATATATAGTTTACTATTAATAATCCCACGTTGTGGACATGCTCTGGAATTGCAATAACATCAACTTTCAGTTTGTTCTCGGTTTTGAGTGTCCACATTCTTGTTTTTCTTTTCAAAGGATGGGGAGGTTTTAGTATATATATAGATATATTCCAAAAATGTGATGGAAATATTAACTACGTAGACCATGAAACAATAATTCGGTCACATTTTCGTAAAAAAAAAATAAGTCACTATACAGTTTTGAAATACCCAAATTGCAAAGTTGAGAATATTGCAATGTCCATGTCACAATTTGAGTTGAATCCTCCATAAAAAAAAATATGGGAAATTAGGACTGATAGTTTCACCATGTGCAAATTTTATTTCTTTTCCCATGTAAATGTAAATGAAGATTATAAGACTCTTTTCCGGTTCCAATTATTAGTCTTTTGGTAAATTTTTATATAAGGTTAATTAACGTTATTAATAATGTATATGTAAATGCCTTATATATAAACCTTTTAAATTATAAATTTTTTATTGATTAAGAAGCTTGTTGAGACTGATTAATCTAAGCTTCAGGCCACTGTTAAAAAAAATATTTAAAACTTTAAAAAACTATATAAAATTGGCATTGATACAACCATAATTGGTAAACGACGATTAATGAAATGCTATAGGTTTAGTTCCATAATTCATTAATGAACGAGTACATTAATACTTACCATAACATAACACAAAGATGAATTTGATATATAGTTTACTTTTCATGAATTCCAGAGCAAGTCGATTCCTGGAATCGACCTGCTCTGGAATCCCATTCATAACACAAAGATGAATTTGATATATAGTTTACTATTAATAATCCCACGTTGTGGACATGCTCTGGAATTGCAGTAACATCAACTTTCAGTTTGTTCTCGGTTTTGAGTGTCCACATTCTTGTTTTTCTTTTAAAAAGATGGGGAGGTTTTAGTATATATATATAGATATATTCAAAAAATATGATGGAAATATTAACTACGTAGACCATGAAACAATAATTCGGTCACATTTTCGTAAAAAAAAAAATAAGTCACTATACAATTTTGAAATACCCAAATTGCAAAGTTGAGAATATTGCAATCTCCATGTCACAATTTGAGTTGAATCCTCCATAAAACAAATATGGGAAATTAGGACTGACAGTTTCACCATGTGCAAATTTTATTTCTTTTCCCATGTAAATGTAAATGAAGATTATAAAACTCTTTTCCGGTGCCAATTATTAGTCTTTTGGTAAATTTTTATATAAGGTTAATTAACGTTATTAATAATGTATATGTAAATGCCTTATATATAAACCTTTTAAATTATAATTTTTTTATTGATTAAGAAGCTTGTTGAGACTGATTAATCTAAGCTTCAGGCCACTGTTAAAAAAAATATTTAAAACTTTAAAAAACTATATAAAATTGGCATTGATACAACCATAATTGGTAAACGAGGATTAATGAAATGCTATAGGTTTAGTTTCAATTCCAGAAAGATGAATTTGATATATAGTTTACTATTAATAATCCCACATTGTGTACATGCTATGGAATTGCAGTAACATCAACTTTCAGTTTGTTCTCGGTTTTGAGTGTCCACATTCTTGTTTTTCTTTTCAAAGGATGGGGAGGTTTTAGTATATATATATAGATATATTCAAAAAATATGATGGAAATATTAACTACGTAGACCATGAAACAATAATTATGTCACATTTTCGTAAAAAAAAAATAAGTCACTATACAGTTTTGAAATACCCAAATTGCAAAGTTGAGAATATTACAATCTCCATGTCACAATTTGAGTTGAATCCTCCGTAAAAAAAAATATGGGAAATTAGGATTGACAGTTTCACCATGTGCAAATTTTAATTCTTTTCCCATGTAAATGTAAATGAAGATTATAAGACTCTTTTCCGGTTCCAATTATTGGTCTTTTGGTAAATTTTTATATAAGGTTAATTAACGTTATTAATAATGTATATGTAAATGCCTTATATATAAACCTTTTAAATTATAAATTTTTTATTGATTAAGAAGCTTGTTAAGACTGATTAATCTAAGCTTCAGGCCACTGTTAAAAAAAAATATTTAAAACTTTAAAAAACTATATAAAATTCGCATTGGTACAACCATAATTGGTAAACGAGGATTGATGAAATGCTATAGATTTAGTTCCATAATTCATTAATGAACGAGTACATTAATACTTACCATAACATAACACAAAGATGAATTTGATATATAGTTTACTTTTCATGAATTCCAGAGCAGGTCGATTCCCGGAATCGACCATAACATAACACAAAGATGAATTTGATATATACTTTATTTTTCATGAATTCCAGAGCAGGTCGATTCCCGGAATCGACCTGCTCTCGAATCCCATTCATAACACAAAGATGAATTTGATATATAGTTTACTATTAATAATCCCACGTTGTGGACATGCTCTGGAATTGCAGTAACATCAACTTTCAGTTTGTTCTCGGTTTTGAGTGTCCACGTTCTTGTTTTTCTTTTCAAAGGATGGGGAGGTTTTAGTATATATATAGATATATTCAAAAAATATGATGGAAAGATTAACTACGTAGACCATGAAACAATAATTCGGTCACATTTTCGTAAAAAAAAAATAAGTCACTATAGAGTTTTGAAATACCCAAATTGCAAAGTTGAGAATATTGCAATCTCCATGTCACAATTTGAGTTGAATCCTCCATAAAAAAAAAATGGGAAATTAGGACTGACAGTTTCACCATGTGCAAATTTTATTTCTTTTCCCATGTAAATGTAAATGAAGATTATAAGACTCTTTTCCGGTTCCAATTATTAGTCTTTTGGTAAATTTTTATATAATGTTAATTAATGTTATTAATAATGTATATGTAAATGCCTTATATATAAACCTTTTAAATTATAAATTTTTTTATTGATTAAGAAGCTTGTTGAGACTGATTAATCTAAGCTTCAGGCCATTGTTAAAAAAAATATTTAAAACTTTAAAAAACTATAATAAATTGGCATTGATACAACCATAATTGGTAAACGAGGATTAATGAAATGTTATATATGTAGTTCCATAATTCATTAATGAACGAGTACATTAATACTTACCATAACATAACACAAAGATGAATTTGATATATAGTTTACTTTTCATGAATTCCAGAGCAGGTCGATTCTGGGAATCGACCTGCTCTGGAATCCCATTCATAACATAAAGATGAATTTAATATATAGTTTACTATTAATAATCCCACGTTGTGGACATGCTCTGGAATTGCAGTAACATCAACTTTCAGTTTGTTCTCGGTTTTGAGTGTCCACATTCTTGTTTTTCTTTTCAAAGGATGGGGAGGTTTTAGTATATATATAGATATATTCAAAAAATATGATGGAAAGATTAACTACGTAGACATTGAAACAATAATTCGGTCACATTTTCGTAAAAGAAAAATAAGTCACTATACAGTTTTGAAATACCCAAATTGCAAAGTTGAGAATATTGCAATCTCCATGTCACAATTTGAGTTTGAATCCTCCATAAAAAAAATATGGGAAATTAGGACGGACAGTTTCACCATGTCCAAATTTTATTTCTTTTCCCATGTAAATGTAAATGAAGATTATAAGACTCTTTTCCAGTTCCAATTATTAGTCTTTTGGTAAATTTTTATATAAGGTTAATTAACGTTATTAATAATGTATATGTAAATGCCTTATATATAAACCTTTTAAATTATAATTTTTTTATTGATTAAGAAGCTTGTTGAGACTGATTAATCTAAGCTTCAGGCCATTGTTAAAAAAAAATATTTAAAACTTTAAAAAACTATATAAAATTGGCATTGATACAACCATAATTGGTAAACGACGATTAATGAAATGCTATAGGTTTAGTTCCATAATTCATTAATGAACGAGTACATTAATACTTACCATAACATAACACAAAGTTGAATTTGATATATAGTTTACTTCTCATGAATTCCAGAGCAGGTACACAAAGATGAATTTGATATATAGTTTACTATTAATAATCCCACGTTGTGGACATGCTCTGGAATTGCAGTAACATCAAATTTCAGTTTGTTCTCGGTTTTGAGTGTCCACATTCTTGTTTTTCTTTTCAAAGGATGGGGAGGTTTTAGTATATATATAGATATATTCAAAAAATATGATGGAAAGATTCGTAAAAAAAAATAAGTCACTATACCGTTTTGAAATACCCAAATTGCAAAGTTGAGAATATTGCAATCTCCATGTCACAATTTGAGTTGAATCCTCCATAAAAAAAATATGGGAAATTAGGACTGACAGTTTCACCATGTGCAAATTTTATTTCTTTTCCCATGTAAATGTAAATGAAGATTATAAGACTCTTTTCCGGTTCCAATTATTAGTCTTTTGGTAAATTTTTATATAAGGTTAATTAGTGTTATTAATAATGTATATGTAAATGCCTTATATATAAACCTTTTAAATTATAAATTTTTTATTGATTAAGAAGCTTGTTGAGACTGATTAATCTAAGCTTCAGGCCACTGTTAAAAAATATATTTAAAATTTTAAAAAACTATATAAAATTGGCATTGATACATATCTTCCATGTCACCAGCGTGTCGTTGGCTTGGATTAATTGATGCTCTGGGTACGCACATTATCGTTGGCTGGAATTAAAGCGCCATCGACCACATTCCCGATGTGTCTTTGTGCTAGCTCGTTGGATATCGAAAGATAGAATAGCTGTGTCACACTTGGAAGTTGTAAATAAGACCCAAAATAAATGACTGAGACTTGCTAGCACCCGCATTTCCTTCTTGTTAGCATAAGGTCTACGAAAATTAATATTTTTTGAAATCCAAGTCTTAACCATGAATAAAGAAACTTAGGTCATTTTATTAGGGTCAATCTAACTGTAAGTCAACCTCTTTGGACTCTGATAAAAACCGTCGGATGTTCTTCTTCCCATTGGATAGACAGTTAAAAGCCTAACCATAATATTTCAAAAATATAAAATTATTAAAAACTAACGTGGTTGACTTTACCAATCTCGTTGCCAACTCGCTCTTGTAAATCGGCCGGACTGTATCCTTATGAATCTGCTGGTCAATCGATCTTTGGAAATCTAGCGGAGCGAAATATCCTTTGTTACTTCCTACTGATCAGCACCGTCTTATTAACAAAAATGTCTGAGCAACATGAGGTAGTGAATCTGCAGGTGGATGCTAAATGTTGCGGCACCGTAACTACTCTATCCTTACGCGGTCAAGCTTTTCTTTCTCTTTTTTGGCCCTCAAACGTATGATTCATAGCCACCCACGGATCGCTGAATCATATCACAGAAATGTCGAAATCGATCGAGCAAAACTGACAGAAAGGCGTTCTAGAACATCCCACAGTAAAAACAACGTAAACGAAGCTGAAGAAGCTCACGAAAATGGCTCCCTTCAATTTATAAAGTCTGAATGTAACCACTGGCGCTTGTAAAACCGTCCGGGAAAGGATGAAAAATTACCGTACTCGTAAATATATATGTAGCACGTCTATTTATAAATTATAATAATTTAATAGGTGCAAAAGGGTGGAACTTCTAATAATTCAAAGAAATGGAAAAGATTAAATACATTTACTTAAAAATATCACAATATAATGCAATTTAAAAAGATTTATGACCCACAAAATTTGCAGTTGAGGAATGCCGAGATGCCTTTCAGCAATGGGATTTGGGTGAAGAGGGCCATAAGTTTGGACATTCTGGTAGTCCCAGACGAGTTAACCTACAGAAATGGTGATTAACGTTGACTGCACTCGTATGGATAATGGGGAGTAGGTTGAAAACATCCCTCATTCATATTTAAATTATAAAACGGGTCGATTAGGTTGGAATCGACCCGCCGCTGGTCGGGCGGGGCGGGGCGGCCCGGGGGTGGCGCTGCCACGCAGTAATTATCCTTAATTTAATATAATATAAAATAGTATTCTTTCATGTCAACTGATTAGAATTTTTAACATCCTTGCTCTCAAAAGAACTGTGCATTGATGATTTGGTTTCTAAATATACACACCGTGATTCAAGCTCCCAATGAGGCACCCAAATCCTTCATAGCAAACTATCAAAACTCGAAGGACTAACTCTGAAATCTGACAACTTCTCAACCTGTCTATTCGATCATATCTTGATCTTGATATGAGCTTCGACGAGGCCTTGATACTTAGTCATAAACCTAGATATATAACTGCACAATCTTGATCTACTACTTCTAGATATTCAGGTTATGCTTGATTGCGAAATTTCTGTTTTTGAATTTTTTAAAAAGCAACAGCACGCACCATAGATTGTTCTGCTACTATGATATAAGATTGGAAATGCACCAATAAGGTCAAAAGAAAACACGATATTGATAAAGGAGAACACCTGGTTGGAAATAAAGTAAGTTTATGCAGTGTCATGCCATTTTTCTTGATAAAATAATGGTGGATTGTTAAAATCTAAATCCATAAAGCTTATTGCAAAACTATGATATTATCGTGCTTTTCTCCTATGCTCTATTATATGCTTCCTCTCATTGGATGCTTTATTACAGAATATATAATCTAAAAAATATCTGGTAAAGTGTTTCTCCCCCTTTAAAGGCCTTAATCATTAAAGTTATTGAAGATAAATAAATAATAATAAATGTCACTGGTGTATGTGAGCAAACTAATATTAATTATCTGTCCAATTAGAGTATATACAAAAATCGAAGCAGAATAGGGAGCCAAACCATGAGGTAAGTTTATAAATGAGTTGTATTGGATGTCCAGCCATGAAAAAGATTCATTCAATGAAATTAACTATTTTGTATATGTATATGGTATGGTTTGGAATGGCGTAATTATTATATATTTTTTTATTTATATTTATAAATTTTAACTATTTTGTATATGTATATGGTATGGTTTGGAATGGAGTAATTATTATATATTTTTTTATTTATATTTATAAATTTTGAGTGAGATTTGGGGTTTAGAACATTATATAGTTATTTAGACATTTCAATCAACCAACACTTTTTTGGGTTAATATTTTTTTATTATAGCTCACAACTCCTAAACATTATTATGAAAATAAAGACATTTCTAACCATGTAAAAAGCACCAGCATTTTGACAACCATGACGTAACTAGATGGTGTGTTACGCCTCATTAGCCACACATTTATGGCTAGCCATGTGTGGACTTCAAAGTTGAGGGTGAAGCATGCAAAAAAACTAATTTTAATATATTATTAAGCTATGTTAAATATAGGGCCAATAGGAAGAAAGGGATTCCATTATTTAGCATTTTAAGCCTTCCATAGTTGACTAGAACATCTAGAAATGGTATTTGAGAGCATAAAAAAGGAGGAAAATAATCTTTAGTTGTTATTCACACCATGGTGCCAAAGAAAACTCCATGGTGCGCGTCTCTTTCTTTGTATTTACATTCACATAACTAAAGGAAAAGTGGCAAAGCATAGGCCTCACATTCTAGATAGGTTTTATCCACATCCATTTATTTGGCCACAAAATGTGTCGAATGAACAAGAGGAAGTAAACATTGTTGAACAACAACAAACTCAAGGTATTATTAATTCTTCACAGGCAATGGAAAGAGAGATGTATATTGGTTCCAGAAGATCTCGTGCACAACGTGAAGCCATGGAAGACCTTTATAGGGGTTCAGTACATGATATTAAGGAGGGTTGCATGATTGCAGTGCTAGCAGATGGAGATCCCAAAGGCTATCCATTTTGGGTTGCTAAAGTTATAAAGGTCTTTACAGAAAATGAGGATGTTACAAGTGTTGAAGTACATTGGTATGCCACAAATACACACCCATTCAATGGTGTGTATAAGCCAGAGATGGTAGTTGACAAAAAATATGGTGGAAAAAGAAAAAGAAAAGGTACAAATATAAATCGCCGCCGCACAAACATATTACAATTGGAGGATGTTGACATACTTGTTTATGACTTCAATTTAACAAAGAGAGGAACTCTTCGCTTCAAGACGACAGAGATTCTGAAAAGGTTGTTACCAGAAGGAATAGTGTTGACATGGGAGTCTGATGAAATCAGTCGTAGATCTAGAAGACTTTTGAAACCTGGAATGTTGGGCATGCATGTGGACTCAGATGGGGAACTAGTTGATGAAAGAGAAGAATATGGAACATCTCCGTCAACATCCAGTCACTCATCTGAAGATGCGAATTGTGATGGTGTGCAAGAAAATATGAGTGATTTTGAATAATTTTTTAAGACAGATTATATAACTGATGTATGCATCATATCTTCAAATAAAATTAATGTTTTCCATATGTTGTTAAATGAGAAGTTATGAAGCATTTTTATGTTGTTGGATTATGTCTTAAGTATGATAAATTTTATTGTTTAAATATCTACAATGCAATATCAAATTAGAGATATAATGTCTGTTTTATTCAGTATACAAATAAAGACTTTTGATTTCATTTAGTGATATAATTTGTTCATAATGTCATGGTTTTTTAATTTTATAGTTGAAAAAATTTCAATTTCTTTTGTATCTAGCATGGTGTGGTTGAAAACATGTTAAATTTATACTTAGGAAAGAAAAATGATATTCTACGAGAAACATTAATGTGTTTTTTCCTTAAAAATTAACTTTGTTTGAGACATAAAAAATTGGTTTTATTAGCATTTTTTAAAAAGTTTGAAAATTGACGCTAAAAAAAAAAATCATTATTCCAGTATCATCACTTTCGTTTTGAAGCTATATTTTGCACGAAAATTTCGTAGTAAATTCCGTAGTCACTGCCATTTTTAAAACACGTTCAAAATTGACACCTAAAAAAAAAAAACATCGTTCCAGTATACACACTTTTCGTTTTTAGCACTGTTTTTGATGTTTTTTTGGGGTTTTTTGGCCAGAGTTCCCATTTTGAGTTTATAGTTCCCGTTTCAAAGTTTACATTGTTATATATAAAAACATGTGCAAAAAATGCATAAGACATGATTAGGTTTCTGCAACTTGAACCTCGGCTCCAATAAGATGAACTACAACAATGGAAACAACAATCTAAAATAGTTTTTGTTAAAAGCAATTCTTTGTTTGAGATTGATTTCCATCAAAATCCAATACATGATCAAATCAATGACACCGCTTCAGGAGTAGATTCACATGAAGATGTAGATAGAATCTCATCTTCTCATACTCCAATTCCATATTGGTGAATTTATGCATACTTAGAAAATATAGATTATGCTATTATAGAATTATTTGTTTTTCTTTTGATACTATTTCATAATATCAGTACTTTCAAGTACTAAAAATCCATTTAAACCTTTGAGTTGAAAAATATGTTGATGAAGAATATAGAGAACCTAATGCTCCTTATGTGGAAAAAGGAACAACATGAAAAATTATTAAATTTGATGTACAGGGATTTCTTTCACACTATATATGTTAGTAGTAATATTATAATCTATGACTTCCATTAATAGCTGAATAGGCCTCAAGACCCATGTTATGCACCCAAACCGTAACATATCATGACAAAGGGGAAGTACACACCATGTATACCAATGTGAATGTGGAGAAAAAATCCAAAATAGATAATAGAGATGAGTTTTAAAAGAAATCGCTAAAGAATAGGAGAATATTCTCCAAATACCACACTGACATCCATCATATTTCATCAATAATGACTACATAATATATATGTATACCTATTTGTAAACTACACATGTGACCCAATTTATAATTAGGCTAATGACTATTACATATATATTTAACCCTATATATGCCCCATTTGTGATCATACCATAATACCCTCCTTTAATATTCTTTCTCCTAAAATATTTGCAATTAAGAGTGTTACATGTGATGAAATCAAGGTTCATGACTATCATATCATAATATAATAAATTTTACCTATTGTGGTCATTATACAAGTTAGGAAAGGGGACCAAGATTGTAAAGTTTAAGGTTAGGGACAATATTGGAGATAGTCAATTTACATTTATTAGATCATCCAAACTTTGATAGATTTAGGGAAGAAGCTACTAAAGTCCTTTATTTATTAGAATAGAAAATCCACCAATAATCTTTAAAATTCTCTACCTATTTTTATACAATTAGAGTATAAAGTTGAGCATTGTGGACAAATAAGAATGAGATATATGTATCCTATAGAAAAATATATGAAGGGTTTGAAAAATAAATGTTCATTCTAGGGTAAAATTGGAAGATAACTGCGTGAGGGATATCTAATACAAGAGGCCATGGGATATCACATAGATTATATCAAGGATTTTAGAAATTTTGAATCAACATATTTGGGATTATCATGAAGATGAAAGAGTTGCACAACTAACGTATTAAAATTTAATGGATTCCACTCCAAGGTATCACACAAAGAAAGAACAGTGATACATTCCTATGTTCTTCACAAATGAATGTTCATTTGATAAACGGATAAGGTGGAAATCTTTTTTACACAATAATTTAGTTATTTAATTACACTTACGCATTTATATTATTGTTATTAATATCTTGTATTCTTATAATCTATGTACCTTGGAAATTTTGTTTAAATTCTATGTTGAAAATATGAAGAAGAGAATCAAATAGAGATGTAATGGCCTCATAAGTATCATGATTTGATTAAAGGTCATTCCTTTTCAAAATTTGATAAATGGACTGTTGATGAAATAAATGCCATAAAATAAGAATTTCAAATATAACAATGGATTAAGTTGAAATTTCACAATCTTCACATTTATGGTCATAGTTTTTCAATGGCATGTGGGCCTATGGTAGTAGTTTAAGGATGGAAGAAAAGGAAAAGGGAAGGTTAAATTTTGATTCATTACTACAATTCTTTAGCTTGACTCTTATTTATTTTCACCTCCATGGGCATCGCCTACTTTGTTGGTTGAATTGAGTCTACTTTCCTCCTTGGGGATGAAGTTATAATTTGGCTTCTTGACTCTAAAATTTCCCTTCAAGCTTCAAGATCCATGATTTATTTGTCATACTAATTGCTACAAGATCTTCATCCATAACATTTTTTGAGTTGAAGGAATTTTTTAATATTTTATTCCCACCATCTAGTTTTAGCTTCCATTTTATAGCCCATTCCATTATTTTCACCCCAAATTCTATAGTCATCTCCATGTGAGTTGCATCTCCAAAGTTTTTCTACCCATATTAAGGACATGTGATTTTTAGGTGACCATGTGCTTTGAATAAAATTTAATGAAAGGGAATTTTTTTGTAATCAAGGGCATGGATGAAGTCTATCCTACCACATCAATAAATCTCACATCTACTAATTCCATATAAGTATCCATCTCAACATGAATTAGTGTTGAGAAATTAGTAGGGAAGCTAATTAGGGTCGATTTCTCTTATCTTGATAATTGCTTGTGAATATATATTAGCTTCTTATTACTTTTATTATGCTCTCTTAATCAAAAAACTACCAAAACATCAACCATGAATATC
The DNA here is from genome assembly GCA_031772625.1 of Pinus tabuliformis. Taxonomy (NCBI): domain Eukaryota; kingdom Viridiplantae; phylum Streptophyta; class Pinopsida; order Pinales; family Pinaceae; genus Pinus; species Pinus tabuliformis. The sequence continues at coordinate 25,124,204 of CM062807.1, forward strand.
ACAAATAGGAAATGAACACAAGATGTAGGCTCCAACCCAGGGTAAAACCCTCCAAGGGGAAACCCATTCAAATATTTTCTTCTTATAGAATCATATCAAAGTGAGAAATAAAATACCCAAAATAAAAGACCAAGAAATACCACAAGACCCAAGATATGCCTCCTTCCATGCTCTTTCAACAATTCAAATTCAACTCAAGTCAACAATAATCAAAGCTCTCCAAACTTGTTCAAACTTCATATTTTTGGACCCTATAATAGGTATGTTGTTAATTTTCCAGTGTTTGATGCTATTACAATCACTTTAGCCCATTCCTTTTATTCAATTAGATATAAAACTTAATATTCCAATGATAAATGCAAATTTTAGATAGAGCAATAAATGCAATGTACAAGTAGAAGACAATGAGGAGCAATAAGAGACACAAGACTTGGTCAAAGACCAGCGGAAAACCCCACAAGAGGGAAAGTCCTTTAAAATTATTCTTCTTATTATATTGTCATAAAATTTTCAGTAGAAAGATACAATGAATCAATTCACCATCAACAAAGTCAGAATAAATTCTTTGAATGTCCAAGAGATCAACCAACAAATATCCAATAAATCAGCCTCAAAGTATATTATGTTGCAGGGTTATGTTTTGGACTGGATCTAAAATATTCATGTGCACCTTGAGTTCAACATTGGATCAGGAATCATGAGACTTGAAATGACTTATTCTTGAATGATCTAATATTGGTTGAGACCAGATCTAATGGTTTGCGCATGTTCTATTTGTTATCTATCATGATCTGGGTTGTCTGAAGTCTGGAATTGCAGCAAAGATCTGAGTCAAAATTTACAGATCTATATGCAAGTTCGTCTTGGCCAAATGGCGTGTACATGCAGGTTTGACTCTTTTAAGTAGCGTATACAAAAAGAAAAGCTTATTTTTAGATCTGACTGGTCTATCTAATCAAATTATGTTGTTTTATTGTTGTCTATCATTGAAGTCTTCTTAGATCTGAACATAGAACTGTTGTATAAGGAAATTGAGTCTGATTGATTGATTGATTAAGAAGGAAGGGTGATTCTTGTTGTGAACTCTGTAATATGACAGTAGATCTTCAGAATGTCACTGATTGGTATAGTCTGTGGTTCAGAAGTTTATGATTCAGTATCTTTAGAGATATATGCAGGTTGGGTTAAAGGAAGTAGCGTATACACGGAGGTTTGGTTCAACCAAGTAGCGTATACACTCTAATGCATGATTTTTGAGGTTACAAATGGTTCTAGATGATAATGCACAGTTCTGGGTTCAGCACAGTGTTCTAGTCTCAGTGATATGATTTTTTAGATTAACTGAATATTGGTTGATGCAGTTGAAGTTTAAAAGGCTTTGATGGGTCCAGTGTGAAAATTTGATGAAACGTGGCCTTCAAATTGTGGTGTTGTGATCCAAGGGTTTCTAGTATGAAAATTCATGAAATGTGGTCCCTAGTGGAAGAGTGAAGTTTTCTGTAGGCTGGCACCTACATATTGTAACCTTCTGTAGGTAAAAGCCTGTGTATAGGTATGAGTCTGCACCAGTACAAGACTGTAAATAGATTTTCTTATTACTAAAAGAAGATAGAGATGACAGCAACATGTGGTTTTTACCCACATTGGGTTTCCACCTTAAATATTGGTGTTCATGTGTGTTTCTTATGTGTGATGCTTTATTCTTCTTTTACTGCACTGTTTAATAAATCTCTGATATATTGGTTTAATCAACACATGATAAACTGTCTAAATCACAATTTCTCTGCATATATGTTGGTTTTGTTTAAGCACAGTCATGTGTACACGCTACTTCACTTCACTGAAGTATCGTATATAAATCTGTTTGGGAAATAAAATTATTGATATGATAATACTGATTCACCCCCCCTCTCAATATTATTTCCAACAGAGGGAGATAGAGGGGAGAGAGAGGGAAAGATGGATTCAACATAGATATGGTATATGTGTATATAAAAACCAACCTATATCCATCTTAATCCCGGATCTATCAAGCGCCAAAAGGGATTAAATCTCTTTTCACTTTAAAAGAGGTTTGTATCTCAAGAGATTTGATCCCTCTATGTGCTTGATAGATTCGGGGTTAAGATGGATCTAGGCTGGTATTTTGTGGAAGTAATATTTGTGCAAAAGATTTATTTTTATGTTTATATTATTTATTTTTTCATATATAAATTGAATATCATTTTACTAATATTAGTATTATCTTCAATGTTTCCAAAAACTAAATCCACTTTATTTAGTGAGTTCAATTTTAACAATTATAGTGTATGAATAATCTTCAAAATGACTTAAATTACAACATCTCTTCCATACTGGGCTAGAGAGCCTCTCTTGGTGCAACGAGCATTAATAGAAAGCAATAGTAAGCTTATTAAACTAGCCTAGATCCATCTTATCTCTATATATACCAAGCGTCGAGAGGGATCAAATCTCTTTTCACTTTAAAAGAAGTTTGCACATCAAGATATTTGATCCCTCTTAGTGCTTGGTAAATCCAGAGTTAAGATGGATCGATGATAGTTTAATTATTAATTATAATTATATTAACACTTTTATTTTTTTAATTTATTTTTATTTTTATGTAAGCCCGATGGGGTTGAGCAAACCAAGAAGTACCGGGGTGGCGGTGGATGCCAGCCACCCATATGGGCTCGATGGCATTTAACGAGTTGGTGTCATGGTGTTTGCCTCACATGTAAAAGTGTGTGAAGGCATATGCGTGGCGTGTGAACACATTGTTCTATTTAATGGTGGCTTTAGTTTTGATGAAGAGCCTAGTGTCCTTGTGTTGTGGTGATTCTGTTAACTAGTGGAAGGTTCTTCAGTCTGGTATGGGGTGGCTTAGAGCAAGAACTTGTTGTATTGACATAGTATTTGTGGTGGTGAGTTTAGGAAGAAATAACCATTGTTTGTTTGTGGGGGAAATTGGTGACGTGCTCTGGAGTGGCAGAGGGGGAGATATTTGCATATACAAAGTTGCACATATATGAAAGATATGCACATATATAGAAGTTGTGCATATATGGAGGCTACGTATATATGGAGGTTGAAGTTGTGCACAACTTTTGTATATGCGCATATATGGAAGTTGTGTATATATGGTAGATGCACATATATGGAAGCTACGCATATATGGAAGTTGCACATATACAGAAGATACACATGTATTTTGTATATGCACAACTTCTATATATGTGCATATATTCTGTATATGCACATATCTTTCGTATATGCACAACTTCCGTATATGCATAATTTTCGTACATGCGCATATATTCTGTATATATGCATCTACTATATATGTGAAACTTCCAGATATGCACATATACGAAAGATATGCACATATATGGAAGAAGCTCATATATGGAAGATATGTGCATATACAGAAGATATGCACATATACGAAAGATGTGCATATACAGAAGTCGCACAACATCTATATATGCACATATTCTGTATAACACGTCTTTCGTATATGCAGAACTTTCGTATATGTGCATATACAGAAGTTACGCATATACGAAAGTTGCGCTTGTACAGAGGTTGTGCACAACTTCAACATTCAATGAGGCGCTAGAAAAGTGTATAAGGCCACTCTCTAGAATGGCTAGGAGGTGGTCGTTAAAAAGATTTCGAAGAGGATAAATGAATGGCTAGGACATATATGTCCATATATGTGCATATACAGAGGTTGTGCACAACTTCAACCTACATATATATGTAGCCTTTGTATATGCGCAACTTTCGTATATGCACATATATGAAAGTTTTGCATATACAAAAGATATACGTATATATAGAAGTTGCGCATATATGGAATATATGCGATACAGAAGATGTGCATATATAGAAGTTGTGTGACTTCCATATATGCACATATTTCGTATAGGTGCATGTCTTCTGTATATGCACATATTGGTTATAGCTATGCTTCATATGAAGATTATCTCAAAAGGAATGTTGTATTCTTATCTTAGATAACTTTCTATTGGGTATTATTTCCATAAGTTTTTTAAAATACTGAGTCTTTATACTTCATCCATAACGTAGTAGGTATTAGAGTTATGAGCATTTGAAAGAGGGAGAACAACATTTGTGAGATCCCAATGTCTGAAGTTCTACATCTATTTCATAGTAAGGAGAATGTTATTTTACCCTCACACCACTTTTTGTGGTTTTTTTCCCTTTTCTGTTGGACATAGTTTTTATTCTATGTCCTGTGATACACACTAGAAAATTTTCCTAAGGTCTTGTTTACCACCGATGTTGTCCAAGTTTAATTCAATGTACATAAGCACAACCAAATTGTTGTTGACTTATGGTTGAACATTGATTACTATTTGCACCATGAACAAATACTTTTCACCATAACTTGCCACGAGACAATCCCGAGAGTAACAAATTATCAAGTTTGAGGTTTGGAAGACATAATTTCAACAATCTTATTGATATTTATTAGACCTGGAAGCAGATGTTGCCAACAATATTTGTCCTAGAATTTGTTGGAGGACCTTAAGCTTAAATGGAAGAAACCTTCAGTTTGATTATGTTTTGAGAAAGTTTTATGATGAACTATTTTAACAAACTGTTTTCTAATTGTTATAGGTAGGCTCCTCTAAGATGCATGAATGAAACTTACAATTTCATTTGGAAACTACATATCAAGCTTCATAAAAGAGAGGAAAGAAAGTGCAACTTTTCCAGAATTGGATGACAAAAGGAATCTACAAATTTTATATTCTCTCATTGAGAGGTTTCAATTTTTTATCTATATTTTATCATTATTCTTTGTGAATTTAAAACTTATTGCGAACGTAAGTAGAGAGGTAGACAATTTTTGGAATATCAAGGTAAGAGGAAAATCATGAATTAGTTGTGACAGTAACTCTGAATTCCAACATCGGTCAGAGGTCAGTCATGAAAAATCTCCTTTATGTCAAGTGGAAGAAGAGAGAGGTTGGGAGATTGAAAATTGGAGTTTAAATGTTAATGCAACACTTAGAAATGTGCATCTTCCATTCAACTTCAATGGAGTAGGGTAATGATGACAACTACAAATTGTAAATACTTCCAGCTAGAAAAGTTAAAAGCACAGTACATACTACCTATTATTATTATTAGAGAAGGAAAAGAATTGTGGTAGCAGTGTAGATTTTCATCTTGCAAATTTATTTTATGATGACTTCAATGGATCGTTATAAGTAACAGACATATCTAAAAAATATTTGGACAAATTTGAGACTAGGCACATCTATCCCATATGCAACATTTTGGACATTTGAATTTAGAGGTTAAGGATGGTTGGAGAAAATGTCTTAAGTCTTTTATTGGGTTGAATTTAGATGTAGATGAATGTGAGGAAGTGGTGGAACTTAGAAAAGTGGGAAGGATATCCTTGATAGTGGCAAAATTACTTAGATTGATCAATTCTTTGTTTTCTTTACAAGTGGGACATATAAGTCAATAATGTAATGGAATCATACCAAATTCTTCTGATTTTTCACTCTCTAACTTGTTAATTACAATGTTTTAAAATGGATGACATATTATCTGCAGTTCATGTGATGATATTTGTGCAAATCCTATGTGGATCTCAATATGTGGGGTTTCCTCACACGAAGTGGCCACTGTGTAAGACTTCATTATTGTACAAAGTAATAATTTTTACATTTTGTGACATGCACATTGACATGATATTTGCATGTTAAGGAGGATTCTTTTGAGTCTTTCATGATGTATGCTTGGTCTTGGCCATCTATAAATTGGTGGTTATATTAATTGAGTCTACTATATAATACATATATGAAATATTATTTTAAAATGTGATGAAATTTACCAAATCTCAATTTATGAACCATAACTAATGCTTATATTGCTCATCATGTTGGGTGAATGCAGTTTGATTTCTTTCATATACCCATATTAGTGTTGAAACCTAAGGATTCCAGTAGTGAATAATGTTGGTTGGTACTGCATTTCATTTATTATGGGTCATTGAGTTGTGTGTTTGGTAAGTTATGTCCACCATTCTGCATTAAAATTTGATGTGTGAAGTGTGATCCTATTTTATGATATTCTGACAGGAAGGTAAAGGTCGAACAGGGTCTACGGTATGTGCATATCTTATATACACAGATACACTTGTTGAGGAGGCATTGCAATTGTATGCAAACCATTGAAGCCATGTAAATGAAGGGGTATGCACCAATGATGAGAGTATCATGACAGACTTTACATTATGAACTTGTATGACTTAAACTCTAATAAATCATCACCAATGGTTTAAAAAATATTTATTTATATTACACATTGCCAAAAAGTTAATATTTTGTGTAATTCAAGAGGTCCAAGCTTCTCATTCATGGGGTTTTTCGACACAAATTTTATGTTGTCCACTAAGACCAATGTGGTCTATCAGACCTTAAGAAAATAAGAATCTAACTGTGATTCTTCAAAATCTATTTCTATGATAAAAAATAAGGGAAAGAAGTGCTCCAAGATCACTATAGTTGGGCTGACTTAACACATCAAGAAGATTGGAAGTGTGACAGATGTTAGGGAAACAAGAGCGATGTGAGTAAGAGCCGGGAAATCTAAGAGGAAGTTTTTTTCATCTTCCACCCTCTTAGTATTGCAAAGACAAAGTTGTCATATTCTATTGTCCCAGGGATTTTTGGGAGTAGAACATTGCCCGGTTTCACTTCGAAGCTCATGAGAATTAGTTCTTATCCTAGCGATGTTCACTTTTTTCTTAGTGTTGGTCAAAACAGAGAGATAATTCAGGTTATCAGGGGTAGGGTTGATCACCTCCTTATAATATCTTAGCTTCCTTTTTTCGTTCAACTCCTTATTATCCCATATTTTATCCTTAAATTTGGAGGTAATAATATCTTTGATACTATCCTTGCTTTGCAAGATGATCTCCTCCTTTATTCCCTAGTGGTTGAGCCAAGACTGGGCAGCCTTATACCACCCACGCTTGAGGCACAAGTGAGGATTTTGACTAAAGTTAGAAGAAATTTTGGGAAGCTTCTTGGATTCCATGTTGTAAATATTCTTCTTATACATCAGATACCTAAACATAGCCATGATTTTAATGGGGAAATGCTAGCTTTGATCAGGAGGATAGGATAGGGAATATTTACCTTAATCTTGAGGTTGTAGGTTATGAATTTCTTTTGAATCATCTCAATATTTCTCCACGACTCTTTGCATATACTACAACCCCAAACTTCACATCCATATAAGACAAAACATGTGACGAGAGACTATAAAAGGAACATTTTTAACTCCAAATATAAAGGGAGAGTAACTTATCATTATTTTCAAGCTCATAATAAGCTTTCTAGCCTCCAATATTCATTTTCTCTATGCTATCATTCCAGTTGAGTTGATGAGGAATGTCAATACCTAATAATTTATAGGCATAAACCTATTCTAAGTAATTGTTAACATAGAACAAATTACGATGGGTGATATTTTTGGATTTAATTATCACGACTTTAGTCTTGTTGGTATTAACTGTCATACCCATCTTGGAGCATTAATCATGAAGAGTCTTAAGATACTTGTCTAGGTCATCATGGCTTCGACAAGAAGAACGATATCATCATCATAAAGAAGAAGAGTAATGATTATACCAATGCTTGGTTCCCTTACAACATGTAGTTTTCAAATACTTCTATAGCTTATCGATGTAAATTCCAAAAAGGGTAGGGAATAGGGGACACCCTTGCTTAACCCAAATATTGCATTTAATATATTTATACCACCCTTTATTGGTCTTAAGCTTGGAAAAAACAGTCTCGTAAAGGCAAATCACAACAATCCTCAACTCAAGAGGAACCATTATCTCTTCAAGTATTTTCCAAAGCTTATCCCAAGGAACAATGTCAAATTTTTTTCTAAAGTCCAGAAAACAATAAAAGAGGTTGATTTTACTATTGTGACATTCCTTGACAATGATCCTAAGAATGACAAGGTGGTCAATAGTGGAGTGAGGTCTCCTAAAACCAACTTTCTCTTTATCTCTTTTACCATGGCTTTCAAGCCAAAGGTTAATCTTCTTTTCCAAAATGAGCTCATATAGTTTGGCTAAGATGTGGCTAATCATAATAGTCCTATAGTTTGAAGGAACATTTTTGTCCCCACTTTCAAAGATATGCACAATATGGCTTTGCGTCCAAGGCTTAGGGAAGCCATGCTTTACTGCCAAATTGATAAGCTTGTGGAATGAGGATAGACCTTCCCATTTTAAATATTTCAACATGGTATCGTTCAATATCTTTAGCTTTCCCATTTGCAAGCTTATGAATCCTAGACTCAATGTATTTTAGAGAAAATGTATCTTCTTTAATAGGATTATTTAATATGGTTCCCATGGTGTCCAAAGAGTCATATAAATTCTCAAGATCAATGCCCCAATTCTCTAAGGGGATTGAATGATTATATTTTTTTTTATGAACAAGCACATTCCACCAAAAATTTATGGGTACAACTTTAGAATGGTGAAGAAGATACTCTTGTCTCTTATTAATATATGACCTCTTTAGTTGGTAATTGAATTATTGATAATTTTCGATTTTAATGTTTTATAATTGCAAAGGCTTATCATGATATTAAATGTTATATTATTATGTTTAATATTATATAATGTAATAGTATTAAATAATATAAGGTGTAACAATGACGTGAAATGTTTTTTTTGGAAAATTAAACTAATGAGTCATTAGAATTAAAATTAAATTACAAAATAATATCATTCATATATATAATATGTTAATTTAAAATTTCAAAAAAAAATATTAATTAAATTTAACTTTTACATATACATTAAATTAAATGAAGAGAAGAATAATTAAATACAATGTTAAACATTTTTCTTATATAAATTAAATTAAAAAAAAAAAAAATGAAGATGATGATGATGATTAATGTCTATTAAAACTAATATTTTTTATGGAACCTTAAGAAGGTAAGAGAATAATTGACCTTTTAAAAAAATTGTTGAATTATGATTAAAAAAGAAGAGAAGCATTCCAAGATCACTATTGTTTTTCTTACTTGAAAAGGAAAAAAATTTGGTAGTGTGGCAAATGTTTTGAAAATGAGAACGGATGTGAGTAAGAACCCGACAATTCATGAGAAAGTATTTTTCATATTCCACCCACTTGGTATTGCAAAAATGACATACTCTTTCGTCACAAGATATTTTAAAAATAAACTAATGCAATTTTACTTGGAAACTCATAAGAATTATATCTTATATTTATAATATTTCATAAAGTATAAAACAAGAATTAGGTTTTATCTTTACCATGTTTCATAAATTATAAAAACACAATAATTAAAAAAAAAATATTTCAAACGTAAAACAACATTGGAAGTGAGGAATTTAGTGAATTAAATGAGGAAACTATGAAGTGGAGGGTAATTACTAAATATTATTGAATTAAGCGAGGGAGCAAAGAAGGTAACCACCAAACATTTGTGATAGATATTACAATTTGGTAAATATTACAATATTTTTCCATATGTAAAACCACGTTATTTTTTTCTAATTTAATTTTAACTTTAAAACTTCATTGATCTAACATAAGCACTCTCGAGAACTATTAAAATATAATTTTACTTTTATTTTTCTTTATAAATTACTAGTAAAATATAATTTTATTTTTTATTTTACTTATTTAATATGGTTTTGAAAATTACCTTGATGAGGTGGACGAACACAGCAAAAGGGATCTCGGGGCACTTGTCACCTCCACCTACTGCCTTGATGGATAAGGAAGAGGTGGCATATTATGCTCCCCAAACACAATACATGTGGCTTAAAAACCATTAATTGGCGCATTCCTTAAGGTTATTACATATTGTTCCTTCAAAGTGTCTACAACAATGGGATGAGTGGGGTTCAACTGGTTGTAGGGGTGTTGTCCAAGCTACGCTGCAATTTACTCTGGTATTCTCCAAATTGGAAACTATTTGAATGTGTGGGGTCCTTTGCAGGGTTTTTGGGTTCAGTGTGGACAGTGTGGTGTTGTCATGCAACTCTTTCTATCTTCAGTAGGTTATATCATACGCTACAACTCTTAGGCTCCATTCAACAGGGGAGGATAACCAACTCTTGTGAGAAGGTTGGTTAGAAGAAATTGAACAAAGGATTTAAAAATTTTGTACGATAAGAGAGCTACAGGCACGTGACAATTGCTAAGGTCCAACAACAATTTAAATTTCGCTTCAAGGTAATTCTAGGTATTTGGCCTCTCTAGTTTTGCTCCATTTTTTTATTTTATTGCAAGGTTTTATTTTCCATATAGAATTGTCATTACTCCAAGTCTCAGGTCTTTCCTTTTAGTGCATTCATAGTTATTTTGTTCAATTGGGTCCCAATCCTATTTTTGCTCTAGTTTCTAGTTATTTCCCTTACCTTGAACTTAGTTCTCTCGGGGTTTGGTATTTCATTGGGTGATTGAGCACAACCTTATCTTCCTCCTTATCTCACAAGACTCCAGGTGGTTCCCTTCATACTTGTGTTAAAGGGACGGGTAGGTAGAGATATTTTGAAAGAGAATGGTCACTCCTATGTTGTCTCAACAAAGACTGAGTGGGGATATTTACAGATTCAGTGTATGGGGTTCCCTCCTAACAAGTGTAGATATGGACCAACGATGTGGAGCATTATGCCTAGGCAAAGGGGTCAAAATCATCAAGTGAGGGGTAAATGTGGGAAATCTAATTGCGGCTAGCACAACCATTCTTGGGCTAAGACTCGGGCCTAGAAGGTGGTTGTTGCCTTTCAGGCTGCAACCTCGCCTTGCACCCAATCTAACATACACAAGCTAGAGCAAAATATGCACCAGGAGATATAATATTTCTCATACTTGGAACTTATTGGAGAAGTTTCTCATTGGCTCCTTAATCAAGGCCACACTAGGGGGAGGAGAACACAATATTTCCACTTAGTCACCTTATGCTGGAAATTAAAAAATTTGTTGGGGCAAGTCCTCAAGGAGAAAGATGATGAGTGTGATGAGGTCATATCATCCATCAATAATCTACAAAGAAACCAATGGAGGATGCAAGACAATTTGGCTCGTTTGGAGCCTCGTGTGACTTATCTAGTGGCACACTTGGAGCACATGGAGAAGCACATTTAGTGTGAATTTCCTAAGCAACCACTTCCCAATTCTAGCCTAGCGAACCCTATGCTTGTAACTTCTTATTATTCCTTATGGCTATAATTTGTGTATATATTTTCTCCTTGCTTAATAATCTATTGTTTTTGTTATCTTAATATTTTTTCTACTATCAAAATTATAAAACTATGGTGAATTAACTGACCAACAAATCTAGTAAAAATAAGATTAATAAACTTTTGAAACACTATAAACAACCATATAACTTATTGCCATAATGGAAATCTCATTTATTTAAAAAAAAATGATTTTGAAAATTTTAAATGAAAAAACTACAAACTATAATTCCAAAAATATTTACCATTTCAAAATTCTAAAAAATTTTGAATGTGGAAAAATTCTAGAAACGCATAAAATCATGTCAAAGGTGACTACTAGACTTGGCCCAAAAGACAGCCTTTTAGAGTAATCCTTACCCAACTTCATTCTGCTGCGGGTAATTTGTTGGCATATTTTTCATCATTTTGAATTTATTTATACACTAAAAACACATTTACAATATATTTATTTATAAGATTAAAAACATAGTTTTAATAACAAAAATTTACAATCTCCTAAAGGAAATTTTTTTCATCAAATTAAAAAAGAAAGGGTCGAATAGTTATAGACAGCATCGCTCTGGAATACGACATAAGGTATCATACAATGAGAGTATGCCAGGTAAGCGATGACATATATGTGTATAGATTTATTTTAATGGTGTTTGAGTGAATAAAAGATGGCCTAGTTTACTGAGGCTGAGGGATTGTTGGGATGGTGGTCAGAATTTGGGCAAAACAATTTTAAGAAATCTTGTTATAGCAGTGTTTGAATTATGTTTTTAATGGTGGAAATGGATTCAGCATCAAAAACTTATGGGCACCCAAAATCTTGAAGTTTGACAACTATAACCTATATTTACAAAAATCCCTGCCAAATTATATTAAAATATTACCAAAATTTCTATAATTTTCAGAGAAAAAAAACAATCTAGTTAAACTAATAGATCACCACCAATCTGAGTAATTCCAAAAACCAGGATAGCCAAACTCCTTAACCTATGTCCCTATGTCTGAATATAGTAACATTTAAGATGGAAAGTTTCATCCATAGCTCTGAGCATGTTGGAGCAAATATTTGTGCATATAACCCCCTCAGTGAATATGGTGATCTGCAAATAGAGAGAAATTGGGTAAGGATGTTAATTTGAATATTTTACCAAAATTAATTGTTGTATGCAGGGTAGAGCTAATAATAGTGAGATGATGAGTTCATTGGCTTGGTCATGGGAAATTCATAATAGAATCTAAACCCAATCACATGAAATGGAATTAATTCCCAAGAAAGGCTTACAATATTCTTTGTCCTGTCATGCCACGAAAAAATTGTCTCCGAAAACTTTGATGTTTCTTTTGGAAGCGAAACTTTGCGGATTTTTTGAACTCTATAAAATGACAGTGGATAAATGTTGGCTTAATAACCACCTATTACACAAACTATTGGTGGTAAATAATTTAAATAGGAATAATTGGATCTTAAGTTACGATTTATCAAATTAACAACACACTTTAGAGGAATAATTTCATAGTTAGAGCCTATTGGGTTGTGTTATATTATTTCCATGACTAGCCTTCCTAGTTAACCGAGGGGTTAGAGGGGGGGCATAGTGCCCCCTTCGTTGCACGAACTACGCAGTTGGGGGCAGCAGCGCCCCTTTCGTTGCACCAACTGTGCAGCGGGGGGGGTAGCGCCCCTTTCATTGCGCCGATTGCGCAGCGGGGGGCAGCAGCCCCCCGTTCATTGCACCAACTATGCAGCGAGGGGTGGAAACCCCTCCTTTGTTGCACCAATTACGCAGTGGGGGGTGTAGAATCCCCCCCTATACGGGGGGTTTTAGGGGGGTGGTTAGCCCCCCTCTACAGGGTCAGAGGCAGTGCCCTAAGGAAAAAAAAATTGTACCCTATATTAGGTGGGGCGAACCTACCTATGGTTTTGTGCATGGTTTTCGCACATGGTTTTGAACACGATGGTTTTCGGTCCATGGTATTGGATGCTTCGGCATGTATATATATGTATTGTAACATTGAAAGGAACATAATGAAAAATCAAGCTAGTAGTTCTGATTCTGTGATCCAAGGGAAAATATCCATGTATATGTGTTTTATGTATTATGCTCTCACATTGTTTATTTTCTGTGTTTTAGAATTCATATGCAAGTAAATTTTTGTACGGGGTTAAAACCTACATTTGGTATCAGAGTTGTTTTGGCTTCAAGGGGACGCCTTTATTGCTGAGGGTTTCGCTTGGGCCTGTGGTAGACCTTGTTCAGTGGGAGATTTGCGATATTGATTATGGTGGTGAAAGAGATGGCGAGAAGTGGAAATATAGAGATCGAGAAATTTAATGGTCAGAGTTTTGAGTTACGGAAACTCAAGATGGAGGATTTGTTGGTGGATAAAGATCAGTGGATCGCAATAGATCTAGGTACTAAACCAATGGGAGTGTCTGATGAAGAATGGAAGAAGTTGGATCGGAAGGCAAAGAGCACGATACGATTGTATGTCTCAGATTCAGTATTGTTTAATGTATCGGGGGAAGCTACAGTGAAGGCTTTGTGGGACAAGTTAGGGACTTTGTACCATTCTAATTCTTTGGTGAATGAACTTTTCCTACGAAAAAAGTTGTATAACCTCAAGATGAAATATGGAGACTTGGTGATAGAGAATATGAATACATTTAATACTATGGTAAGTCAGTTATTTTCTGTTGATATTAAAATTTTAGATGAAGATAAGTGCATTAGTTTGTTGTGTTCTCTACCAGATTCATGGGATAGTCTGGTTATTGCAATAGGTAGCAATGCAACTGCCTTGCAGTTTGATGAAATAGTCTCATCCTTACTAAGGGAGGAGATGATATGGAAAAATATGGAGAGCCGGAATGGTGATGCCTTGTCTATATGAGTATGGTCCCAGAACATAAAAAAATAACTCATCGAGTGGGAGATCTAAATCTCCAGGAAAACCTGTAAAGGTGGCGTGCTGGAAATGCGGAAATGAAGGGCACTACAAAAGGGAATGTAAATCTAAAGCTCCTGACAAAGGAAAGGGATATGATGATGCTCCTTCTAAAGAGGCGAAAACCACCTCAGATGAAGGTGGGGTTGTGTACTTGTCTTCTTCAAGTACACACATAGATCATGAGGCATGGTTCATTGACTCAGGTGCATCCTTTCACTTCACTCCCCATAGAGAGTGGTTCTGCAAATATGAGAAATATGATGGTGGTGATGTCTTCTTGGGGGATGAAAAGAAGGATAGAATCGTTGGTCATAGAAAAGTAAAGTTAAAGCTGCAAGGTGGAAGGGTTAGAACACTTCCGGGTGTTCTGCATATTCCTGCATTGGCCAGAAACCTAATTTTTGTAAGCAAGTTGGATGATGCAGGTGTAAAAACAGTGTTAAAGAAGGATACCTGCAATATGGTTTGAGGAGCACTGGTATTGATGTGGGGAGTTTGGATTGGAACTATGTACAAGCTGCAACGTAGCACTGTTATTGATGGGTTCAGCAGTTTTTTGGTCCTGAAAGTGGAGCAGAAAATCTAGTGGTCTTTGGAGAAAAGACCATGATGTGGCATCAAAGGCTTGGACATACTATAGATAAGGGCCTTCGAATAATTCATGGTAAGGGTATGGTAGAAGGTATGAGTAATAGCTCTCTAGATTTTCATTTCTGTGAAAATTGTGTATATGGGAAGCAGAATTGGGTGAGTTTCCCCTCTTGTGGTAAGAGGGCGAAACAGATATTAGAGCTTGTCGCAATGATGTGTTTGGACTTGTGAAGTTTCCATCACTAGGTAAGTTTGTGTACTATGTATCATTTATGGATGACTTCTCAAGGAATACATGGATATATTTCCTTAAGAATAAATTTGAAGTCTTTGATAGGTTTAAATAATTTAAGACTCTGGTGGAAAACCAAACAGAGAAGAAGATAAAGGTGTTGAGGAAAGATAACGATGGAGAGCTTTGCAGTAAGGAATTTAAAGAATTTTATAAGAAGTGGGGTATAACACAGTAGAATACTACTCCATATACACCTAATAAAAATAGAGTTGCAGAAAGAATGAACAAGACGTTGATGGAAAGGGAAAGAAGCATGCTCAGTGGTGCTGGGTTAGGACAGGAATTCTAGGTAGAGGCGGTGGAGACAGCATGTTACCTAGTCAATAGATCACCTTCATCAACGTGGGAGGATAAGACTCCACAATATGTATGGATTGGTAAGAAACCCTCTCTCTCACATCTGAGGGTATTTGGATGTGATGCATCTGTACATGTTCCAAAGGAGAAAAGAACCAAGTTGGATAGTAAATCTGAAAAGTGCATCTTTATTGGGTATAAGGATGGTTTAAAGGGTTATAAGATTTGGAACCCAATAACAAGGAATGTTGTTTACAGCCGAGATGTGGTGTTCAGAGAGGTGAACGATGTTATTAAACATGAAGTCCAACCAAATGAACCTGAGAAGATAGAGTTTGAGCTTAAGGAGGAAGAATTAGACTCTACAACAGAAGAGGAATCAGAAGATGAAGAGCCACAAACTCTAGGTGTGAGAAGATCATTTCGAGAAAGAAGGCAACCAGAAATGTATAGCCCATCTACTTTCCATTCAAATTTTGCTTTATCTATTACCGATGATGATCCAAGAACTGTGAAGGAAGCAGTAGATTCAAAGGATGGAAAACTCTGGAAAGAGGCCATGGTTGATGAAATGGCATCTTTGCACAAAAATGAGGCTTGGGGTCTGGTGGAGTTGTCGGCAGGAAGTAAACCCATTGGCAGCAAATGCGTGTTCAAGAAGAAGACAAATGTAGAAGGAAAGGTGGAAAAATACAAAGCTCAATTGGTAGAAAAATGTTATTCCCAAGTGATAGGAATTGATTTTGGTGATATTTTTTCTCCGATTGCCAAGATAGCTTCTATTATATTACTTTTATCTGTTGCTACTACTTTTTATTTTGAGGTAGAATAGATGGATGTGAAGACAACATTTCTTCACGGGGATCTAGAAGAAGAAATATACATGAAGCAACATGAAGGCTTTGTGGTGAAAGGTAAGAAAGAACTGGTATGCAAGCTAAAAAAAGTCTCTGTATGGGTTAAAACAATCACCAAGGATGTGATATCAAAAATTTGATACATTTATACGGGGACTTGGCTTCGCCAGAAGAAAACCAGATCACTGTGTATTTTAAATTAATTGGTGACTGTGTTATTTATCTAGTCTTGTATGTGAATGATATGTTGTTGGTTGGAAATGACAAAAAAATTATCCGGGATTTTATGACCCAATTGTCCTCCAAATTTTACATGAAAGATCTTGGTGTTGCATAATATATTTTGGGCATGGAAATTAAAATAGATTGGGCAAAGAGGAAGATTTGGTTAAACCAGAGGAAGTATGTCGAGACAATACTGCAAAGGTTTAATATGCAGGATAGTAAACCGGTGAAGGTTCCTATTCCTATAGGTGTGAAGTTATTTGTTGAACAGTGTCCCAAGACACAAGAAGAGGAAGAGACATGTCTTGTGTTCCATATGCAAGTGCAGTCGGTTGCCTGATGTATGTAATGGTATGTATTAGACCATAAATTGCACATGCAGTGGGAGTATTGAGCAAGTTTATGTCAGAACCAAGGAAGGAGCACTGGACAACAGTGAGGAGGGTTTTCATGTATTTGTGTGGAACTAGTGATTATGGTTTGTGCTACCAAGGAAGACCAGGATTGGAAAGAGTGTTGGATATTCATGGCTTTGTTGATGCAGACTGGGTTGGAGATCTGGATCAGAGAAGATCTACAAGTGGGTATGTGTTTAACATATTTAGAGGTGCAGTTAGTTGGATGAGTAAGAAACAATCTGTAGTGGCACTATCAACTACAAAGGCAGAACACATGGCAGCCACTCATGCAAGCAAGGTAGTATTTTGGTTGCAGATATTTTTTTCAAGTATGGGGTTAGTACAGGGAGCTATAAGGATAGACTGTGATAGCCAAAGTGAAATTTTCTTGGAAAATAACCCTGCTTATAATTCAAAGACAAAGTACATTGATGTTCAGTATCACTTTTTGAGGGATATGATAGAAGACGAAAAGGTGTTGCTGGTAAAGGTGGACACTTTGAAGAATATTGCAGATGCATTGACAAAATATGTGAGTTCTAAGAAGTTCTCTTGGTGTAGAGAAACAATGGGCATTTCAGGGCTAGATAAATGACTAAGCTCTCATGTGGCCCCCTGTGGAAATAAAACAACAAGTGGGAGAATGTTGGGTTGTGTTATTTCTTTCCAGGACTAGCCATCCTAGTTAACCAAGGAGTTAGAGGGGGCGCAGAGCCAACCCCTTGTTGCACCAACTACGCAGCGGGGGGGTCACCGCCCCCCCTGTACGAGGGGTTTGAGGGGGGCTGTTAGCCCCCCTCTATGGTGTCTGGGGTAGTGCCTCGCGGAAAAAAATTTTGGACCCTATATTAGGTGGGGCGAACCTACCCATGGTTTTGTGCATGGTTTTCACACATGGTTTTGGATGCGATGGTTTTCGGTCCATGGTATTGAATGCTTTGGCATGTATATATATGTATTATAACATTGAAAGGAACGTAATGAAAAATCAAGTTGGTAGTCCTGGTTTTTGGATCCAGGGGAATATCTCTTTGTATATGTGTTTTTTATGTTATGCTCTCGCATTGTTTATTTTCTGTGTTTTAGAATTCGTATGCAGGCAATTTTTTGTACAGGGTTAAAACCTACAGAGCCAACCCTTGAAACTCCTATAAAACCCTAATCATGATATATGTATAATAATTACTCATTAACATACTAGGACAAGCTTGGATTGGATTGGATACAAGTCATTTCGATACATGGCTAAGCTTGGATTTTATTAGAAATACCAGTTACCTCTTCGCGTGTACTTGTCCGATCTAAATCAAGGGTATTGCTTTTGTAATATAACCTTTAAATCAAATATTGTTTGATAAATTTTATCAAAGCAACTAAATCGAAATAAAAGAAGAGAGTTCAACATTTGAGCACACAAGCGAAATGCATAAGAATAGTTGCGACAAAATGAATAAATTCTTACAAAATTGAGATTACAATTTTTTTTATCAAAGAGAAGATATTCTACTTCTCTGTTATTTGTATTTGTAGACCAAGGAACTATGGAAATAATCGGGCAAGAGTTTATGGATTGAAATAATTAAAAATTATGTCTTCCTTGAAGTTGTTACTATTGCTATGACTAACAGAAGCACATATCATCATATTATTATTGCCCAACAGATGGAACTTCTTCTTGGACACGACCTCCACATCGTTGAAAAAAAGTCGGCCATCTTGTTTCTACATCGATATATTTGGCTTGCATCGCCTTCTAACATAATCTTTTGGAATATAAACATCCATAGCCAGATCCATGGAAACCCTGTAAGCTACTACTACAGAAGGTTATCACAAAATATGAAAAGGTCCAAGCTCTGATAAAAGCTTAATTAATTAAAAGCACTAGATATTGGAATAAATAAAATAGCGCCCTTCGAAATTCAAATTTGAGTTCAATTCAAATGTGTATTCAACATTAATGTTACCAAACTGGATTACGTACTGTATGATTGCAAACATTATTTATTGGCCATCATGCCCATGGGGATCATCTGGCATCCGCATAAGCCATGGATGATGCATCAACCCATTTTCGCAATTGTTAACCGAAAAGTGTGTTTGCCGAAGAAATTATGTACATAGGTTTACACTGAAAGAAAATGTCAGAGTCCTTCCTCAAGACTGTCCTTAAGGTATATTAATGGACGTATAGCATAGGAAATATTGGTTTCCATATGGATTATCACATCTAATATCTACTAGAAGATAGGGTGGGGGGCTATATAACTTTCTACCATACATATTTTAATAAAAATCGTCGTATATCCTTTATGGAATGGGAACATGTGTTGATTTTATAATACAACTGTTGGCATTTGGCTATACTGCAAAGAACTTGTCTTTCCTATGAAGAGATTGTATGCGTCGGTCATATTTGGATTGGATTTTTGGAATACATGGAATTGATGTGTCATTTCTTATCATTATCGGGCATTGGGTTGGGCATAACCCTTCTATGATCGACCAAATCACATTTCTCCCACCTGCACTCACCATTTAGAAGGTTTAGGGGTTTGTTTCTCTAGTCGGGAGACTAGTGGCACGATAGTTATGGGACAGTAGGCGGTTGATGGACAGTTGGAGGTCGTGCAGGGCTCCACATCGCCATATCACTGTCTCATGAAACCCTAATAGTGATCATGATGCAAGAAGAGGGAGGATCTAGCAAAATTATCACGCCTAGAAATATCGAAGTCAAGAATATTTACTCCATTGTTATAGAGGATTTGAACTTGGCAAAAAAGGGAAATTTGAAAACAAATTATGGTATTAGGGGGCGGAAACATAAGCCAATGAAGGTTCCTGTAAATGTGATTAGAGGAGAGTCATCATTAGTGTTGGGAGTTGGTTTTTTTGGGACAGTATCGAGATGCTTTGGTTGGAAGGTGGATAGAATGACGAGGGAACAGATCAAGAAATGGGTGAAAGAAAGGTGGATGTTGGTTCTTAAATACAGGTGAAGGTGAGTGTTTTATTCAACGAGTGGATATCTTTTCACTTCCTGTGCCATGAGGATGTGAAAGGATATTGAAGATGCCATGGGTTAAGGGGAGGGGAATTCTCACACTACAAAAATGGAAGGCGAGGTTTGATCCCTTCAACGAGGTCCCTCGGAGGAATCTAGTGAGGGAAAAATTTCTAGGGCTTCCACTAGAGCTATAGAACGAGCCTACTATCAAGGATATAGCTAATCACAGTGGGAATTTTTATTCTTGGTACGAACATTGTTTCGGGAATCTAGACAAACGTATGGCTTGGGTTTTGATTGACGCTAATATGGGCAGAGGGATGACTATCAAGCTCGACTTGCAATGGAGTAGTCATTCATTCAAGCTTCACATCAACTACTAGGGTGTGCCCTATCGGTGCCTTCATTGTCACGATACTAGGTATCTTATTGCCTTGTGCAGTAAGAGATCCTCCCAAAAGGACTTATGGTTTCCCAACAGTCATAGGTTGGCATCCGAGAAAAAGGGATATGTTCTAAAATTGGTGTCTAACGATCTGAACAAATCAGGTAATTTGATACCCTGATACATCTTTATGATGAACGATAATTTTTTATTTTTTTAATACAGCCAGTTACTTTTTATATATTGAAAAAAAAATAAAAAAGGGAAAGGAAGCTAGTTCCTTGTACATTCAGAGGAGGGATGGTTCAAAGTAGTGCACAAAATGGGAGCGCAGTCCCCACAACTACTTTTACAACCCTGTTTCTATAAACTTCAAAAACTATAGTGTTGATGTCGTGGTGAAGCTATGGGATAAGTTTACAAATTTTGACTTGAACTCCTTAAGCCTCACGTGGTAACCAAACCCACACTTAACTTTTGAAAAAGCGGACTTAACCATAGACCCGCACTTAACTTTGGATAAAACGGACTTAAACACAAACACACGGGAAATAACATTTTCCACTTTTCCATAGCCTTGGTGTGATTTTCAAAGCTTACCTTTATTAGGCTCAATCTCCACCGTAGATTTTCCACCATCAGATTTGACAGACACCTCCGATCATCGATCAATCAACTTGCATGTCACTCCACCACCATTGATCCACTCGCGATAGATCCAATGGATATCAGGGATTTCGGGTGGGCAAATCGCGTAGAGAATACTCGCTCGATAAAGTAGTATTCTCACTCCACCCTCTTGCTACATGTCCAATGGTGAGTGGAATCAGGTGGTTCCCTCTTGAAACCACTTACCTCTTATTATCATCTCGAAATACCATTCTTGCTTATATTCCCGCCTTTTCTCTTTGACTAACTCTCGAGCATGTTAGCACCCGATGACCATAGATCTACCACCACCGACGGTTGCCATGGCTTCTCTGAGTTCCTCTTCCACTACTACTGATGCCAATCCTTGTCCGTTGATCTCCGAGATCTAATGGTTCTTGTGCGATGATTCTTCATCTGTCTCCTCACTCTTACTTTGCAACATTTCTTCAGTGTTTTGTGGTTTTTGTTCCTAATGTATTGGTCTCTGTTGAGTAGAGTCCTGTTGCTATTGATTTCCATACTATCTCGGGTCGCCTGGGAGCCTGTGCAGGTGTACTTGGAGACCTGACTATTACTTGCATTACCATTATCGTCCAGGTGTTCATGATCGACATGACTAATGTCGTCTTTGCCCAGGAGAGGAGGAAAATTAAAATCTTGATTCATCATATAGTGTAGCTTTTTTGGGATTGTGAGAATTGTGTGCTCTGAGAAAGGCTGATTACAGTTGAGAACCTCTTCTGACATATATTCTTTGTTTTCCTCATGCAATCTCCTTCTTGAATTGATGTTTTGATTCTTCTTTTTTATTTTTTCCCCTTGTAATATTTCTTGTGATATTCTTCGGATCTATATATTCTTTCTTGATCCTCATACTAGGTGAGGGGGTCATGGTATACTTTCTTCATAAAATTCATTATTCTCTTTGACAATCCCAACCGGTTAGTCAATTGCTTTGTTGGCATGGCTATCAACGTCCTTATTTTGCTTTCTGAAGACATGCTTTATGGTTGTTTTTCCCAGACTTTCAAAACTTGTTCTAATCCTTTGATAGATTTTGTTTATGGCTATGCTTTTGAAGTCCCTTTTGGCATCCAATGCGGTTATTATGATAGCCAAGCCCCCTATTATTATATGGTCCTTGATTACATTTTTTTTTTAAAAGCCTTGTGCCTAGGAGAATGTTGTATGCTTCAGCCCTGTTGTTTATCATTTCTCTGAGGCTCCATTCATAGATTATTATTTTTTTTTCCATTTGGATATAGTATAACTCTACCTGCCCATACTTTACCTGGGTTATTTTTTGCAACTCCATCCAAAAAAAGAATGTGTCTCTTCTGTTCTTTTATCCATTATGCAAATTCTTTATCCTCGAATCTTAATTTCCATTTCTTGTTTGTGTGAAATTCTTTATTTTTTTTTCTATAGCTTTTGCTTTTGCTTTGTTTTCTAACATTGCTTTGTTGTACCAATATTTCTCTTCTTGTTGTAAGTTGTTCTAGTCCATTTTTGAAATTCCATTTGTACCTATTATCTCTACAACCTAGCTCCAATTTTTTGCTAGGATCTTGCCTAGATTGTTGGAAATAATACTGAGAGGGGGGGTGAATCAGTATTATCTAGCAATTTAACAAATCTTCCTTATTTGATCTTTTGAATTATTCTTGCATATCAGTACCATAAAATAATGAGCATGAACAAAGAAAATAGACAGTCACACCAAAGAACACAAGATGTAAGGTGGAAACCCAATGTGGGAGAAAACCACATGCTGCAATATGTCTCTATCTTCTTTCAAGATATTCTTTTTACAATGATTTTATACTGGTGCAGTCCTTTACTAGTACGCAGGCTGCAACCTGCAGAGAGCTACAACTCTCTCTCGTTTTCCAGTATCTCCTGGAAGGGAGCTACAACCCCCTACTTCTTTTCATGAAGAATCAAATTATCAACAAGTATACAACAGATACAGTCCACTACAGATATCAGATCAGTAATCACAGAAACAACCCAGAACACCTTATGAACAGAAATATACAGTCAACAAATCATCTTAAGACAGGGACGCATATTTTCTTTCTGTGGCCTGCGACTGGACGCAGTCTACCTTCTGCTTCTCTGCGTGCAGACGCACTGTTCCTTTAAGCTTTGCTGCGTACCGGCGCACCCAGCAACACTATCGCGCCGCGTCTTTCGCTTCAGAGATGCACCCAATAACACAGTCGCGCCGCGTCCTTTGCCTCAGAGACGCACCTGAGCCCGGTCTTCCCTGCGTCTCGGCGCACTTGCCCTTCACTGAACCTGCGTCCCTTCAGATATAAAAGATATGAGGACTTCAGAACTGACCCAACCACTCAGATCTACAGATCTGATCATGCGCCAAAGAGATCACAGTCCATTAGAAGATTCGCCCTCATAGATCTGGACTAGATCTCACCAAAAGATATTCAACCAAGATGATGCTCAATCCAAATGAACTCCTTTGCTTTATATAGGCAAGCTCTTCCCCAAAACATGGAACAATACCACGAGCCGACACCATAGAAACACAAAACTGTCGGCTAGATACCACACAAGAAACCCCCACGTGCTTTTCTCTGTCTTGAAATGTGTGCACTGGGTGGACGCACCCCCTGAACGGCTGGCCTGCGTCCCTGGACGCGGGTTCTGCATGGTATACCTGCGGGGACGCACATTCTGAACAGATCTCCTGCGTCCTTCTTAAAAATAGAGAGCTGATCATCAAGAATAGTGATCTACCACCTGAATGGGTTGCCATCAAGGACAACACCTGAATCATAATGCCAACAATCTCCCCCTTTGGACTTGATGGCAACCACATAATATTGCACTTCATTTTCATTCTCCCCCTTTGACATCAAGGGCAAAGGGTATGCTCCCCCTACGCTCATGCTTCTCCAGATCTGTAACAAATAACCAGAAATCCATCATGAAGGAGATAGAGACATATTGCAGCTATTTCCAAGATCTCCTTCTCCATAATGCCAACAATGCATTATGTGCTCCCCCTGAGCCTATACCACCAATAAGAAGATGTTCAACAATAAGATGATGCATCAACAACCCCCAGCTTTTGCCTGAGGTATTCAAAAGTGTCCCTGGGCAATGGTTTGGTGAAAATATCAGCAACTTGTTCCTTAGAAGGAACATACTCCAATTTGACCTTCTGTTCAAGTACTTGTTCCCGGAGAAAATGGTACTTGATTGGTATGTGCTTGGTTTTTGAATGCATAACCGGATTCTTTGAGATGCTGATTGCACTTGTGTTGTCACATAAGATAGGGATTGGAGGAGTACAAGTGATTTGATAATCCTGCAAAGTCTGCATCATCCAAAGGAGTTGGGTGCAACAAGATGCAGCAGCAACATATTCCGCTTCAGCTGTAGACAAGGCAATTGAACTATGTTTCTTGCTGAACCAAGATACCAGTCTGGGACCCATAAAGAACGCACCACCACTTGTGCCTTTCCTATCATCCACGCTTCCGGCCCAATCTGCATCTGTATAAGCATGAAGAGTGAGGTCTGTATCTCTAGGATACCATAAGCCATAATTTTGAGTCCCTTGAAGATATTTGAAAATTCTCTTCACTGCTTGAAGATGAGTCTCCTTTGGATTTGCCTGAAATCTTCCAACTATTCCAACTGCATGCATGATGTCTGGTCGGGTACCTGTCAAATATAGTAAACTTCCAATCATAGATCTGTAGGTTGGTTGATGTACTGCTGCAGATTCATCATTTGCACTGAGACTACATCCTGTGACCATGGGTGTACATACTGGTTTTGCATCTTCCATGCCATATTTCTTCAAAATCTGCTTGAGATACTTGGTTTGAGATAAAAGGATTCCTCCTTTCTTTTGTTGGATTTGCAAACCAAGGAAATATGTCAGTTCTCCTAGCAAGGACATTTCAAATTCTTTCTGCATGACCGAGGCAAAGCTTTGACTCATAGCTTCTTCATTGCTACCAAAAATAATGTCATCTACATACACAACAAGTATTAGTAATTTGTCATTTTCAACTTTTATATATAGATTGCTATCTGCTGAACCTTTTGAAAAACCTTGTTGATGAAGATATTTGTCCAACCGGTAGTACCAAGCCCTTGGAGCTTGTTTGAGACCATAGAGAGCCTTTTTTAATCGGCATACAAGATTTGGATCATTTCCAAGAATGAACCCATCTGGCTGTTCAATGTATACTTCTTCATCCAAGTCTCCATTCAGAAAGGCTGATTTCACATCCATTTGAAATACTTTGAAGTTCTGAAAACTTGAGAGAGCAAGAAACATTCGGATGGCCTCAAGTCTTGCAACAGGAGCAAAAGTTTCTTCAAAGTCTATTCCTTCTTGTTGCGCATACCCTTTACAAACAAGTCTGGCTTTGTTTCTAATTACTTCTCCATTTTCATTCATTTTATTTTTGAAGACCCATTTTGTTCCGATAACATTCTTATCCTTTGGTCTAGGAACCAGCTCCCAAGTGTTGTTCTTTTCGATTTGCTCAAGTTCTTCATCCATTGCTTTCACCCAACATTCATCTTTGCATGCCTCTTTCACATTTTGTGGTTCAGTAGAGGAGAGTAATGCCAAATAGCTTGAAGCTTCTGCAACTGTTCTTCTAGTTTGTATACCTGCTTCTTTCTGTCCCATGATCTGAGATTCTGGATGGTTCTTTTGAACATATCTGGATGGAGTCTTTTCTTCTATTCTTGTTCGTTCTTCTGCTTCTTCGTGAGGTTCTTCTTAAGATTCTTCTTGCGGTTCTTCTTCTTCATCATTCTGTCTTTGAGGGTAGCTTTCATCTTCTTCGATGTCTTCACGATGTATTTGCCTAGGAATGTATCCCTTCTCATCAACCACTACATCAATGCTGTCAACAATTCTGCCAAGTCTTTTATTGTAGCATTTGTATGCTTTGCTATGTGGAGAGTAGCCAAGAAGAATGCCTTCATCTGCTCTAGGATCAAGTTTGCCAAGCTGCTCCTCAGTATTCTTGATATAGCATTTGCTCCCAAAGATTTTGAAGTGCTTTACCGAAGGAGTTTTACCACTCCAGAGCTCATGAGGAGTTTGAGTGCTGTTCACCCTGACATTTGTCTTGTTGAGAATAATAACTGCAGCATGTGCAGCTTCACCCCAGAAGGTTGCGGGAGTTCCTGATTCATCAAGCATAGCACGAGCCATTTGTTGGATTGTTCCGTTCATTCTTTCAACTACTCCATTTTGTTGAGGAGTTCTAGCTGTAGATAATTCTCTCCTTATCCCATGTTCATCACAGAAATCGAAAAATTCATTTGAAGTAAACTCCCCACCTCTGTCGGATCTGAGGCACTTAATTTTGTGACCTGATTCATTTTCAACCAAGGCTTTGAAGGATTTGAATTTTTCGAATGCTTCATCTTTGTGCTTCATAAGTCCTAACCAAACAAACCTGGAGAAATCGTCAATAAATAATATCAAGTATTCCTCTCCTCTAGGTGTTCTTTTTCTGAATGGTCCACATACATCTGTATGTACTAGCTCAAGAGGCATGCTAGCTGATCCTTCTTTCTCTGGAAAGTTAGTTCTGGTCTGTTTTCCAAACTGACATGATCTGCATATGGTGTTGTCAGGAATTTTGATATCTGGAAGATCGCGAACTGCCTGATATTTGCAAGCTTTCCTTATTTGTGAGAAGCTTAGATGTCCCAACCTTCGATGCCATAACCAGTGCTCTTCATCCTTGCTTAGATAGCATTGTTGTTGTCCTTCATCAAATATGTATAGATTATTTGGAGTTCTTTTTCCTTTGAGAACTGTTTTACCTGTATCAAGATCACGAACAAGACATCCATTTGATCTGAATATAACCTCGGTTCTTTGATCACACATCTGGCTGACACTTAGTAGATTATGCTTCAATCCATCAACAAACAAAACATTTCCAGCCTTAACATCTTCTTTTAAAGGAGAAATACCTTTTCCTTTTATAGTTGCAGGAGTATCATTTCCAAAAGAGACTTTCTTTCCCTTTTCTAAACTAGAATAAGACTCAAGTTTTTCTTTATCACCTGTCATATGCTTCGAACATCCACTGTCAATGTACCATAGATTTTCTTGTCCTTCTGCATAAAATGCTATCCCACATCTTTCTGTTTGAGGTTCCTTTATTCTCCATGTTTTGGTGCCTGAGGCTTGTTCCTTTTTCTGCTCTTGTACCTTTCTTTCCGGAAACCTGCTTCTGCATTCAAAGTCTTCATGTCCAAAATTATTGCAAATAGAACATTCAACTTCATTTTCAAGAGCTGAAAAGTTGTTATAGGTCCTTTTTGTAATCCCTGTCATACTTCTTTGTTTTTGAGCTTCCCTAGTCATGATTGTTTTATACGCAACACATTGAGCTGATTTGTGACCAAAGTTATGGCAAGAAAAGCATTGTCCATTGAAGAAGCTTCTGCGATTATTGAATCTACCAGCCAACTGATTGTAATTTCTATTTTCATCTATTCTTGAACCAAATTGAGAAGATTTTACCTGTGGCTGGTTGTGGCTTTTGTTCACCCTTAAGCTGGATTGCCCCTGATAGTTTCTGTTTGACATTTGTCCCTGCTTTACCTGATGATCTTCCTTGTGCTCTTGCTCATTTCTTCTTGCTGCATCAAGATAACTTTTTGAAGTGGATGCTTGAGAAGTTTCTCCATTATAGCCCAGACCTGTCTTATTTAGTGGAGACCGCTGCACACTGATAATCTCATCCAAAGTTTCAGATCCTTTGACAAACTTGAGATTAATAGTTTTTGTTTTCTCAATTTCTTTTCTAAGACCAACAATTTCACCTTCTAATTTTTCAAGATGTTTTTCCTTTTCATCAATTTGAAATTGTAGAGTATCAATAATCATGTTCTTTTCTTCTATACATCTCTTGAGTCTAGTAATTTCATCATAAAGGTTATCCACATCTACAGCATCCTCATAATCATCATCTTCAAATGCCATTAACAACCTATATTTATTACCTTGTTCATCTTCATCACTGTTTGATAAGCCATCACTATCTTCATGGGTGTAGTAACTTTTCTTATTTGCACTTTGTTTCTTGTTCCATCTAACTAGTTCCTTTCCTTTATCCTTATAAGAGCATTTTGCAGCATAATGACCTACTCTTCCACAAGCAAAGCATTTGAAAGGTAGCTTACCTCTGAACCTTCCAGAACCCCTTTGAAGATTTCTGACAAAATTTGATTCTTCTTCCTCTTCTTCTGGATCATGGCTTGCTTCATAGTGATCTTCTTTGCCTGATGCTTTAAAAGCAGCCTCCCTTCTGTCTGATGGTCCTCCCTTTCTCATTTCATAACCAGTTAGAATTCCATGTAGCTGAGACATAGTGAGAACACGGAGATTTTCTTTTTCTTCTATTGCAGATACTTTAGATTCAAACTTGGGGGATAATGATCTTAGAATCTTTTGAACTACTATAGACTCCTTTATTTCTTCACCCAAATTTTTCATACAATTTACAATCTCATCTACCCGAAGAAAATAATTAGCCTACTTTCATCATTATACATCTTGAGAGTCTCATATTGAATCCTGAGAGTTTGAAGTTTAGCTTGTTTTACCTGTTCATCTCCTTCATAGCTTGTGATCATTTTGTCCCATATTTCTTTTGCTGATTTGAAGTGCATTACCTTCATGAATTATGTTTGGGATATACTTCCTAATAGAGTACTGACTGCTTTTGCATTTGTTTCATACTTCTTTTTCTCAGCTGGATCTGTAGGAGTAGCTGAAGGAAAAGCATAGCCTGTTTCTACAATGTCCCAAACTTCAGTACCAAGAGATTGAAGATATGCAGTAACTCTTACCTTCCAATAATTGAAGTTTGTCCCATCAAAAACCGGTGGCCTGATTGATGCTTCTCTCTCGTAGTTGCTCATGATGAACGATCTACCTTCAAGCGATCAAGCTTTTCTGAAGGACCTGCTCTGATACCAATTGTTGGAAATAATACTGAGAGGGGGGGTGAATCAGTATTATCTAGCAATTTAACAAATCTTCCTTATTTGATCTTTTGAATTATTCTTGCATATCAGTACCATAAAATAATGAGCATGAACAAAGAAAATAGACAGTCACACCAAAGAACACAAGATGTAAGGTGGAAACCCAATGTGGGAGAAAACCACCTGCTGCAATATGTCTCTATCTTCTTTCAAGATATTCTTTTTACAATGATTTTATACTGGTGCAGTCCTTTACCAGTACGCAGGCTGCAACCTGCAGAGAGCTACAACTCTCTCTCGTTTTCCAGTCTCTCCTGGAAGGGAGCTACAACCCCCTACTTCTTTTCATGAAGAATCAAATGATCAACAAGTATACAATAGATACAGTCCACTACAGATATCAGATCAGTAATCACAGAAACAACCCAGAACACCTTATGAACAGAAATATACAGTCAACAGATCATCTTAAGACAGGGACGCATATTTTCTTTCTCTGGCCTGTGACTGGACACAGTCTACCTTCTGCTTCTCTGCGTGCAGACGCACTGTTCCTTTAAGCTTTGCTGCGTACCGGCGCACCCAGCAACACTATCGCGCCGCGTCTTTCGCTTCAGAGACGCACCCAATAACACAGTCGCGCCGCGTCCTTTGCCTCATAGACGCACCTGAGCCCGGTCTTCCCTGCGTCTCGGCGCACTTGCCCTTCACTGAACCTGCGTCCCTTCAGATATAAAAGATATGAGGACTTCAGAACTGACCCAACCACTCAGATCTACAGATCTGATCATGCGCCAAAGAGATCACAGTCCATTAGAAGATTCGCCCTCATAGATCTGGACTAGATCTCACCAAAAGATATTCAACCAAGATGATGCTCAATCCAAATGAACTCCTTTGCTTTATATAGGCAAGCTCTTCCCCAAAACATGGAACAATACCACGAGCCGACACCATAGAAACACAAAACCGTCGGCTAGATACCACACAAGAAACCCCCACGTGCTTTTCTCTGTCTTGAAATGTGTGCACTGGGTGGACGCACCCCCTGAACGGCTGGCCTGCGTCCCTGGACGCGGGTTCTGCATGGTATACCTGTGGGGACGCACATTCTGAACAGATCTCCTGCGTCCTTCTTAAAAATAGAGAGTTGATCATCAAGAATAGTGATCTACCACCTGAATGGGTTGCCATCAAGGACAACACCTGAATCATAATGCCAACAATTTGGCTTTTGTTCTTTGAAGATGTATTTGTTTTGGGCTAACCAAATTTTCTAACACAAGATTGAAGGGAGACATTTCCATATCCTATTTATTGTTGCCTTTTTTTCTTTGTATATGCGTAGCTTTTATACTAGTTTTTATGAAGAGTTGTCAACTGAATTGATGGATTTATGTTTATTTCCAAAGGACTTTTTGCCTGTATCCAACACTCTCTCACCACCATACAGTTTATGAATAGGTGTTGGATTGTTTCTTCCTCCTTTTGATATATGACACATTTTGAGGGCCCTTATATTCCTTTTCTTTTTAAATTTTCAGAGGTAGAATTTTACCTTTGAGAAGGGTCTAGGTGAAGACTTTAATTTTGGGCAGACTCTCTGATTTCCAAGCTACCTTCCAAAGACTCCAATCATTTTGATTGTGAAGTTTTTGGAGGAGGTTGTACCCAAAATTCACTGTGTAATCCCCTCCATTTGGGTCCCAAACAAAGTCATCCTACTCTTCTTTGTTGATGGGTGCAGCCCTAGCCAGATTGACATTTAAAATTTCCCACTTACCTTTTAGTCTTGGTCGTGTAGCCAGCATTTTCCATCTTACCCAGTTATTCTGATCCCAATCTGAAATAGAATAAAGAGTGTTAAAAATTTTCTTTTCCATCCATATCTGAAGTCCTCTTAAATTTTTTTGCTAATTTAAGGGGGTTTTCCCCATTATTCTATCCTCCCAGAGAGAAATTGTTTTTCCATTCCCTGGAATTTTGGATATTTGATCCCTAATAAGAGGAATTATCCTTTTAACCAATTTCCAGATTTGGGTGCATGGCCTGTCTGGAATAGTATCAGTGAGCAGCTTTGTTCTATGACAATTTAAGTATATCATTGTTAGAACTTTTTCCCACCAGTGACTATTCCCATTTATCATTCTCCAGATAATTTTTGTCCCTAGAGAAATGTTCATTAGTCCTAGTAGGCATATTGCTATGCCTCCTTTTTCATAGGGAAGTGTAACTTGCTCTCATCTAACAAGGCTGAATTTTTTATTATCCTGTTTTCCTCCTTGCTAGAGGAAGCTTCTAATTATCAGTTCCATTTGCTTGTGGGCACTTGCCAGAGCCATAATGATTGCATACTGGTATATAGGCAAGGACAAGAGAAGTGCTTTAATCAATGTCACTCTTCCTGCCAATTTGAGCCACATCACTCCCCAGTTATGAATTTTTTCCCTCATTCTCTCCACTTTCTTGTTCCAGACTTCTGATTTTACCACTTCCTTTGCTAAGGGCAACCCAAGACAAGTGAAGTGGCTCCAATTTATTTGTAAACGTATTTCCAATATTTGTGAGATACACAGCATTGTTTTTGTTGGGGTATTCCAGAAATAAATTCTACATTTGGAGTTGTTTAAAATTCCTCCTGAAGCTAGGAGAAATTCATCCAAGACTTTTTTGAATTGTCTTGCTATAATGCAGGATGCCCCGCCTACGAGAAGGGTATCATCTGCAAAGAGGGAGTGGTTTATATCTTTGACTCCTCTCAATATTTGGATCCCTGTTATTTTTTCTCTTTTCTCTAATTTTCCAGCATAGCACTTAGCGATTCAACCATGATGATGTATAAGAATGGAGAAAGTGAACAGCCTTGCCTCATCCCTTGTGTGCTTTGGAAAAATTTACTGGGCCGACCATTGATTAATGGAGCTATCAAAGGATTTGATATACATGCCTGGATAATCTCTATGAAATTTATTGAAAAGCCAAACTTTTTGAGAGCTGCTGCAAGAAAGTTATGGTTAACTCTATCAAAAACATTAGCCATATATAACCTAAAATCATTCCTCTCTCCTTTCTTTGGATACTACTATGAATAGCCTCCTGAATAATTATCACATTGTCTGTGATTTGCCTCTTGGGGACAAATCCTCCTTGGTTTTTTGAAATTATTTCCGGAAGTAATTTTTTCATTCTGTTTGCTAGAATTTTGGTGAGTATCTTATAAGACGAGTTGCAAAGGGATATTGGCCTATATCTATTAAAAGTTGTAGGATTGGGTTCTTTGGGAATGAGGGCTAGGGAGGATTTTGTATTTCCTCCAATCATTTTTTTTGAAAGCATTTTTTAGCATTCTCATTAAATCTTTTTTTATAATTTCCCAATGCTGTCTATAAAAGGTCATTGTAAACCCATCTGGACCTGGTGCATTATCAAGGTGGAGATTCCACATAGCTTCTTTGACTTATTCCTCAGTAATTTCTTTGTCTAATTCTTGTTTTGCTAGTCGCTTATTTTTTTTATATGCTACAAAATTTCTTCATTAGCTGCCTGCTAGTCACTTGTTAAGAGGAGTTCTTTAAATTGTTTATGGGCTGCATTTTTTGTTGCTTCAACTCCTTTTATTTCTTGATCATTTACTTGAATCTATTCAATCTGATTTTTTGACCTCCTTATTTTCATTGTATTATGAAAGAAGGTTGTATTTTTGTCTCCAGATGCCAAAGGCATCTTGATTTCAGTTTACTTTCCTCTTCTTCTTGCCTATTTTGTTTATATATTT
The DNA here is from genome assembly GCA_031772625.1 of Pinus tabuliformis. Taxonomy (NCBI): domain Eukaryota; kingdom Viridiplantae; phylum Streptophyta; class Pinopsida; order Pinales; family Pinaceae; genus Pinus; species Pinus tabuliformis. The sequence goes on from CM062807.1 coordinate 25,156,937, forward strand.
CCAGATATATTTCCTTTTCGTGTATATTATCTTGCTTACTTTCTTCCTTGTTCTCTTTTTCCTTGCAAAGATTATCCATTTTTTTTTGCAATTCGGTTTTCCTAGCTTTGTCCTGAAGATCATTTTCTCTTGCCCAATTTTTTAAGTGCATCCTTAGGTTCTTTAGCTTAGTTTCCCAAACATACTGCGAAGATCATGTGACACTTTTTTTCTAACTGTCCTTTATTTGTTTGCCAAAATATTCCTTGTTGTCCCAAATTGAATTAAATCTAAAGGGAAGGGGTCCTTGATTTTCCAGCTTTCCCAAAGTTAGCACCACTGGCTTGTTATCTGAAGCTGAGTTGTGAACAATTTTACTTTTCACAAGAGTATAAGCAACTACTATTCTTTCATAAATAATAATTTTGTCCAAACTTTCTTTTATGTTGGTTTTTTCCTATTCTTTTGTTGTTCCAAGTGTATTTTCCATTGCTTGGCGGAATGTCTATTAATTTGTGTTCTTCTATTATTCCTTCAAGAGCTTCTCTTGACGTCTTGTTGTGGCAGATTCTGCCAAATTTTTCCTCTGTATTCCTTATCAGATTTAAGTCTCCTCCCAGGATTAAGTTCCCACTTTGTCTCTCTGCTATTTCTTCTTTAACTGATTTCCAGCATTGTTCTTTCTCTCTATAGTGATTTGGGGAATACACATTTATAATGCTATACTATTCTTTTGTATTGAGATTTCTCAACTCTGTTCGAATCCAATGTCTGTTGATTTTTTGGGTCATTAATTCCCATTTTCTTTTATCCCAAATGGTGTTGATTCCTCTTGATGCTCCTGTGGCTTCTAATGCTACTCCTTCATAATTTTTTAGTTTTTGAATCATTTTTTGATTTTCTTGCTTATTTAGTTTGGTCTCTTGGATCATATATATGTCTAGTTGTTCCTTGGCTAAAATGTCTCGAGCTGCATTGACTTTAAAGGAGGTGCCAAGCCCGCGACAATTCCAAGAGACCACTATAATTATTCATTGTTGTGTTGGTGTGGCCCTCCCTTTCCTCTTTGCTGAGTTTTTTAATGACTTCCTATTTGTTTCCCAAGGAATGAATCCATTGGTTGTTGCATTCCTAGGGCCATTTCTTTAGCTGTTGCCTCATCTCTAAATTCTTCATTGGATTTCCTTCCCACCTTTTTTTGTTGATCCTAGGCTTGGGGGATTTCTTTCGCTTTTTTTCTAGTTAGAATGTGGTCCACTGAGAGAGGAGGTGGAGAGGATATAGGGTTGGGGGAGGATATGAGAGCTAAAGAGATGGGGCTTTAAGGTGGGGATTTGGGAGAGGGTGGATCAAAGGAGTCTTCTAATGGCTCAAAAGGATTCGGAGTTGTGTGATCAGGAGGAGTAACCTTCGTTGGAGGCTGAGTGGTTGTTTTGTTTTCTTCTTGGGACTAATAGATATTTGATGTGGTCTACTATTGGTAGGTTTTTTCCTTTTAACTTGTTCCCATGTAGGTTCTTGCTCTTCTACATTTTCATGCTCTATTTTTTTAAGACACCTATTTGCAAAATGACCGTACTCATGACATACCTTTCATTTAAATGGTATTTTCTCGTATTCCAACCGTTGAATGTGTTTCCACTGGTCAACCTTGATCTTTATTGCCTCTGGTAGGCCTTTTCTGAGATCTACTTCCACACATATTCTTACGCACGCGTGCATGTTGTCTTTTGGCTCACATCTGTCAATATATTTGCCCACTGTATTTCCTATAGCCTTTACTTATTTGTCTCCCCAACAGTGAAGAGGAAGATGTAGGAACCTGACCCACAGAAGCATTGCATTTGGGACATCTATCTCCAGATCAAAGTCTGGCATCCACCTGTTCAGGTATAAACCTTTATATTCCATGAAGTAAGGTCTGTTTCTAAATATCATATCTTTGTCCTCTTTTGTTTCAAAGAGAAAGGTGCAGTATCCCCTTCCACAAAATCGTATTGCTATCTTCCCCTGTGTGGTTACATTCCAGTTTCTTTCCACCCATTTTTGCACTGATTTGGGTGAAGGACATAGCCCTGTGAACTGTCCAACAAGTCCGCATTCTGCCGGAGAGGTGGTTGCTCTTCTTGGAAGTGCTGGAGGGGGAGAAATCTCTGGGATACTTTCAAGACTGATGGCTTGTTCCTTGGAGCTCCATTCTCTTCGATTAGAGATGTGAAGGCTTTTGTGTTTTTGTCATTCCCTAGCTGAGTGGAAGAGTGAGGATCTCCCTCCTCAAAGGGTTGCATGGTCTAGTTGGCCTCAGTAGTAGGAGGTTGCCAAGAGAGGGATTTGTAGGGGCAGCAGCGGCTAGGTCAGTGTAGGCTCAGGCTGGGCTGTTGTGTGCACGATTTTTTGCTGACTTTTGAAAGATAATTATTATCCTAGCTTAAATACTTGTATTTTAGTTGTTGGGGATATTTATGATTACATTGTCTTGAACCCTTCTAATGGCCCTTTATCCTCATCGGGATGCCCAAGTGTCTTTGGTCATGAGTCTGTCGACCCACCATCTCAACTAGATGTTGAGTTCGACTATCCTTCCTGCAAGTCGTCTCCCATAGCGAGTTTTCCTTTTCGACATCTGGTTATGGCCAAACACTTATCACTATATGTCACATCTCACTATCCCCATCCTTCTATGGTATGCTCAATAATGAATGGTAGTGTTGAACATATCCTTCAATCTCTACCTAACATTGTAGCATCTCCCATAATCAACAAGTCATCCTCTTTTGTTGGGAATCCATTCAAGCCTTTGGATATAGTTTCGTCTCTGGGATATTTTTTTCCCGACAAGGAATTGGAAGCTCTCATATCCTCTTCTGAGACCTTGGATCCACTATCTATTAAAAGATCATTTTTCATTCCCCGCTGGATTCTAGAGGATAGTCAAATAAAAATGTTACTCATAGGAAGAAGAAACCCCCAAAAAATAAAAAGGGTTCAGCTTGTAACAAGATTGATATGGGATGTGATGATGGGGTGGGTTCTTCCATTAACCAATTTGATATTGACTCTAAATATATTGTTTGGAATGTGAAGATTTCTGATTTTGATGGATTCTGGGATGTTAGAGGGGATACACTGGTGCATGTTGTGCCCCCATGATCATTATTTATATCAACATCAGGGGATTGGGAGCGGCCCCTAAAACGTGCTTCCTTAGAGGAATTGTTCAGGTTCATAAACCCTCTCTTATCCTTTTTCAAGAAAAGATGGTATGTAGAGATAAGGCGTGGGAGGCCATGTTATATGTGTGTCCTGCATGGCATGTTGTGGCAACTGATGCTATTGGTTTATCTGGTGGAATGGGGGTTATGTGGGATCCAAAAATTATTGAGATGTAGGAATTTCTGTCATGTGCAGGGATTATCATGACCAAGGACATGATGGGAAATTGTCAAAGGATACATATGCTCCATACGTGGTGCGCAAATTTTTCTGGGACCAGGTTGCTCAATCTGGGATCCTTCAATTAAGTTCCATGATCATCGCAGGGGATCTTAATTTCACAATGGGGAGGGAAGAGATATGGGGTCAGAAATCTAGAATTGACAGTATGGCTACACATTTCAAAGGGGTGATGAAGGATTTTTCCCTATTAGATGTAACATTAGATCCTTTTGGCTCCACATGGAGGAATGGGAGGACTAGAGAGGAGGGTATCTCGAAAATATTGGGCAAGTTTTTGGTTAAACAGAACATGGTTAATCATATGATTGATCTAAGATATTATATTATTCATACATTTATTTATGATCACTTTCCCATTATGATGACATGGGAAGGACGGGTACAGAAGAGAACATGCCCCTTCAAATTCAACCCGAAATGGCTGAAAATTGATGAATCTGGGGATCTAGTCTAAAATGTTTAGTCACGTCCTTTACTTCCTCCTCCTCTTAACCACATGTCATCCATCAGCCAAAAGCTTAGAGAGTTGAAAAAGGCCACTTGGGAATGGACCAAGAGGATGAAGGAGGGTGAAACTAAAAATCTTAGGGAGATTGACATTTGCCTAAGCTATTTTAACAATCCTTTAGACCCATTATTCTTCTTTGAGGAATATCGTCATGGGATTATTGAACTGGAGGGTAAGAGAAGAGATATTCTTTGTTCATGGGAAGAATACATATGCAAGAAAAGTAGGGTGACACAGATTAATACCGGAGATAAAACTCCATATTTTTCCACACTCATTTCAACACCAGGAAACAAATAAATTCCATTCAAAGGATGAGATATGATTTCAGGAACATATGCAATTCACCGAGATCTATAGAACAGGTGGCAGTCAATCATTTCAAAGGCCAATTCTCGGCATAGGAAGCATCTTTATGTTCTCAATGTTATAAAATTATATATTACGGAGAAATGGAACACATAAAATATTGCAGAAAGATAAACATAGAAAATGCATAAAACAAGAGAGACACATATATACGTGGTTCACCCCATTTGGGCTACGTCCACCTCGAATAGCTAGTCCTTCCTTTCTATTATCCAGCAAAATGAAGAGACACAACCTACATTAGATCCGATGTAATATCCTCTGTTTTCTTTCATAGTCTCACCTCTCTATTTCTCGCTCAGAGAATACACATCTATTATGCAGCCTCAAATACAATGCCCTCAAACAAAGAGAGGGGTTGCCTTCTAGGGAAAAAAACCCTAAACTAAACATAAGCTCTACCGTTAGATCATCTGCCTAATGAATGGCCTAGATTGACTAGAAATTAGCATACTTTTACAAGGCAATTTTCATCTGTTTTTGGCTTCGGGGGCACTGCCCCCAAAACCCCCGTCGGGGGACCACTGGCCCCCGGACCTCCCAGTCAGGGGGGATCGGCCCCCATGAACCCCTGTGGGGGGGAGAAGTCCCCCCCCCCACACTCCCCCATGTGGAGGGGTGTACAAACTTCCTAGGGTATACATCCGGTTGAAACAAAGACCTCTGAACAATCATGCTCCATACCCAACAATCTCCCACTTGGAGAATGATTGTAGCAACTCCATCACTGCTTCATTTTCTAGACAATGACTCCTATTTGGACCTGGCTGTTTCTTGTCTTCATCGTCATCCTTGAAGACCAATTGAAATTGAGCATATTCTCGGTTTTTCCATGGTTACAACTTTTGTTAGCATATCTACAGGATTTTAGCTAGTGTGTATCTTTTCCAACTTCAACTCTCCATCTTCCAACAGTGATCGTATGAAATGGTACTTGAGCTATATGTGTTTAGTCCTGGAATGAAATGATGAGTTCTTTGCAAGATGAATGGCACTTTGGCTATCACTGTATAATGTGCCCATATCATTTTCCTTACCCAATTCACCCATAAACCTTTGTAACCAAATCATTTCTTTACTAGCCTATGTAGCAGCAACATACTCTGCTTCTGTTGTTGAAAGTGCAACAACACTTTGGATTTTTGAAGCCCAAATGACAGTTGTTCCACCTACAGTAAATACATATCCTGTAGTGCTCCTCCTATTATCTTTGTCACATGCCATGTCTGCATCAACATATCCCTATAGAGAAATGTTTGAACCACCAAAGCATAATGCTTGATTTGTAGTACCTTTCAAATATCTAAGAATCCATTTCACTGCCATCCAATGTTCCTTTCCTAGATTGTTCATGTACCTGCTTACAACTCCCACTGCATGTGCAATATCAGGCCTTGTGCAGACCATTACATACATTAAGCTTCCAACTACTGATGCATATGGAACTTTAGACATATAATCCATGTCTTCTTGGGTCTTTGGGCACATTTCCTTACTAAGTTTGAAATGGCTAGAAAAAGGTGTACTAACTAGTTTTGCATTGTGCATATTAAATCTTTTCAACACCTTTTGTATGTACTCATTCTGAGACAGTGTTAATTTGTGATTTTTCATGTCTCTAGTTGTTCTCATACCAAGGATTTGTTTTGTAGCTCCCAAATCCTTCATTGCAAATGAATTTGCCAATTTTATTTTGAGCAAAATTTCTTTCCTGCATGTTAGACCCTACAACAAGCATGTCATCTACATACAATAACAATATAATATAGCTGCCATCATTTTGCTTTTTCAGATAAACACAATGATCAGAGTGACATCTAGTATAACCTTGTTCAAGCATAAACTTGTCAAATTTTAGATACCACTGCCTTGGAGCATGTTTTAAGCCACACAAGCTCTTCTTCAACTTGCACACCAGGTTGTCCTTCCCTTTTACCTCATATCCTTATGGCTACTGCATATATATCTCTTCCTCCAAATCCCCATGGAGAAAGGTTGTCTTTACATCTAACTACTCAAGATGCAAATCTTCAACTACTAATAGACTTAAAATAGTTTTGATTGAAGTCATCTTAACAACAGGAGAAAATATTTCATCAAAATCAATACCTTTCTTTTGTGCAAACCCCTTCACCACAAGTCTATCTTTGTACCTTTGTTTTCCTCCATCTTCTTCCTTCAGCCTATAAACCCATTTATTCTTCAAAGTAGTTTTTCCTGCAGGCAACTTGACTAAGTCCCAAGTCTGCTTCTGCATTAAGGAGTCCATCTCTTCTTCCATGGCTACCTCCCACTTCTTCCTACTTTCAACCTGCATTGCCTCTTCATAACATGCGGGTTCACCAGAATCAGTCAACAATAAATAATATAATGAAGGAGAGTATCGTTCAGGGGGCATACTTATCCTGGTAGATCTTCTAACACCACTTTCAGGTGTTTGGGGTACCTGTTGCTATTGTGGTGGTTGCTGGTTGTTGATTATTATTATTTTCAGGCACCTTTACTTTTTCAGTGATTTCATCAAGAACTGTGTATTCCTTGTTTTCTTTTTCATGTTTGTTTTCCTGCAATTGATTCTTATACAAGACCTTTTCATTTAATATTACATCTTTGCTCCTAATGATTTTGTGATTTTCGTAATCATATAAGCAATAACTAAAATCATTAGCACTATATCCAATAAAGGTACATTTCTTTGACTTTACCTCAAACTTTGTTCTATTTCTTTATTAATATGGACAAAGGCCTCACAACCAAAAGGCTTTAAAAAAGAGTAGTTTACCTTTTTACCTGTCCATGCTTCCTCTGGAACACCACCATCCAAGGAGCTTGAAGGCCCTTTGTTTATTAGGTAAACAGCAGTATCTACAGCATCTGCCCAAAACTGTAAAGGCAATCCTACATGCAATCTCATGCACCTTGCATGCTCCATGATTGTTCTGTTCATCCTTTCTGACACACCATTTTCTTGTGGTGTTCATGGAACTGTCTTCTCTCTGCGAATTCCATGCTCTGAATAGTACCTATCAAACTCTTTGTTGAAATATTCACCTCCATTGTCTGATCTGAGACACTTCAATTTCTTTCCTGTCTCAATCTCAACCAAAGCTTTCCATTTCTTGAAAGTATCAAATACATCATATTTATTCTTAATACAATAAATCCAAGTTTTTCTAGTTGAATCATCAATAAAAGTAACATAATAATGAGAGCCACTGAGAGATGATACCTGAGCAGGTCCCCATACATCTGTATGCACAAGCTCTAATTTTTCACACTTCTTTTCTTTCCCAACTCTAAGAAATGTGACTCTCTTATGTTTTCCATAAATGAAATTCTCACAGAAGTCCAAATCAACATTCTTCAAACCCGACAACAAATTCCTTGAGTGAAGAATCTTCATCCCCTTTTCACTCATGTGTCTAAGCCTATGATGCCATAACGCTGCATCTGCTCCTTTGGAAGTTGAAGCATTAACAGAGTTATAAATACCATTGCATAAATACAATGTACCAACCTTTTCACCTTTTTCTATTACCAGGGCTCCTTTGGTAACCTCCCAAGCTTTATCTGTGAAAGTTGTCACACAACCTTCACTGCCTAACTGCCCTGTTGAAATCAAATTTTTCTTTAGATCTGCAACATGCCTTGCCTCCTTTAGTAGCCATTGGTTTCCATTCTGCTATTTTACAAGAACCTTACCCATTCCAAAAATTTTACAGGGTTTATCATCACCCAAACGAACTTATCCAAAATCTCCTTGAACATAGTCATGAAAGTATTTCTTATCAGGTGTGGCATGGAATGAAGGCCCTGAATCTACCACTCAGGAATCAATAATATTTTCAAAAGAAAGAATCAAAGCATCTTGTAACACCTCGTCTGTCACATTTTCTTCATGATTGTTTTCTTGTTGTCCATCTCCCTCTTTTCCTTTCTGAGATCTATAGTCTTTCTTTAGGTGTCCTCTCTTTCCACATTTCCAGCACACTATCCCCGATTTGGACTTAGATCTACCTTTCCTTGATTTATTGTGATATCCTGAGCTCTTTCCTCTTTCCATTTTTCTTCCCCTAGACTCTGCACTCAAAGCATTACCCGATGTCTCACCAGAGCTTTTCCGTCACATTTTCTCGCTAAGGATAACACCGACAACATCATCAAACTTTAAAGTACTAGATCCAGAAACAGAGTTATTAATGGCCATTACTAAACCATTCCAACTTTCTGGCAATGAGCACAAGAATAACAGAGCTCTAACTTCATCATCAAAGTTTACCCCTACAGAATATAACTAACTTGTAATAGTATTAAAATCATTTAAATGGTCTACAACAGATCCACCTTCTGACATCTTCATATTAAATAACTGTTTCATAAGAAATACCTTGTTTGAGGCCAAGAGTTTTTCATATAGTTTCTCCAACGCCTTAATCAGACCCTTTGTTGTTGTTTCCTTCGAAATGTTGAAGGTGACTAACACTGCGAGGCACAACTATATTGTTCCAAGTGCCTTTCTATTGAGAAGGTTCCATTCTTCATCTGTCATACCCGTTAGCATCTTTGTTTTTCCGCCCAATGGTAGGTACAGATATTTCTGATATAGATAATCTTCCATCTGCATCTTCCACAGCGAGAAGTTTTGGCCATTAAATTTCTCGACCCTAAACCTACCATATTACACCATTTCTCCCACTCAAACGAGGAACCCTTCTTTCCTGCAAGTTTATCATCCAAATAGACCTTCGGCTCCAATACCAGTTGTTAGAAAATTATATATTACAGAGCAATGTAACACATAAAATATTGCAAAAATATAAACATAGAAAATGCATAAAACAAGAGAGACACAGATATATGTGGTTCACCCAGTTTGGGCTACATACACCCCGAACAGCCAGTCCTTCCTTTCTATTATCTAGCAAAATTAAGAGACACAACCTACAGCAGATCCGTTGTAATATCCTATGTTTTCTCTCACAGTCTCACCTCTCTATTTCTCACTCAGAGAATACACATCTATTACACAACTCAAATACAATGCCCTCATACAAAGATAGGGGTTGCCTTCTAGGGAAAAAAAACCTTAAACTAAACATAAGCTCTACCGTCAGATCATCCACCTAATGAACGGCCCAGATTGACTAGAAATTATTATACTTTTACAAGGAAATTTTACATATGTTTTTAGCTTCGGGGGCACTGCCCCCGAAACCCCCATCGGGGAACCGCTGGCCCCTGGACCCCCCAGCTGGGGGGGATCGGCTCCACCAAACCCCCGCGGGGGGGACAAGTCCCCCCCATGTGGAGGGGTGTACAAACTTCCTAGGGTATACATCCAACTGAAACAAAGACCTCTAACAATCATGCTCCATACCCAACACTCAAATGGCCTACATCGAAGATATTTCAATCATGTTTTCACCTGAGGATAATGATAGTCTAGAACAACCAATCCAAGGGAGGAATTAATGAATATATTGAAGGATTATGCAAAAGAGGAGCCTGGTGCCGGATGGGTGGGGAGTTGAACTTTTTATTCACTTCATAGAATTGATGATCCTGAATTTGCTGACGGTTGCAGAAGAATCTAGGATTCATGGGTTCATTTTGGGGGATCTCAATGTGACTTTTATAGCATTAATCCAAAAAGGATGGAACCAGGAACTTTTTCTGAATACCATCCTATTTCTCTCTACAACTTGGTGTACAAAATAATGTCAAAATTGATTGCGAACAGGTTGAAGCTAGTATCGTGGAAACATATTACAGAGGAACAGTTTGGTTCTTAGAAGGTAAAAAAATTCAAGATGCTATTGGTATTGCACATGAGATGATGCACTCTATTAGGACATGGAAACAAAGAGCTTGCCTTATAAAGGTAGACTTATGTGAAGCTTAGGACTGAATAGAGTGGGAATCCATCTTCTTGATCCTCTTAAAATTTGGTATGTCTCTTATCAACCTTAAATGGATTGTGGCATGTTGCAAATATACAAATTTTGTTGTCATTATTAATGGCTTTCCTACACAATTTTTCAATGCATATAGAGGAATTAGACAAGGATGTGCCTTGTCTCTAATGCTCTTTCTCTTAGTTATTGGTTGCTTCAATGGAAAACTGAGTGTGTCAAAGGATAATGGAATCATCAAAGGGATCTAAGTAACCAAGAACATTTCCATATTGCATTTAATGTTCGTCAATGATTTGTTATTTGGTGGGGAATCCTCAGTGGGGGAGTAGAGGAATATTAGAGATCTCATTAAATCATTTTGAGATGTATTCGGTTTGTGTATCAATGAAGACAAATCGATACTGATACATGACGGCAGTGAGGAGAATGTTACTAAGGGCATATGTTATATGTTGGGGGTAGCATCAGCTCCTGAATGATGGTTTCACCTACCTTGGGTTTAAATAGAAATCAAAAGGATACCATAACCAATACTTGACATGGATAATCAATAGATTTCAGAAAAAATTGGATAGTTGAAAGTACAGATGGTTGACGATGGGAGGTAGGATGATAATGTTGAAATGGCTGCTACAAAATACTTCAGTTTATTGGATGCACATTTATTTAATTTTGAGGGAGATCATCCACAAGATAGAAGCAATAATGTGTCACTTATTACGGGTCGGAACTCAGTTACAAGATAAAATCCATATGGTTGGATGGTGGAAGGGGGTTGGGGTTTCATAGATACAACCACTTTAATAAGGCTCTAATTATTAAAAACATGTGGAGGGTGGTATCTGGAATTGGTATGTGGCCACATATCATTAAGAAAAAATATATTTTTGGTCATACTTTCTCCACATGGATCAACAACAGTGCTAAGAAGAAATCTTTCATTTCACACATTTGGAGGAGAATGATGCACACTCTACACTCGATGTTGCCATTTGTCTGGTGGGGGATGGAGACGGAACCAAGATAAAAATTGGCTTAGATTCCATCATGGGGATGGTCGAAAATCATTCATTGTCCTTTCAGTTGTTGCATTTCCTGCACGGTAGGGACATTATCCGTTTGTAATAGATATATCACTTGGGGACACAAAACGTTGACCAGAAGAGTTGGAGAAGGGTCGAAGATCTTGGAATACCATAAGTATATCACGAGCAATGGAAGACATACGTATTGCAGTTGCAATCTGTTGGCATCACTCTTAGTGATAATCAGGATTGTATGGTATGGGGGGAGGAATGAAAAAGAATAATCTGATGGTTCAACATATCTATTTAAATTTTCCAAGGCCCGAGAGAATCATGGTATGTGATAAGCACCTACAGGACATTTGGAAAGGGAATATCCTAAATAAATTAAAATGTTTTTGCTAGTTGGCAGCACATGATCGTATTTTAATATGGCACAACTTACAAAAGTGTGGGTTCATTGGTTCTGGAATTTTCCTACTATGCATGATGGGGGGGAGATACAGATCATTTGTTGATCAATTTTTCATATGCGAGGTAGATTTTGGATGGGGTAATCGAGGAGTTAAACATTATTTTCACTGGAAATAATAAACCCCTGTACAAAAGCCTTATGTCATGGTTCATCTCTCACATGAAGTACAAGTCCCTCCCATTATATATTATATGGATTATTTGACAAAGTAGGAACTATTGGGTGTGTGTTATATTCTTTCCACAACTAGCCCCATGTGTGGGGGGGTGGCAACCCCCAACCCCCACCCTCGTTGTTTCAAGCACAGCATGAGGGTCACAGGGGTGGTGGTAGCCTCCCATGTCGAGGGATTTGCAAGGGGTAGTAGCCCCCCTACACAAGGTCTAGGGCAATGCCTCGGGAAAAAAAAATGGACGTTATATTAGGTGGGTGGACCTACCTATGGTTTTGTGAATCGGTTTTGCACATGGTTTTAGGCATGATGGTTTTATTTCCATGGTATCTTTTAGATCCGGTCAAGGGAACTAAAGTTATGTTATAATCCAGGGCTAATGGATTGGGGTTTATGAATTCTTAGGCATGTATCTATATATCTGTGTGTGTGTGTGTGTGTGTGTGTGTGTGTGTCTGTGTGTGTGTGTGTGTGTGTGTGTGTGTGTGTGTGTGTGTGTGTGTGTGTGTGTGTGTGTGTGTGTGTGTGTGTGTTGTAACATTGAAAGGAATATAATAAAAAATTAATCTGGTAGTCCCAGTTTTGGGATCCAGGGGAAAATCTCTATGTATATTTGTTTTATGTTTTATGTTCTCGCCATTGTTTATTTTTTGTTTATAGAATTAATATACAGGTAATTTCTGTACAGCTTTAAAACCTACAGGAACACTAGGGAACTATAGTTATGTTACAATCCAGGGTTAAGGGATTGGGGTTTATGAATTCTTCAGCATGTATATATCTGTATTGTAACATTAAAAGGAATATAATAAAAAATTAATCTGGCAGTCCTAGTTTTGGGATCTAGGTGAAAATATCTATGCATATTTCTTTTATGTTTTATGTTCTCACCACTGTTTATTTTCTATTTTTAGAATTTGTATGTAGGTAATTTTTGTACGATGTTAAAACCTGCATGAACGCTAGCATATTTGATCAAAAAATGGTGTTTTTTAGGGAAAACATTACCAATATAGTTTCCTTTTTCAACGAGATAGGGTCCATGATCAAGTCTAACAGAAACTGGAAATGCAAAATCAGATATATTTGGGGAGAATGTCTAGTTGGGTTTCTTTACAGAGCCAACAAAAGAAGGAAATGTGGATGTGGCATTGTTATATTTACTGAACCTGCTAATTTCTACCACTTCTGGTGGGAGGGAGGAATGGGTTCAAACAAAAAGGCAGAGATTACAGCATTGTGGGGAGTCCTAATCGTAGCAAAGTGGCTCAGGATAGAAAAAATTCAGATATATGGAGATGAAAAAGGAATAATTGACTGGGTAAACAATCATACTAATTTCAACCACCCCCCCCCCCCCCACCCCCCGTACTTGAAAACTGGATGTCGAGGATCAGGAACCTGGTAAGGAATTTTAATCATATCCACTTCCAACATATATACAAAGCGCATAATTGGACAACAGACCTCCTATCTAAAAGAGGTATTTCGAAGGAGACATGTCAAAAAAAATCCTAGTCTTCAAGCAGGGTATAATGGTAAACGCATGCAACATCAACTACTCTTAGGAGATAGTTAAACACAGACCTAAAAATGAAGGAATTTTTGTATAAAATAGACATTGAAGTCTTCATTTCTGAAAATGTAATGGTTTTAAGCTTCAATTTGATTAGATAGACACTTTTAGCAAAACAGGACATAGAAATGTATGGGCGTAGGAAAGATAGGAGAAATATGATAGGATAATATTATGAATGGAAGTTGAATTATGTACTATCCTTATATTTTTAATACAAAGATATTTTTTTCTTCTCTCTGAAAAAAAGGGTTGAAGAATTGGTGGATGTTTAACTAGGTTGATTAACGAGCTGGTTGCAACCATTTTTACCTTGCAGTATGCAAGAACTGGGCATCATGACAGTGTAGCTATGGACCAAGATGAGAAGCCCCTGATTGATTACCCTACAGATTAATGACAAGACAAAAAGTAATAGCACTAAAAGATTTAGACTGGTTTTCAAAATGGAAAGTTAGAACATCAACCAGAGGGTTTTGGATCTGAAGATGGAATGCAAGAGATATGAAGTAATGTTGCTCAATCCTAAGACAAAAAGGGTTAAAGGAAGTCCTAATTTATGTCCATAAGGATCCCAAGGGATTTGTAGAAGTAACAATATACTGAGGTCGTTTTGAAGTTTCATTAGGGGAATTTTGAGGTCTAAAATGGGCCTCCTAAGGAAATTATAAAATAATAGTGTAAATAATAAAATAAGATTAGATTACATCATCAAATTTTAGAGGGAAAAACAAAAAACTATATTTTCAACTTATCTCCCTATGGGTTTACTCAAATTTCAAGTGGCAACACTCGCTGGATGCATAATTTTATTCATCATCCAAGGAGTACCCATGTTGCATACTTTAGATGGACCCTACTATATGAAAAATGAGGAATACATGAAAAAACATTATTCAATCATGTTTTTTCATGTATTTCTCATTTTTCGTGTAGCAGGGTCCATCGAAAGTATGCAACATGGGTACTCCTTGGATGGGGAATTAAATTTTGCAGCCAATGAGTACTCCCTCTCGAAGTTTGAGTAAAAATTTAGGGAGATAAGTTGAAAACACAAATTGAAAAATTAGTTTTATTATTTTAATATTTTTAAATATTTTAATATTTTTTACTCCAAAAATGGTGAATCCTCCCCTATGGTTGACATCATCATCTTGAAGCATATTGGTTCTTATAAAGTTAATTTTGGTTGTACATTTTTCTTAGGAAGCCCATTTTAGACCTCAAAATTCTCCTAGTGACAGCAAGCACCTGATCTCCATAGAAATATACTCAGAATCTATTTCTCAAGGCCAAACACAACAAAATTGTAAGTATTGTAAGGAATTTTAACACACATGAGATAAATGTGAAAAATTGTTCATGTATGTATTTGTAATGGAAAGCTTGAATAACAGGTGAGGCCAAAATGTAAAGGCACACTCCCATTACTCTTATTAACACATGGGATGTGTGCTATATATATATATATATATATATATATATATATATATATATATAGATATATATACATTTGTAGCACTAAAACATTTTTCTTGGGCCAACATACAAGTGGCTATGGCTAACCTAACCTACAAAAGAATTAACATCAAATAGAGGGTCAACCTTTGCTTGTACTCAAATTTGATAAGGAGCGTCAACCTGTATTCATTTAAAAGTGATCTAAGTTTTAGGTTCACCTTCACATGGACAACTAGAGACAAGTTTCAAATGAAGTTTCTTTATGTTATCATTTAAAGGTAAAAAATATGATTGTTAGAAGAACCAAAAGCACAAGTGGATGTTCTTGATGTTTGCATAGTTGTAGGCTTGAGGGGCAATGATCCTTGAATA
Organism: Pinus tabuliformis; assembly: GCA_031772625.1. Taxonomy (NCBI): domain Eukaryota; kingdom Viridiplantae; phylum Streptophyta; class Pinopsida; order Pinales; family Pinaceae; genus Pinus; species Pinus tabuliformis. Next base: position 25,172,245 of record CM062807.1, read on the forward strand.
TTTGGAATAGTTGGTAGGAGAGTAGTTGTTCAATTAGTCCCCAATACAACAGTATTAAGGGCTATTGAAAGCAACACAAGCATTGTTGCATCCATCAACTACTTTCAATTCTGCAAGGTAGATGGAATTTATGTTGTTGCTACAATTGGTTGTTGTGCAGCTAGTGTCCAAGAGAGCTATGGAGAGGGAGAGATTGAAACCATCAACAAGAGAGATTTCATAGGTGTCTTAATTGTTTCCCCTATTCAGAATATAATCAGGATGAATTGTAGGGATTTATCCTGAGCCTTGAAAATTGAGAAAATCATCACATAGAATTCTTATCAATATTATCCTTTCATTGGTTAGTCTCAACGTAGAGTATACCGTATGAAATTCCTTTAAATAGTATCATCATTATGGTTATCATTATGGTAAATTTATGACTGTGTGATGCTTATGACATCAGTCTAACACATTAAAGTTCTCTCGTTCATGTCCAGGTGGTGCCAATTTTAGAGGGTTTCAGGTTTAGGATATCTAGTGTTGGTGTGTATTCTACCCTACTGAGGGTCCTGCACTCTTCTTTCACCCTTTTTTACATCTCAAGAAGGTGGTGGTGGCCTTATTTTTGAAGATTACAGTGGTTTTTTTAGGCTCTCACCTAGGATTTTAGGGTTTCGTTATGTTTCTGCCTCAATTGATCCTGGTGGATATTGGTGGCCACCCGCCAATTCCACTTGAACCCCCACCATTGTTTCTTTTAGTTTTTTAGTTTCCTTAATTGTAGCACAGTTTACTATTTTTAGCATTTTTTCGGGTCCTAAACTTTAGGATCTGTTTGAGGCCCTAAACGACGTTTTTTTGGCAATATTGTACTAATGATTTTCTATTTAAAATCATATTTTATATCGTATTCCTTGGATAGATCTTTCCAACGGAGTATCATGTGTGTCAAATGGATATAATATGACCAAATCGCAACTCCAGGAAGTTGGTTGTCCAACTAACCCCAACGGGGCCCATAAACTCTTTGTGTTACATCTCCTCGGTTTAGGGTTTTGGTTGTTTAGGGTTTGCTCTTATTGTTCAATAATAAAAAGGCCCTTGAGCCTCATTGTAACAGAGTTCAGAGGCATGTAACCACCACCTCTCTTCTTAGAGATAAGCTACCATCACCCAAGCTAGTCTTATTTCCATTCTATTTGTAAGCATATTTCAGTATTTGATATTAATGAAATGAAGTGTTATTTCTACTACATCTTTGTATTTATGGTTATATCTTTAATTTTTTGTGTTCCTATTTAAATTCAGATCAGTGGTATCAGAGCGGTATACTCTTTCTTTGTTTTTCTTTGCATGTACCCAACATGGTCGGGATATAAAGAGTTAGGGCTTGAACTGGTCAAACCTTTGCAAGACCAGCCTTGCAAATCCCAATGACCTCTCATGGCAGATGAAAATAAAGATGAGGGGGTAGGAGATCCTATCAGAATCTTGCTCAAAGAAGCCCTCGAGCAACAAAGGAACACGATGATGGACAAATTTCCCCAAATCCTTCAATGGTTGCCCAAGGGCAACACATCTACTTCTGGAAGCTACTCTAGAAGTGCCACACCCTTTAAAGTACAAGTTAACTTTGACATTCCCATATTTGAGGGTCAGATAGACACAGACGCTATAGATAAATGGTTAAATATGATAGAAGGATATTTTTTCATTCATGATTTTTCCAGTCAGGAAAAGATCACTTTTGCACTTCTCAAAGTAGCCCCCCACATCAAGGACTGGTGAGAAACCTACTGTGAGCAAAAGGATGAAAGCGAACTCACTATTTTTAGCCGCACCCACTTGGAACTCATTCCAGGATTCCATCAAGGAGCAGTACTACCCTGTTGGAAGCTATGAGGATAAATACATAAAGTGGGCAATGCTGCAACAGAGAAGGGACCAAGATGTGTCGGAGTTTACCAATGTTTTTCATACCTTTGCACTAAGTTGGGTATCAAGGATTCTGAGAAGCATTTGGTTCTTAAGTACTGCAGCTGCCTGCACATGTACATCCAGGATGTGATGGAATTCCTAGCTATCTCCTCGCTTGGCACGGCATACCGATATGTCGTTAAGATCAAGCAAAAGTTTAAACAAAAGAAGCAAGACTTTGGATCTGTGAATCTGAAGCAAAGGAAAGGTGCCCCCAAACTGCAGAACAAAGGAAAAAGCCAAGGCGAGGTGCCCCAGGACAACCTGCCAAATCCGCAAGAAAAGAACAATGCCATGAAGCAAAAGAAGGACATGGGAAAGTGTTGTGAGTTCCATAAGAGCTCCACTCACAACACAAGTAAGTGTCAGGCCAAGTAGTCACTGGTGGCTGAGCTAAAGGCTTCAGAATCATATGCATGTTCTGACTCTGAGATAGAACCCGCCAAGGGGAATGACAAAGGGAAGCAGATTATTGATGCGGAGCCCAACGCCACCGTTGCCACCACGAATATCTAGAAGGAGGAACACGAAGATCTAGAGGAGGAGGAGCACCTCTTCCACTCCTAGATGTGAGTAAAGGGTTCACCGCTACAGTTCATTGTCAATAGCAGGAGCCAAAAGAACCTCATTTCAGCAAAGGTCGTGAAGTAGCTCAGCTTATCAGCCACAGCACATCCACAACTGTACACCATCAGGTGGCTTTACGAAGGACAAGATCTTCGTGTGAGCCAGCAATGGCTCCTTCCATACAACATCAAGCCCTTCACGGATGAGGTATTATGTGACGTTGCTCCCCTTGATGTTTGTTATGTATTATTAGGCCAACCATAATTATGGAAGTGACATGTTGTGTATGAGTCAAGGCCTCATGTTGTTATTGTTACTTTGTGAAATAAGTTGTACAAGAAACCGGAGGTAGCACCACCTACCACCATCTCTTTGGTTACTGCAAAACAATGCAGTAAGCTCATTTCCAAAACCAAGAAATTTGTTTTCCTGATGATATGCCCTCAAAGAAAGAAGAATACAGTGGCCATGACCTCCAAATAGGGCCCCTCTGCACAAAAACAATAGATGGACAAGGGCGTGGAGGAGTATGAGGACATCTTCACCTCCCCCGCATGGATGCCTCTACACTAACAGGTTAATAACTCCATCAATCTGACCTCAGGTGTGCCACTTCCCAATGGACCAATCTATTGGTGCTCTGTTTTGGAGAAAGATGAAATCAAGAGGTAGATTCAGGAGTTGTTGCAGAAAGGTTACATCGGTCCTAGGTCATCACCCTGTGGGAGCCCGATCATGTTGGTACAGAAGAAAGATGGGACTTGGAAACTCTGTATTGACTATCGGGCGCTAAACAAGATCACTATCTAGAATAGGTACCTGATCCCACATATTGATGACCTTCTGGACTAAATGAATGGGGAAAAATATATTAGCAAGATCGACTTGAAATCAAGATATCACCAGGTACCAATCGAACCCTCCGATGTGTGGAAGACTACCTTCAAAGCCAAGGATGTCCTTTTCAAATGGTTGGTTATGCCTTTTGGGTTGACGAATGCTCCTGCAACCTTCATGAGGCTAATGGATGACATCTTGCATCCATTCACCAACTCATTTGTAGTGGTATAATTGGATGGCATCCTAATCTTCAGCCAGAGTTGGGAAGAGCACCTCCACCACATCCGACAGGTTCTCCAAACACTACGGCAACAAAACCTGTGTGCCAATTTAGAGAAATGAACTTTTTCCATGACCCAGGTTCAGTATCTAGGATATGTTATTGATGAATGGGGGGTGCATGTGGATCTAGCCAAGATCCAAGTCATTCGGGATTAGCCAGCTCCAACCTCTAATAGAGCTCTACATATTTTTGGGTCTTACCAATTTCTACTGTAGGTTCGTGTTGGGATTCTCTCATATCACTTGGCCCTTGATTCAAGTCACCAAGGGAGGAGCAAAAGAAAAATTATTTTGGTCTGAATCTCAACAAAAGGCATTCACAGAGTTGAAACATCGCCTCTGCTTTGCACCAGTGCTCACATTACCATACTTGCAACATCCATTTTAGATCGAGACAGATACCTCTCACTATGCTATTGGGGCAGTCCTTACTCAACAGGGGCATCCAGTGACATATTATAGTGAGACACTTTCAAGCACAGTCTGGAATTATCCCACTTATGACAAAGAGATGTATTTAATTATGAAGGCCTGCCGAAAATGGAAGCATTACATTTTGGGGAAGCAAACGGTCATCCATACAGACCACCATCCCCTGCAGTACATACAGATGCAAGGCTAGTTGTAGAATGATTTCCATCAGAAGTGGTCCACATACCTATAACAGTTCCATTTGAATATTAAGTATAAGAAGGACATCACTAATAATGTTGCAGATTGCCTCAATTGACCATTGATCATGGTGTTAACCAACATGCTCAACTCTTATGGGCACGAGAATTCTAAGTGGCCACTTCTCTAAAAAAGTGACCTAGAATTTAGCCACACATACCAGACGCTCTTGGAGGGTCAGCAAGTTCCAGATTTTCACCTCCAAGATGCCCTATTATGCCACTTGGAACACCTTTGTTTTCATTCAAGCTAGTGTGCAAAGATGGTTTGGGAAGCACACTACAGTCGAGCCGATGGGCATTTCAAGGTTGAGAAAATGGTTGCAGTACTGTAGAAGTATTTTTATTGGCTAAATCTTCCATAGGATGTCGAGAAGTACATCAAATCCTGTAATTCCTGCGCCATTTCCAAACCAGCCATCAAGAAGCAAGGCCTCTATACTCCGCTACCTACCCCTAGTCGAATTTGGGAATCCATCTCCATGGATTACATGTCAGGCCCTCCTTCTACTAAGCATGGCAACAATTGTGTTTTTATGGTCATCAATAGATTCTCGAAGATGGCCATTATGGTTGCCTGCAAGAATAATATCACAGTCGAAGCCACTTCTAAAATATTCTTTGAACGGGTGTGGGTACACTTTGGGATCCCATAGTCTATCATCTCAGATCGGGACAACAAGTTCCTCAGTACATTTTGGTCTAGTCCCTAGTCGATGTTGGACACCAAGCTCACTAAGTCCACATCTTTCCATCCCCAAACTGATGGTCAAACAGAGGTCATCAACAGGATGATCGTACACATTTTGCGTATGTACAAATAAAATAATCCACACACATGGGATGATAACCTACCCTATGTACATCATAGTTATAACCGGGCTCTCCACAGCTCGACTGGCCACAACCCTTTTCAGGTGGGCTTGGGATTCCAGCCAATATGTCCCATTGATGTGGCCATGCCATTTGTAGTTACTTAGGAAGATTCAGCTCATGTCTAGTCTAAAATCGCTAAGGAAAATAGCTTCATTGAGCACATCCAAAATATCTTCCAGAAGCAACATGATCAACATCAGTTGCCACGTAAGTTTTAGGTGGGAAAAACATTCTGGTTGCATTTTCAAAATGAACTACTTACCGGAGCCTATCAGAAACTCAGACCACTCCAATATGGTCCTTACACCATTACGAAGGTTGTGGGAGACAATGCATTTGAGCTCAGCATTCCCCCATTCCTTGGCCTACACCTAGTGTTCAATGTGGACCACCTTCGACCATACTTCCCACCATTACTAGACACATTAGACATTGCAGAAAAACTCACACCTACAGAGTTAAATCTAGATTGCATGGAACAAGCCACAACTAATCGGATCATGGACACACAGATCAAGCACATTCGTCAATATAAGATCCAACTGTATCGAGTTGTCAAAGCAGGCCAACTCCTTCACCAAGGAAAGTGGCTCACCAGAGACAAAGTTCAGCAGAAGTTTCCCCATCTCATGGAGGAACTCAAGGCAATGGGGATCACTGCTTCCTAAGGGGGGAGGAATGATCCAGGTGGATATTGGTGGCCACCTGCCAATTCCACTTGTACCCCCACCATTGTTTCTTTCAGTTTTTTAGTTTCCTTAATTGTAGCATAGTTTACTATTTTTAGTAATTTTTCAAGTCCTAAACTTTCAGAGCCATTTTGAGGCCCTAAACGACATTTCTTTGGCAACCTTGTACCAATGATTTTCTGTTTAAAATCATCTTTTCCTTCATATACCTCGGAGAGATATTTCTAACGGGGTATCATGTGTGTCAAATGGAGATGATATGACCAAGTCGCGACCCCAAGAAGTTCGTTGTCCAACTAACCCCAACGGGGCCCATAAACTCTTGGTGTTACATCTCCTCAGGTTAGGGTTTTGGTTCTTTAGGGTTTTCTCTTATTGTTAAATAATAAAAAGACCCTTGAGCCTCATTGTAATGCAGTTCATAGGCATGTAGCTGCCACATCTCTTCTGAGAGATAAGCTACCATCGCCCGATCTAGTCTTATTTCCACTCTGTTTGTAAGCATATTTTAGTATTTGATATTAATGAAATGAAGTGTTATTTCTACTACATCTTTGTATTTATGGTTATATCTATAATTTTTTGCATTCTTGTTTAAATATAGATCATCAATAGTTGTAGGGCCTAACATCTGGTGACCTTTCTCTACTTTTCTATCATCTTCCTCACTATGCCACCAAACGTTGTGGCCTCGGTCTTGGAGGTGGGTTTGTTTTTGCATGTTGCTACATTTTTCCTTGGTCCCGTGACATTTTTTATGAATCCTCCCAGCCTTTCTCTTGTCTTTTGAATTCTTTCCTCAGGTCGGAAATACTTTGTTAGACCTCTACGACAATGTGCTAAGAAACTCTTGTTGGTGTTACGTATTGATGTTGACCATAGCATAATCTCCAGTTTTACCACTCGTGACCTCATGGGCAGGTCCTTCTTCATTTCTCTTAACAAATCTCAGATTATGTCATGGGTTTCCATACGCTAAAATCCCTTATTGGCTTATTGTCCTACCTTTAGTGTGTTGATGAACCAATGAATTCACTTCACTTCCTAGATGAAGCAGATATTTTGACTATTCTACAGTTGGACTAGGTGTTGGGGAGGGGTTGCCTATGGCTTCAACAATGAAGTGTCAGATTTAACCCTCTTGTGGACAGACCACAATCTCAATACCTTTGGGTAAAATTGGTCAGCTTCCCAATAGAAATTTTTTCCAAGGAAATTATGATGCCCATTGCTAATTATATTAGTCATTTCATTTTCTTCGACAAGAAATCCTTAGTGGCCTTGAATAAGATAATTTTATGGGTCTTGGTGGAAATGGACCTCATGAAAGGCCTACCTATGGAACTAGACATATCCATGGTGGATTATACATTTTGTCAGTGTCTGGATTTTTCGAAGGTTCATTTTAGGTGCTTCATTTGCCATCAAAAAAGGAACCTAAAGGCGGCCTGTCATGCTATGAGGTGACTTGGTTAAAAATGACTTGTTCTAGGATATTATTCACTGACTAATGCCTCTTTGTAGCTAGATGAATGCTTCAATGGTTGTTTGATGTTTGGTAGTGCATTCTAGGGTTTGTCATCTCAACAAATGGGTTCCTCTTTCTAGTGGTGTTACTACATATATTGTTACTTATCTATGCTTATATGGTCCTTCAAATCGAAGGCTTTGACTTCAGTGGACTCCTATGGGTAGGGATTCCCCAACTGTACCTTCGCTTGGTGCTCAGCGTTATGATGGTGTGGCACATTTTCTTCCTAGGTTTATTGAGGCCTCTGGTTCTAAGAGTTTAGCGACCACGTCAGATTTGGGCCCTTTGGATCTCATGACTCGGGATATTGGTTGTCAAAGCCATCAGTCAATGATTCTATTGCTACTTCAAGCATAGGGAGTTGGGTGGCTTCTTCTAGTTTGACATTTCCTCCATTGTCATTTATACAGTCAATTATTGATTCTATGTTGGCTAAGCTCATTTCCTCCCTCTCGGATCATGAAATTTCCTTATTAGATAGAATGGCTTGCAATTACTCTTCCCCTTCACATGTTGGTGTTAGCTCTATGAAACCCTTTTGTATAAACCCTACCTTGTATTATGGTGGTCTGGACAAAACTTTGGTATTCACCTCTTCTTTCCGTAGCATATCTATTGATTGGATCTTGGTCTTGGCCTCCATTATTCCACATTTCAAACCATTTTTGTCATTTGTAGCTCCTAATGGAGTCTCCAAGGAACTGGACCTTGGAAATTTGGATCCATCTCTTATATATTCTCTCAATATTGTAGTTATCTCCACTTTCTCTTCTTTCTTAGCATCTTTGTCTCCCTACAATGGTCCCATCCCTTCCTTTCAGAACATCATTACTCGAAAAAAAAAAAGAATTCTAGGAAGAAATATGCTCATGACTATCATCTTCACAAACATTCTCTACATGACATTCAAATCTCCTTTCAGTTACCAAGGGCCCTTAGAGTGCAAATACCCTCTTATGAGGGTTTTCAATGATTATATTGAATGTTAGATCTTTCTGGTGCCTTCATAATATTTGTTCCCTTTGCATACTTGTCTTTGTTCATCGACCTCTTATTATCTTCTTTGAAGAAACTATGGTTCCTGCTACAAATGTTAGATATTCTCTTTTGAAATTTTGTCTGGATTGGTTTATATGTGTGGTGGATACTGATAGGAGTTCTGGGAACCTGGCTATGTTGTGGAACCCTAGAGAGGAAAATGTGAAACCTTACTCCTCTCTAGCGAGTATTATTTTGGAAGGCACTTTCAAAGGTTTGTGGAAATTCCTTGTAGATTCAAATTGCTAATTATAATTTAGTAAAACAATAGACTTGAATCTATTGTACTCATTAGTGGAAACAATTAAATGATCATGAAATCATGAAGCATTAAAGAGAAATAATTCAATCAACACATTACACAATGATTTCCTAGGGAAAGCCACAGCTCAAAACCCCTGTTACCTGTATATTTCATTAGTCAAAAAATATGAGAAGATTACAATGTTGTGCTCAAGCCCAAGCAACCTTTGCACTATCTCTATCTTTATCACAACTTCCTAAACAATCAAAGGCCAATACTTAACCAATTTTATGCTTTCCCAAGTCCTTATTTCCTTGTGTTTTTTCCTTGGGAATTATCCCCCTATTAATTAGGGAAATTCCTCAATTGGAATTGCGCAATCCTCATAGGCCTTCCTCTGACTGCATGCACCACCTCTACAATTCAAATTGTTATACCATTCATAGTACATTGTCCCTGAAATCCAATCTCAACTGTTTAACTCTCAGATCTAACATGCATGAGTTATTTATGCGTGAATCATCAATTAATTGTTTGATCACTGCAGGTAGCACCACACTACTAGACCTCCCACTAAATTCCTCCAACAGTTAGAACTAGTTTAACTGACTTTAACTCGGTTAAACTATATTAATTAATTGCAACTCAAAATAAACTCAACCAGGGCTCCTATAAAGTAGGGGACACTCTACATGGCTCAAGTTATACCCTCAACTCAAATTAACTGAGCCAACTAAGTCAAATAAATTTAGTTAACTAATACAATTTGTCATGTGATGTGGAATTACAATTTTATTCCTAATTTAATTCAAGGACAAAATTAAATTAGGATTTTCTTGTTTCATTTTCAACACTCCCTCTCAACAAGAAAGGGATTATCTACTACCCTAATCCTACCTCTATGAAACTCGAATTTGCCTCTTGATAGTGCCTTAGTCAAGATATTTTCATCTTGTTCCTCTGTAGGAAAGTACTCCAACAGCATGATTCTCCTCTGCACACAATCTTGTAGATGGTGATATTGGATGTCGATATGCTTGGACTGATCATGAAAAAATGGATTCTTAGATAATTTGATACAACTCTAATTGTCATTGTAAATCACTGTAGGATCCATCTTCTGACCAAATAACCTAACATGTATCTTCCTCATCCATATAGCTTCACAAGCTACTTGACTAGCAACAATGTACTCTGCTTCTATCGAACTAAGTGCAACTGATTTCTACATCATGTTGTACCAAGAAATTGTTGTTGACACAATACTGAAGATTCTTCCTAATGTGCTCTTCATGTCGGATGGACTCCCTACCCAATCTGAATCTGTGAAGCATTTCAACTTCACTCCCTTTGTTAGTCTGATGCATGATCTGCAAAGCTCCATGGTGCAAGTGACCCAATATTCTATGCCACAACTTACCAATGTCTCAGCTCTGCACCTTCTATGCTTTTGTGCTCAAGGCAGCATAATCTTCTACATCCAATTTGTAGAGGTTTTTCACCTGAACCCCGGTCCACTTCACTTTTCCTGATGTATGTGATGAAGGAAATCATTTCATTTGCTAAATATCACACCGTAACCACGATCCTCCAACATAGCAATTGAAACCCAATTCTTCTTCAGACTTGGAACATACATGACATCTTTTAATGTGAGTGAAGAACTAGACTCCCTCTAAAAAGTAAAAATACCGATGTGTTGACAGTGCTAGAAATCCATCAACCAAGAGGATCTCCTCGCTACGAAATCCCAACTAGACCTCACACCATTTGGTGTAGGAGTTCCATCCAATACAAAGGCTCGATTTCCATATACTTAGAGATCTTCCTTTCCTCTAGCTATCATCACATGAGAGTGTTACATTGGTATCTTCAAACAGCAAGGTATGTGTGCATGGTGAGTGTGTAATGTAACTGTGTCACGATTCTCTTACTGCAAAGCGGGGAGAGTAAGGTGAGCCTCTAAATGAGAGGTAGCAGTACCACCCAGTAAGAGACGTGAAAAATAGAAAGGGTTTGTCTAACATCTAGTGGAATAGTCAACAATGGACATGGCAGTCATTAAAACCAAAGTACAAGGGACAACATATACACCATCCAGCAGAGTAGTCCACACGAAAGTGGCAGTCATTATAACTAGCAAACAAGATTGGTTTGTCCAATGTCCTGCAGAGAAGTCCACAAGGACGAGACAACAGTGATAAGCAATACATCACATCTTCAACAATGTAAGTACTAAAAAAAACAAGTAGTTCAACTATTTTAGTACAAGTGAAGAAAACATGCACCACAAATGTTTAAAGAGTAGTCTTACAAACATCTACAAATTATGCATGAAAATATGTTGGCCTTAACAAGTTTCTGAATTAAGAAAAAGTCCCAAGACACATCTATACACCATACATCACTAGTACCAGTAGTGGGACATTGGAGCCACTCCACGCTTCTCAAAGAATAGACTACGAACTCTCAAGTCTATGTGGGAGGAGCCAAGATGAAAATTATTTTTCTCATACAATGAGGGGGTTATATATAGCCAAGGGTGATGGTCGACCCTTGTGACTCTTGGACTACCCTCATGACTGTTCCACTTCCTATGAATTTTTAGCTGACATGACTCTTCAACTTCTTGTGTGCATCCACTGGACTCTCACTTTACAGTACATTCAGTTACAACAGATATGGCCCATATTGGTGATCTGTCTAAGACAACTCATGACACAACTCGACATGACACTGCTGACATGTACTAGCTTACTGTGGTGTCCATATCAAGTTGTTGTGCTGCTAAGTGATGGATGTACTCTCGAGTGTGCTTTGTCTTCTCCTCTACATGGCTTGATGTCATGGGGTCTTCAATGGTCTTGGTCATGCAATATGGTTCAATGCATGTTTTCCTTTCACTTGTTGCTTGATGTGATTTGTATGTCCGTCCAACTACAAGCAATTCTTCAAGCATGTGTGATCCTTCTTCATCATTTTTTTCGTCTTGCCAAGATCTATCACTGTACCTATTCATGAAATTCACTCGTGATGAGACGACATCAAATCCAAAACCTCCTAGTCAAGCATGATGCATTGTTTTCCATTTTCAGATGACAAGGAGGGAGGATAAGTCACTAAGAATGCGCAAAGCATAACTCAATCTGGGATGAGGAGCTCTAGGGAACAGTCTTCACTGTCAGGGAAAAATGCCCAATGGCCACTCGAAGGTAGAATTCCGCAGTGAAGGACACCAGTGGCAGCTATAAGGTGGGACCTTGAGAGGCACTTCTGTGTAGTTTATGGAGGGAAGAAAATATAGGGCTATAGAGGACCAGTTGGGCAGCTCTACACAATTTCCTGGTTGAAGACAAGGCAGAGCAGCAGAGGAAAAACTGGGTAGTCCTGCACAGTTTGAGAGAGCATTGAGTCCCATATGAGGGAGGTCAATAGAATGACATCTCTGCGCAATTTTTGAGAGAATTGCAGGCCCAGGTCTCTGTGAAATGTGGGTCCCAAAAAGAAAGGAGGAGACTTGATGATTGTGCTTGAGAAATGTGCAGTTCAGACAGGTTGTGAGGTAGTTTCTACGCAGTTCTAGGAAGGAAGACAACTACTCACTTCTAGGATTGCGTGGTGAAACTAGCCAGGAGGACAGCCTCAAGAACAGTGTAGTTCCAGGAGATAAAGCAACATCACTGACGATTGATACTTCATAGTGTAGCTCAGTCGGGGTCTGATGAAATGGAGTTGTTCCGTTGAAATCTTTTCTAGGAAATGGTTAAGTATGAAAGGAAAGTGGATTTGTGAAGATTCGACATTGTGATCACACACTTAGCATACTTTGACAACATGACGACACTAACCACCGAGACAAAGTAGAAAAGTATGACCTTATGTGGGATGGTCTAGAGGTGAAAGCGACAAATGTGACACTTTGGATAGAACTTTGGACGATCGTGACAACACTTGTGCGATAGTGCTTACAACTTTGTGTGTGAGTGCGATGGGTGTTTACATAGCTAAGACAACCCAAACACACAAAGAAAAACCTTTGAAATCACCAGAACAAGTTCGCAAGCATGATAAAGAAATGAACATACCAAATATTACAATCGGTCCAACATGCAAAAAGGAGCACGATATGTAATGGAAACATATGGGATGACTTTAACTGCTCGCAACTATTCATGTCATTGAACATGGAATGATATGACAATGATAAGAAATCCTTCAAGATACACTAAGATATGTGTTTCAAAATATGTGTTATGTTTTCCTTACCTACCCTCCACAAGGTTATGAATCCAACTGAGTCTTCATGTGATCTCGCTCTTCTATCATACCTTTGGTTCCTTGGTTTGCTTGTCTTTCTCCTCAACTCCTTGAGAGTCATCTAGCATGTCATCTTTCTTTGTGGATTCTAAGAGATACATTTGTGTAGTTTTTGGATGCAAGGCAGACTGGGTAGCTAAGAGATAACACTGCACAGTTTTGGGATGCAAGACACTATTGTGGGATGAGGTCCTCGGAGGACACCTCTACATAGTTTCTAGATGCAAGGCAGACTGGGCAGTTGAGGGACAACATTGTAGTTTCCTGAAACAGTGGGTTCCTGTTGAGGGAAGGACACTAGAGGAAACCACTGCGCAATTTTGGATGTCGAGGTGGTTGGAGTCTCTACACATTGTGCAGTTCCAGCATGCAAGGGAAAAAATTGAGGGTTACAGATGCAAAGTGTTCAGTTTTGGAAAGTTGGATGAGGCTAAGGTTCTAGGGAAACTCCAGAATTTGGCTAAGTGTGGGATCAATGGAAGTGATGTGAACAGTGATAGAACTTGACTACAATCACACGCTTGATCACTTAGTGATACAACGTAGACCAGCCAGAACATATGGAAACTTACTTTTCTTATGCAACAACCTTTATGACAAGAGTGCGTGAAGTGAGTGTGAGACATGTTTATGTGATGAGAACAACTCATACACACAAAGGTTTCCTCTTGAGGCAGAACAAACTTCCCTCTGCATGACAAATGATAATCCCCATGCCCAAAGATGACATGATGTATAACATAAAGCGTGAATGACTCTTAATATCGAAGAGGGGAGCTTGAGATCACCAGCTTACCAATAAGTGACTAAGGCATGATTGATCATAGGATCCACATTAGGCTCCAAAATTTGAGTACAGACCAAAATTTTGGAGGGTATTGCAGGTGCTACAACACGATGTCAGTCGCACTATACCTTCCATCATCTCCCATTTTGATGTGCCTATGGAGGTCCTTCTCCTCTAAGTCACTTAATAATTCTTTGTTGTCGGCCATATTGAATGAGGCTCCATTATCCAGATACCACGCACTACCCATAATTGATGTCACCATGCAAGTGATGAGGGTGAAATCCAACTTGAATTATGATGCAAGAGATTGACTTGTCACTCCTCCATAGGGCTTCTTATCAGGCTTCTTATGAGGACACTTCATGGCATAATGTCCCAGCTCATGACAGTGAAAAAATTTAATCTTTGACAAGTCCTTATTCTTTCCACCCTGACTGGAATACGATTTGGAATGGGATGAATTTCATTTACCTTTCTTTCCCTTTCCAACTAAGGCACAGATCTCCTCATCATCATGCTTGGATGAGGATCCATCTCTGTTGTTCTGTCAAATCTCTTCTTGCACCAAGTCGGACCATAAACTCTCCCACTCTGGTAGCTTCTCCCTCCCATTTACCAAATCCTAGTAGTTGTGCCAGCTCTTGGGAAGGCCTAGAAGTGTTAGGTTGACTAGATCATCTTCAACAACTATAACACCAACACTTCCAAGCTCATCCTAACATTGCATGAACTTGATGAAGTACTTTGGTATTGTGTCACCCTTCTCCATCTTGATTTTTCTGATCTTGTCCTTCAGTGCCATCTTCCTCTGGTCACTTTTGTTTTGAAATAGGTTTTTCAAGGCCTTCCACATTGCATATGTATTTTCCTTACCATGGAGATTCGAGACAATATGATCTCAAACCCCTTCTAGGATAATCTGTCTCGCCTTTACAATGCATTTTCTCCACTCTTCCAAATCCTGAGCATCAGTTATTGGAGGCTTAGGAATATATTTTTCTATGAATTCCTTAATCTCGTTGTCTTCCAACACTACCTCCATCCTATCCTTCCAAGAAATATAGTTTGAACTAGCCTCAAGGGAATATTTGAGTCTCAATCCATAGAATAACATCCTGCTGGCTATGAATTATGATAATGTAAATTTGATTTCACCTGCAAAAGACAAACTCGTATTCTCCTCTTCTAGAGTGATTTCTTCTCTGATACCATGTATAAATTCCTCGTGGGTTCAAAATACTAATTGTAATTTACTAAAACAATACACTTGAATCTACTCTACTCATCAGCAGAAATAATTAAACAATCATGAAATAATGAAGCATACAAGAAAAAGAATTTAATCAACACATTACATAATGATTTTCTGGGGAAACCCACAGCTAAACACCCTTGTTATTTTTATATTGCATTAGTCATAAAATATGAGAAGATTACAATACTTTTCTCAAGCCTAAGAAACCTATGCACTATCGCTATCTGTCTCACAACTTCCTAGACAAGCTCAGGCCAATACATAAACAATTTTATGCTTTCCTAAGTCTCTATTTCCTTTATCCCCCTTGTAAGTTTTAACCCCGTATATAAATTACTTGCATACGAATTCTAAAAACAGAAATAAACAATGGCAAGAGCATAAAACATAAAATAGATATAAACATAGATGTACCTGGATCCCAAAATCGAGACTACTAAATTGATTTTTCATTATATTCCTTTCAATGTTACAATACATATATATACATGCCAAATCATCCATTAACCCTAGATTAGAACACAACCATAGTTCCCTTGATTGGATCTACAAAATACCATGGGAAAAAAACCATCATGCCCAAAACCATGTGCGAAAACCATGCACAAAACCATAGGTAGGTCTACCCACCTAATATAGGGTCCAAAAAAAAATTCCCTTGGGTGCTGCCCTGGACCTTGTAGAGGGGGACTACCGCCCCACTCAAACCCCCCTGTTATTCCCAACGGAACGAACAAGGGCGACTGGTTATGGAAATAATATAACACACACCCAACATTCTCCCACTCGTTGTTTTCTTTCCACATGAGGGCTTAGTCATTGGTCCAACCCTACAATGCCCATTGTTTCTCTACACCAAGAGAACTTATCAGTGCTCACAAACTTTGTCAATCCATCTGCAATATTCTTCAAAGTGTCCACCTTTACCAACGACACATTTTTGTCCTCAACCATATCCCTTACAAAGTGATATTGAACATCAATCTGCTTTGTCTTTGAATGATAAGAAGGGTTATTTGCAAGAAAAATTCACTTTGGTTGTCACAGTCTATTCTTATATCTCACTTTACTAACCCCATACTTGAACACAATCTCTACAACCAAACTACTTCCTTGCTTGCATGAGTGGCTACCATGTATTCTGCCTCTATAGTTGAAAGTTCCACTAACGATTGTCTCTTGCTCATCCAACTGACTGCACCTCCAAATAGGTTAAACACATAACCACTTGTAGATCTTCTTTGATCCATATCTCTAGCCTAGTCTGCATCAACAAAGCCATGGATGTCCAAAACTCTATCGGATCCTTATCTTCCTTGGTAGCATAGACCATAATCACTAGTGTCACGCAAATACCTAAAAACCCACTTCACTATTGTCCAATCCTCCTTCCCTAGTTTTTACATAAACCAGCTCAATACTCCCACTACATGTGCAATTTCTGGTCAAGTACAGACCATTGCATACATTGGGCTACTTACTGTACTTGCATATGGAACATGGGACATGTCTCTTCCTCTTCTTATGTCTTGGGACATTGTTCAGTAGATAACTTTACACCTACAGGAATAGGAACCTTCACCGGTCTACTATC
The DNA here is from genome assembly GCA_031772625.1 of Pinus tabuliformis. Taxonomy (NCBI): domain Eukaryota; kingdom Viridiplantae; phylum Streptophyta; class Pinopsida; order Pinales; family Pinaceae; genus Pinus; species Pinus tabuliformis. Next base: position 25,188,901 of record CM062807.1, read on the forward strand.
CTGCATATTAAACCTCTGCAATATTGTCTCAACATACTTCCTCTAGTTTAACCAGAGCTTCCTTTTTCTTGATCTCATTTAATTTATATGCCCAAAATATATTTTGCAACACCAATATATTTCATGTTCAGTTTGGAGGACAATTGGGTCTTCAATTCCTGGATAATTTCTTTGTTATTTCCAATCAACAACATATCATCCACATACAAGACCAAATAAATAACACGGTCACCAATTAATTTAAAATACACATAGTGATCTGCTTTGCTTCTGGTGAAGCCAAGTCCCCGTATATATGTATCAAATTTCTAATACCACATCCTTGGTGGATGTTTTAACCCATACAGATACCTTTTTAACATGCATACCATTTCTTTCTTAACCTTCACCGCAAAGCCTTTGGGTTACTTCATGTAGATATCTTCTTCCAGATCCCTGTGATGAAATGTTGTCTTCACATCCATCTGTTCTACCTCAAAATCAAAGTAGCAACAACAGATAAAATTAATCTAATAGAAGCTACCTTGGCAACAGGAGAAAAAAATATCACCAAAATTAATTCCCAACACCTAGGAATAACCTTTTGCTACCAACCGAGCTTTGTATTTCTCCACCTTGCCTTCTACATTCATCTTCTTCTTAAACACCCATTTGTTGTCAATGGGTTTCCTTCTAGGTGGAAACTCCACCAGATCCCAAGCCTCATTTCTTTGCAAAGATGACATTTCATCAACCATGGACTCTTTCCATATTTTTCCATCCTCTGAATCTACTGCCTCCTTGACAATTCTGGGATCATCATCAGTGATAGATAAAGAAAAATTTGAACAGAAAGCTCATGGATTATACCTTTACTAGATGCCTTCTTTCTTGAACTAATCTTCTCACAGCTGGAGTTTGTGGATCTTCATCTTCTGATTCCTCTTCTGTTGTAGATTTTGATTCTTCCTCCTTTAGCTCAAACTCTATCTTCTCAGGTTCCTTTGGTAGGACTTCATGTTTAATAACATATTTCACCTCTCTAAACACCATATCTTAGTTGTATACAACCTTCCTTGTTTCTAGGTTCCAAAGCTTATAACCTTTTAAACCATCTGATATATCCAATAAAGATGCACCTTTCAAAATTACTATCCAACTTGGTTCTTTTCTCCTTTGGAACATGTACATATGCATCACATCCAAATACCCTCATGTCTGAAAGAGAGGGTTTCTTACCAATCCATACCTCTTGTGGAGTCTTATCCTCCAATGCTGATGAAGGTGATCTATTGGCCAGGTAACATGTAGCCTCCATCGCCTCTACACAAAATTCTTGTCCTAACCCATCACCACTAAGCATGCTTCTTTCCTTTTCCATCAATGTAATGTTCATTCTTTCTGCAACTCCATTTTGCTGAGATGTGTATGGAGTAGTATTCTTTCGCGCTATACCACACTTCTTATAGAACTTGTCAAATTCCTTCTTGCAAAACTCTCCACTGTTATTTGTCCTTAACACCTTTATCTTCTTTTTTATTTGGTTTCCCACCAAAGCCTTAAATTCTTTAAACCTATCAAAGACATCAGATTTATTCCTTAGGAAACATATCCATGTATTCCTTGAGAAGTCATCTATAAATGATACATAGTACAAAGACTTACCCAGTGATGGAACTAACACATGTCTAAATACATCACTTTTCACAAGCTATAATATCTGTTTCACCCTCTTAACACCAGAGGGGAAACTCACCCAATTCTGCTTCCCATATACACAATTTTCACAGAAATCAAAATCCAGAGAGAAATTAGAAATACCTTCTACCATATCATTACCATGAAGTATTTAAAGGCCCTTCTCTCCAATATTTCCAAGTCTTTGATGCCATGGCATGGTCTTTTCTCCAAAGACCACTATATTTTCTCCTCCACTTTCAGGAACCACAGAACTATTACACCCATTAATAGCAGTGCTACCCTGAAGCTTGTACAGATTTCCAATTCGAAATCCCCGCATCAATACCAGTGCTCCCCAAGCCATCTTGTAGGTATCTTTCTTGAACAATATTTTTACATCTACATCATCGAACTTGCTTACAAAAATCATATTTTTGGCCAATGCAAGAATATGCAGAACACCCGGAAGTGTTCTAATCTTTCCACCTTGCAACTTCAACTTGAATTTTCTGCAACCAATGATTCTAGCCTTCCTGTCATCCCCTAAGAAGACATCACCACCATCATATTTATCATACTCGCAGAACCACTCTCTGTGAGGAGTGAAGTGAAAGGATGCACTTGAGTCAATCAAATATGCCTCGTGATCTACATGTGTACTTGAAGAAGAAGTCGAGTACACATCCCCACCTTCATCTGAGGTGGTTTTCACCCCTACAGAAGGAGCATCATCAGATCTCTTTCCTTTCTCATGAGATTTAGATCTACAGTCCTTTTTGAAGTGCACTTCCTTTCCGCATTTCTAGCACACCTTTACAGGTATTCTTGGAGATTTAGATCCCCCTCTAGATTTAGATCTACCACTGGAGTAATTTTTTTTTTGTTTTGGGACCATCCTCGTACAGACAAGGAATCACCATTTTGGCTCTCCATATTTTTCCATCTCATCTCCTCTAATAGCAAGGATGAGACTATTTCATCAAACTACAAGGCAGTCACATTGCTACCTATTGCAACAACTAGAATATCCCACGAATCTGGTAGAGAACAAAACAAACCGATGCACTTATCTTCATCTAAAATTTTTATATCAATAGATAAAAATTGGCTTACCATAGTATTAAAGGCATTTAGATGCTCTGTCGCTGAGTCTCCATCCTTCATGCTTAGGTTATATAGCTTTTTCCGCAGGAACAGTTTATTCACCACAGACTTACATTGGTACAAATTCCCTAGCTTGTCCCACAAAGCCTTTGTCTAAGCTTCCCCTTATACGTTCAACAATACAGAATCTAAGATACACAATTGTATTGTGCTCTTTGCCTTCCAATCAAACTTCGCTTAGTCTTTAGCTGACATTGTCGTTGGTTTAGTACCTAGATCTATCGTGATCCATTGATCTTTATCCACAAGCATATCCTCCATCTTGAGTTTCCACAACTCAAAACTCTGACCATTAAATTTCTCGATCTCTATCTTTCCACTATCCACCATCTTCTTTCACCACAAGAATCGATCTCGTGGATCTCCCACTGAACAGGGTCTACCACGGACCCAAGAAAAACCCCTTAGCAACAAAGGCGTCCCCTTAAAGCCAAAATAGCTCTGATACAAAATGTAGGTTTTAACCTTGTATAGAAATTACCTATATACAAATTATAAACATATAAAATAAACAATGGTGAGAGAATAAAACATAAAACAGATATACACAAAGATTTTACCCTGGATCCAAAAACCGGGACTATCAAATTGATTCTTCATTATATTCCTTTCAATGTTACAATACATATATATACATGTCGAAGCATCCATAAACCCAAATCCATTAACCCTGGATTAGAGCATAATCATATTTCCCTTGACCGGATCTACAAAATATAAAGGGCAGAAAACCATCATGCCCAAAAACATGTGCGAAGACCACGCACAAAACCATAGGTAGGTCCTCCCACCTAATATAGGGTCCAAAAAAAAATTATGTGAGGCTAGTCATGGAAAGAATATAACACACACCCAAAACCCCTATTAATTAGCAAAATTCCTCAATTGAAATTATGCCATCCTCATAGGCCTTCCTCTGACTACATGCACCACATGTAAAATTCGAATGATTATACAACTAATAGTACATTGTCCCTGAACTCCAATATCAACTGGGTAACTCTCAGATTTGACATGCATGAGTTATTTATGTGTGAATCATTATTTAACTGGTTGATCATTGCAGGGAGCACCACATTACTAGATCTCCCACTAGTTCTTCCAATAGTTGGAACTAGTTTAACTGACTTTAACTCAGTTATCTTGAATTAAGTAATTACAACTCAAAATCAACTCAACCAAGGTTTCTATAAAGTAGGAGACACTCTACATGACTCAAGTTAGACCCTCAACTCGAATTAATTGAGCCAACTAAGTCAACTTATCTTAGTTAACTAATACAAGTTGTCATGTGATGCGGAATTACAATTTTATTCTTAATTTAGTTCAAGGACAAAATTAAAGTAGGATTTTCTTGTTGCATTTTCAACAAGGTTTAAATGGTTGGGTTCTTCTAGCTAATTATTACAGTCCTTATTTAGACAGAGAGAATTTCTGGAACCTTCTTTCTCAGAGTGGTTTTCTCTACTCCCCAAATCTTATTCTAGCAGGTGAAATTAACTTATAACATTTGCCAAAAAAAAATTGGGTCATTCTACTCACCCTAATCCTTTCACAGAGGTTATTTCCAAATTAATACTGGACTCAAAAGTTTTCAACCCTTATCCCGTCCCCTTTGGTGCGACATGGAAAAATGGCAGATTGAGTATTAATGGGATGGAGAGGAGATTAGATAGGTTTCTTCTTGCATAATCATTGGCTTCCAAGGTGGCTAAGTACGAATTCTGGATTTTGCCAGATATCATATCGAACCATTTTTCTTGTTTTCCTCCAGCTTGATTTCAATGACTCTAGGCACAAGAATCCTTTTAAATTTAATCACTCATGGTTGGAGGAATCCTTCCTTTCTTTGGTTCGTGATTGTTGACTTTGTTGTCATCCTGACACCTCCCTATACGCCATGGCCCTCTAGTAGTGTAAGATGTCTCATTTAAAGTCTCACGTTAAGAGATGGGTTGGGAACTTCATCCATGAACAACAAAGAGAATTGGAATGTATTGAATTTGACATTAATCTCTATCAATCTGCTTATATTTCTACAAGTTTCTCATATTCTCACTCATTAAATTTGTATTGATGATTATCTGGTTTTGGTGATGGAACTGTCTTTGAATGGCGGGGTTATAATCCAATTTTATCTACTTTTTTTGCTACTTCTCATATGAAAATAATCTTGTTGAAATCTTATTTTTTCCTATACAATGGTCCTTTGAGATGTGTGTTACTATTTATTCCTTTCTTCCCTACACGGTTTCTCATTTGGAGCTTGGCTTTACCTATATTGGTTTTTTTCTTAAGCCAACTTATTATTTAGTGGAGGACTAAATGTGGTTACACAAACGTATTGAACAACTTATCAGCCTATCGTGCCAAAGGTGGTTATCTACTGGAGGGAGGATGACGTTGTTGAAATCAGTCCTGGAATCTATCCTTGTCTACTAGCTCCTGATGTCGAAGGTTGTTAAATCTACCCTAAGAAAGATCAGACAAGTCATGTTTAATTTTCTATGGGTTGGACAGAAGGGGAAGAATGGCTTTCATCTGGTCAAGTGGGAGACTCTTTCTTGGCCTAAAGGTAGTGGGGGTTGGGGTTTCAAGAACCTCCACTGGTTCGGACTTTCCCTAGACATGAAAATCCTTTGGAGAGTGTCAACTAGATCTATCTTATGGAGCAAAATTCTATCAAATAAATACTTGTATAATCAACCATTTCATATTGTCTCTGGTTAGGATAGTCATTGAGTTTTAATGGGGGGTCAAACATCTGGAGGGGCATGTTGGCTACTCTCCCATGGATCAAAAAATGGTTGGTTTGGAAGGTGGGTTGTGGAGATAAATTTTTATTGGGTACTAACCCCTTTATTGGGGGGGGACCTTTTATATACTTTATCCATATCTTATTACAAATATGAATGCTCATGGTATCTATCAGCTTGGTCATATTTTTTTTGCCTAGTTCTCCTTATCGACAAAGCGGCAGATGGTTCTATTCTATGGATTTGGGCCTACAGGGCTCTTTGGTTCGGCAACCCTTTTACTTTCGAGGTCACATTAAGATTGGCCTACAATGTTATATCTACCACATTTGATATTTCTGATCCTGCTTGGTGGAAACGATTCATTTGGAAGTGGTCAATCCCTCCAAAACTTAAATGCTTCACCTAGTTGGAAATGAACAATAATATATTGACTTGGGAGAATTTGATAAGGCGTGGATTCAATGGTCCTAATCTTTTTATCCTATGCGTGAGTGGGCATAAACAATGAACCACCTCTTCTTCAATTGTGACTTCTCAAGTGCTTTGTCGCAAGAAGCAATTTATGCACTTAACCTATGAGGTTTTGGTCCGAATGTTCATTTGGAATCAAGTTTATGTTGGTGGCTTAGTAATATGGGCCACTACATATTTTTGTTTCTTTACATTGCTTGGGGAATTTGGAAAGTTCAAAATATGAATATTTTTGAATGGTCCCCACTTCAATATTTCATGGATCCTTCCTCATATTTTGGTTTTTTCTTTTACCTTGAAGCATTGAAAACTAGAAAAACTCGACTCATCTCGTTTCCAATGGCTCCTTAGATGGATATAGCTAGGTTCTTTGACAAGGCTCAACATAGGAGAATCTATGATTATGGCGGTCATATTTATCTACCCAGAATTTAATATGTACATTTTTTATTGAATGCGGGTGGTGGTTCAAATGCTAAGGCTAAGAAAGTTACAACTTGTGCCCTTTTCTATGTTGCTACATCACTAGAGATTGTTTCCTTGCAACTTTGTGGTGACTCTAGTTTTGTTGTCAATTGGATGTCCAGAAGAAGCCACTTGCAGGTCCTTCACTTGCGATGTTGGATGGATAGAGTTATAGCATTAAGACAACTCTTCCAATCACTTTCCATCCTCCATATCCACAGGGAGCTAAATATTTTAGCAAAAAACCTCTCAAAATGAAGCCTCCAGGAGGAGGAAGGGTACATCCATATTGCCAAATTTCAAGGAGAACACTTGGTGGGAAAGGGGAGATTACAACTCCCCACTGGACCACGACTGGGAAGACTTCGATTTAGATGAGCTCTATTTCTTGGAGGAATTTGATTACTTTTTTTTTATTTCCTTTCATGATGTTTAACACTATTGGATAATTTTGGTTGATTCTTTTATCTAGATATGTTGGCAATTCATCATTTCACTTTCTTATATATGGTTGTTGGTTTTGTAAATGTTGTAATTTTTCTTCATCGTGTGGTTTATTGTAAACAAGTTGTTCATTTTTTACTATGCCTAGATATTTTTATAGGAAATAGCATAATTATCGTACTCCTTTTATATCTAATGAAAAGATGAATTAACCTCTTTTGGAGAAAAAAATTATGTGTAATGTACCATAAATCACCACGAGTCCGGGGCCATCATATTTATTGTTATTGTGATGTTTTCTTTTCTTCCTAATCTGATCAAAATATGGGATCTGGAACCATCGCAATGCCTATTATTGTGATGGTTTTTGTCCCTCCTAATATGATCGAAAATTTCAGTTTGATACAAAATCCCTTGGAAATTTTAGTTTGATACAAAATTGTGATGTAATCATAAATTTCAAAATCACTATGGAATGTATGTATCAAAATCTGATTGGAAATTTTAGTTTTTATACAAAATGGCTATGGAAAGTGAATGGCTATCGAGGCCGACTAAGGAATTAAATTTTCATTTAATGAGGTATTGAATTTTCATTTAAACACTAACTAGGAATAAAAACTAGTAATTGCACCAAGAGCTGCAAAGGAACGCCGATAAGAGGAGTGGGGGAATGTGGAAGGAAATAGTTTTCACATTACTTTTTGTAGTATTTCAAGATTTCATGAAGCTATCTAGGTTGAATGATCATGATCAACGCATCACATGCTTAATATTTAGCTATCATGCTGCAAAGGAGAGGGAGGAGGAACTTTTGTAGATAAGAGTCTGAAAAAGCTTGAGTCGTCAATGACCAAACACCTTATTCAATTATCTAAACTACCCTACATCCAACTCCATCTTAACTGAACATATGGCCCTTATATCTAACAACCCAAATTTATGGATTCCATGCACATGAAATATGAAATCATTTTGTGGTTGACATGGTTATCCTAAAGTAAGAAATATGATTCATTGTGTTGGTGGTTCTCGTTAAATGACCCAACCAATTCATAAATAGGTCTGTTATCTACACATCGGGTTGAATAACCATTTAAGCTCCCCTTTGAGGCAGACATTTAATAGAAGTTTTTATGGTCTTCTTTACTTTCGAAAGGCAATATCATTAACACAAAAAAGTGATCCACTTCGTGCTTATCAATATAATTTAATTTAAGATAAATTTGTCCAAAGGTAAGAGTCTTGACTCCTACTCATGGAAAGGTTCTTATAACACATAAAGTCAACAAAAATTCATAGAGTATCATTGTGACGCAAATAGAAAATGATAAAAACACTCCATAATACAACATATATTTTATTAAAGTAATTTCCTAAAAAAAATTGGCTTTACAAATGAATTACATGGCTATTTATTTTGGAGGAAGAAATCTCTCGAACTTCTCAAGAGAAAATTATTCTTGGATATTTGGAGGAAGTTGAGGGTAATCCTCTCAATTTTAGGAATCTATCTTAACTACCTAATCTCTAACAAATTCTAGAATTATTCATAAAATATAAAATTTTACAGTTTCTCTAAATTAAATTAATACATAATTTTAAAACATGAGATGCTCCTTTATCATGCTATCGGGGAGGGAAAAATACATTCATATTATTTTCTTCTGGACTTCTTCAATACTGGTACCATATTTTGAAATTTTTGTTGTTGTCATCCAAGTAGCATCTTCAACTGGTTGATTCTTCCATTTAACCAAATATTGAAAATACTCTTTATTCCTGGTCCTTTTAGCCACCCTTTTATCGATGATTGATTCAATCTGCTTTGTTGGTGCTGAAGGTAGTTGTTTCTCCCACTGAACTTTATCACTAATAGGTACATCTGTAGGATCATTCCTATATTCCTTAAAGGGGTATAGATATGAAACATTAAATATTGGTGAGATGTCAAAGCCTTTGGGTAGTTCTATTTCATAAGCATTCAAGGAAAATTTCCTCAAAATTTTGCATGGTCTGATCTTTTTCAGTTTTAACTTATTATATTCCCCTTTAGGAAATATTTCTTTCTGAAGATGTGCCATAACCAAGTCTCCAAAATCAAAATCCAATTTTCTTCTTTTGGAATCTACTCTTCGTTTATACTTGTTGTTGATTTCTTGTAATTGTTGTTTGACTTGAACATGTATTTCCTACATATTGGCCTTAAAATCTTCACCATTTGCACTTTTAAATTGTTGTTTTCCAAGGTTCCTGAATTCATAAATTCCTCTTAGATGCATTCCATGAACAATTTGGAATGGACTTAACCATGTGGTTCTGTTAAGTGAGTCATTATATGCAAATTTTGCTTGAGCAAGTACCTAATCCCATTGTTTGGGATGTTCACTTACCAAACTCCTCAAGATATTTCCAAGACTTCTATTTACCACCTCTGTATGACCATCAGTCTGGGGATGATATGTTGAACTAAAGTTGAGATTGGTTCCTAACGTTTTCCATAGAGTTCTCCAAAAATGACCCACAAACTTGGTGTCTCTATCAAAAACAATACTTGTAGGTAATCCATGAAATCTAACTATTTCTTTGAAGAATAAGTTTGCTACGTTAGTTGCATCATTTGTCTTTTTACAGGCTATAACATGTTCCAATTTTTAGAATCTGTCAATAACAACAAATATTGAGTCACTTCCTCTTTGTGTTTTGGGAAATCGTAGTACAAAATCCATGCTTATAGAGTCTTGTGGTCGATTTGGTATTGGTAAGGGTTGATATAGTCCAGTGTTTTGACTTCTTCCTTTTGCATATTCACATATCCTACATCTTTCAACAAATCTTCTTACGTATGCTTGCATGCGAGGTCAACAATAAAATTTGTGTAACTGTGCTAGAGATTTATCTTGCCCAAAATGATCTTCTAAACCTCCGCTATGTTTTTCTTTCAACATATTTTCTCTCATCGAACATCTTGGAATGCATAGTTGTCTTCCTTTGAACAAAATCCCCTCATGTATCATATAATCTAACCATGGATTTATATTTCTACTTACATGATTTTTACAAGATGCATAAGCTTCTTTGAAATCTAGATCAACTTCATACATATATTTTAACTCATCAAATCCTAAAACATTCACTTGAAATTCTTGCAAAATTAAATTGATCCTGCTTAAACCATCTACTGCTTTATTTGATTGCCCACTTTTATGCTTGATAACAAATGTAAAATTTTGTAAGAATTTTGTAAGATAATGTCTCCATTTTTTTAAAGTTTTTATGATGGCATAGAATTATTTACCATAAGAAGAGTGTTTTTTCTTGGTTTCATTGAGTTTTTCACTGTAGTAGGCGACTGGTTTTCCTTCTTGACTTAGAAAAACTCCTATTGCAGTTCCATTGGCATCGGTCTCAACCTAAAACAACTTATTGAAATATAGAAATGATAAATAGGTTGCTCTATAATAATTTTATTTAATAATTCAAAGATTTTATTAGCTTCTTTTGTTCAATGGAATAGTTGATTTATTTCTTTAATAGTTTCTACAATTGGAGCACATATACCACTAAAGTTTTTGATAAATTTTTTGTAGAAGCTTGTCAATCTATGAAAACTTCTTACCTCTGAAATGCTTCTTGGAGTTGGCCAATTGATTATGGCCTTTACTTTCTCCTGATCCATCTTTAAGCCTTCCTTTGAAATCACAAAACCCAAGTACAATAATTATGTTTTCATGAAACTACACTTCTTTAAATTTATTAACAAATTCTCTTGTTGTAACTTCTTCAAAACCATCTTAATATGTCTTAGGTGCTCTTCTTTTGATTAACTGTAAATTAAGATATCATCAAGATAAACTATAACAAATTTTCCAATGAATTCTTTTAAGACTTCATTCATTAACCTCATAAAGGTATTGGGAGCATTGGTAAGTCTGAATGGCATTACCAACCATTCATATAAGCCATTATTAGTTTTGAATGTCCTTTTCCATTCGTCACCTTCTTTGATTCTAATCTGATGATATAAAATATGAAACACCACTCACACAATCTATAATATCATCAATATGAGGCAATGGAAACCTATACCTAATTATGATTTTGTTGATTGCTCGAGAATATGTACACATTCTCCATATACCATCCTTCTTTGGAGTTAACACTATTGGAATAGCACACAGACTTTAGCTTTCTCGGATGAGACCCTTATCCAGCGATTCCTGCACTTGATTTTTAATCTCTTCATTTTCCTTTGGAGTCATTTTGTAGGCTACTTTGTTTGGAAGGTTAGCACATGGAATAAGATCAATATGATGACTAATACTTTTAATGGGAGGCAACTTATCAAGCAAGTCATCCACTACAATATCAATGAATTCATCCAACATATTTTTAATTTTTTCTCGAAGATCATTCAAATTTGTGCTTGTGAGGACTACTTTTGGCTTACCAATTAAAGAAAAATTTATTTCCCAATGCTTGATTTCTTGAAGAAACTCTTTTCCACTAAGTAAAATTACCTTGGATTGGTCTTCTTCTCATGCTTTTTCATTTTTCAAAGGCAAGAGTACATGCTTTTCTCCATCATTTTCAAAAGTATAGGTGTTTCTATCCATCGTGTATTGCTTTCCTATCATATTGCAATGGTCTTCCAAGCAAAACATGACACACATCCATAGGAATAACATCACCAAGAAATTTATCCTTATAAAATCCTATTTGAAACTCCACTTCACATTGTTCATTAACTAATATCTGATGTCCCTTTTTCAACCATGAAACTTTGTAGGGAGTAGGATGTTTAGTTTTCCTTAAATTCAACTTTTCTACCATTTTTGTGGATACTAGATTATCAGTACTCCCACTATCAATAATGACTTTACAACATTTTCCTCTTGATTTACAGACAATTTTGAACAATGTTTTCCTTTGTGTAGGTTCTTTTGCTTCTTAGGGATACTTTAATAAAATTATTTTCATCATTAAAGATTCACTAGTTTTAGGTGCATTTTCATGTGTAGAGGATTGTACACTTTCTATATCAGTTTGTGCTATATGTGTGCTACCTTGACTAGAAAATATTTCTGGACATTCATTATATTTATGGCCAACTTTATTACATGTATAACATCTTACCACAAAATATCGACCTCTACCTCTTTGATATGGTCTTCGTCCTCGAAAATATCCTCTTGATGATTATGTTTGATGTGAATTGTTTCCTTCTTCTTTTTGAATGGAAAATATTCCACTAGAAAATCCTCTGCTTGATTGTCCTCTACTTGATGATCCTCTGCTTGATTTTCCTCTACTCCTTATTGTGCTTCATCCTCTTCCTCTTTGACTTTGTTTCCTTGCCAATTTTTCTTCTATCTTGAGAGCTATCTGATAAGCTTCTTCAACAGTTTTCAGAGACAAAATATCCAATTCATCTTGTATTTCAAATCTTAGGCCATTAATATATCTAGCTAATTTTTCATCATCCACTTCCACATGACTAGACCTTATACTTAATCTATAAAATTCTTCTGTATATTCTTTTACAAACATGAATTTCTTCTTGAGATTTTGCATCTGTCGAAAAATATTTAACTGATAATCTCAAGGAAGAAATTTACCTTTGAGCTTGGCTACCATCTAATCCCAACTAGTGATATTCCCTTTATTTTTATTTCTATGTTCGACTTGCACGCCATCCCACCATAGTGAAGCATGTCCTTCTAATATGGTCACTGCGAACTTAACTTTGTTCTCTTCAGCTACATTTTCATAGTCGAAATATTTATCCATGGTGTTGATCTAGTCAATCAATTCTTCAGGATTTAAATTTCCTACGTACATAAGCACATCCAATCTTGGCTTGCTTCCTATTTTTGTGATCATCTTGAGCATTTTATCTTCTAGAGTTTCTTCTTCAGCTTCTTCTTCTAACCTTTCTTCTACTTCACTAATATCACCAATGCCGACATCTCTTTTGTGTTTGGTCTCCAATGAATCTAATCTTGTTCAAATATGTCTCACTTCATCGGGTAAGACTTGGTTGGCAGTTGGTCTTCCTTGACCAATTCCATCTCCCTTAGCTCCTCTAATTCTATGTGCCATCTTTACTAGTTTTTTTTAATAAAGTATAATAATGACCAAAATAAAACTTTCCTATTTTGGAATTACTTCAAAATACCAATAAAATATTTCAAGTGCTTTATGGTACAATAAAATATTTTTGTTAATATGGAACACTTTCCTTATACATACCTTCCTCCAAAACACTATGCAAAATATATATTATTAAAACAACAACTTCTAATCCTCCAAACTTCAAAATAATGCTCCTCACACGAGCTTTATGTCACTGCAATGTTCTTGCGGTTTCGATGATGATGATGTTTGAGTGTTGCAATAGTTTTCTCTCTAGAATTCATACAGTTCTCCCCATCTGCTACTTTGGCAAATAAAACAAAAAGGGTCGCCATATCTACGATTCATTTTGGAAAATTTTGCTTGCTAAATCCAACTCAGTACTTTTGGTCTCAGTGAACTCTTACGACGCTATCGCCTAAAGATAAAACCCTGGTGGCGCATGTAAGATTTATTATACGTACACAATAGATCCTCGGTTTTTAAATCCTCGGCAGAAATTGAATGGAGGAAGCTCGAACCTTCATATCTCACCCACAAGCACTTTTCACGGCTTCTCACATGGTTCTCTTCACGCCAAAAATAAAAAATAAAAATTGTGTCATGACCATATATGCCTCCTACGTCGCAGTCGAGAGCTTACTCCATCGCTTTAATACAAGTTTTAATAACCACCGGCCTGTGTTAATAATTACAACCCAACTTATCATAAGGTCAATATATAGAATGCAATGGGCGTGGGATAAAACACTTATATCACAACTTTATCTGCAGAGAAAGGGAGACTCATATCGTCATCAAAGAAGATCGAGGGGAAAACATAAGCCACGATAGAATTAAACCGTTGTGCAGATACCAAGCCATATGCAAATCGTGTCACGCCTTTACACTGTTGTCCATGCCTATTTCTCATGCTAGTTCATACTCTACCGATCTTCATTCAACAAACAATCTTACGCGAATACTTACAACAAGCACTCTCCACTAGATGTGGTATATACTCGAGAATTCAATTATCAATAGCCAGCTACAATAATAACAACCAGTGGCTCTGATACCAAAAATTTGATACAAGGAGAAAATGAGAAAAACACTGCATAATACAACATATATTTTATCAAACTAATTTCCTCAAAAAACTTCGCTTTATAAATGAATTATATGGCTATTTATTTTGGAGGAAGAAATTTCTCAAAAGAAACTTCTTCTTAGATATTTGGAGAAAGTTGAGAGCAATTGTCTCAATTTTAGGAATCTATCTTAACTACCTAATCTCTAACAAATTCTAGAATTATTTATAAAATCTAGAATTTTCTAGTTTCTCCAAATTAAATAAATACATAATTTTAAAACATGAGACGCTCTTGCATCACATTGTCAAAGTGAAATTGGCATTAAAATTCTGGTGACCACCCTGGTTTACCAAAGTATGAATCTAGTCTAGTTGATATATTTATCAACCATTATCAACCATGATCTATGAAAGGATATCAAGATAGGAAAATGAGGAGGGGCAGTCATCATTTGCACATAGTTGGACAAACACAACGTTTCATACAACCGTCTACAAGGCAAAGTAAAATATAGCCTCGTCATGTTTACATGTCCAATGCCCAACACAATTACTCAAGTGTTTCACACAACCTACGAGGCAAAGTAACACATAGTTGGACAAACACAACTTTTCATACAACCATCTACAAGGCAAAGTAAAATATAGCCTCGTCTTGCTTACATGTCCAATGTCCATAGCCTCGTCTTGCTTACATGTCCAATGTCCAACACAGTTACTCAAGTGTTTCACACAACAACCTACGAGGAAAAGTAAAGCTCGCCTCTCCATGCCTATATGTCTAGTGTCAAACACATTTACAATAGGGGCGTGAAAGTTAGAAGCATGGTGTTGGAATAATGCTTAATTAGTTATGTAAATTTCTATTTAGTGTTCTCTGCAAAAATAAGGCAGCAAATTGTTAGCTGCATTAGTGCTGGAAAATAAGGCAGCAAATTGTTAGCTGCAGTAGTGCTGGAAATTAGCTGTAGATTGATTGCAGAGTTGATTGACAAATATTTTAGTAATAGTTTTAGTATTTAATAATGTAGTTTATAGTTGAATTAAATATATGAGATTTGCAGCATTTGTTAGCTCACATAGTCACTGTGTTTTTAATTGTTTTATCTTTTATATGTTTTTTTCTTCATAGTACTATTTTCTCATTTGGCTGGAAATAAGTCATTTCATATTCTACATGTGGTATCATAGCAGGTAAAATTATTTTGGGTTAAAGCTATATTGTTGGAATTTATTTTGGGTTAAAGCTATATTGTTGGAATTTCGCCAAATTTAATCATGTCGAATTCTAACCAGATGCTAGTTCCAGAATTTGATGGCAACGATTATGATTATTGGTGCATTAAGATGCTAACCTTTTTTATTGGAAAAGATTTGTGGGAGATTGTTGAATCAGGATATGAGGAGCCAGCTGATTGGAATGCTCTTACAGCTAATGAAAGAACAACAAGAAAGGAAGCAAGGAAGAAGAATGCTCAAGCTTTGTTTCACATTCAGATAGCTCTTGATAAGAGCTTATTTCCAAGAATATCAGGAGCAAAAACTGCCAAAGCTGCCTGGGAGACTCTACAAGAAGCTTACCAAGGTAGTGATCAAGTTAAGGTGGTCAAGCTTCAGACATTGAGGCGAGAGTTCGAGAATTCGAAGATGCAAGAAGCTGAAAGTATCAGTGACTATTGTGTGAGAGTCAAAGATGTGGTCAACAAAATGGCTACACTTGGAGAAGCTGTAAGTAATGAAGTTTTAATTAAAAAAGTATTGAGTTCTTTAACACATAGATGGAATCATGTTGCAATAATCATGGAAGAAAGTAAGGATTTAACAAAACTACAGTTTGATGAATTGGTTGGATCTTTGATGTCTCATGAAGAAAGATTTAAGGATACTTTTGAAGCTGTAGAAAAAGCTTTTTCCTCTAAATTAAAAATTACAAAGAATGAAGATGCAAGTAGCAGCAATACCAAAAGCTATCAAGGTCAAGGTAAATGGCAAAGCCAAAATTATTCAAGAGGTAGAGGAAGAGGTGGCTCAAGTGGAAGAGGTAGTTTCAGAGGAAGAAGTAGAGGTAGATTTGATAAGAGAAATGTTCAATGTTACCATTGTAACAGGTATGGTCACTTTGAAAGAGAATGCAGATTGAAAGAAGGTAAAAATGCTAATTATGCTCAAGAAAGTGGTGAGTATCCTCAAGATCACTTATTTTTATCTTATGCCAAAGGTGAAAATACTAGTAAAGATGTTTGGTACCTAGATTATGGATCCTCTAACCATATGACAGGGAATGAGAAGTTGTTTTCAGCAAAGGATGGAAGTTTCAAATCCAAGATCCAGCTTGGTGATGATAAATCATTGGAGGTTGCTGTCAAAGGAGCTATGGAGGTCCAAACAAAAGAAGGTATAAAGAGTATTCATGACATTTATTATACTCCACAATTGAAGCATAATTTGTTGAGTGTTGGACAGCTATGTGAGAAAAATTATAAAGTAGTCTTTGAAAATAAGACATGTACTATCTATGATAAGAATAAGGGAAATAGGGTGATCACTGTTGTGCCTATGACAAGAAATAGGATGTTTCCCTTGAGGTTTGATGAACATAACAGCAATCTTGCTAATATCGCTTATGAGGATTCAAGTTGGTTATGGCATCTGAGGTATGGGCATTTAAATTTTCACAGTTTGAAGTTTCTAACCTCACATGCATTAGTTTCTGGTTTGCCCAAGGTAGAAGAGCATAAGGAGGCTTGTGAAGGATGTGCTAAAGGAAAGCATGCAAGGGAAAGGTTTCCAAAGGGAAGTGCATGGAGGGCTCATTACCCACTTCAGCTTGTTCATTCAGACATATGTGGTCCTATGCAGACTAAGAGTTTGGGTAAGTCATCATATTTTATCACTTTTATTGATGATTAATCACGAAATTGTTGGGTATATTTTTTGAAGGCCAAAAGTGAAGCCCTGGATACATTCAAGAAGTTCAAAGCCCTTGTAGAAAATGAGAGAGGGTGCAAGATCAAATGTTTGCGGACTAACCGTGGAGGAGAATTCTGCTCAAAAGCTTTCCAGAGTTATTGTGATATGAATGGCATCAGGAGGCAGCATACTACAGCATACACAACCCAGCAGAATGGCACAGCTGAAAGGAAAAATCGTACTGTGGTTGAAATGGCAAGATGCATGCTACAAACTAAGGGATTGAGCAACACTTATTGGGGAGATGCAGTTGCTACAGCAGTATACATCCTAAACCGTAGCCCCACCAGTGCATTGAAAAATATGACTCCTTATGAAGCTTGGTATGAAAAAAAGCCTAATGTTAATCATTTCAAAGTTTTTGGTTGTTTGGCTTATGTGCATGTACCTGATCAGAATAGAAAAAAGTTAGATGCAAAGAGTGAGTTATGTATTTTTATTGGGTATAGTGAGACAAGCAAGGCTTATAAATTGTATAATCTTCTAACTAACAAGCTTATTGTCTCAAGAGATGTAATTTTTGATGAAGGGGGAGTTTATGGTCATCAAAAAGGCCATGTTGAGAAGGCAAAATCTGTTTTGAATGATATAATTGTTGATAATGATAATGAGCATCCAACTAATGTTTCTGTAATTAGTGGCTTAACTCCACCAAGCAGCGCTTCATCAATTTCTTCAACATCAAGTTCAAGTCCAACTTCTTCTCCAAGTTCTACAAGGAAGGTAAGAAGATTGAGTGATATTTATGAGAGGAGTGCAAATCAAGCACATGAAGAAAGCCCAATAGGTGAGATAGTCAATTTTGCTTTATTAGCTAAGGCTGAATTTGAACCATCATGTTTTGAAGATGCATGTACTAATGAGGTTTGGATGCAAGCCATGCAACAAGAGATGGATTCCATTCAAAGGAATGACACTTGGAAGTTGACAGAGCTTCCACATGACAAGGAAAA
This sequence comes from Pinus tabuliformis, assembly GCA_031772625.1. NCBI lineage: Eukaryota > Viridiplantae > Streptophyta > Pinopsida > Pinales > Pinaceae > Pinus > Pinus tabuliformis. The sequence goes on from CM062807.1 coordinate 25,206,993, forward strand.
GATTGGCACCAAATGGGTCTATAAGACTAAATTTAACAGTGATGGGAGTGTTGAAATACACAAAGCAAGATTAGTTGCTAAAGGATTCACACAGAAGTATGGAATTGATTATGAAGAGACATTTGCACCAGTAGCAAGACAAGAGACCATTAGAATGTCGATTTCATTAGCAGCTCATAAAAAGTGGAGCATACATCATATGGATGTGAAAAGTGCCTTCTTGAATGGGTACTTAGAAGAGGAAGTATATGTGGAGCAGCCACAAGGTTTTGAAGTGGAAGGAAAGGAGAATAATGTCTACAAGTTGAAGAAGGCTTTGTATGGCCTTAAGCAAGCACCAAGAGCGTGGTATGCAAGGATTGATGGATACTTTCAGGAAAATGGCTTCCAGAGAAGTAAGAATGATCCTACCCTTTACTACAAACAAGAAGGTATTGATATTTTAATCATAAGTTTGTATGTTGATGATCTATTGTATATGGGTAGTAGTTCTAAGATGAGTGATAAATTCAAAGTTGTTATGATGAATGAATTTGAGATGAAAGATCTAGGCATCATGAAATATTTTCTAGGAATGGAGGTTTATCAAAGTAGGGATGAGATTTTCATTTGTCAGACAAAGTATGCACAGGATATGCTAAATAAATTTGATATGCTTGATTGTCATCCATCCCCTACTCCAAGTGCTCATGGAGAGGTATTATGTAGAGATGATGGTGCTGATTTAGTTGATGAGAAAACTTACAGAAGTATTGTGGGGAGCTTGATCTTTCTAACCCACACAAGGCCTGATATTACATATTCAGTTTCACTTGTTTCAAGGTATATGACAAATCCATCTGAAATACATATGAAGGAAGCCAAGAGGATTTTAAGGTATGTGAAAGGCACTCTAAATTTTGGTATTCATTACTACTCTTCTGAAAAGTTCAATCTTGTTGGATTTAGTGATTCAGATTGGGGAGGTAGTCTTGATGACCGTAAGTCCACATCTGGAAATTGTTTCTCTTTTGGTTCTGGTTTGATTACATGGAGCTCAAAAAAACAAAGCATTGTTGCCCTCTCATCCACAGAAGCAGAATATGTTGCAGTTACTTCAGCATGTACACAAGCTCTTTGGCTCAGAAAAATTTTGGAAGAAATTGGAGAAAAACAAGTTCAGCCTACAGTCATTTATTGTGATAATGTAAGTGCCATCAAGTTAGCAAAGAATCCAGTTCATCACAGTAGGACAAAGCATTTTGACCTCAAATATCACTTCATTAGAGATTTGGTGCAGAAGAAGGAGATTGAATTGAAGCATATAAATACTCAGCATCAACTAGCAGATATATTCACTAAAGCAGTTGCAAAAGATCATTTTTTGGCATTACGAGATAAGATAGTAAATCCTCATTAATCATTAAGGGGGAGTGTTGGGAATAATGCTTAATTAGTTATGTAAATTTCTATTTAGTGTTCTCTGCAAAAATAAGGCAACAAATTGTTAGCTGCAGTAGTGCTGGAAAATAAGGCAGCAAATTGTTAGCTGCAGTAGTACTGGAAATTAGCTGTAGATTGTTTGCAGAGTTGATTGACAAATATTTTAGTAATAGTTTTAGTATTTAAGAATGTAGTTTATAGTGGAATTAAATATATGAGATTTGCAGCATTTGTTAGCTCACATAGTCACTGTGTTTTTAATTGTTTTATCTTTTATATGTTTTTTTCTTCATAGTATTGTTTTCTCATTTGGCTGGAAATAAGTCATTTCATATTCTACACATGGAATCTGGAGCAAGACTAAATCCTCCAAAGTCATGGTAAATCTTTGGCTTCGAAACTATACATATCAATAAAATAGATTATGCATAATTAATTCCATCTAGAATAAATGGTACTATGCAAAGTACTAGTTTATTCATTGTCACACCAACATTTATAGAGCAATAGAAATTTATTCCATTTTCACCATAAAAAAACAACTCAAACACTGTGAGCATTGGTTTTTCTGAATTTTTTAATGGTTTTCAAGGAGAATTCCACCATCACAATGCCAAAATAATTTTATCAAATTCTCATTCACATTGTGTTTCGAGACAATATATGCACATTCCTTGCTAATTTAAAATATGATATGTCTGTCATCATTCTAAATCTTTAGATTGTCAATCAAGGATATTATTTATCTTCCAATTAATGGTACCAATTTGATTCACTTTATTTATTTTAAATGAAAGGATATATTTTCATTCAATCTTTGCCATGATAAAATATTATACAAATAATTGTTTTTTTATTAACAAAAATGTAGTCATATAAGGGTTCCAATTATTGACCTTATTGAGGTCAATTAGAATTGGTTTATTTATTTATTTATTTTATGTTGAAAGATATATTTTAATTCAATTAATTAAATTTAAAGGATTTTCTTTTATTTTAAGTTGAAGATATTTTCATCAAATTTTTTTATGATGAAAACTTGTATATGTCATTTTACTTTAATTGACACTAATGTAATTGAATTTCAATGCTTTGAAGGTATATTTTCATTAAACTTTTTATGATGAAATATTGTACAAATAAGCTTATTTTAATTGATAAAAGTAAATCAAACTTACTTTATAAAAAATACATATTTTAAAGAAAATATTTACTCTTCCAATATAACAATATTTAAAGTTAACAAACCATATATAAATAGTAATTTTAATACAAAATAATAATATTCATACGTGGTAATGTTAAATGTAATACGGACGGACGATTTGGAGCGATGGCGAACCCTAGATCCTCAGCCCCAGTGCCCTTGGCCGCCGACAGCTCTCGGCATGCTCTGCGTGAGAAGGGGTCCGAGAGTTCTAAGCTAAGACCTGAGGGTTATCTATCAGAAGCAGAACAGCAGCATGACTTAGCCAGATTCACCGGCTTGAATCCCAGCACCAACGCCTCCATGCCTCATGCCGCCGCAGGGTTTGAGATTGTTCGGGCTGCGATGGGGACGGAGAGATCAAAGGGCTTTCTCTCAAATGCAGACATACGAGAATCCCAAGCCATCATCACGGGTGTTGCAGATCTAAAGGAACCCGCAAACCTCTTCGCCGAATGCACCCGGAAAGCCTGGATCCGGCCCCCTGTCTCCACGGCGCGCCTATGCAGGCCCCTTTGGATGGATGCAGCAGCGAACAAGATAGATCGTGCAGATCCCTTGCCCTGTCCTCTATCCAGAGTTTCCAGAGAGAAGGGAATGGCGTCTATCAGAAGCACGCAGCCCCTGCCATCCAGACAACTGAGGGATCTGAATATTCATCAAGGCATTTTCCTGTCCTCTCCACAAATTGATCGGGGAAAAAGGCTTTTAGAAACCCCCTCTTCCTTCCAGATTCATATCAGGCTTCTTTCTGGCAAAACTATGCTTCAATGGGTCTGCCAGACGGATCTAGTGCGGAATCTCAAGCATGCATTGGACATCAAACTGGGGATCCCGGCTGCAGCTCAGAGGCTTCTCTTCGAAGGTAAACATCTTGAGGATCTCTTCCCTATTTCTTCTTATGGCATTGTGAAAGATGCATCTGTTATCTTAACCCTTCGGCTTCGAGGGGGAGCTGTGGGAGAGCCTTCTACAGCTAAGGCTTTTTCGTATAAAGATGCTGTCCATGCCAAACAGACTGAAAAGACAGATCCACCAAGGCAGTATTCACCCAAGCCTTTTTTGGTTGACAAAGTGGAGGAAGTCCCCTCAGTTGAGATCTCTTACCCTGATCTTGAAGACGACACCCAGAAATTTGCTGAGAAAGCCATCATCTGCAGATTCAATGGGCTCTGGCCGCGCTCACAGGATCTGTATGACTGGATCAAAAAAAACTGGACTGACCGTTGCAAGGTTTATTTCTGTGCAAAAGGATATTTCATAGTGCTGTTTGACGACCTCGAGCATTGCTACAAAGCCCTCGACGACGGACCTTGGTTCATGGAAGAAGCTGGCCTCTTCCTCACTCCATGGTTTCCCGACTTTGACCCAGCCACAGCAGTCATCACCAAAGCCCCGGTATGGATCAGACTTCCAAATCTCCCTGTTCACCTGTGGTGTACAGAAGTATACAGGCAAATCGGCAATACCTTGGGTAGCTTTCTCGCGGGAGACTATCAGAGAGAGAGGCAGGGGCTCTATACATATGCCAGAGTTTGTGTGGAGCTTGACTTAAGCAAGGGATTGCCAGAGTACATTAATCTCAAGCTCAAGGACCTCATCTGGACCCAGTTTTTAGAGTACGAAAACACTGCCTTCAGATGCCGTCACTGTCACCTAACAGGGCATCTGCATCACTCTTGCCCATTGCTGTCAGCAAGAGCGAAAAAGGGACTCTTCGCTCATTCTAAGCCCAAGCGTTGGGCTCCTTGTCCTCAGAAGCCAGCTGGATGCTCCAGCCCCCCCTCTATGGAGAAGGAGGATAGAGAGTCAGAACCAGATCAGACGCAGCAGCCGATGGAACCGCCACTGGTAAACATGGGGATCCCCCAGGTCACAGCAATCTCCCAAAAGCGTCCCCATGAGACTTCCTCCTCGGATTCAGAGAAGGAGTCCCCAATGATAGAGAACTCCAATCTTCAAGTTGTTTTAGCCCATCTTCCCCGGGATGGCTGGACAAAAATCAACAAAAAGAAAGGGAAAAAATCTGGTGGAGCAGTCATTGCCCCACTGGGGTAACAGCGTGATAGTTTATATTTGCCAGCGAATCTGTTGATGTCGCTGCGCTTGTTTCTTCCTCCGAGACCGAGGATTGATGATCCCATCAATTCCGGTATGTCGGTCTTTTGTCTTTCCTGTAGCTCTGTGATAGAATCCTCTGCTCAGTTCTTGCTCCTCTTGTGTCTTCTTGCTCATTTGTTCATCGGGTATTCCACTCTTTCTCTCTTAGGAGCCGAAGTGGACTACCAATCCTTTCCGGCTGCCTATGTTCTTGATTCTCTTGCTTGTAACCATGCATTGTACCATATGTTCTCCTAATAGACTTAGTTTTTTAACGACAAAAAAAAAAAATGTTAAATGTAATACTATTATGGATTATATGCATATGTTAAATAAAAGATAAAAATGATAAACATTGAACGATATTTCCTTTTTGTAAAGAGTTTTATAATATTTTAGATGACAATGTAAAGTTGTAGACGCAATGTTATAGTCAAATATTTTATTGGACATCTCTATAAAAGAGGAATTATTCAATGTTTCCATATAATAAATGCACATTACAAGTTATATTATATTTCCAATATATCATAATTATGCTTGACCACGGGAGTCATGTTGTTAATCTCATTAGAGGAGAAGAAATAGTCCTAAACCTTGAGACATTTGTTGGAACAAGGTAATTTTACTAAAACAGTATAAAGGAAATGAAAAGACTACTCGCTTTATAGGCCTCTAAGAACACAAATATAACATGCATGCATACCCTGCTTATTATATAGGCTAAATCATGATCATTACTTTAGTTTATGGTATTGTTTCCTCACACCAAAAAAACATTTGTTAACCAATATTGGGGCCCCATATAGGTCCAAAACTCAATTAACCTACCTAGTGTGCTTGTGGGAAGTGGCATTAAGCTAAAGAGTATAGGGGAAGTCCCCTTGACTCAGCCTCAGGCTTCCTCGGTGACAAGTGGCAGGTCTACTCATTCCCCTGCTAAGAAAAAGGGTAGTGAGTCCATTAAGCTAGGATGAACAATTATCATCCCACACAAGAAAGCATTTGTTGACCAATACTAGGGCCATGCCAAGGTTCCAAACTTGGTTTACTTACCTACCATGCTTGTGGGAGGTTGCATTAGGCTCAAGAGTATAGGGGCAATCCCTTTGACTGAGCCTAAGGCCTCCTCAATGAAAGGTGGTAGGTTTATCCTAATATATATATATATATATATATATATATATATATATATATATATATATATATATATATATATATATATATATATATATATATATATATATCTATATAAGAAACTCCTACACAACTAGTTATAGTCGATAAGGTTGATTATCATTGGATGAGGATGCCCTTTTCAATTCTTAGGTTGACCACCCTTATGATGGTGACTATCATTGAATATAGGTGGTAGGTGACTATCACTAATGTACGTGGTAGTCAATTTCTATACTTTTCACAATTGATGAAGGATAGAATCATTGGATATGGTTGGTTATACTCAATTCATATGTCAACTATGTTAATTTTAGGTATGTTCTATGCTTAGAGAAATTTATTTCAATTTTCACAATTATCTCAATATCTTTTCCAGATTAGAAATCACATCAGCATTAAAGTAAACTGCAAATAGAACATAAACATAAATTGAAGAAGACAAGCCAAGATAAGAGGACATAAGATGTGGTGCTAGCCAAGGACAAACCCCAATGTGGGGAAACCCTTGATCAATTCTTCTTATATGTTCTTCAATAATTCAGCACAAAGAGAGAGATAGTATGTTACAATAGAAGTCAACACTTTGACTTATCTAGGTAAGAACATAGATCATCTGTAAGAAGATGATACATGAGATTAGTTGAAGACATGTTGCTTGAACTGATTCTCCAAGGTGACTCCTTCACTTATCGTTGTGCTGCATTTCGTCATCATGATGCACCTCACTGTGTTGCACCATGCTGCACCCATCATCACTATGTTGCATCTCATCATGCTTCATTAATCATGATTGTACCCATCACTGTATTGCATTATGTGCCATTGTTTCACCATGTTGCCATATTGACCTATGTGTTGGCTACATCTTGCTTTCTTTTTGTCCCTAGCTTGCTTTTTGTCCCTAGCATGCTTGTTGTCCTTAGCATTCTTGTTGTTGCATGCTAGCTGACCCTTACATGCTAGCTGTAACATTGGATGCTTGGTGTATTTGCTGCTAAGTACCATACAATTGTCCCAATGTTAAATTTTTATCCCTTGCATGATGTTCTTCTTTGGAGACAGATGCTCTGGTAGTTCCGATAGATCCCAGCAGTTTCAGCTATTTGCAGCAGTTTTGACAGTTCCCGGCAGTTTCGGCAGTTCTGGCAGTTCCCAGCAGTTCTGGCAATTCTGGCAATTCCGGCAATTTCTGCTATTCCCGCAGTTCCCAATAGTTTTGACTTTTCTGGCTTTTCCCGACAGTTCTAGCAGTTCATAATAGTTCCGGTAGTTCCCGACAATTCCCGACAATTTCGGCAATTCCTGGCAGTTTTGACAGTTCTAGCTTTTCCCAATAGTTCTCAGCAGTTCTGGAAATTCCTGGCAGTTCCGGAAATTCCAGCAATTCCGGCAATTCTGGCTATTCCTCGTAGTTTTGGAAGTTCCGCTTTTCCTGGAAATTCCCCACATTTCTAGTTGTTCCTGGAAGTTTTGGCTATTCCCAGTAGTTCCAGCAGTTCTGGCTTTTTCCCTCTGGATTAGGGTAGCGTTATCCCTTAGGATCTCTCATCCTACTAAAACCCAAAGACAAGTAGAGAGGAAGAGATCCCAAGTGTGTTGAAATGACTTGAAGGCCACCTCTATTTATACTAAAACATTGAGCACAAGTAGGGTTTATTTGGTTGTTGGCTAACCTTGACGAATTGTCCCATAACACAAATAAATTCATATCTCCATGAATACTTATCGGAATCAGATGATATTAAGATCAATCCTATGCATCTTGATGAGAGGGATCCAAGAAAAATATCAACTTCCATTAATAAGATGACCCACATGGAGTTTGGACCTAGTTTCCAATTTTAACACTCCCTCTCAACTAGGGAGAACTCCATCTGCTGATCCATATGTCCGACTGTACTATCTCTGCCATCAATACCCTGCACTTCTCTGCTTTGTTGAGCTCTACTCTGATGAACTCTTCTCTGCTGAGCTCTGCTTTGATCTACTCTTCTGAACCATGAAGAAGAAGAATTGATTGAGAATGTCTCATACCATTCTCTATTGACCCAAATTCAGTTTCGTCTGAAGAGAGTGTGTCACATCACTCTTACTGACCCAAAGTCAATTTTATTGATCCCAGATCAATAGCACAAGAGGGTGTCTCAAACCACGCATATTGATCCCAGATCAATGGAGGTCATCCTAGCATAGGGACTACGGTAAATACAATGATGTGTCCATCGATAGTACTACTATGGTCCCTAACCCCATTTCCTGCCTCATCGATCAAATTAGAGGTACTTCCCATGAGTCCCAGACTGCATGGGTAGGATGCCTCGATAGGAGAACTAATCATCCTGTCCACAAGAAAACGAATCATCCTGCCCCACAGTTTCCATGGGATAATTAATCATCACGGCCCACAGGAGAACTAATCATCATGTTTCACAGTTTCCACGGGAGAACTAATCATCCCGACCCACAAGAGAACTAATCATCCTGTTCCATAGTTTCCACAGGAGAACTAATCATCCCTACCCACAAGAGAACTAATCATCTTGTTCCACAGTTTCCACGGGAGAACTAATCATCCTGGCCCACAGGAGAACTAATCATCATGTTCCACAGTTCCACAGGAGAACTAATCATCCTGGCCCACAAAAGAACTAATCATCCTGTTCCACAGTTTCCACAAGAGAACTAATCATCCCAGCCTACAGGAGAACTAATCATCTTGTTCCACAGTTGCCACGGGGTATCACAAGGGAAGGTTGAACATGTCATCTTGTACATAGCACACCACCAGGGGAGGGTGAGTTGCCCTATGGTCGTATGTTGCTCCAGTAAGTACCCCAAGCCCCCTAGATCTCCCAGAGCTCAATGCATGAAACATGCATGACCCTTATAAGAAGGTCTCTCAACGACTCCAAGTCATTCGGGAAAGTCACAGATTTTACCTTTCCCCGGGGCTTTGACAAAATGTTTGTGACCTGTACATCAGTCTCAATGCGATGGAGCCTCCTCGCTCATCGACTTACCATATCCCAGATAAGGCAATATCTGATGTCTATCTATTGGAGCAATCAATGAATATGGGATTCCTCAATAATCGAATCCCCCCTCTGGTTGTCATAGAGAATCACATTGGTATTCATCATGTGTACAAATAGCTCACTTAAGAGCTTCTGCAACCATGCAGCTTCACAGGAGATCATACTCATAGCTATGTATTCGATCTTAGCGGTGCTTATAGCTACCGACTTCTGCTTCCTTCTCATCCATGATACTAAAGCAGAATCCAAAGAGAACCAACACTGAGAAGTGCTCTAGTGATCCTCCACACTGCATCCCCAGTCAGCATTCAAATAATCATGCAGTTTCATATTTCCAACAATGTATCTCAATCCATGAGAGATTGTGCCCCGAAGATATCTCAGAATATTCTTGGCACCAATCCAGTGAAGCTCAACCAAATGTGAGCTCACCATGTTAACTGCAAAACATATGTTCAGACGGAAGTTCACCAAGAAAATAAACGTGAATGAGTTTATGAAACTCAGAGGCATTTCCCAAATCTAGTCCGACATCACTACCATATAACTTCTAAAAGTTAAGATCCTCAAGGTAGTCATGGGCTTGCAGTTTACCATCCCACATCTGAAATCCAACTCCCTCTTACTTCTGCAAGTGAGAGGGTTTGCACCTGTTTGAAATAGGTCGTCCTTAGAAGGTGCTGGTATGAGAAGTCTATCATCCACAACCTTCACACAATGGTTTGGATCAACTTCACTCTTAATGAATCTCAGCTTCATCTGGCATCTATCAATCCTCTCATACTACGCCTAGGGAATTTTGCTTCAAGCCATAGAGGGCTTTCTTCCACCTACACACGTGAGATTCTTGATCATGAATCTCAAACCCTTCAGGTTTTTCTAAACTTGTGGACCTACTACATGAGGGTAATGGTCCCCCTGTAAGATTTTCCTTCAGTACATCTCAAACATGTACTTTCATGCTCTTTTTGAATTTAGGCATCCCTGTCACCATCTGACTCATAGACCTCCGGTGATATGTGTCAATGGACATGGTCCCCAGTGGACTTCCTGCAACTTGATACAACCCTGAACTCAAAAACATCTATGAAAATTCTATTTTCAAACATGTACCTTTCCATCAATGAGTGCCACCCTGTAACCTTTGACTTCCATTGCCGAAATGGACAGCAGGTTCTTCTTGCGATCAGGTACATAAAAGAGATTTTGTAAATGAATCAAGTTACCCTCATTCAATTGAGGGGTAACATTTCCCTACACCCTTTCTGGGATAGGTGGCATCGGCTCCAAGTATAATCACGTGATTGTTTCCATCTCTACCAAATTAGAGAGTGCACCCTTCTATCCAATGAAGTGCCTTGAAGCTCTACAATCAATAATCCAGATTCCCAAAGAATCTGAAGGAGAGATTCAATACAAGATAATGCTTCTTTATCTTATCAAAAACAACATTTGATTCTTCATACCTGGGGTTCCTTGCTTTCTTTGAAGAGTCAGCCATTTCCTTGATGACCTGCATTACCTGTCATTCCTTTGATCATTGAAGGTGTCTCTCGAATGATTGTTATCTTCATCAAGAGATGTGTCTTTGCCATTCGGACGCTCCTTCGCATAAAGGCCGAACTTATTGCAACCAAGGCATCTGCCTTTCCTTCCACCCTTAGATCCGGACTTCCTAATGAAGTGATCTTTGGGTAGGACATCAGAAACTTTTGTTGCGCCATTCTGATAATATTCTCTGCTTCGACTTCACCCTCGGTGAATTTGAAGAGGGATGAGGAATCCACTGATCCTTTTTTCCTTTCCCAACTGTCTTCGGTGATTTCTCTTTCACTCTTTCTTGGGCATTGCCTTCACCTCAACTCTGATTCCATGTTAATTTAAGGTATATACTATGCTTAGAGCATTTTATTTCAATTTTCACAGTTAGCTCAATATCTTTTCTAGATTAGCAATCACATTAGCATTAAAGTAAATTGCAGATAGAACATAAACATAAATCGTAGAAGACAAGCCAAGACAAGAGGACACAAGATGTGGCGCTATCCAGGGGCAAACCCCAATGTGGGGAAACCCTTGATCAATTCTTATTATATGTTCTTCAATAGTTCAGCAGAGAGAGAGAGAGAGATAGTATGTTTACAACAGAAGTCAACCCTTTGACTTATCTAGATAAGAGCATAGATCATCTCTAAGAAGATGATACATGAGATTAGTTGAAGACATGTTGCTTCAATTGATTGTCCAAGGTGACTCCTTCACCTATCGTTGTTCTGCATTTCATCATCATGTTGTACCTCACTGCGTTGCACCATGTTGCACCCATCATCACTATTATGCATCTCATCACGCTTCATTAATCATGACTATACCCATCACTGTATTACATTATGTGCCATTGTTGCACCATGTTTCCATACTGACCTATGTGTTGGCTGCATCTTGGTTGATTGTTTTCCCTAGCTTACTTATTTTCCCTAGCATGCTTGTTGTCCTTAACATGCTTGCTGTTGAATGCTAGTTGTCCTTCAGAGACAGATGCTCTGGTAGTTCCAGTAGTTCCTAGCAATTCTGGCAGTTCCAGTTGTTGATCCCAATAGTTCCAGCAGTTCCCGGCAGTTCCAACAATTCTGGTTCTTCCTGGTATTTCCAACATTTCCGGAAATTTCGGCTATTCTAGCTATTCCCAACAGTTCCGGCAATTCTGACATTTCCCGCAATTCCAACAGTTCCGGCTTTTACTGGCAGTTTTGACAGTTCTGGCAATTCCGGCATTTCCTGGCAGTTCCGATAGTTCCGGCTTTTCCCAGTAGTTTCAGCAGTTCCGACAATTCCCGACAGTTCTAGCAGTTCCGGATTTTCCAACTTTCCCCAACTTTTTCCAACAATTCTAGCAATTCCCGACAATTCCAGACTTTTCTTGGAAGTTCCTAACAGTTTCAGCAGTTCCAGTAGTTCTGGCAATTCCGGCTATTCCCGACAATTCTGGTAGTTCAGAATTTTCCCAGCAATTCTTGACAGTTCTAGTTGTTCCCATCAGTTCTGCCTATTCTCAGCAATTCTGGTAGTTCTGACTTTTGCCCTCTAGATTAGGGCAGCGTTATCCCTTAGGATCTCTCCTCCTAGTAAAACCCAAAGACGAGTAGAGAGGAAAAGATCCCAAGTGTGTTGAAATGACTTGAAGGCCACCTTTATTTATACTAAAACATTAAGCACAAGTGGGGTTTATTTGGTTGTTGGCCGACCTTGACGAATTGTCCCATAACACAAATAAATTCATATTTCCATGAATACTTATTGGAATCGAATGATATTTAGATCAATCCTACACCTCTCGATGAGAGGGATCCAAGAAAAATATCAACTCCCATTAATAAAATAACCCACATGGAGTTTGGCCCTAGTTTCCAATTTTAACAAACTATCATTTTTGGGTGGGGTCATCATTTAGTGAGGTTGGTAGTCAATTCTTGTGTTTTGTATTTTTAATGAGGATGACAACTCGATGAGGGTAGTAGTCAATTCCTACAATAACTATCATTAATGAGAGTGACTATTACAAGATGAGATTGTTATTCAATTCCCAAGGTAATTAACTTTCATGGTGGTGATTTTCTTTTGAAGGAGCATATTAGTCAAAGTCTTGCATTAATTTTAATTTTTAATTTTTTTTTGTTGAATAAACCCACAAAGAACTATATTTCCATAAAGAAAATATGCTTACCTACATTTAGTAATTTAAGAATATGATATACAATTGTCAACATTAAACCTAAATAGATAATTACAATTATGACCTACATCACCAATTCTTAAGAGATAGGTATCTTTCTTATTTTTTGTTTTTCACTTACATTATTCTAACTATAAAACAACCAATTGCTATTTAATTGATTGTGACATATCTATTGTTATTAAATGCTTCCCTGCATGATATATTTCATCTTTCACTAACTATTATTAAAGAAATAGTTATAATTTAAATTTATATATATATATATATATATATATATATAAATATATAATTATAATTTTCTAAATTAATTAGTATAATAAAAATAGCTTTTAAACGAATAATATTTTTCTAAATTAATTAAACAATTTTTTTTAATGTAACAATTTTCTATACTAATTATTAAAATAATAAATTATAATAAATTAAACATTAAAATTAATTAATTTTATTTATAAAAAAATGATTCATTACATGAAACCAGGCACTGGGTACCCTTTATAAGACTTGCTTGAAAATGGGTACCATTTCAAAAACAATATTTTTGGAAATTATAACAGGCTAATTATTAAAACTAATCAATTTTATTTAAAAGAAAACGATTCATTACCTAAGAAGAGACATTGTCTATATTTTATTTCATTGCGAAACCTTTTTTTTTACATGGTTTTTCTTTAATGTAACACTCCTTTTCCCTCGGTTAGTTTGGAAGACATTTTCCGTCTCTTCCGTCAAACTCATCTAACTTATTCTCAAAAAGCATGGAATTAACCTTCAAATACCAATGTATTACGGGATATATACACTTAAATAAATGGATATCAAATAGATAATATTAATAAATTAAAATAATATATATATATATGTGGTTTTTTAATTAATATAATTAGTAAGGGGGTGTAATATTTTATTGTTATATTATATTTTTTTTAAATATACAGATAAATTTAGTTTAAATTCATTTCCAAAAATATTTATTAAATTTTAAATAAAATTAATTACCGCAATAGGCGTCTTTTCTATTGGAGTTGGGCACTTTAATAATTTTACTAGTCAAAAAAATTGATATGGTTTAAATTGAAAGATGCCAGTGTATTCTCGTGGTTGCCGCAATATCAATGGATTGAATTCACACCACTAACTTCCGTGCATATCTAAATCGCATGATTAAACCTTGTTTGAATTAACTGTTTACAAAGCTCCATTAAAAATTTACCATGTCATTTGTTAATTGACACCTATCATGATTAACCATAATGGGAAGACTACAAAATGTAACACACAACTTACACATACACTTGGCATAGTAAGATGATCATCACTTTCAAACCATTGGTAAACGTGTGTCCAATTCTAAATAACAACTTAAGTGAGGAAGATAAAGGGCTTTTTCTCTTAACAACATGTTTAACACTTTTTTAAATTGCCTTATTTATCATTTAATCTTTAATTTTTTTCCCTAGCAATAAACTTTGTGAATGTAACTATATTCACATTCTTTTAGGATGAAAATTTACACTGCCAATTAATTTGTATTTTTTTTAAGAATGATTATTTCTAGTATGGATAAGTTTTTTGGCATTCACTCATTCTATGAATCTCCTCATTTCAATTGACATTTAATAATTTCTTCTCTATTGTCTTATATTTTTCATTGTACCAACTATTACAAGCTATCTTATTGTATATTTTTGTACCTATCTTGAAAGAATTCTTTATTTATCCATATCAAAAGATTTCATAAAATTGCATATATTTACACATAGGTAAATTTCGTGTTTTCCCATAATTTACTTTATAATAAAATGATATGGAGCATATAAATTATGTAATTATAAAATTACTTCAAATATAATATAAAATAGGCAAAACAATAGAACAACACTGAGGGTGGGGAGATCGGATGGAAATGACAGACCTAGCTAGGGTTGCAGGAGACTATGGATAGTTGCTTCGTGGCTGATACAGAGGGACGAACTATTTGTACCTGTACAGTACACGTCCCCACCTCTACACGTGCTGGCCTCTTTCATTTTTACCATGGATGGATACGAGGTTTTACCCTGTTTTACTTTTACCTAATCGCTTTCCGCTTTCCTACCCCCCTGTTGACCCCTGGCCTCCCCTGCTGGAAACTGTCATCTTGCTATTCCTCCCCCTGGCAGTTACCAAGCTAGTTGTCGACGGTTATTAGCATCTATGGACCTAGATATGGTGGACTACTCGGAGGAGGAAAGAGAGGAGGACTCCATCTAGACCTCGTGTTCTACTAAGTTGGGGACTGGTCTTTTTGGCAAATCTTTGCATGAATCTTTTTCTAGGCTCCCTGCGTTCTTTAGACCTCCAGACCACCAGCTCGTCCTGCCGGACGACCCTCCTGCC
This sequence comes from Pinus tabuliformis, assembly GCA_031772625.1. Classification (NCBI taxonomy): domain Eukaryota; kingdom Viridiplantae; phylum Streptophyta; class Pinopsida; order Pinales; family Pinaceae; genus Pinus; species Pinus tabuliformis. The sequence continues at coordinate 25,222,051 of CM062807.1, forward strand.
TGGCCGTCGCTTTCATCTCCCCCACCATCCCTAGCGACCTTGGGGTTTGCATCGGGTTGTCTAAACCCTAACCCTTCCTCACCAGCCCCTAGTCAGGTCACTCTCCCGGATTTTTCCCTAAACCCTCCCTCCCCTTGTGCATCTCCGGTTTCCTCGAGTCTGCTCCCCCCGCCGGGCACCTCCCCTCACCCCTTGGGCAGCTTCACTGGTATCCCCCCCCTTGTGGAAAATCTCCCCTCGGCATCTTCCCTCCCCCCATCAATCACCCCATTGTAGGAATGCCCCACAGTTGGTCGCAGGATCCCTACAGCTAAGGACATAATAGTAAAGAAGACGCGGTGCTTCAGAACGAAGGAGGTGGACACATTCCTCAGGTTGGAGGAAGACATTCAGCTGGGAGAGACCATGGACTTTGCAGACAGGGTTTTGGTCGGCAGAATACGGGGTCGAAACTACACCGCGGCTCGTCTGAGATCATGGGTTTCGGAGGTCTGGGGGAACCACTTGGCGGAATTGCCTACTGTGCAAACCTTTGTAAAAGGCTAGTTTGCCCTTAGATTCTCCAAGCCGGATCTCACGAACTGGGTACTCTCGTCGTACTGGCATTTTGAGCATGCCCCGGTCCTGCTGAAGAGATGGTCCCCCCTTTTCGACCCGGATACGGAACGGCTTAGAGTTGGGCCAAATTGGGTAAGGCTCCTGGGTCTCCCTCTGCACTTCTGGTTGGAGGACATTTTCAGGCGTATTGGGAACTCACATGGCACATATATGGAATCATACAAGTCTTATCTATCCATGGGAAAGATGGCCTTTGCAAGGATTCGGGTTCACATGGACACTCAAGGGGGTTTGCAAGAATATCTTACGATATAATGGCGGTCCTTCACTCAGAAGCAGCCCCTAGACTACAAGGGCATCCCCTACAGATGCCAACGCTACCATAAAGTGGGGCACATGTACAAAGACTACCCTATGATAACTAAGTGAGTGCAGCCTCAGTCAGAGAGTGTGCCAGAAAACCACCCCACGTGGGAATATCCTCCACCTGCTATCAAGGAAGCGCACGCCCTCCTGAAACTACCAAGGCGGACAAGGACCAAGAGAAAGATCATAGAAAGAAGTGTGGGAAGGCTTCTCTCTGGCCTCCCTCTCCACCTCTAACCAGAGCTCGGGCGGCCATTGGGGACGCTCACACCATGGGTATGTCTTCTCTCTCCCCTCCCTCTGTTATTTCTACCATTGTTTCTGCTGGTTTGCCTTCTCTTTCCGGGCATGTTAGTTCAGTGGTTTCCCTGGATCTCCCTATTGATGCACCATCTCCCCTCCCCTCTGGACCCGCTCTCCTTACTCCCATGGTCCAGCAGTGCACCATTGCCCCTCCCCCCCCCTGTTTTCTCCTTCCCCCAGCCCTCTCTCTCTGAGACTTCCCCCTCCCCTTTCCTGGACCCGGAATATCCTGAACCCCGCTACCCCCTCCGCTCCCGGATGCGCCCTCAAAGTTCAGACTCAATCGGCTTTGAGCTTATTTCCTCCCCCCCCCCCCCCAAATCCAGAGGTCGACCCTCTCACCTCTCTAAAGCCATGCATCAGGCTGGGGAGGAGGTCGCCTCAGGAAAACAGAAAACTTTAAATTGGGCCCTTAGAGCAGAGCAGGCCCCTCTCCCCCCCCTCCATGAAGCTCCTCTCCTTCAATTGTCATGGGATGGCTAGCCCGGACAAGAAACTAGCCCTCAAGCGCTTATTCGCCTCTGAGCATGTTGACATCATTTTCCTTCAAGAAACCCTAGGCCCGGCTACTGTTGTATCCTCCCTACTTGCTTCATGGCTCCCTGGCTGGTCCTTTCACTCTATTGATGCATCGGGTAGATCAGGGGGTCTATCCATGGGCATATGTAACAGATCTTTGAAAGTTTTGAATGTTTGGGGAGGCCGAGGTTTCCTGGGTGCTGATATATACTCCCCTACCCTTGAATCGGAATTCCGGGTCCTCAATGTGTATGGACCCTGTCAGGACAGAATGGCTTTTTGGAGGCATCTCCTCAACTCGTCCCTTCTTTGTCAAGATAATATTATCATTGGGGGTGACCTCAATTTCTCTCTGGGATACTCAGAATCCTGGGGCAACCATGCCCAGGTAGATGCTCTGTCGGATCAATTTGAGAACCTCTTGGAGACCCACAGCCTTGTTGATGCCCCTACAGCAAAAAAACAACCTACTTGGAGGAATAACAGAGTAGGAGAAGCCAGTTTGGCTAGAAGACTTGATCGCTTTCTCACTAAAGAAGGCCTGATCTCTGGAGGACATGGTATTCGACAATGGGTAAGCTCGGGTGGACTATCAGACCACCGACCCATTTACTTAGAGATCCAGGGTGCTCTTAGTAAGCCTAAGGCCCCTTATAAGTTCAATTCTACCTGGCTGCAAGATTCGGAATATATCAAGCTTGTGATAGACTTCTGGAAGGCTCACCCTCCTGGTGCTTCAGGGGACATTACTCAGAACTTCCTCCTCAATATGAAAGAATTGAAGAATCTATCCAAGATGTGGGCTCAGAAGAAAAAGGAGGTGGAGGATCTATCCCTCCAGGAGGCGGAGAAAGCTATTCTCTCATTCGAAGAGGATACAGGAGGGGTCTTGGTCACTCAAGACCAGAAAGAGGCCTATAATGTGGCGCTTCAAAAGAGAACTCAGATTCTGACTAACAGAGAAGCAAGTTGGAGACTTAGGAATCAGGCTATCTGGCTAAAAGAGGGGGACGATAAAACTAAATTCTTCCATAAACATGCAAATGGTAGAAAGGCTATAAACACCATTTGGGGACTAAAAGATTCGGAGGGTAGTTGGGTTCAATCCTTCAGAGAGTTGGCTTCTCTAGCAAGCTCACATTTAAACTCCATCTATAAAGCTCCCCCCTATGCCTCCCTAGCAGAAGTGATGAAAAATATGCAGCTTTTCCTGTGGTTTTTTGATCAGGAGATGGAACAAGAGTTAGTGGGGGAAGTATCCATGAGGGAGCTGGAAGATACTTTAAAAATGATGCAGAAAGAGAAGAGCCCAGGACCGGATGGCTGGACAGTTGAGTTCTATGTGACTTTCTTCGAGGTACTGGGGGCGGACCTCTTACAAATCATTGAGGAAAGCAGGAGGAGAGGAAGGATCCCGGGAAGTCTGAAGGCCACTTTCATCGCCCTTATTCCTAAGGTTGACAAACCCTCCACTTTTGATGCTTTCAGACCTATATCCCTCTGTAACTGCCTTTACAAGATTATTGCCAAAATCATTGCAAATCGTTTGAAGCCCGTCCTCTCGCTCAACATCTCCCCTGAACAGTTTGCCTTCTTGCACAATAGACAGATCCATGAGGCCATTGGGACGGCTCAGGAACTCCTCCATTCAATCCAGATCTAGAGAAAAAGGGCATGATCCTGAAGATTGACCTCTCAAAGGCCTTTGACAAAGTCAATTGGCTTTACCTCCGCATGCTCCTCACCCATATAGGTTTCCCCTATCCTTTCATCAAATGGATCATGAGTTGTATAACTGATATCCCCTTTAGCGTGTTGGTAAATGGCTCGGCTTCCCCTCTTTTTCATGCTGAACGAGGCCTCAGACAAGGATGTCCCCTGTCTCCACTTTTGTTCCTCCTGGTTATGGAAGGTCTCAGCATGAGGAGCATAGAAATGGATGCTTAAAGGGTATAAAGATTACAGATACCCTCTCTTTAACCCATCTGTTTTTCGTGGATGACATCCTCATTTTTCTTGATGGTAGCCGAAGTGATCTCACAGCCCTCCACCTAGTCATGGAGGTTTTTCAAAATTCTACTGGAATGGTGGTTAATGAGTCAAAATCTACCTTGTCCGTGCTTGGATGTGCCCAAAATGAGATATTATATGCCCTCAGAAGGTTCCCCTTCATCACAATCCCATTTGAAGAAGGTTTGAGATACTTGGGATTTCGCCTCAAGCCATTTGGCTATAAGATTGCGGACTGGATTTGGTTGATTACGAAGGTGGAGAAACGTTTGAACATATGGTACCACAAACACTTATCCAAGGCAGGCAGACTCATTCTGACCAAAGCAGTCTTGGAGGCAACCCCAGTCTACTCGATGTCCCTAGCATGGATCCCTAGGGGCATCTTGGATAGACTTCAAAAAATATGCTGCAGATTTTTATGGAAGGGGAATCAGACAGGTAGAATTTTTTCTTGGATGAGATGGGAGACTCTGGCTCTACCAAAAAGATGGGGGGTGGGGGATAAAGAGGCTAGACTCTTCTCTAAAGCTCTAGCAGCAAAACTGGGATGCCAGCTACTCAACAATGATAGTCTTTGGACGAAGGTAGTTACCTCTAAATGCATCAGCCCCAACTCTCCACTGGAATGGATTCGACATGAACAAAGGACTTTCAGGAACTGCTCCAACATTTGGAAAGCAGTGAACAAGGCAAAGGATCTGATCAGGAATGGTCTGACTTGGAGGGTTCGTTCAGGCACAAGTGTGTGTCTGGGGTTGACCCATGGGTGGGATGTGGCAATGCACACAAACTCCCTGAAGACCTGAGACTTCATCTGGCGGAATAGGGGATAACTCATCTCAATCATATTGCAGACAGTGAGCGATCATCCTTAGGTCAGCAGGCCTGGAAATCAGGAGCAGGCCTCAATATTCCCATTCAATGGAGGCACTACTGGAGCTTTTTCATCACAGCGCTCACGGAGGCTCACATCAGGATTATGGAAGGGGAAGACGAGCTTATTTGGGCATATGCTAAACATGGTTCCTACGCTCCTAAGATCGGCTACCTGGTGCTCATGGAACCTTTCACACCACCCGCCTCAGTGATAAGATGGAACCTCCTTTGGAAGCTCAAAGTTGCGCCCAGAACAAAATTGCTCATATGGTCCATCTTAAATAATAAGGTTCCAACGGGGGAAAATCTAATGAAACGTTCCTTTGTTGGACCCTTCTGGTGCCATCTTTGCAGGAGCAGTAATGAAGACACGGACCACCTCTTCCTGAATTGTCCTTTGGCAATGGATCTTTGGAATAGCATCAGAACATCTCTCTCAATCAGGGCCATCTGGCAAGGTTCAGCTGTAAAGGAGGCATGGATCTCTTGGTGGAGAGATACTGTAGGAAAGGAAAGGAACTTGCCTCTGATTATCTGTTGGGAAATTTGGATTGCCAGGAACGAATCCATCTTCTCTCAGAAGTCCCCCCACTGGCCCTCTATCCATAGCAGAATCATTGCAGATTATCACATGATCCCAGAAGACCCCCAAAAAAACCAGCCTAGGAATGTTGAGACAGAGGTCATCAACAAATCAATCCCCTGGGCATATTTCGACGGTTCAGCTCAGGAGTCAGGTTGTGGAGGGGGAGCTATTCTTTTCCTATCAGAAACCCATCTCTTCAAACTCCAAATGGGTTTAGGCCAGGGAACCAATAACTATGTCGAGCTCATGACGGCAAAAAACATCATCCTTTTTGCCTTACAAAAACAATGCTCCAATTTGCAGCTTTTTGGTGACTCAAAACTGGTTATTAATTGGATCAACAAAAAATATATTTGTTCTGCTTTCTCTTTGAGGCATATACTGGATGAGATTCACAGACTTATCTTGCATTTTGACTCTTTCACCTGTCACCATATTTACAGGGAGCGGAACACCTCTGCTGACTACTTATCCAAAGAAGCAGCGCTCAGGGACGACAACTCTTGGTTGATCTGTGAAGACTTGGATGGGGTCATGTATCAGAACCGCACTGAAATTGGAAACTTTTAATCTCAGTTTGATGAAGAACATTTATTTTTTGTCTATCAGTTTTGATAATTATGTAAATAGTCAACGATTACTTTCATCCTCTGAGAAGAGGACAGAACTCTAAGTTATCTATGTTTTATTGAGTCACAGTCTACTCCCTACATGGAGAATGCACAGTTTTTTACATTTTTGGATGGACAGGCAGTGCTAGATCAAAGTAATGCTTTTTGCATATACAGAATGTAATTTTCATCTCTCTTAATGGAAATTACGACTTTTTCTATAGGAAAAAAAATATAAAATATAATTAGATATTGAGATAAAATAATGATGAAATATTGTGAATATGTAGATATTGGAATAAAATAATGAAGAAATGTGTTGAATATGCATATGTAGATATTGATATATAATGAGATGTCAATATATAATAATTTAATGATTATGAAGTTTTTAAGTTGTTAGAAAATTTAATTTAAAGGAAGGACAAATTAATTTTTGAGTTTATGGATGAACTAATATATTAATAAATAATTATAAATATCTTCCTTTCCTTATCTATTTGATTATGGAATTAATAATTAGTTTGCTAATTAATTGGTTTTCATTAGATATATTGATATATAATGAGATGTCAATATATAATAATTTAATGATTATGAAGTTTTTAAGTTGTTAGAAAATTTAATTTAAAGGAAGTACAAATTAATTTTTGAGTTTATGGATGAAATAATATATTAATAAATAATGATAAATATCTTCCTTTCCTTCTCTATTTGATTATGGAATTAATAATTAGTTTGCTAATTAATTTATTTTCTTTAGATATTCCCCTTTAATGGTGAAGATTTTGATTTGCTTCACTTAATGGTGAAGATTTTATATCTTAAACTTGACAATGAATATATATATATATATATATATATATATATATATAGAGAGAGAGAGAGAGAGAGTTTTCGTTTATTATTGTATTATTGAGGATATAGATTTAGATTAACAAAACTGCCCGCAAGTCTAACTAGAAAAGTAAGCCAAATTAAAAGTTGTTGCTTACCTGTCCAATTTGAAATAACACTTATCTGTTGGTTCATTAAATTGTACATCAATTTCACCATTTCGTGTTGTTAATAATAATTCCAAAAAGCAAGTGTCCATCAATTGCACCATTCCATCAATCATTCCAGTAATCTTCAATGGAAATAATAACTCCAAAAATACAGGTGTCCATCAATTTCACCATTCATGCTCTTAATAATAACTGATCCACTCCATGTCTGTGGAGGAATAATAGAATAACTCTCCCAATCCATGTCCGATTGTAACCTTGAGGAATAATAGAATAACACCGCCACTCCATCTTGAGCATTTCAAATTGTCATTAAATATTTATTGTACTTATTATTCATTACCATTCCATTTATTATAATCAAAGGTTTCGTGGATGTATGCATTTCTTTCTTAGCGCTTGGGATGTTGAAATTGTTGAAGGATTACTGGAACGATTGCTGGAAGGATTACTCTAAAGATTTGAAGGGGCTTCTCTTGGCTTCTATCTGCTAAGAAAGGTGAAAAATATTTCTTAGTCTTCCTTTTCTCTGCCTAGTGTTTTTTCATGTTTAGTTCAACATGCATTGGAGGAACCCTTTCTTACTGATTGGGTTGTTGGAATTGTTGAAAGATTGCTAGAAGGATTGGTGCAAGGATTAGTGCAACTATTTGAATGGATTCTCTTGGCTTCTATCTCCTAAGAAAGGTGCACAATTTGTTACCTAGATTTGTTTTCGATGGCCACTATTCACTAAATTTGTGATTACTCTAATGTGGAATGGCTTTGTTCATTTTTTCTGAAGACAACCCATACCAAAAATAAATAATATATAGAGGCATTTATGGTGTAAACATAACATAACGTAAATGGGTTTTGACTTGATACAAAATCCTCAATTGATCCAGGTGGATATTGGTGGCCACCTGCCAAGTCCACCTGGACCCCCACCATTGTCTTTCTCAGCATTTTCAGTTTCCTTAATTGTAGCACAACTTACTATTTTTAGCAGTTTTTCTGGTCCTGAACTTCCGGAGCCGTTTTGAGGCCCTAAACGACGTTTTTTGGGGAATCCGGGGGCAACACGAGTCCATGGAATGGACTGGTGTTGCCCGTTCCAACAATGATAGTGCTCTGATAGATCTTTCTAATGAGCTATTGTACGCGTCAAACGGAGATCATATGCCAAAGTTACGACCCCGGGAAGTTGATGTACCAACTTACCCCCAAACGGGGCCCACAGTTTGGCGTTTCATCTCCTAGGGTTAGGTTTTGGAATGTTGAGGGTTTTTCCATTGTTTCTCAACAATAAATAGGCCTTTGAGCCTCATTGTAACACAGTTCAAAGGCATGTAGCCATCACATCTCTTCTCAGAGATAAGCTACCATCGCCCTAGCTAGTTTATTGCCATTCTATTTGTAAGCATATTTCAGTATTTTCCATTAATGAAATGAAGTATTATTTCCGCTGCATCTTTGTGTATATGGTTATCTCTGTAATTTGTTGCGTTTCTGTTTAAATCCGGATCAGTGGTATCAGAGCGGTCTGCTTTTTCTCTGTTTTTCTTTGCATGTCCCCAACAAGGTCGGGATATAAGGAGTTAGGGCTTGAACTGGTTAAATTTGCAAGACCAGCCTCGCAAATCCCGACGGCCTCCCATGGCGGACGAGAAGAAAGATGAGGGGGCAGGAGATCCCATCAAAATCTTGCTCGAAGAAGCGCTCGAGCGACAACGGAACGCGATGATGGACAGCTTTGCGCAGATCCTTCAGCGGCTACCCAGAAGCGGCGCATCGGCTTCCAGCAGCTCCTCTGGAAACGCCACACCCTTTAAGGTACAAGTTAATTTTGAAATCCCCATATTCGAGGGTCAGATAGACGCCGATGTCGTAGATAAATGGTTAAATCTGCTAGAGGGTTATTTTTCTGTTCATGAATTTTCGAGTCGGGAAAAGATTGTTTTTGCTCTTCTCAAAGCAGCCCCCCACGTCAAGGACTGGTGGGAAACCTACTGCGAGCAGAAGGATGAAAGTACTGGCTCACTATTTTCAGCCGCACCCACCTGGGATTCGTTCTGGGATGCCATCAAGGAGCAGTACTACCCTGTCGGAAGCTATGAGGATGAATACATAAAGTGGACCACGCTGCGGCAGGGAAGGGACCAAGACGTGCCGGAGTTCACCAATCTTTTCCATACCCTTCGCACAAAGTTGGGTATCAAGGATTCGAAGCAACATTTGATACTCAAATACCGTGGCTGCCTGCACAAGTACATCCAGGAAGAAATACAGTTCCTAAACATCCCCTCGCTCGGCGCAGCATACCGGTATGCCGTCAAGGTCGAGCAGAAGTTTAAACAAAAGAAGCGAGACTTTGGATCTGCGAATCCAAAGCAGGGGAAAGGTGCCCCTAAACCACAGAACAAAGGACAAAGCCAAGGCGGGACAGCCCAAGACAACCAGCCGAAGCTGCAAGCAAAGAGCAACGCCGCGAAGCCGAGAAAGGACACTGGAAAATGGTGCGAGTTCCATAAGAGCTCCACTCACAACACAAGTGAGTGTCGGGCCAAGCAGTCACTGGTGGCTGAGCTAAAGGTTTCAGAATCAGATGCATGTTCCGACTCTGAGTCAGAACCCGATAAGGGGTATGAAAAAGGGAAGCAGATCATTGATGCGGATCCCAGCGCCACTGTTGCTACCGCAAAGATCCAGAAAAATGAACCCGAAGATCCAGAGGAGGAGGAGCGTCTCTTCCACTCCCAGATGTGGGTAAAGGGCTCCCCGATACAGTTCATTGTTGATAGCGGGAGTCAAAAGAACCTCATTTCGGCAGAGGTCGTGAAGCGGTTGGGCTTACCGACCACAGCACATCCACAACCATACACCATTGGGTGGCTTCACCAAGGGCGAGATCTTCGCGTGAGCCAGCAGTGTCGCCTTCCATACAACATCAAGCCCTTCACGGATGAGGTATTGTGTGACATTGCTCCCCTTGAAGTTTGTGATGTATTACTAGGACAACCATACTTGTGGAAGCGACATGCTGTGTATGAATCAAGGCCCCGTGCTGTTATTATTACATTGGGAAATAAGTTGTTCAGGATACCAGAGGTAGCACCACCTGCCGCCATCTCTTTGATTACTGCAAAACAATGCAGTAAGATCATTTCCAAAACCAGGAAATTTGTTTTCCTGATGATACGCCCTCAAGGGAAGAAGAAGACAGTGGCCGCGGCCTCCAAACGGGGTCCCTCTGCACGGCAGCTACAGATGGACAAGATTGTGGAGGAGTACGAAGACATCTTCACCTCCCCGGCAGGGGTTCCTCTGCACTGTCAAGTCAAGCACTCCATCGATCTGACCCCAGGTGCGCCGCTACCCAATGGACCAATTTATCGGCGCTCCGTTCTGGAGAACAATGAAATCAAGAGGCAGATTCAGGAGCTCCTGCAGAAAGGTCACATCCGTCCGAGTTCTTCGCCCTGTGGGAGCCCGATAGTGTTGGTACAGAAGAAGGATGGGACGTGGAGACTCTGTATTGACTATCGGGCGCTGAACAAGATCACTGTCCGTAATAGGTACCCGATCCCGCGGATTGATGACCTCCTAGACCAACTAAAGGGGGCGAAATATTTCAGCAAGATCGATCTGAAGTCAGGATATCACCAGGTACCAATTGAACCCTCAGATGTGTGGAAGACTGCCTTCAAATCCAAGGAGGGCCTCTTCGAATGGTTGGTCATGCCTTTCGGATTGACGAATGCTCCTGCAACCTTTATGAGGCTAATGGATGACATCTTGCGGCCATTCACCAACTCCTTTGTAGTAGTATACTTGGATGACATTCTGATCTTCAGCCAGAGTTGGGAAGAGCACCTCCACCACATCCGACAGGTTCTCCAAACACTGCGGCAACACAAGCTATGTGCCAATTTGGAGAAATGCACTTTTGGCATGACCGAGGTTCAGTATCTGGGATACATCATTGATGAACAGGGGGTGCATGTCGATCCAGCCAAGGTCCAAGTCATTCGGGATTGGCCCTCTCCAACCACTCTAACAGAGCTCCGCAGCTTTCTAGGTCTTGCCAACTTCTACCGCAGGTTTGTGTTGGGATTTTCTCATATTTCTTGGCCCTTGAGTCAAGTCACCAAGGGCGGGGCGAAAGCAAAATTCTTTTGGTCTGAATCTCAACAGAAGGCATTCAGGGAGTTGAAGGATCGCCTCTGCACGGCACCAGTGCTCGCGTTACCAGATTTACAACAACCATTTGAGGTCGAGACAGATGCCTCTGACTATGCTATTGGGGCAGTCCTTACTCAACATGGACATCCAGTGGCATATCACAGTGAAACACTTTCAGACACAGTCCGGAAGTACCCCACTTATGATAAAGAGATGTATTCCATTGTACAGGCCTGCCGACAATGGAAGCATTACATTTTGGGGAAGGAAACGGTCATCCACACAGACCACCGACCTCTGCAGTTCATACAGACCCAAGGGAAATTGCAGAATGATCGCCATCAGAAGTGGTCTACATACCTGCAACAGTTTCACTTGAATATCAAGTATAAAAAGGGCAGCACCAATAATGTTGCAGATTGCCTCAGTCGACCACCGATCATGGCGCTAACCACCGTGCTCAACTCTTGTGGGCACGAGACTTCTGATTGGCCACTTCTCTACAAAAGCGACCCAGAATTCGGCCACACATACCAGACACTCTTGGAGGGTCGGCAGGTTGCAGATTTTCACCTCCAGGATGCCCTATTATGCCACCTCGGTCACCTTTGTGTTCCTTCAAGCGAGCGTGCCAAGATGATTTGGGAAGCACACTACAGTCGGGCTGCTGGGCATTTCGGGGTCGAGAAAACAGTGGCAGTACTGCAAAACTATTTCTATTGGCCGAATCTTCGACAGGATGTTGGGAAGTACATCCGATCATGTACTGCCTGTGCCATTGCCAAACCGACCATTAAGAAGCAAGGCCTCTATACCCCGTTGCCTACCCCTAGTCGACCTTGGGAATCCATCTCCATGGATTACATGTCAGGCCTTCCTTCCACTAAGCATGGAAATGACTGTGTTTTTGTGGTCGTCGACAGGTTCTCAAAGATGGCCATTATGATGGCCTGCAAGAAGAATATCACAGCAGAAGCCACTGCTAAACTCTTCTTTGAACGAGTGTGGGTGCACTTTGGGATCCCACAGTCTATCATCTCAGATCGGGACAGTCGGTTTCTCAGCACCTTTTGGTCCAGTCTCTGGTCAATGCTGGACACCAAACTCACGAAGTCCACAGCCTTCCATCCTCAAACTGATGGCCAGACAGAGGTTGTCAATAGGATGATTGTGCACATTCTGCGCATGTATAACTCAAAGCATCCACGCACATGGGACGAGAGCCTCCCCTACGTTCAGCACAGCTACAACCGAGCTCTTCACAGCTCCACTGGCCATAGCCCTTTTCAGGTGGGTTTGGGATTCCAGCCACTATGCCCCATTGATGTGGCCATGCCACTTGCAGCTACTCACATGAATTCAGCTCATGTCCAGTCCGAAACAGATAAGGCCACCAGCTTCATTGAGCGCATCCAACATATTCGCCAGCAGGTCCATGACATTCTTGAGAAATCAAATGCCAAGTACAAGCAGCGACATGATCAACATCGGGTGCCACACAAGTTTCAGGTGGGCGACAAAGTCTGGTTGCATTTGCAAAAGGAACGCCTTACTGGAGCCTATCGGAAATTGAGACCACTCCGATATGGTCCTTACACCATTACTAAGGCTATGGGAGACAATGCATTTGAGCTCAGCATTCCCCCATTCCTTGGCCTGCACCCAGTATTTAATGTGGACCGCCTTCGGCCATACTTTCCACCATTGCTAGACACATCCGACATTGCAGAACAGCTCAAACCCACAGAATTAAATCCAGATTGCATGGAACAAGCTGCAACTGATCGGATCATGGACACACAGATCAAGAACACTCGCCAACAGAATATCCAACTGTATCGAGTTGTCAAAGCGGGCCAACTCCTTCAGCAGGGCAAGTGGCTCACCAGGGAACAAGTTCAGCAGAAGTTTCCTCATCTCATGGAGGAGCTCAACGCAATGGGGACCATTGCTTCCTAAGGGGGGAGGAATGATCCAGGTGGATATTGGTGGCCACCTGCCAAGTCCACCTGGACCCCCACCATTGTCTTTCTCAGCATTTTCAGTTTCCTTAATTGTAGCACAACTTACTATTTTTAGCAGTTTTTCGGGTCCTGAACTTCCGGAGCCGTTTTGAGGCCCTAAACGACGTTTTTTGGGGAATCCGGGGGCAACACAAGTCCATGGAATGGACTAGTGTTGCCCGTTCCAACAATGATAGTGCTCGGATAGATCTTTCTAATGAGCTATTGTACGCGTCAAACGGAGATCATATGCCAAAGTTACGACCCCGGGAAGTTGATGTACCAACTTACCCCCAAACGGGGCCCACAGTTTGGCGTTTCATCTCCTAGGGTTAGGTTTTGGAATGTTAAGGGTTTTTCCATTGTTTCTCAACAATAAATAGGCCTTCGAGCCTCATTGTAACACAGTTCAGAGGCATGTAGCCATCACATCTCTTCTCAGAGATAAGCTACCATCGCCCTAGCTAGTTTATTGCCATTCTGTTTGTAAGCATATTTCAGTATTTTCCATTAATGAAATGAAGTATTATTTCCGCTGCATCTTTGTGTATATGGTTATCTCTGTAATTTGTTGCGTTCCTGTTTAAATCCGGATCATCAATCAGCCCAGATCTCATAAAAGACTAATAATTTCATCTACTATAGTTCCTTATATCATCCCATGCCATTTTGGTTCTCTTGTTTATGTTTTTTCATGTTTCTTTTTATCTGCCCTATCTTATTTTTCAAATCAACTCATCCTTAAGGTATATTTAACATTGCTTATATTTAATCACAAACTATTGATTATCGCAAATGAAACATATCTTACCTTTAATGGGCTCTTGTACGAGAAGCCTTCTTTCAAATATAACAACTGAATGATGCATAGAAGTTGATGCTAAAAGAAGTCAGTATGGAGTGACCAACCCTTAACATGGCGGTGGGCTCTTTTACGAGACTTAGTCAACTCAAATTCACCTCCTACACAAACTTTGATATGCTTCAAGCAAGAAATGCAAGATAGGTTATACCTGAAGGGGAAAGCAGAGGAAATCATGAAGCAGTGGATTCATGTAAGGCAAGTACCTAGTCAAAGGCATCAAACAATATTTTTGATGGCTTCAAGTCCATGGTGACGAATTGGAAGTTCCTCGACTCACTTCTCAGAGGACTCTCAACCAAAATATCCAAAGAAAAATGGACCTGCTTAGTATAAATGCTTTGGAGAATGCTTTACAAGTAGCTTTCGAGTTTGAGGCCAAAGCTTCAGAAGAAAATGTACTAAGCCTCCACCAACTAAAGTAAGGTTCTCGAAGCCTTATCTTTTAGAACCGTCTCTATTAGTAACTCAGAGTAGCCTTTAAATCAGGGAAATGATTACACAATAGATAAAATTGGCCAGCGCTTATCAAAAATTCCATCCAGCCAGATAGTCGATGCTCAATCCTACTTTATATTTTCTAAGTGCATCCAATAACTCCACGAGGATAACATGATCCCTATTTAGCAAATACACCCCCTGCCTGCTCAAATGGTTGGTACCTATAATCATAGCCCTGTATGGATAAAAATGATGACTACGAGTTACATTGGCTCTATACATTGATGGCAGTTTCTTTAGCTTTGCCAACAATCATTGTACTCTAGTATAGACTAAATGGACACTGGAATTTCCGTTATCCAGAAGATCGAATCTTACCTAAGGAATTCACAAAAGTTGTTGCCAACCCACAACTGGTTGAAAATAATCTCCATCATCATAACCAACTTTATGCCCATAATATGCACAAATGGTAACACATGATACATCTCCCAAACCAACGGAGTCCAACTAAAGTCTAATCCGAGATCCTCCATTCTCAACACTTTATACATAAAAAAACTTGTTTGTAATCGACCTCTCTTTGCACTTTTTAGGGCAATTGCTAGTTATATTAAGTTACTTGAAAAATCGGTCTCCTACAATGTATTTTAGGTATTAGAGGAGGGAAATGGTTATTTCCATTAATTGAAGAATCATTTAGGCAATTTCAGTCTTGTAGAAAAGATTTGTGTTGGTTCAACCTGGGCTCGAAACTTTTTTGTTGTCATCTAATTAATGAATGCATTAGGTTGACCATAATAAAATATCCATTTTCAGAATACACATTATCGTCCACCCTTGCTTTCAACAATGCCCATTCACATGTCGCTATTCTTCCCCACTCTATGCCTTACGGCGTTTCCTTTGCAACATAAGGTGCAAATGCTAGTTTATTTCATTGCGAAAACCTTTTTTTTTACATGGTTTTTCTTTAATGTAACACTCCTTTTCCCTCGGTTAGTTTGGAAGACATTTTCCGTCTCTTCCGTCAAACTCATCTAACTTATTCTCAAAAAGCATGGAATTAACCTTCAAATACCAATGTATTACGGGATATATACACTTAAATAAATGGATATCAAATAGATAATATTAATAAATTAAAATTATATATATATATATATGATTTTTTAATTAATATAATTAGTAAGGGGGTGTAATATTTTATTGTTATATTATATTTTTTTTAAATATACAGATAAATTTAGTTTAAATTCATTTCCAAAAATATTTATTAAATTTTAAATAAAATTAATTACCGCAATAGGCGTCTTTTCTATTGGAGTTGGGCACTTTAATAATTTTACTAGTCAAAAAAATTGATATGGTTTAAATTGAAAGATGCCAGTGTATTCTCGTGGTTGCCGCAATATCAATGGATTGAATTCACACCACTAACTTCCCTGCATATCTAAATCGCATGATTAAACCTTGTTTGAATTAACTGTTTACAAAGCTCCATTAAAAATTTACCATGTCATTTGTTAATTGACACCTATCATGATTAACCATAATGGGAAGACTACAAAATGTAACACACAACTTACACATACACTTGGCATAGTAAGATGATCATCACTTTCAAACCATTGGTAAACGTGTGTCCAATTCTAAATAACAACTTAAGTGAGGAAGATAAAGGGCTTTTTCTCTTAACAACATGTTTAACACTTTTTTAAATTGCCTTATTTATCATTTAATCTTTAATTTTTTTCCCTAGCAATAAACTTTGTGAATGTAACTATATTCACATTCTTTTAGGATGAAAATTTACAATGCCAATTAATTTGTATTTTTTTTAAGAAAGATTATTTCTAGTATGCATAAGTTTTTTGGCATTCACTCATTTTATGAATCTCCTCATTTCAATTGACATTTAATAATTTCTTTTCTGTTGACTTATATTTTTCATTGTACCAACTATTACAAGCTATCTTATTGTATATTTTTGTACCTATCTTGAAAGCATTCTTTCTTTATCCATATCAAAAGATTTCATAAAATTGCATATATTTACACATAGGTAAATTTCGTGTTTTCCCATAATTTACTTTATAATAAAATGATATGGAGCATATAAATTATGTAATTATAAAATTACTTCAAATATAATATAAAATAGGCAAAACAATAGAACAACACTGAGGGTGGGGAGATCGGATGGAAATGACAGACCTAGCTAGGGTTGCAGGAGACTATGGATAGTTGCTTCGTGGCTGATACAGAGGGACGCAACTATTTGTACCTGTACAGTACACGTCCCCACCTCTACACGTGCTGGCCTCTTTCATTTTTACCATGGATGGATACGAGGTTTTACCCTGTTTTACTTTTACCTAATTGCTTTCCGCTTTCCTACTCCCCTGTTGACCCCTGTCCTCCCCTGCTGGAAACTGTCATCTTGCTATTCCTCCCCCTGGCAGTTACCAAGCTAGTTGTCGACGGTTATTAGCATCTATGGACCTAGATATGGTGGACTACTCGGAGGAGGAAAGAGAGGAGGACTCCATCTAGACCTCGTGTTCTACTAAGTTGGGGACTGGTCTTTTTGGCAAATCTTTGCATGAATCTTTTTCTAGGCTCCCTGCGTTCTTTAGACCTCCAGACCACCAGCTCGTCTTGTCGGACAACCCTCCTGCCTGGCCGTCGCTTTCATCTCCCCCAACATCCCTAGCGACCTTGGGGTTTGCATCGGGTTGTCTAAACCCTAACCCTTCCTCACCAACCCCTAGTCAGGTCACTCTCCCGGATTTTTCCATAAACCCTCCCTCCCCTTGTGCATCTCCGGTTTCCTCGAGTCTCCTCCCCCCGCCGGGAACCTCCCCTCACCCCTTGGGCAGCTTCACTGGTATCCCCCCCCCCTTGTGGAAAATCTCCCCTCGACATCTTCCCTCCCCCCATCAATCACCCCATTGTAGGAATGCCCCACAGTTGGTCGCAGGATCCCTACAGCTAAGGACATAATAGTAAAGAAGACGCGGTGATTCAAAACGAAGGAGGTGGACACATTCCTCAGGTTGGAGGAAGACATTCAGCTCGAAGAGACCATGGACTTTGCAGACAGGGTTTTGGTCGGCATAATACAAGGTTGAAACTACACAGCGGCTCGTTTGAGATCATGGGTTTCGGAGGTCTAGGGGAACCACTTGGCGGAATTTCATATTGTGCAAACCTTTGTAAAAGGCTAGTTTGCCCTTAGATTCTCCGAGCCGAATCTCACGAAATGGGTACTCTCGTCGTACTGGCATTTTGAGCATGCCCCAGTCCTGCTGAAGAGATGGTCACCCCTTTTCGACCCGGATACGGATCGGCTTAGAATTGGGCCAATTTGGGTAAGGCTCCTCGGTCTCCCTCTGCACTTCTGGTTGGAGGACATTTTCAGGCGTATTGGGAACTCGCTTGGCACATATATGGAATCAGACAAGTCTTATCTATCCATGGGAAAGATGGCCTTTGCAAGGATTCTGGTTCACATGGACACTCAAGGGGGTTTGCAAGAATATCTTACGATATAATGGCGGTCCTTCACTCAGAAGCAGCCCCTAGACTACAAGGGCATCCCCTACAGATGCCAACACTACCATAAAGTGGGGCACATGTACAAAGACTACCCTATGATAACTAAGTGAGTGCAGCCTCAGTCAGAGAGTGTGCCAGAAAACCACCCCACGTGGGAATATCCTCCACCTGCTATCAAGGAAGCGCACGCCCTCCTGAAACTACCAAGGCGGACAAGGACCAAGAGAAAGATCATAGAAAGAAGTGTGGGAAGGCTTCTCTCCGGCCTCCCTCTCCACCTCTAACCAGAGCTCGGGCGGCCATTGGGGACGCTCACACCATGGGTATGTCTTCTCTCTCCCCTCCCTCTGTTATTTCTACTGGTTTGCCTTCTCTATCCGGGCATGTTAGTTCAGTGGTTTCCCTGGAACTCCCTATTGATGCACCATCTCCCCTCCCCTCTAGACCCGCTTTGCTTACTCCCATGGTCCATGAATGCACCATTGCCCCTCCCCCCCCCTGTTTTCTCCTTCCCCCAGCCCTCTCTCTTTGAGACCTCCCCCTCCCTTTTGCTAGACCCAGAATATCCTGAACCCCGCTACCCTCTCCTCTCCTAGATGCGCCCTCAAAGTTCAAATTCAATCGGCTTTGAGCTTATTTCCAACCCCCCCCCCCCCCCCCCCCCCCCCCCGAAATCTAGAGGTTGACCCTCTCACCTCTCTAAAGCCATGCATCAGGCTGGGGAGGAGGTCGCCTTAGGAAAACAGAAAACTTTAAATTGGGTCCTTAGAGCAAAACAGGCCCCTCTCGCCCCCCTCCATGAAGCTCCTCTCCTTCAATTGTCATGGGATGGCTAGCCCGGACAAGAAACTAGCCCTTAAGCGCTTATTCGCCTCTGAGCACGTTAACATCATTTTCCTTCAAGAAACCTTAGGCCCAGCTATCGTTGTATCCTCCCTACTTGCTTCATGGCTCCCTGGTTGGTCCTTTCACTCTATTAATGCATCGAGTAGATCAGGGAATCTATCCATGGGCATATGTAACATATATTTTAAATTTTTGAATGTTTGGGGAGGCCAAGGTTTCCTGGGTGTTGATATATACTCCCCTACCCTTGAATCGGAATTCCGGGTCCTCAATGTGTATGGACCCTGTCAGGACAGAATGGCATTTTGGAGGCATCTCCTCAACTTGTCCCTTCTTTGTCAAGATAATATTATCATTGGGGGTGACCTCAATTTCTCTCTGGGATAATTAGAATCCTGGGGCAACCATGCCTAGGTAGATGCTTTGTCCGATCAGTTTGAGAAATTCTTGGAGACCCACAACCTTGTTGATGCCCCTACAACAAAAAAACAGCCTACTTGGAGGAATAACAGAGTAGGAGAAGCCAGTTTGGCTAGAAGACTTGATCGTTTTCTCACTAAAGAAGGTTTGATCTCTCGAGGACATGGTATTCGACAATGGGTAAGCTCGGGTGGACTATCAGACCACCATCCCATTTACTTAGAGATCCAAGGTGCTCTTAGTAAGCCTAAGGCCCTTTATAAGTTCAATTCTACCTGGTTGTAAGACTCGGAATATATCAAGCTTGTGATAGAATTTTGGAAGACTCACCCTCCTGGTGCTTCAGCGGGCATTACTTAGAACTTCCTCCTCAATATGAAAGAATTGAAGAATCTATCCAAGATGTGGGCTCAGAAGAAAAAGGAGGTGGAGGATCTATCACTCCAGCAGGCAGAGAAAGCTATTCTCTCATTCGAAGAGAATATAGGAGGGGTCTTGGTCACTCAAGACCAGAAAGAGACCTACAATGTGGCGCTTCAAAAGAGAACTCAGATTCTGACTAACAGAGAAGCAAGTTGGAGACTTAGGAGTCGGGCTATCTGGCTAAAAGAGGGGGACGATAACACTAAATTCTTCCATAAACATGCAAATGGCAGAAAGGCTATAAACACCATTTGGGGACTAAAAGATTCGGAGGGTAGTTGGGTTCAATCCTTCAGAGAGTTGGCTTCTCTAGCAAGCTCACATTTCCACTCCATCTATAAAGCCCCCCCCTATGCCTCCCTGGCAGAAGTGATGAAAATTGTACAGCTTTTCCCGCGGTTTGTTGAACAGGAGATGGAACAAGAGTTAGTGGGGGAAGTATCCATGAGGGAGCTGGAAGATACATTAAAAATGATGCAGAAAGAGAAGAGCCCAGGACCGGATGGCTGGAAAGTTGAGTTCTATGTGACTTTCTTCGAGGTACTGGGGGCGGACCTCTTACAAATCATTGAGGAAAGCAAGAGGAGAGGAAGGATCCCGGGAAGTCTGAAGGCCACTTTCATCGCCCTTATTCCTAAGGTTGACAAACCCTCCACTTTTGATGCTTTCAGACCTATATCCCTCTGTAACAGGCTTTACAAGATTATTTCCAAAATCATTGCAAATCGTTTGAAGATCGTCCTCTCGCACAACATCTCCCTTGAACAGTTTGCCTTCTTGCACAATAGACAGATCCATGAGGCCATTGGGAGGGCTCAGGAACTCCTCCATTCAATCCAGATCTAGAGGAAAAAGGGCATGATCCTGAAGATTGACCTCTCAAAGGCCTTTGACAAATTCAATTGGCTTTACCTCCCCATGCTCCTCATCCATATAGGTTTCTCTTATCCTCTCATCAAATGGATCATGAATTGTATAACTAATATCCCCTTTAGCGTGTTGGTCAATGGCTCAGCTTCCCCTCTTTTTCATGCAGAACGAGGCCTCAGACAAGGATGTCCCCTGTCTCCACTTTTGTTCCTCCTGGTTATGGAAGGTCTCAGCAGATTTATTCATGAGGAGCATAGAAATGGATGCTTAAAGGGTATAAAGATTACAGATACCCTCGCTTTAACCCATCTGTTTTTCGTGGACGACGTCCTCATTTTTCTTGATGGGAGCCTGAGAGATCTCACAGCCCTCCACCTAGTCATGGAGGTTTTTCAAAAGGCTACTGGAATGGTGGTTAATGAGTCCAAATCTACCTTGTCCGCGCTTGGATGTGCTCAAAACGAGATATTATATGCCCTCAGAAGGTTCCCCTTCATCACAATCCCAATTGAAGAAGGTCTGAGATACTTGGGATTTCGCCTCAAGCCTTTTGGCTACAAGATTGCGGACTGGATTTGGCTGATTGCGAAGGTGGAGAAACGTTTGAACATATGGTACCACAAATACTTATCCAGGGCAGGTAGACTCATTCTGATCAAAGCAGTCCTGGAGGCAACCCCAGTCTACTGGATGTCCCTAGCATGGATCCCTAGGGGCATCCTGGATAGACTTCAAAAAATATGCTGCAGATTTTTATGGAAGGGGAATTAGACAGGTAGAATTTTTGCTTGGACGAGATGGGAGACTCTGGCTCTGCCAAAAAGATGGGGGGTGGGGGATAAAGAGGCTAGAACTCTTCTCTAAAGCGCTAGCAGCAAAACTGGGATGGCAGCTACTCAACAATGACAGTCTTTGGACGAAGGTAGTTACCTCTAAATACATCAGCCCCAACTCTCCACTGGAATGGATTCGACATGAACAAAGGACTTTCAGGAACTGCTCCAACATTTGGAAAGCAATGAACAAGGCAAAGGATCTTATCAGGAATGGTCTGACTTGGAGGGTTCGTACGGGCACAAGTTTGTGTCTGGGGTTGACCCATGGGTGGGATGTGGCAATGCACACAAACTCCCTGAAGACCTGAGACTTCATCTGGAGGAATAGGGGATAACTCATCTGAATCATACTGTAGACAGTGAGCGATCATCCTTAGGTCAACAGGCCTGGAAATCAGGAGCAGGCCTCAATATTCTCATACAATGGAGGCACTACTGGAGCTCTTTCATCACAGCGCTCACGGAGGCTCACATCATGATTATGGAAGGGGAAGACGAGCTTATTTTGGCATATGCTAAACATGGTTCCTACTCTCCTAAGATCAGCTACCTGGTGCTCATGGAACCTTTCACACCACCCACCTCAGTGATAAGATGGAACCTCCTTTGGAAGCTCAAAGTTGCGCCCAGATCAAAATTTCTCATGTGGTCCATCTTAAATAATAAGGTTCCAATGGGGGCAAATATAATGAAACATTCCTTTGTTGGACCCTTCCGGTGCCATCTTTGCAGGAGCAGTAATGAAGACATGGACCACCGCTTCTTGAATTGTCCTTTGGCAATAGAACTTTGGAATAGCATAGGAACATCTCTCTCAATCAGGGCCATCTGGAAAGGTTCAGCTGTAAAAGAGGCATGGATCTCTTGGTGGAGAGATATTGTAGGAAAGGAAAGGAACTTGCCTCTAATTATCTGTTGGGAAATCTGGAACGCTAGGAACGAATCCATCTTCTCTCAAAAGTCCCCCCACTGGCCCTCTATCCATAGCAGAACCATTGCAGATTATCACATGATCCCAGAAGACCCCCAAGTAAACCAACCTAGGAATGTTGAGACAGAGGTCATCAACAAATCAATCCCCTGGGCATATTTCAACGGTACAGCTCAGGAGTCAGGTTGTGGAGGGGGAGCTATTCTTTTCTTATTAGAAACCCATCTCTTCAAACTTCAAATGGGTTTAGTCCAGGGAACCAAAAACTATGTCGAGCTCATGACAGTAAAAAACATCATCCTTTTCGCCTTACAAAAACAATGCTCCAATCTGCAGCTTTTTGGTGACTCAAAATTGGTTATTAATTGGATCAACAAAAAGTATATTTGTTCTACTTTCTCTTTGAGGCATATACTGGATGAGATTCATAGACTTATCTTGCATTTTGACTCTTTCACCTGTCACCATATTTACAGGGAGCATAACACCTCTGCTGACTACTTATCCAAAGAAGCAGCGCTCAGGGACAACAACACTTGATTGATCTGTGAAGACATGGATGGGGTCATGTATCAGAACCGCACTGAAATTGGAAACTTTTAATCTCAGTTTGATGAAGAAAAATTATTTTTTGTCTATCAGTTTTGATAATTATGTAAATAGTCAACGATTACTTTCAGCCTCTGAGAAGAGGATAGAAATTTAAGTTATCTATGTTTTATTGAGTCACACTCTACTCCCTACATGGAGAATGTACAGTTTTTTACATTTTTGGATGGACATGCAGTGCTTTATCAAAGTAATGCTTTATACAGAATGTAATTTTCATCTCTCTTAATGGAAATTACGACTTTTTCTATAGGAAAAAAAAATATAAAATATAATTAGATATTGAGATAAAATAATGATGAAATATTGTGAATATGTAGATATTGGAATAAAATAATGAAGAAATGTGTTGAATATGCATATGTAGATATTGATATATAATGAGATGTCAATATATAATAATTTAATGACTATGAAGTTTTTAAGTTGTTAGAAAATTTAATTTAAAGGAAGGACAAATTAATTTTTGAGTTTATGGATGAACTAAGATATTAATAAATAATTATAAATATCTTCCTTTCCTTATCTATTTGATTATGGAATTAATAATTAGTTTGCTAATTAATTGGTTTTCATTAGATATATTGATATATAATGAGATGTCAATATATAATAATATAATGATTATGAAGTTTTTAAGTTGTTAGAAAATTTAATTTAAAGGAAGTACAAATTAATTTTTGAGTTTATGGATGAAATAATATATTAATAAATAATGATAAATATCTTCCTTTCCTTCTCTATTTGATTCTGGAATTAATAATTAGTTTGCTAATTAATTTATTTTCTTTAGATATTCCCCTTTAATGGTGAAGATTTTGATTTGCTTCACTTAATGGTGAAGATTTTATATCTTAAACTTGACAATGAATATATATATATATATATATATATATATATAGAGAGAGAGAGAGAGAGAGAGAGAGAGAGATTTGAATAATATACATTTAGATTAACAAAATTGCCCGCAAGTCTAACTACAAAATTAAGCCAAATTAAAAGTTGTTGCCTACCTATCCAATTCGAAATAACACTTATCTATCGGTTCATTAAATTGTACATCAATTTCACCATTTCGTGTTGTTAATAATAACTCCAAAAAATAGGTGTCCATCAATTGCACCATTCTAGAAATCATTCTAGTAATCTGCAATGGAAATAATAACTCCAAAAATACAGGTGTCCATCAATTTCACCATTCATGCTCTTAATAATAACTGCTCCACTCCATGTCTGATTGTAACGTGGAGGAATAATAAAATAACTCTCCCAATCCATGTCTGATTGTAACCTTGAGGAATAATAGAATAACACAGCCACTCCATCTTGAGCATTTCAAATTGTCATTAAATATTTATTGTACTTATTATTCATTACCATTCCATCTATTAATATCAAAGGCTCTGTGGATGTATGCATTTCTTTCTTAACGCTTGGGTTGATGCAATTGTTGAAGGATTACTGGAACGATTGCTAGAAGGATTACTCTAGAAGGATTACTCTAAAGATTTGAAGGAGCTTCTTTGGGCTTCTATTTGCTAAGAAAGGTCAAAAATATTTCATAGACTTCCTTTTCTCTACCTAGTGTTTTTTCAAGTTTGGTTCAAGATGCATTGGAGGAACCATTTCTTACCAATTGGATTGTTGAAATTGTTGAAAGATTACTAGAAGGATTGGTGCAAGGATTAGTGGAACTATTTGAAGGGCTTCTCTCTGCTTCTATCTCTTAAGGAAGGTGCACAATTTATTACCTAGATTTGTTTTCAATGGCCACTATTAACTAAATTTGTCATTACTCTAATGTGAAATGGCTTTGTTCATTTTTTTCTAAAAGCAACTCATCCCAAAAATAAATAATATATAGAAGTATTGATGGTATAAACATAACATAACCTAAATGGGAATATGACTAGCTACAAAAGCCTCAATCAATCAAGCTCCGAGAAGAGACTAATAACTGTAGTTACTTATATCGTCCCATGCCATTTTGCTTCTCCTGTTTATGTTTCTTTTTATGTTTTTTTATCTGCTCTATCTTAATTTTCAAATCAACTCATCCTTAAGGTATATTTACCAACTATTGATTATTACCAACTATTGATTATTACCAACTATTGGTTATATTTAATTACAAACTATTGATTATTACCAACGAAACATCTCTCATCTTTAATTTACCAAGTTAGTTCGATCGACGCTTTGCAGTTGAAGGCATTTGTATATTTATGCATAATTTGGCTTACTTTACCATTACCATGCACTTTTTCAATCATAACATTGCTTAAACTTTAGGTGTGGAATTCATCTATGTTACCATAACCTTTTTCAGATAACTATGAAAGTATTTGAGAAGAAACTCATTTTTTAGGTTTAATGTATTGCAGAGAAACAATAATGTTGTTAATTTTATTTATTTTTTTAGGAAAAGTTAAAGAAAAAACAGTAAACATCGACAAGAGCCTTCAGATCAACTTTTTTCCCCAAAGAGTCAACTCCATATATATAAATAAAAGGTAAAAAGTCATAAATAAAAATAGTAGAAACCCAATTTTTAGGTTTATTGTATTCGTAGAGAAACAATAATGTTGTTAATCTTAATTTTTTAGGAAATTTTAAAATAAAAATAAAAAATAAAGCCTTCGGAATCAAATCTACAACAGTTTAACTTATATCCAGGGAAATCTAGGCAAGAAGTTTAAGATAGTCCTAAGAAGCTTATATATTTGGCCAAATCTAAGTGAAGTAAAATGTTACTTCAACATTTTCTTTTTAATTAGCAGTCTCTCTATTGAATGGTCTGTGATGAATAGTCTGGTCTCTCTCAAATGGTTTACGGTGAATATTTTTTGCTTTCTATTGAACAGCTTTTTCAATTTTATTGTTCAAATTAAAAATGTATATTTAATAAATAAAAGGAACTGTCAAAAAAAAGTATAATTAAAAAAAATCAATTCATTCCCATTCTGTTACTCTATTTCAAATGGATTCTCCTACAACGATTGAGATTGGGGATGTGCATGGGGAGGAATAAATTCAGAAAAACGCAGTACCATCTTCCAGAAGTATCGCTCTTTCCGCACCCTGTGTAAAGTTAAAATTAGTTGAAAATAAATTGAAACATGACTAAATCTCATGAAATTGGTGTTTTGTTAGAACACGAAGAAAGTCAAAAGCTGAAAGATACTGGTAACGTTTAAAATTTAAGAAATAATGATGATAGCTGTCTCTTTTATTGGATTTGGGCACTTTAATAATTTTACTAATTAAAAGATCATTTGAATTGAAAGATAGGCATCTTTCTTATTAGAGTTGGGCACTTTAATAATTTTACTAATTAAAAAAATTGATCAGACCATTTGAATTGAAAGATGCCAATATGTTCTTGTTGTTGCCACAATATCAATGGAGTGAATTCACACCACTAACTTCCCTGTATATCTAAATCTCATGATTAAACCTTGTTTGAATTAATTTTTTACAAAGATCCATTAAAAATTTGCCATGCCATTAGTTAATTGACACTTATCAAAATTAACCATAATGGGAAGACTACAAAATGTAACACACACCTTACACATACACTTGGCATAGTAAAATGATCATTTTCAAACCATTGGTAAACGTGTGTCCAATTCTATGTCCAATTCTAAATAATAGGTGTCAATAGGTTAAAAACTAAGTAAAGAAGATAAAGGGCTTTTTCTCTTAACAACATGTTTAACACTTTTTTAAATTTCCTTATGTTATCATTTAATCTTTAATTCTTTTCCCTAGCAATAAGCTTTGTGAATGTAACTATATTCAAATTTTTTAGGATGAAAATTTACATTGCCACTTAATTTGTATTTTTTTAAGAAGGATTATTTCCAGTGTAGATAAGTTTTTTGACGTTCACTCATTTTATGAATCTCCTCATTTCAATTGACATTTAATAATTTATTCTATTTTGCATTGTACCAACTATTACAAGCTATCTTATTGTATATTTTTGTACCTATCTTGAAAGCATTCTTTATTTATCCATATCAAAAGTTTTCATAAAATTGCATATATTTACACATAGGTAAATTTCATTGTTTTCCCATAATTTACTTTATAATAAAATGATTTGGAGCATATAAATTATGTAATTATAAAATTACTTCAAATATAATATAAAATATAATTAGATAATGATGAAATATTGTGAATATGAAGATATTGGAATAAAATAATGAAGAAATGTGTTGAATATGCATATGTAGATATTGATATATAATGAGATGCCAATGTATAATTATTTATGATTATGAAGTTTTTAAGTTGTTATGAAATTTAATTTAAAGGAAGAACAAATTAATTTTTGATTTTATGGATGAACTAATATATTAATAAATAATGATAAATATCTTCCTTTCCTTTTCTATTTGATTATGGAATTAATAATTAGTTTGCTAATTAATTGATTTTCATTAGATATATTGATATATAATGAGATGTCAATCTGTAATAATTTAATGATTATGAAATTTTTAAGTTGTTAGAAAATTTAATTTAAAGGAAGTACAAATTAATTTTTGAGTTTATGGATGAACTAATATATTAGTAAATAATGATAAATATCTTCCTTTCCTTCTCTATTTGATTATGGAATTAATAATTAGTTTGCTAATTAATTTATTTTCTTTAGATATTCCCCTTTAATGTCAAATATTTTGATTTGCTTCACTTAATGGTGAAGATTTCATATCTTAAACTTGACAATGAATATATAGAGAGAGAGAGATGTTTGATAGACTTGTCTTTTATTATTGTATTATTGAGTATATAGATTTAGATTAACAAAACTTTCGGCAAGTCTAACTAGAAAAGTAAGCCAAATTAAAAGTTCTTGCTTAACTGTCCAATTCGAAATAACACTTATCTGTCGGTTCATTAAATTGTACATCAATTTCACCATTTAGTGTTGTTAATAATAACTCCAAAAAGCAAGTGTCCATCAATTGCATCATTCCAGTAATTCGCAATGGAAATAATAACTCCAAAAATACAGGTCTCCATCAATTTCACCATACATGCTCTTAATAATAACTACTCCACTCCATGTCTCACTATAATGTGGAGGAATAATAGAATAACTCTCCCAATTCATGTGTGATTGTAGCCTTGAGGAATAATAGAATAACACCGCCACTCCATCTTGAGCATTTCAAATTGTCATTAAATATTTATTGTACTTATTATTCATTACCATTCCATCTATTATAACCAAAGGCTCCATGCATTTCTTTCTTAGCGCTTGGGTTGTTGGAATTGTTAAAGGATTATTGAAACTATTGTTGGAAGGATTACTCTAAAGATTTGAAGGGGCTCCTCTCGGCTTCTATCTGCTAAGAAAGGTGAAAAATATTTCATAGTATTCCTTTTCTCTACCTAGTGTCTTTTCAGGTTTGGTTCAAGATGCATTGGAGGAACCCTTTCTTCTGATTGGGTTGTTGGAATTGTTGAAATATTACTAGAAGTATTGGTGCAAGGATTAGTGGAACCATTTTAAGGGTTTCTCTCGACTTCTATCTCCTAAGAAAGCTGCACAATTTGTTACCTAGATTTGTTTTCAATGGCCACTGTTAACTAAATTTGTCATTACTCTAATGTGGAGTGGCTTTATTTATTTTTGTTCAAGACAACCCATACCAAAAATAAATAATATATAGAAGCATTGATGGTGTAAACATAACATAACATAAATGGAAATCTGACTTGATACAAGAGCCTCAATCAGCTCATCCACTATATTTCCTTATATCGTCCTATGCCATTTTGGTTCTCCTGTTTATGTTTCTTTTTATCTGCCCTATTTTAATTTTCAAATCAACTCATCCTTAACGTATATTTAACATTTCTTATATCTAATTACAAACTATTGAATATCACCAATGAAACATCTCTAACCTTTAATTTATCAGCTTAGTTCGATGGACGCTTTGCAGTTGAAGACATTTGTATATTTATGCATTGATTCTATTTATGTTTGAATTTGGCTTACTTTACCATTACCATGCACTTTTTCGATCATAACATTGCCCAAACTTTAGATGTGGAATTCATCTATGTTACCATGACCTTTTTTAGATAACTACGAAAGTATTTGAGAAGAAACCCATTTTTTACATTTAATGTATTCGCAAAGAAACAATAATGTTGTTAATTTTATTTTTTTTAGGAAAAGTTAAAGAATAAATAGTAAACATCGATAAGAGCTTTCGGAGCGACTTTTTCTCCACCAAAGAGTCAACTCCATATATATAAATAAAATGTAAAAAGCCATAAATAAAAACGGAAGAAACCCAATTTTTAGGTTTAATGTATTCTCAGAGAAACAATAATGTTGCTAATCTTAAATTTTTAGGAAAAGTTTAAAAAAAAATCAGTAAACATCAATAAGAGCCTTCGGAATCAAATCTACAACAGTTTAACTTATATCTAGGAAAATCTAGGTAGGAAGTTTAAGATAGTCCATAGAAGCTTATATATTTGGCCAAATCTAAGTGAGGTAAAATCAACATTTTCTTTTTAAGTAACAGTCTCTCTCTATTGAATGGTCTGTGATGAACAGTCTGGTCTCTCTCAAATGGTTTACAGTGAATAGTTTGTGCTTTCTATTGAACAGCTTGCAATAATATCGTTCAAATTAAAAATTATATTTAATAAATAAAAGAAACTGTCAAAAAAACGTATAATTAAAAAAAATATGATTCATTCCTATTCTGTTACTCTATTTCAAACAGACTCTCCTACAATGGTTGACATTGGGGATGTGCATGGGTAGGAATAAATTCAGAAGAATGCAGTACCATCTTTTAGAAGTATCGCTCTTTCCGCTCCCTGTGTAAAGTTGAAATTAGTTAAAAATAAGTTGAAACATGACTAAACCTCATGAAATTGGTGTTTTGTTAGAACAGGAAGAAAGTCAAAAGCTGAAAGATACGTGTAACTTTTAAAATTCAAGAAATAACGGTGATAGGCATCCCTCCTATTGGAGTCGGGCACTTTAACAATTTTACTAATCAAAAAAATTGATCAGATGGTTTGAATTGAAAGATGTGAGTATATTCTCATCGTTGCCACAATATCAATGGATTGAATTCACACCACTAACTTCCCTACATATCTAAATCCCTACGTATCTAAATCGCATGATTAAACCTTGTTTAATTTAATTTTTTACAAAGCTCCATTAAAAATTTATCATGCCATTTTTTAATTGACACCTATCACGATTAACCATAATGGGAAGACTACAAAACGTAACACACACCTTACACATACACTTGGCATAGTAAGATGATCATCAGTTTCAAACCATTGGTAAAAGTGTGTCCAATTCTAAATAACAGGTGTCGGTAGGTTAAAAACTAAGTGAGGAAGATAAACGGCTTTTTCTCTTAACAACATGTTTAACACTTTTTTAAATTTCCTTACGTTATCATTTAATCTTTAATTTCTTCCCTAGCAATAAATTTTGTGAATGTAACTATATTCACATTCTTTTAGGATGAAAATTTATAATGCCAATTAATTTGTATTTTTTTTAAAAGGGTTATTTCCAGTATGCATAAGTTTTTTGGCATTCACTCATTTTCTGAATCTCCTCATTTCAATTGACATTTAATAATTTCTTCATTGTTGTCTTATATTTTTCATTGTACCAACTATTACAAGCTATCTTATTGTATATTTTTGTACATATCTTGAAAGCATTCTTTATTTATCCATATCAAAAGATTGCATATATTTACACATAGTTAAATTTCATTGTTTTCCCATAATTTACTTTATAATAAAATGATTTGGATTTAATAAATTATGTAATTATAAAATTACTTCAAATATAATATAAAATATAATTAGATATTGAGATAAACTAATGATGAAATATTATGAATATGTAGATATTGGAATAAAATAATCAAGAAATGTGTTGAATATGCATATGTAAATATTCATATATAATGAGATGTCAATATATAATAATTTAATGATATTTGAAGTTTTTAAGTTGTTAGAAAATTTAATTTGAAGGA
Organism: Pinus tabuliformis; assembly: GCA_031772625.1. Lineage (NCBI taxonomy): Eukaryota > Viridiplantae > Streptophyta > Pinopsida > Pinales > Pinaceae > Pinus > Pinus tabuliformis. The sequence continues at coordinate 25,252,919 of CM062807.1, forward strand.
AGGACAAATTAATTTTTGAGTCTGTGGATGAACTAATATATTAATAAATAATGATAAATATATTCCTTTCCTTCTCTATTTGATTCTGGAATTAATAATTAGTTTGCTAATTAATTGATTTTCATTAGATATATTGATATATAATGAGATGTCAATATATAATAATTTAATGATTATGAAGTTTTTAAGTTGTTAGAAAATTTAATTTTAAGGAAGTACAAATTAATTTTTGAGTTTATGGATGAACTAACATATTAATAAATAATGATAAATATCTTCTTTTCCTTCTCTATTTGATTATGGAATTAATAATTAGTTTGCTAATTAATTTATTTTCTTTAGATATTCCCCTTTAATGGTGAAGATTTTTATTTGCTTCACTTAATGGTGAAGATATTATATCTTAAACTTGACAATGAATATATATATATATATATATATATATATATATATATATATATATATATATATATATATATATATATATATAGAAAGAGAGAGAGAGAGTTTTCGTTTATTATTGTATTATTGAGGATATAGATTTAGATTAACAAAACTACCCGCAAGTCTAACTAGAAAAGTAAGCCAAATTAAAAGTTGTTGCTTACCTGTCCAATTTGAAATAACACTTATCTATTGGTTCATTAAATTGTACATCAATTTCACCATTTCGTGTTGTTAATAATAATTCCAAAAAGCAAGTGTCCATCAATTGCACCATTCCATCAATCATTCCAGTAATCTTCAATGGAAATAATAACTCCAAAAATACAGGTGTCCATCAATTTCACCATTCAAGCTCTTAATAATAACTGCTCCACTCCATGTCTGTGGAGGAATAATAGAATAACTCTCCCAATCCATGTCCGATTGTAACCTTGAGGAATAATAGAATAACATCGCCACTCCATCTTGAGCATTTCAAATTGTCATTAAATATTTATTGTCCTTATTATTCATTACCATTCCATTTATTATAACCAAAGGTTTCGTGGATGTATGCATTTCTTTCTTAGCGCTTGGGATGTTGAAATTGTTGAAGGATTACTGGAACGATTGCTGGAAGGATTACTCTAAAGATTTGAAGGGGCTTCTCTTGGCTTCTATCTGCTAAGAAAGGTGAAAAATATTTCTTAGTCTTCCTTTTCTCTGCCTAGTGTTTTTTCACGTTTGGTTCAAGATGCATTGGAGGAACCCTTTCTTACTGATTGGGTTGTTGGAATTGTTGAAAGATTGCTAGAAGGATTGGTGCAAGGATTAGTGCAACTATTTGAATGGATTCTCTTGGCTTCTATCTCCTAAGAAAGGTGCACAATTTGTTACCTAGATTTGTTTTCGATGGCCACTATTCACTAAATTTGTGATTACTCTAATGTGGAATGGCTTTGTTCATTTTTTCTGAAGACAACCCATACCAAAAATAAATAATATATAGAGGCATTTATGGTGTAAACATAACATAACGTAAATGGGTTTTGACTTGATACAAAATCCTCAATTGATCCAGGTGGATATTGGTGGCCACCTGCCAAGTCCACCTGGACCCCCACCATTGTCTTTCTCAGCATTTTCAGTTTCCTTAATTGTAGCACAACTTACTATTTTTAGCAGTTTTTCTGGTCCTGAACTTCCGGAGCCGTTTTGAGGCCCTAAACGACGTTTTTTGGGGAATCCGGGGGCAACACGAGTCCATGGAATGGACTGGTGTTGCCTGTTCCAACAATGATAGTGCTCGGATAGATCTTTCTAATGAGCTATTGTACGCCTCAAACGGAGATCATATGCCAAAGTTACGACCCCGGGAAGTTGATGTACCAACTTACCCCCAAACGGGGCCCACAGTTTGGCGTTTCATCTCCTAGGGTTAGGTTTTGGAATGTTAAGGGTTTTTCCATTATTTCTCAACAATAAATAGGCCTTTGAGCCTCATTGTAACACAGTTCAAAGGCATGTAGCCATCACATCTCTTCTCAGAGATAAGCTACCATCGCCCTAGCTAGTTTATTGCCATTCTGTTTGTAAGCATATTTCAGTATTTTCCATTAATGAAATGAAGTATTATTTCCGTTGCATCTTTGTGTATATGGTTATCTCTGTAATTTGTTGCGTTCCTGTTTAAATCCGGATCAGTGGTATCAGAGCGGTCTGCTTTTTCTCTGTTTTTCTTTGCATGTCCCCAACAAGGTCGGGATATAAGGAGTTAGGGCTTGAACTGGTTGAACCTTTGCAAGACCAGCCTCGCAAATCCCGACGACCTCCCATGGTGGACGAGAAGAAAGACGAGGGGGCAGGAGATCCCATCAAAATCTTGCTCGAAGAAGCACTCGAGCGACAATGGAACGCGATGATGGACAGCTTTGCGCAGATCCTTCAGCGGCTACCCAGAAGCAGTGCATCGGCTTCCAGCAGCTCCTCTGGAAATGCCACACCCTTTAAGGTACAAGTTAATTTTGAAATCCCCATATTCGAGGGTCAGATAGACGCCGATGCCGTAGATAAATGGTTAAATCTGCTAGAGGGTTATTTTTCTGTTCATGAATTTTTGAGTCGGGAAAAGATTGTTTTTGCTCTTCTCAAAGCAGCCCCCCACGTCAAGGACTGGTGGGAAACCTACTGCGAGCAGAAGGATGAAAGTACTCGCTCACTATTTTCAGCCGCACCCACCTGGGATTCGTTCCGGGATGCCATCAAGGAGTAGTACTACCCTGTCGGAAGCTATGAGGATGAATACATAAAGTGGACCACGCTGCGGCAGGGAAGGGACCAAGACGTGTTGGAGTTCACCAATCTTTTCCATACCCTTCGCACAAAGTTGGGTATCAAGGATTCGGAGCAACATTTGATACTCAAATACCGTGGCTGCCTGCACAAGTACATCCAGGAAGAAATACAGTTCCTAAACATCCCCTCGCTCGGCGCAGCATACCGGTATGCCGTCAAGGTCGAGCAGAAGTTTAAACAAAAGAAGCGAGACTTTGGATCTGCGAATCCAAAGCAGGGGAAAGGTGCCCCTAAACCACAAAACAAAGGACAAAGCCAAGGCGGGACAGCCCAAGACAACCAGCCGAAGCTGCAAGCAAAGAGCAACGCCGCGAAGCCGAGAAAGGACACTGGAAAATGGTGCGAGTTCCATAAGAGCTCCACTCACAACACAAGTGAGTGTCGGGCCAAGCAGTCACTGGTGGTTGAGCTAAAGGTTTCAGAATCAGATGCATGTTCCGACTCTGAGTCAGAACCCGATAAGGGGTATGAAAAAGGGAAGCAGATCATTGATGCGGATCCCAGCGCCACTGTTGCTACCGCAAAGATCCAGAAAAATGAACCTGAAGATCCAGAGGAGGAGGAGCGTCTCTTCCACTCCCAGATGTGGGTAAAGGGCTCCCCGATACAGTTCATTGTTGATAGCGGGAGTCAAAAGAACCTCATTTCGGCAGAGGTCGTGAAGCGGTTGGGCTTACCGACCACAGCACATCCACAACCATACACCATTGGGTGGCTTCACCAAGGGCGAGATCTTCGCGTGAGCCAGCAGTGTCGCCTTCCATACAACATCAAGCCCTTCACGGATGAGGTATTGTGTGACATTGCTCCCCTTGAAGTTTGTGATGTATTACTAGGACAACCATACTTGTGGAAGCGACATGCTGTGTATGAATCAAGGCCCCGTGCTGTTATTATTACATTGGGAAATAAGTTGTTCAGGATACCAGAGGTAGCACCACCTGCCGCCATCTCTTTGATTACTGCAAAACAATGCAGTAAGATCATTTCCAAAACCAGGAAATTTGTTTTCCTGATGATACGCCCTCAAGGGAAGAAGAAGACATTGGCCGCGGCCTCCAAACGGGGTCCCTCTGCACGGCAGCTACAGATGGACAAGATTGTGGAGGAGTACGAAGACATCTTCACCTCCCCGGCAGGGGTTCCTCTGCACTGTCAAGTCAAGCACTCCATCGATCTGACCCCAGGTGCGCCGCTACCCAATGGACCAATTTATCGGCGCTCCGTTCTGGAGAACAATGAAATCAAGAGGCAGATTCAGGAGCTCCTGCAGAAAGGTCACATCCGTCCGAGTTCTTCGCCCTGTGGGAGCCCGATAGTGTTGGTACAGAAGAAGGATGGGACGTGGAGACTCTGTATTGACTATCGGGCACTGAACAAGATCACTGTCCGTAATAGGTACCCGATCCCGCGGATTGATGACCTCCTAGACCAACTAAAGGGGGCGAAATATTTCAGCAAGATCGATCTGAAGTCAGGATAAAACCAGGTACCAATTGAACCCTCAGATGTGTGGAAGACTGCCTTCAAATCCAAGGAGGGCCTCTTCGAATGGTTGGTCATGCCTTTTGGATTGACGAATGCTCCTGCAACCTTTATGAGGCTAATGGATGACATCTTGCGGCCATTCACCAACTCCTTTGTAGTAGTATACTTGGATGACATTCTGATCTTCAGCCAGAGTTGGGAAGAGCACCTCCACCACATCCGACAGGTTCTCCAAACACTGCGGCAACACAAGCTATGTGCCAATTTGGAGAAATGCACTTTTGGCATGACCTAGGTTCAGTATTTGGGATACATCATTGATGAACAGGGGGTGCATGTCGATCCAGCCAAGGTCCAAGTCATTCGGGATTGGCCCTCTCCAACCACTCTAACAGAGCTCCGCAGCTTTCTAGGTCTTGCCAACTTCTACCGCAGGTTTGTGTTGGGATTTTCTCATATTTCTTGGCCCTTGAGTCAAGTCACCAAGGGTGGGGCGAAAGCAAAATTCTTTTGGTCTGAATCTCAACAGAAGGCATTCAGGGAGTTGAAGGATCGCCTCTGCACGGCACCAGTGCTCGCATTACCAGATTTACAACAACCATTTGAGGTCGAGACAGATGCCTCTGACTATGCTATTGGGGCAGTCCTTACTCAACATGGACATCCAGTGGCATATCACAGTGAAACACTTTCAGACACAGTCCGGAAGTACCCCACTTATGATAAAGAGATGTATTCCATTGTACAGGCCTGCCGACAATGGAAGCATTACATTTTGGGGAAGGAAACGGTCATCCACACAGACCACCGACCTCTGCAGTTCATACAGACCCAAGGGAAATTGCAGAATGATCGCCATCAGAAGTGGTCTACATACCTGCAACAGTTTCACTTGAATATCAAGTATAAAAAGGGCAGCACCAATAATGTTGCAGATTGCCTCAGTCGACCACCGATCATGGCGCTAACCACCGTGCTCAACTCTTGTGGGCACGACACTTCTGATTGGCCACTTCTCTACAAAAGCGACCCAGAATTCGGCCACACATACCAGACACTCTTGGAGGGTCGGCAGGTTGCAGATTTTCACCTCCAGGATGCCCTATTATGCCACCTCGGTCACCTTTGTGTTCCTTCAAGCGAGCGTGCCAAGATGATTTGGGAAGCACACTACAGTCGGGCTGCTGGGCATTTCGGGGTCGAGAAAACAGTGGCAGTACTGCAAAACTATTTCTATTGGCCGAATCTTCGACAGGATGTTGGGAAGTACAGCCGATCATGTACTGCCTGTGCCATTGCCAAACCGACCATTAAGAAGAAAGGCCTATATACCCCATTTCCTACCCCTATTCGACCTTGGGAATCCATCTCCGTGGATTAGATGTCAGGCCTTCCTTCCACTAAGCATGGAAATTACTATGTTTTTGTGGTCGTCGACAGGTTCTCAAAGATGGCCATTATGATGGCCTGCAAGAAGAATATCACAGCAGAAGCCAATGCTAAACTCTTCTTTGAACGAGTGTGGGTGCACTTTGGGATCCCACAGTCTATCATCTCAGATCGAGACAGTCGGTTTCTCAGCACCTTTTGGTCTAGTCTCTGGTCAATGCTGGACACCAAACTCACGAAGTCCACAGCCTTCCATCCTCAAACTGATGGCCAGACAGAGGTTGTCAATAGGATGATTGTGCACATTCTGCGCATGTATAACTCAAAGCATCCACGCACATGGGACGAGAGCCTCCCCTACGTTCAGCACAGCTACAAACGAGCTCTTCACAGCTCCACTAGCCATAGCCCTTTTCAGGTGGGTTTGGGATTCCAGCCACTATGCCCCATTGATGTGGCCATGCCACTTGCAGCTACTCACATGAATTCAGCTCATGTCCAGTCCGAAATAGATAAGGCCACCAGCTTCATTGAGCGCATCCAACATATTCGCCAGCAGGTCCATGACATTCTTGAGAAATCAAATGCCAAGTACAAGCAGCGACATGATCAACATCGGGTGCCACACAAGTTTCAGGTGGGCGACAAAGTCTGGTTTCATTTGCAAAAGGAACGCCTTACTGGAGCCTATCGGAAATTGATACCACTCCGATATGGTCCTTACACCATTACTAAGGCTATGGGAGACAATGCATTTGAGCTCAGCATTCCCCCATTCCTTGGCCTGCACCCAGTATTTAATGTGGATCGCCTTCGGCCATACTTTCCACCATTGCTAGACACATCCAACATTGCAGAATAGCTCAAACCCACAGAATTAAATCCAGATTGCATGGAACAAGCTGCAACTGATCGGATCATGGACACACAGATCAAGAACACTCGCCAACAGAATATCCAACTGTATCGAGTTGTCAAAGCGGGCCAACTCCTTTAGCAGGGCAAGTGGCTCACCAGGGAACAAGTTCAGCAGAAGTTTCCTCATCTCATGGAGGAGCTCAACGCAATGGGGACCATTGCTTCCTAAGGGGGGAGGAATGATCCAGGTGGATATTGGTGGCCACCTGCCAAGTCCACCTGGACCCCCACCATTGTCTTTCTCAGCATTTTCAGTTTCCTTAATTGTAGCACAACTTACTATTTTTAGCAGTTTTTCGGGTCCTGAACTTCCGGAGCCGTTTTGAGGCCCTAAACGACGTTTTTTGGGGAATCCGGGGGCAACACAAGTCCATGGAATGGACTAGTGTTGCCCGTTCCAACAATGATAGTGCTCGGATAGATCTTTCTAATGAGTTATTGTACGCGTCAAACGGAGATCATATGCCAAAGTTACGACCCCGGGAAGTTGATGTACCAACTTACCCCCAAACGGGGCCCACAGTTTGGCATTTCATCTCCTAGGGTTAGGTTTTGGAATGTTAAGGGTTTTTCCATTGTTTCTCAACAATAAATAGGCCTTCGAGCCTTATTGTAACACAGTTCAGAGGCATGTAGCCATCACATCTCTTCTCAAAGATAAGCTACCATCGCCCTAGCTAGTTTATTGTCATTCTGTTTGTAAGCATATTTCAGTATTTTCCATTAATGAAATGAAGTATTATTTCCGCTGCATCTTTGTGTATATGGTTATCTCTGTAATTTGTTGCGTTCCTGTTTAAATCTGGATCATCAATCAGCCCAGATCTCATAAAAGACTAATAATTTCATCTACTATAGTTCCTTATATCATCCCATGCCATTTTGGTTCTCTTGTTTATGTTTTTTCATGTTTCTTTTTATCTGCCCTATCTTATTTTTCAAATCAACTCATCCTTAAGGTATATTTAACATTGCTTATATTTAATCACAAACTATTGATTATCACAAATGAAACATATCTTACCTTTAATTTATCACGTTAGTTTGATGGACGCTTTGCAGTTGAAGGCATTTGTATATTTATGCATTGATTCTATTTAGGTTTGAATTTGGCTTACTTTAGCATTACCATGCACTTTTTCAATCATAACATTGCCCAAACTTTAGGTGTGGAATTCATCTATGTTACCATGACCTTTTTCAGATAACTAGGAAAGTATTTGAGAAGAAACCCATTTTTTAGGTTTAATATACTCGCATAAAAACAATAATGTTTTTAATCTTACTTTTTCAGGAAAAGTTTAAGAAAAAACAGTAAACATCGATAAGAGCCTTTGCAGTTTGGATCAAATTTTTCTTCACCAAAGAGTCAATTTCATATATATAAATAAAATGTAAAAAATCATAAATAAAAACAGAAGAAACCCAATTTTTAGGTTTAATGTATTCCTAGAGAAACAATAATGTTGTTAATCTTAAATTTTTAGGAATAGCTAATAAAAAAAAAATAGTAAACATCGATCAGAACCTTCGGAATCAAATCTACAACAGTTTAACTTATATCTAGGAAAATATGGGTAGGAAGTTTAAGATAGTCCATAAAAACTTGTATATTTGGCCAAATCTAAGTGAGATAAAATCAACATTTTCTTTTTAAGTAACAGTTTCTCTCTATTGAATGGTCTGTGATGAATAGTCTGGTCTCTCTCTCAAATGGTTTATGGTGAATAGTTTGTGCTTTCTATTGAATAGCTTGCAATATTATCGTTCAAATTAAAAATATATAATTAATAAATAAAAGAAACTGTAAAAAAAATATAATTAAAAAAAATGTGATTCATTCCCATTATGTTACTCTATTTCAAACAGATTCTCCTACAACGGTTGAGATTGGGGATGTGTATGGGTAGGAATAAATTTAGAAGAACGCAATACCATCTTCAAGAAGTATCGCTCTTTCTTCTCCCTGTGTAAAGTTGAAATTAGTTGAAAATAAGCTAAAACATGACTAAACCTCATGAAATTGGTGTTTTTTTAGAACAGTAAGAAAGTCAAAAGCTGAAAGATACTTGTAACCCGTAAAATTCAAGAAATAACACTGATAGGCTTCCCTCCTATTGGAGTTGGGCACTTTAATAATTTTACTAATCAAAAAAATTGATCAGACTGTTTGAAGTGAAAGATCCCAATATTCTCATCATTGCCACAATATCAATGGAATGAATTCACACCACTAATTTCCCTACATATCTAAATGACATGATTAAACCTTGTTTAAATTAATTTTTTACAAAGCTCCATTAAAAATTTACCATGCCATTTGTTAATTGACACCTATCATGATTAACCATAATGGGAAGACTACAAAATGTAACACACACCTTACACATACACTTGGCATAGTAAGATGATCATCAGTTTCAAACCATTGGTAAAAGTGTGTCCAATTCTAAATAACAGGTGTGGTAGGTTAAAAACTAAGTGAGGAAGATAAAGGGATTTTTCTCTTAACAACATGTTTAACACTTTTTTAAATTTCCTTATGTTATCATTTAATATTTAATTTCTTCCCTAGCAATAAATTTTGTGAATGTAACTATATTCACATTCTTTTAGGATGAAAATTTATAATGCCAATTAATTTGTATTTTTTTTAAAAGGGTTATTTCAAGTATGCATAAGTTTTTTGGCATTCACTCATTTTATGAATCTCCTCATTTCAATTGACATTTAATAATTTCTTCTCTATTGTCTTATATTTTTCATTGTGCCAACTATTACAAGCTATCTTATTGTATATTTTTGTACATATCTTGAAAGCATTCTTTATTTATCCATATCAAAAGATTGCATAAAATTGCATATATTTACACATAGTTAAATTTCATTGTTTTCCCATAATTTACTTTATAATAAAATGATTTGCATTTAATAAATTATGTAATTATAAAATTACTTCAAATATAATATAAAATATAATTAGATATTGAGATAAACTAATGATGAAATATTGTGAATATGTAGATATTGGAATAAAATAATGAAGAAATGTGTTGAATATGCATATGTAAATATTCATATATAATGAGATGTCAATATATAATAATTTAATGATATTTGAAGTTTTTAAGTTGTTAGAAAATTTAATTTGAAGGAAGGACAAATTAATTTTTGAGTTTGTGGATGAACTAATATATTAATAAATAATGATAAATATCTTCCTTTCCTTCTCTATTTGATTATGGAATTAATAATTAGTTTGCTAATTAATTGATTTTCATTAGATATATTGATATATAATGAGATGTCAATATATAATAATTTAATGATTATGAAGTTTTTAAGTTGTTAGAAAATTTAATTTTAAGGAAATACAAATTAATTTTTGAGTTTATGGATGAACTAATATATTAATAAATAATGATAAATATCTTCCTTTCCTTCTCTATTTGATTCTGGAATTAATAATTAGTTTGCTAATTAATTTATTTTCTTTATATATTCCCCTTTAATGGTGAAGATTTTTATTTTCTTCACTTAATGGTGAAGATATTATATCTTAAACTTGACAATGAATATATATATATATATATAGAGAGAGAGAGAGAGAGAGAGTGAGTGAGAGAGTTTTCGTTTATTATTGTATTATTGAGGATATAGATTTAGATTAACAAAATTGCCCGCAAGTCTAACTAGAAAAGTAAGCCAAATTAAAACTTGTTGCTTACCTGTCCAATTTGAAATAACACTCATTTGTCGGTTCATTAAATTGTACATCAATTTCACCATTTCGTGTTGTTAATAATAATTCCAAAAAACAAGTGTCCATAAATTGCACCATTCCAGCAATCATTCCAGTAATCTGCAATGGAAATAATAACTCCAAAAATACAAGTGTCCATCAATTTCACCATTCATGCTCTTAATAATAACTACTCCACTCCATGTCTGATTGTAACGTGGAGGAATAATGATGCAGGAGCATCCTGACACCTCAATGAAAGAAAATTAGAGGAAGAGGACAAGTGGACAACCACATGGACAGCCAAGCCAAGATTCGGTTAATGAACTAATTTTAGTTAAAAAAACAGTTAAAACTGAATGTAGGTGTAATAAGAACTGAAGGATTCTTGAGTAAATCAAGAAGAAAAAGAAAGAAAACACCCTGCGCGTGTGAGAGAGAGCAAAATGTGATTGCCAAAGAAATCTGGATTAAGGCTGAAATGCCTTAAAACTGTAAAATGAGTTTGTAAAATAATGAAAATTCATCTTTGTGAAATTGTGTCTTTGTGTGTTTTATTTTGGTTTTTCTTTTCTGTTGAAAATGAAAATGTTACTGCCACAGAACAGGCATGTCGATGAGCACGATTTTGATTTTATTTTTGACGAGGCGGACTGTGACTATGAGCGTGTGTGTTGAGTGTGCTGTTCTTACCCTGACATTCAAGGTGCGCGGTTCAAGAAAGGAACGCGGACTCGGTTCCAGAAAAGAATGGCTGCTGAGTAAGTTTTTAGTGAAGATACCTTGTTTTCTGATTTTGAGCATTCGGCCGAGGAAGAAGTTGCAGGTAGCCTTGAAAAGGAGGCAGCAGTGGTGCTCGACAGCCCCACTACCACGGCTGCGACGCCACCCCAGCCCCATCGTCATGGTACTGGACGAGCGGAAGAGGCCAGCAGACAGAACACAGTTGGAGTGGGCATTGAAAGCAGCAAAGAGAAAAGCGAAAGGCATGGCTAGCCAGGATTCTCAAATGGATGCGGTCATCACTGAAGTTGTGCGCTCTCGGTCATCCTACTTCAAGAAACAATCTGATTCTTTGACCTGTGAAGGTATTCGTCGACTCTTGGAAGATGATCCGGGACTGGAAACTTTCACGTTGGATGAGCTTGCCGAGAATGCAAGCCGATGATGTTGCGGGAGAAGATCTGAAAGCTAAGGATCTCGTAAGCAGTGATGCATTGGAAAATTCTCGAAGGAAAGGCGATGGCTTGGCAGAGAGAAGTCTCAGAATGGGTCTTCCTGGGCCCATAACCCACAGGTCCCAGGATCGAGCGGGTAAAAATCTTGAAAACGGAGACCCCCCAGACTTCGTTTTCATCAAGTGGTATCAGAGCGGGAAAGATTTCCTGCGGAGAGAAGTCTCAGAATGGGGCTTCCTGGGCCCATAACCCACAGGTCCCAGGATCGAGCGGGTAAAAATCTTGAAAACACAGACCCCCCAGTCTTCGTTTTCATCAAGACTCGAGGAAAACGAAGACTGGGGGGTCTCCGTTTTCAAGATTTTTACTCGCTCGATCCTGGGACCTGTGGGTTATGGGCCCAGGAAGCCCCATTCTGAGACTTCTCTCCACCAAGCCATCGCCTTCCCTTCGAGAATTTTCCAATGCATCACTGCTTACGAGATCCTTAGCTTTCAGATCTTCTCCCGCAACATCATCGGCTTGCATTCTCGGCAAGCTCATCCAACGTGAAAGTTTCCAGTCCCGGATCATCTTACAAGAGTCGACGAACACCTTCACAGGTCAAAGAATCAGATTGTTTCTTGAAGTAGGATGACCGAGAGCACACAGCTTCAGTGATGACCGCATCCATCTGAGAATCCTGGCTAGCCATGCCTTTCGCTTTTCTCTTTGCTGCTTTCAATGCCCACTCCAACTGTGTTTTGTCTGCTGGCCTCTTCCGCTCGTCCAGTACCATGACGATGGGGCTGGGGTGGCGTCGCAGCCGTGGTAGTGGGGCTGTCGAGCACCACTGCCGCCTCCTTTTCAGGGCTTCCTGCAACTTCTTCCTCGGCCGAATGCTCAAAATCAGAAAACAAGGTATCTTCGCCAAAAATTTACTCAGCAGCCATTCTTTTCTGGAACCGAGTCCGCGTTCCTTTCTTGAACCGCGCACCTTGAATGTCAGGGTAAGAACAGCACACTCAACACACATGCTCATAGTCACAGTCCGCCTCGTCAAAAATAAAATCAAAATCGTGCTCATCGACATGCCTGTTCTGTGGCAGTAACATTTTCATTTTCAACTGAAAAGAAAAACCAAAATAAAACACACAAAGACACAATTTCACAAAGATGAATTTTCATTATTTTACAAACTCATTTTACAGTTTTAAGGCATTTCAGCCTTAATCCAGATTTCTTTGGCAATCACATTTTTCCCTCTCTCACACGCGCAGGGGGTTTTCTTTCTTTTTCTTCTTGATTTACTCAAGAATCCTTCAGTTCTTATTACACCTACATTCAGTTTTAACTGTTTTTTTAACTAAAATTAGTTCATTAACCGAATCTTGGCTTGGCTGTCCATGTGGTTGTCCACTTGTCCTCTTCCTCTAATTTTCTTTCATTGAGGTGTCAGGATGCTCCTTCATCAAACTCCCAAGGTACAAAAAAATTATGACCTCCTAGTCATATGCTTCCGAGGTACAAAATTATGACCTCCTGGTCATATGCGTTTCTTTCACAATTCGCAATTCTATCCACTGTTTCACTTCGTCAGTGGAACTGCCTTCTGTGAGCTGCAACCAAACCTCTGCAATAGCAAGTCTTCCTTGCTACCAGATGCCCTACCAAGCAGCGCTCCTGAGCTTAGTCCTCTCGGCATCTGCGCGGTTCTCTCCTCTCGAACCCATCGAGCACTCCTGCTCTAGGTTTGTTGCAATCTTCTCACCTTCATAAAATAAATTAAAAAAATAAAAATTGTACCTCTTGTTTCCTTCGTACCTTCTTTCTTCCTCTCCGCAGGAAATCTTTCCCGCTCTGATACCACTTGATGAAAACGAAGACTGGGGGGTCTTCATTTTCAGAATTTTTACCCGCTCGATCCTGGGACCTGTGGGTTATGGGCCCAGGAAGCCCCATTCTGAGACTTCTCTCCGCCAAGCCATCGCCTTTCCTTCGAGAATTTTCCAATGCATCACTGCTTACGAGATCCTTAGCTTTCAGATCTTCTCCCGCAACATCATCGGCTTGCATTCTCGGCAAGCTCATCCAACGTGAAAGTTTCCAGTCCCGGATCATCTTCCAAGAGTCGACGAACACCTTCACAGGTCAAAGAATCAGATTGTTTCTTGAAGTAGGATGACCGAGAGCGCACAACTTCAGTGATGACCGCATCCATTTGAGAATCCTGGCTAGCCATGCCTTTCGCTTTTCTCTTTGCTGCTTTCAATGTCCACTCCAACTGTGTTCTGTCTACTGGCCTCTTCCGCTCGTCCAGTACCATGACGATGGGGCTGGGGTGGCGTCGCAGCCGTGGTAGTGGGGCTGTCGAGCACCACTGCCGCCTCCTTTTCAGGGTTGCCTGCAACTTCTTCCTCGGCCGAATGCTCAAAATCAGAAAACAAGGTATCTTCGCCAAAAATTTACTCAGCAGCCATTCTTTTCTGGAACCAAGTCCACGTTCCTTTCTTGAACCGCGCACCTTGAATGTCAGGGTAAGAACAGCACACTCAACACACACGCTCATAGTCACAGTCCGCCTCGTCAAAAATAAAATCAAAATCGTGCTCATCGACATGCCTGTTCTGTGGCAGTAACATTTTCATTTTCAACTGAAAAGAAAAACCAAAATAAAACACACAAAGACACAATTTCACAAAGATGAATTTTCATTATTTTACAAACTCATTTTACAGTTTTAAGGCATTTCAGCCTTAATCCAGATTTCTTTGGCAATCACATTTTGCCCTCTCTCACACGCGCAGGGTGTTTTCTTTCTTTTTCTTCTTGATTTACTCAAGAATCCTTCAGTTCTTATTACACCTACATTCAGTTTTAACTGTTTTTTTAACTAAAATTAGTTCATTAACCGAATCTTGGCTTGGCTGTCCATGTGGTTGTCCACTTGTCCTCTTCCTCTAATTTTCTTTCATTGAGGTGTCAGGATGCTCCTGCATCAGACTCCCGAGGTACAAAAAAATTATGACCTCCTGGTCATATGCTTCCGAGGTACAAAATTATGACCTCCTGGTCATATGCGTTTCTTTCACAATTCGCAATTCTATCCACTGTTTCACTTCGTCAGTGAAACTGCCTTCTGTGAGCTGCAACCAAACCTCTGCAATAGCAAGTCTTCCTTGCTACCAGATGCCCTACCAAGCAGCGCTCCTGAGCTTAGTCCTCTCGGCATCTCCGCGGTTCTCTCCTCTCGAACCCATCGAGCACTCCTGCTCTAGGTTTGCTGCAATCTTCTCACCTTCATAAAATAAATTAAAAAAATAAAAATTGTACCTCTTGTTTCCTTCGTACCTTCTTTCTTCCTCTCCGCAGGAAATCTTTCCCGCTCTGATACCACTTGATGATAACGAAGTCTGGGTGATCTTCATTTTCAGTATTTTCATAAACACGATCCTGGGACCTGTGGGTTATGGGCCCAAAACGCCTATCCGCAACTACATTCTGATCTCTCTTGCTTCATTTTAATTAAGGAAGGCCCACGCCGGAACAAACCAAGTAACAATGCATGACGGTGCTCCTCGTCCTCAGTCCAGCATGACGGTGCTCTCCCCATCCTCAGTCCACACACACACCGTCTTCTTCAACTCTGACAGGGTGCGTTGCTTTCAAACGGCGGACATGTCCAAAGACTTCTTGGGCGAAGGCAGAGCTGTGGGCTTCTCTGCTGCTGGGGATTGCTCACCTGAGTGAGAAGATTGCAGCAAACCTAGAGTAGGAGTGCTCAATTGGTTCGAGAGGAGAGAACCGCGGAGGTGCCGAGAGGACTAAGCTCAGCAGAAAAGCTTGGTAGGGCATCTGGTAGCAAGGAGGACTTGCTATTGCAGAGGTTTGATTGCAGCTCACGGAAGGCAGTTCCACTGAAGTAGCGAAACAGTGGGTAGAATTGCAAATTGCGAAGGAAACGCATATGACCAGGAGGTCATAAATTTGTACCTCGGGAGCATATGACCAGGAGGTCATAATTTTTGTACCTCGGGAGTATGATGCAGGAGCATCCGGACACGTCACTGAAAAAATTAAAGGAAGAAGACAAGTGGACGATCACGTGGACAGCCAGGCCAACCACAACTGAATTCTGTTCAAGGAACTAAATTTAGTTAAAAAATTAGTTATAACTGAATGTATGTATTAAGAACTGAACGATTCCTGAGTGAATCAAGAAGAGAAAAAACCGAAAATCCTGTGTGAGAGAGAAAGCAAAATGTAGTCGCTGGAGAGTTTTTGATTAAGGCTGAAATGCCTTAAGACTGTAATTTTAAGTTTGTGCATAATACAAATGCGTTTGTGAATTTATGTCTTTGTGTATTTCTGTTTGAATCGTTTTCTGGTTTTCTTTTCTGTTGAACATGGAAGTGTGAATGCCACAGAATAGGCGGTTTTCGGTAGAGTTTTGTGAAGAATTGAACGCGCCCATTGAGATAAGAACACCATGCTGGTCGGTGACACAGGAAAAGAGAAAAGAACGAAGAAAAGGGTTTCGGAGAGAGTTTAAAGGACTAGATATGATTGAAGCTTGTGCGTAGAGCTAAAACTATTCGTTTTAAGCGGTTTCGGGTTCGAAGAAGCAGCAACTCGACTCAAGCAAATGGCAGAGGAGAGTAAAGACAGATGTGAAAAAAAACCAGCAGATATCGGCCGAAAGGAGCACGAGCAATTGGAGTTCTGCATCGTCCATGCTCCTGGTTTGAGTAAGGGTACCGAGTTAGCCAAGAAGATGCCTTAAAACTAGAGAATCATCTCACTCAGGTGAGCAATCTCCCAGCAGCGGAGAAGCCCGCAGCTCTGCCTTCGCCCAAGAAGTCTTTGGACATGTCCGCTGTTTGAAAGCAACGCACCCTGTCAGAGTTGAAGAAGACGGTGTGTGTGGGCTGAGGATGGGGAGAGCACCGTCATGCTGGACTGAGGACGAGGAGCACCGTCATGCATTGTTACCTGGTTTGTTCCGGCGTGGGCCTTCCTTAATTAAAATGAAGCAAGAGAGATCAGAATGCAGTTGCGGATAGGCGTTTTGGGCCCATAACCCACAGGTCCCAAGATCGGGCTTGTGAAAATACTGAAAATGAAGATCACCCAGTCTTCGTTTTCATCAAGTGGTATCAGAGCGGGAAAGATTTCCTGCGGAGAGAAAGAAAGAAGGTACGAAGGAAACAAGAGGTACAATTTTTATTTTTTTAATTTATTTTATGAAGGTGAGAAGATTGCAGCAAACCTAGAGCAGGAGTGCTCGATGGGTTCGAGAGGAGAGAACCGCGGAGATGCCGAGAGGACTAAGCTCAGGAGCGCTGCTTGGTAGGGCATCTGGTAGCAAGGAAGACTTGCTATTGTAGAGTTTTGGTTGCAGCTCACAGAAGGCAGTTCCACTGATGAAGTGAAACAGTGGATAGAATTGCGAATTGTGAAAGAAACGCATATGACCAGGAGGTCATAATTTTGTACCTCGGAAGCATATGACCAGGAGGTCATAATTTTTTTGTACCTCGGGATTCTGATGCAGGAGCATCCTGACACCTCAATGAAAGAAAATTAGAGGAAGAGGACAAGTGGACAACCACATGGACAGCCAAGCCAAGATTCGGTTAATGAACTAATTTTAGTTAAAAAAACAGTTAAAACTGAATGTAGGTGTAATAAGAACTGAAGGATTCTTGAGTAAATCAAGAAGAAAAAGAAAGAAAACACCCTGCGCGTGTGAGAGAGGGCAAAATGTGATTGCCAAAGAAATCTGGATTAAGGCTGAAATGCCTTAAAACTGTAAAATGAGTTTGTAAAATAATGAAAATTCATCTTTGTGAAATTGTGTCTTTGTGTGTTTTATTTTGGTTTTTCTTTTCAGTTGAAAATGAAAATGTTACTGCCACAGAACAGGCATGTCGATGAGCACGATTTTGATTTTATTTTTGACGAGGCGGACTGTGACTATGAGTGTGTGTGTTGAGTGTGTTGTTCTTACCCTGACATTCAAGGTGCGCGGTTCAAGAAAGGAACGCGGACTCGGTTCCAGAAAAGAATGGCTGCTGAGTAAATTTTTGGCGAAGATACCTTGTTTTCTGATTTTGAGCATTCGGTCGAGGAAGAAGTTGCAGGCAGCTCTGAAAAGGAGGCGGCAGTGGTGCTCGACAGCCCCACTACCACGGCTGCGACGCCACCCCAGCCCCATCGTCATGGTACTGGACGAGCGGAAGAGGCCAGCAGACAGAACACAGTTGGAGTGGGCATTGAAAGCAGCAAAGAGAAAAGCGAAAGGCATGGCTAGCCAGGATTCTCAGATGGATGCGGTCATCACTGAAGCTGTGCGCTCTCGGTCATCCTACTTCAAGAAACAATCTGATTCTTTGACCTGTGAAGGTGTTCGTCGACTCTTGGAAGATGATCCAGGACTGGAAACTTTCACGTTGGATGAGCTTGCCGAGAATGCAAGCCGATGATGTTGCGGGAGAAGATCTGAAAGCTAAGGATCTCGTAAGCAGTGATGCATTGGAAAATTCTCGAAGGAAAGGTGATGGCTTGGCAGAGAGAAGTCTCAGAATGGGGCTTCCTGGGCCCATAACCCACAGGTCCTAGGATCAAGCGGGTAAAAATCTTGAAAACGGAGACCCCCTAGTCTTTGTTTTCATCAAATAATAGAATAACTCTCCGAATCCATGTCCGATTGTAACCTTGAGGAATAATAAAATAACACCGCCACTCCATCTTGAGCATTTCAAATTGTCATTAAATATTTATTGTACTTATTATTCATTACCATTCCATTTATTATAATCAAAGGCTTCGTGGATGCATGCATATTTCTTTCTTAGCGCTTGGGATGTTGAAATTGTTGAAGGATTACTGGAACGATTCCTGGAAGGATTACTCTAAAGATTTGAAGGGGCTTCTCTTGGCTTCTATGTGCTAAGAAAGGTGAAAAATATTTCAAATTCTTCCTTTTCTCTACCTAGTGTTTTTTCAGGTTTATTTCAAGATGCATTAGAGGAACCCTTTCTTACTAATTGGGTTGTTGGAATTTTTGAAAGCTTACTAGAAGGATTGGTGCAAGGATTAGTGGAACTATTTGAATGGATTCTCTTGGCTTCTATCTCCTAATAAAGGTGCACAATTTGTTACCTAGATTTGTTTTCGATGGCCACTATTAACTAAATTTGTGATTACTCTAATGTGGAATGGCTTTGTTCATTTTTTCTAAAAACAACCCATACCAAAAATAAATAATATATAGAGGCATTGATGGCGTAAACATAACATAACATAAATGAGAATCTGACTTGATACAAAATCCTCAATCAGCCCAAATCTCATAAGAAACTAATAATTTCATCCACTATAATTCCTTATATCATCCCATGCCATTTTGGTTCTCCTGTTTATGTTTTTTTATGTTTATTTTTATCTGCCCTATCTTATTTTTCAAATCAACTCATCCTTAAGGTATATTTAACCTTGCTTATATTTAATCACAAACTATTGATTATCACAAATGAAACATCTCTTACCTTTAATTTATCACGTTAGTTTGATGGACGCTTTGCAATTGAAGGCATTTGTATATTTATGCATTGATTCTGTTTAGGTTTGAATTTGGCTTACTTTAGCATTACCATGCACTTTTTCGATCATAACATTGCCCAAACTTTAGGTGTGGAATTCATCTATGTTACCATGACCTTTTTCAGATAACTAGGAAAGTATTTGACAAGAAACCCATTTTTTAGGTTTAATGTACTCGGATAAAAACAATAATGTTCTTAATCTTACTTTTTTTTAAGAAAAAGTTAAAGAAAAAACAGTAAACATTGATAAGAGCCTTTGGATCAACTTTTTCTTCACCAAAGAGTCAACATATATATAAATAAAATGTAAAAAGTCATAATAAAGAAAAAACAGTAAACATTGATAAGAGCCTTTGGATCAACTTTTTCTTCACCAAAGAGTCAACATATATATAAATAAAATGTAAAAAGTCATAAATAAAAACAGAGGAAACCCAATTTTTATGTTTAATGTATTCGTAGAGAAACAATAATGTTGTTAATTTTAAATTTTTAGGAAGAGCTAATTAAAAAAAATAGTAAACATCGATCAGAACCTTTGGAATCAAATCTACAACAGTTTAACTTATATCTAGGAAAATATGGGTAGGAAGTTTAAGATAGTCCATAAAAACTTATATATTTGGCCAAATCCAAGTGAGGTAAAATCAACATTTTCTTCTTAAGTAACAATCTCTCTCTATTGAATGGTCTGTGATGGATAGTCTGGTCTCTCTCTCAAATGGTCTACGGTGAATAGTTTGTGCTTTCTATTGAATAGCTTGCAATATTATCGTTCAAATTAAAAATGTATAATTAATAAATAAAAGAAACTGTCAAAAAAATATAATTAAAAAAATCTGATTCATTCCCATTCTGTTACTCTATTTCAAACAGATTCTCCTACAATGGTTGAGATTGGGGATGTGCATGGGTAGGAATAAATTCAGAAGAACGTAGTACCATCTTTAAGAAGTATCGCTCTTTCCGCTCCCGGTGTAAAGTTGAAATTAGTTGAAAATAAGCTGAAACATGAATAAACCTCATGAAATTGGTGTTTTTTTAGAACAGGAAGAAAGTCAAAAGCTGAAAGATACTTGTAACTTTTAAAATTCAAGAAATAACAGCCATAGCCTTCCCTCATATTGGATTTGGGCACTTTAATAATTTTACTAATCAAAAAAATTGAGTATATTCTCATCGATGCCACAATATTAATGGAGTGAATTCACACCACTAACTTCCCTGCATATCTAAATCACATGATTAAACCTTGTTTAAATTAATTTTTTACAAAGCTCCATTAAAAATTTACCATGCCATTTGTTAATTGACACCTATCACGATTAACCATAATGGGAAGACTACAAAATGTAACACACACCTTACACATACACTTGGCATTGTAAGATGATCATCAGTTTCAAACCATTGGTAAACGTGTGTCCAATTCTGTGTCCAATTCTAAATAATAGGTGTCGGTAGTGAGGAAGATAAAGGGCTTTTTCTCTTAACAACATGTTTAACACTTTTTTAAATTTCCTTATGTTATCATTTAATCTTTAATTTTTTTCCCTAGCAATAAAATTTGTGAATGTAGCTATATTTACATTTTTTTAGGATGAAAATTTACAATGCCAATTAATTTGTATTTTTTAAGAAGGATTATTTCCAATAGGCACAAGTTTTTTGGCATTCACTCATTTTATGAATCTCCTCATTTCAATTGACATTTAATAATTTCTTCTTTGTTGTCTTATATTTTTCATTGTACCAACTATTACAAGCTATCTTATTGTATATTTTTGTACATATCTTGAAAGCATTCTTTATTTATCCATATCAAAAGATTTCATAAAATTGCATATATTTACACATAGGTAAATTTCATTGTTTTCCCATAATTTACTTTATAATAAAATGATTTGGAGCATATAAATTATGTAATTATAAAATTACTTCAAATATAATATAAAATATAATTAGATATTGAGATAAACTAATGATGAAATATTGTGAATATGTAGATATTGGAATAAAATAATGAAGAAATGCGTTGAATATGCATATGTAGATATTGATATATAATGAGATGTCAATATATAATAATTTAATGATTATGAAGCTTTTAAGTTGTTAGAAAATTTAATTTAAAGGAATGGCAAATTAATTTTTGAGTGTATGGATGAACTAATATATTAATAAATAATGATAAATATCTTCCTTTCCTTCTCTATTTGATTATGGAATTAATAATTAGTTTTCTAATTAATTGATTTTCATTAGATATATTGATATTTAATGAGATGTCAATATATAATAATTTAATGATTTTTGAAGTTTTTAAGTTGTTAGAAAATTTAATTTAAAGGAAGTACAAATTATTTTTTGTGTTTATGGATGAAACAATATATTAATAAATAATGATAAATATCTTCCTTTCCTTCTCTATTTGATTCTAGAATTAATAATTAGTTTGCTAATTAATTTATTTTCTTTAGATATTCCCCTTTAATGGTGAAGATTTTGATTTGCTTCACTTAATGGTGAAGATTTTATATGTTGAACTTGATAATGAATATATATATAGAGAGAGAGAGAGATTTGATAGACTTGTCGTTTAAACTTGACAATGAATATATAAAGAGAGAGAGAGAGAGATTTGATAGACTTGTCGTTTATTATTGTATTATTGAGGATATAGATTTAGATTAACAAAAATACCTGGAAGTCTAACTAGAAAAGTAAGCCAAATTAAAAGTTTTTGCTTACCTGTCCAATTCGAAATAGCACTTATCTGTCTGTTCATTAAATTGTACATCAATTTCACCATTTCGTGTTGTTAATAATAACTCCAAAAAACAAGTGTCCATCAATTGCACCATTCCAGCAATCATTCCAGTAATCCGCAATGGAAATAATAACTCCAAAAATACAGGTGTCCATCAATTTCACCATTCATGCTCTTAATAATAAGTGTTCCACTCCATGTCTAATTGTAACATGGAGGAATAATAGAATAACTCTCCCAATCTATGTATGATTGTAACCTTGAGGAATAATAGAATAACACCGCCACTCCATCTTGAGCATTTCAAATTGTCATTAAATATTTATTGTACTTATTATTCATTACCATTCCATTTATTATAATCAAAGGCTCCGTGGATGCATGCATTTCTTTCTTAGCGCTTGGGTTGTTGAAATTGTTGAAGGATTACTGGAACTATTGCTGGAAGGATTACTCTAAAGATTTGAAGGGGCTTCTCTTGGCTTCTATTTGCTAAGAAACGTGAAAATATTTCATAGTCTTCCTTTTCTCTACTTAGTGGTTTTTCAGGTTTGGTTCAACATTCATTGGAGGAACCTTTTCTTACTGATTGGGTTGTTGGAATTGTTGAAAGATTACTAGAAGGATTGGTGCAATGATTAGTGGAACTATTTGAAGGGCTTCTCTTCACTTCTATCTCCTTTGAAAGATGCACAATTTGTTACCTAGATTTGCTTCAATAGCCACTGTTAACTAAATTTGACATTACTCTAATGTGGAATAGCTTTGTTCATTTTTGCTTAAGATAACCCTTACCAAAAATAAATAATATATAGAAGCATTGATGGTGTAAACATAACATAACATAAATGGGAATCTGACTTGATACAAAAGCCTCAATCAGCCAAGTTCCTCGAAGAGACTAATAATTTCATCCATAGTGGTTCCTTATATCGTCCCATGCCATTTTGGTTCTCCTGATTATCTCCAACGAAACATATCTCACCTTCAATTTATCAGGTTAGTTTGATGGAAGCTTTGCAATTGAAGGCATTTTTATATTTATGCATTGATTCTATTTAGGTTTGAATTTGGCTTACTTTACCATTACCATGCAGTTTTTCGATCATAACATTGCCCAAACTTTAGGTGTGGAATTCATCTATGTTACCATGACCTTTTTGAGATAACTAAGAAAGTATGCGAGAAGAAACCCATTTTTTAGGTTTAATGTACTCGCAGAGAAACAATCATGTTGTTAACCTTACTTTTTTAGAAAAAGTTAAAGGAAAAATAGTAAACATCGATAAGAGCCTTCGGATCAACTTTTTCTCTCGCGAAGAGTCAACTCCACATATATAAATAAAATGTAAAAAGTCATAAATAAAAACGGAAGAAACCTAATTTTTAGGTTTAATGTATTCTCAAAACAACAATAATGTTGTTAATCTTAAATTTGTAGGGAAAGTTAAAAAAAAAAACAAAACAAAACGAAAAAACAAAAAACAAAACAAAACAAAAAACAAAAAAAATATAAAAAACAATAAACATCCATAAGAGCCTTTGGGATCAAATCTACAACAATTTAACTTATATCTAGGAAAATCTGGGTAGGTTTTAAGATAGTCCATAAAAGCTTATATATTTTGCCAAATCTAAGTGAGGTAAAATCAACACTCTCCTTTTAAGTAACAGTCTCTCTATATTGAATGGTTTGTGATGAATAGTCGGTCTCTCTCTCAAATGGTTTACGGTTAATAGTTTGTGCTTTCTATTAAACAGCGTGCAATATTATTGTTCAAATTAAAAATGTATATTTAATAAATAAAAGAAACTGTCAAAAAAAGTATAATTAAAAAAATCCAATTCATTACCATTATGTTACTCTATTTCAAAAAGATTCTCCTACAACGGTTGAGATTGGGGACGTGCATGGGTAGGAATAAATTCAGAAGAATGAAGTACCATCTTCCATAAGTATCGCTCTTTCCGCTCCGTGTGTAAAGTTGAAATGAGTTGAAAATAGGCCGAAACATGACTAAACCTCATGAAATTGGTGTTTTGGAAGAAAGTCAAAAGCTGAAAGATACTTGTAACGTTTAAAATTCAAGAAATACTACCCAAAGAAAACAAACAAACAAACAGTTTATCAGGAGAAATCACAACAAATAAACAGAAACTAAAATAACAGTTTGGAAAGAGAAAGCACAAACCCATTTTTTAGGTTTAATGTACTCACAGAGAAACAATAATTTTGTTAATCTTAAATTTTTAGGAAAAGTTAAAAAAAACGACAACAACAGTAAACATCTCAAATTTAATTCTCAATTCAAAATTTATTTTACTAATAATCATTTCATAAAATTAAAAATAATAATAATAATAATAATAGTATTTTGATCCATACATTTTTTGCTTTAACTTAAAAAAACAATGATTTTGTTTTTCAACCTTAAATGTAAAGATAATAATTTTAAAATAAAAACCTTTTACTTGTGGTTAAGGGTGTAGAATAGTATCTCTAGAAAAATGGTTTGTTAAATATTAGGAATATTTCCAATTCCTATTGTACACAAATTTGAATAATATATATATATATATTCAAATTCCATTTCATTTGTATGTAAAATAAGATGATTGACTTTTTCCTTTTTTTTTTATTTGTTTGTCATGCTTTGTCTTTCTTTCTTTAAGAATATTTTCCAAATTGTATAGTATATAAATTTGAATGTCTTACTATTTGTATGGTATATAAATCTAAATTCAATTTAATTTGTATGAAAAATAAGATGATTGATTTTTTTCCACTTTCATTGATTAATTTTTTTGGGTTCTTTTAATGATTTTTTTTTTCAATACAGAATTGTTATATATTTATATGTTTATTTCTTTTTCTTACTCAAATTAATTTCACATATTAAAAATAAATTGCATTTTGTTCCATACATTTTTGGCTTTAACTTAACAAAAAAAAAATGTTTTTCAACCTTAAATGTCAAGATGATAATTTTAAAATAAAACCCTTATACTTGTGGTTGAGGGTAAAGAATAATATCTTTGGAAAATTTGTTTCCTAAATATTAAGAATATTTCCAATTAGTATAGTAAATAAATTTGAATATCTTACCATTTATATGGTATATAAATTCAAATTCCATTTTATTTGTATGCCAAACAAGATGATTCTTTTTTTTTCCACTTTCCCTCATGATTCTTTTTTAATCTTTTGATGGTTTGTATTTTACTATTTGTATGGTACATAAATTTAAATTCAATTTCATTTGTGTGTGAAATAAAATGATTGATTTTTTTCCAACTTCAATGATTAATTTTATTGGATTTTTTTTTAATCATTTGTTTGTTTGTTTTTAATACAAAATTGTTATGTAATTGTATACTTATTTCCTTTTTTTTGGGAGAAAATTTATATATTTATTTATAGTTTTTTTTAATGAAAAAATATGTGAATATCTTTAAAAATATATATAAATAGTTAAAATGGTTTAAGATAATTATAAATCTTTTTTATTTTTACAAGTTTTTGAAAAAAATACATATAGCTCTTAAACGCTACTCTATCAAAGGCATATTTGTTTCTATTAGCAACCTATCAATATATTTCATTTCAATTTTTTTATTTGTTGAGATAGATAGCTCTTTTAAAATTTCTCAAAGCATATATTTCTATTAGCCAATTATCAATGTAATTAAATTCTCTTTTTGAATTGATTTGTTGAGATAGATAGCCCTTTTAAAATTACTCAAAGTATTTAGATCTATATGGAATAGGAATTCAAGGTTGAATTTAAACATTTGATTTTGATATTACCAGAGAAAGAGAGATATAGACATTTCCTCCTTGAAAGAGGCCTTGTTAGGTGTGTAGTTCTTACTTGTATCCACTTATTTTACTCAAATCCTTCCCCAAAACACATTAAAATGTATGGGAATCTAGAATGTGCATGTACTCACTTTTTTTTCTTCAACAAAGCAAATGATAGATGATAGATCAATGATGGTTGAAGATTCATCAAGTAATTTGGGATAAATATTACTTCATTGTCACAATAATATCTAATTTTCCAACTTTCACATGTGCTATCCATATTTCAATGCACTAAGACCTGAGGATTATAATGGATTTCAGGAAATTTATGTATTCATTTTTGTATTTAAAGTGAATTTGGTTACCGTGGTCCATTAGCATAAGGTAAATTGGTACATAGATTTATAGATGCATATACCATGAACATTTTAAACAAATAACTTTTCAACTCTACAATCTAATAGAGAACATTTACTTTTTTCCTAAAATATCTACTGAAATGAAAAATAATAGATAATTATCTAAAAGATGTTGAAATTTTGGATAACTAGGAAAGTATTTAAGAAGAAACCCATTTTTTATTATTTAAATTTCCTAATATTTTTTAATTTAACCTCCATATACCACGTAATCATAATCATGTAGATATTAATGTAGTCCATTACAATGATTAAGTTGTGGTATTAATGCAGTAAATTACAAGGATTACCTTATGATATAACAATCTATTGTTTTATTAATAAATAAGTAAAATGATTTTAGATTAATTTTAAATATGAAAAAAAATAATATATAACAATGTGTTGTTTTAGAAATTTAATAATATAATTTTAATTTGAAATTCACTATGATGGACTCAAAAAAATGCATCAAATTCCAACCAAAACTTCCAAAACATCTAGGTTTTAGACAACCCATTAAAAATATTTATAAATATATAAAATAAAGATAATAATACAGTTTTAAGATTAAGATCAACCTATATAGCACTATTTCTTTTAAACAATGAAGACATACAGACTTAATTGTTTTCGAAACACATTTTTCTTAATGTTTAAGAACATTTAAATTGTAATTATTATGATTATTGTATGATTATACGTTATATAAATGGCGACCACTTCCAGACACAGACGTTGTGCAAATCTGCGCCTTACAACCCCTGCTGCTCACTTACACCTACCCCCGTAACCCTTCCAGTTTACCCATATGACTACGGTCCCTCCTCGGGCCCAGTTTCCACCATTGTTTATCCCTTCCTGCCATGGTTTACTGCTTACCCTCGTTGTTTCCCCTCTTCAGTTGTCCCTCTAACCTTCATCATTTGCGGTTGCTACTCCCTTTTTGGCAGTTGTCACTGGGTTATCTTGACAATTATGAATGGGCTGGGTGACTTCGCAGATCCTTCGGAGGATGTGCCATTATGGACACCCACTAGGACCACTACCGCAGGCCTTTTTTCGAACATGTCTGAACTGACCGACGAAGTTGAAACTCTCCCTCCATTTTCTTGCTCCTACATTCCACCTGTTTCCTTGCCAAAGGATGCCCCTTCTCCTCCCAATTTTATCTCTTAGCCTCACTCACCACGATCCCTATCATTCATTGACCTTCCTTCTAACCCTACCGGTCTTCCATTCGGAGCTGATCAAACCCTAAACCCTCCCTCATTGTTGGCCAGTTTCCCCTCACCTAATCAGCCCCTGGGCTCTCTTGTACAAGGCCCAGCCCACTCGGCTCCACCTCAAGGGAATTTTATGGGTATTAGCCCTATATCGGGTATTTTCGCATCCATCCCATTGTCAGTGGCTGAGCATACCAGTTCTATACCTTCTTTGGAAGCAACTCAGCATACCTCGAACCTGGGACCATCAGCTGCAAGGAAATTTGGGCTCTCAAGGAAAAAAAGGAATCTGAAACTTCGGACCAGTGCGACGCTCCTTGATCTCACAGAGGACACACAGATCCTGGACGCTATGGACACAGCAGAGAAGGTACTAGTGGGGCGAGTTCGTGGCCGCCATTTCAGTGTGGAGAAGCTACAATAATGGGCCTTGGAAGTCTGGGGGGAACATCTGAAGGACATCTCGAAGGTACAGACATTTGTTAAAGGGTGATTTGCATTTCATTTCAGTTGTCTTGCGCACACCAATTGGGTATTTTCCATGGTATGGCACATCAACCAGGCCCTAGTCTTACTTCGCAGATGGACACCACTTTTCGACCTAGAACAAGAGCGGGTTGATGTTGGGCCAATATGGGTTTGTCTCCTAGGGTTGCCACTACATTTCTGGACGGAGGATGTTTTCAGGAGGATTGGTCATGCCCTTGGCACTTATATTACATATGATGGCTCTTATCAGTCCACAAGATGGATGGCTTTTGCCAGGATCCTAGTACACTTGGACCTCTCGGAAGGATTACTGAAACACATTGATATTCGATGGCAGAACAACACTAAGAGGCAGCTACTAGATTATGAGGGTGTGTCGTTCCACTGCCGGAGATGTCACAAGGTTGGGCACCTCTACATAGACTGCCCCTTATTGAGCAAGTCACAAAAACAGACCCTGATTCGGGAAG
This sequence comes from Pinus tabuliformis, assembly GCA_031772625.1. Classification (NCBI taxonomy): domain Eukaryota; kingdom Viridiplantae; phylum Streptophyta; class Pinopsida; order Pinales; family Pinaceae; genus Pinus; species Pinus tabuliformis. The sequence continues at coordinate 25,281,159 of CM062807.1, forward strand.
AGGAGGTTCAACTGCCCATTCCCACGACAACCTATCTCCAAATTAGGTTTCAATTGATCCTCATATCATGGCAACACATGCGGACTTGGCAGATAAACAAAAGACTCCAACAAATAAAGCCTTGTCTCCCCCACAACCAAAGAAGAGAGGACAGCCGCCCCTTCATCCTCAGCCACCTCCACCAATTCATCCTTCGGTGCCATCCGAGGGTTCCCCCTCGTCGGGTATGAATCCTCTCTTTTACTCTACTTCCTCTTGTTGCACATCTTTTACTGACTGCATTATAACTGGATCAACTATTGGTCTTCATTCTTTGATCCCAATTTGTGCTCCCTCGGGCATGCTTTCGACCCTTGAACCTTCAGCCTTCGTTCTACTCTCTTGTCAGGTTATGGACCACCCCATCTACCCTCCTACTCCACCCTCACCTTCATCCACCCCCCTTCCTCCATCTACATCCCTCCCTCTAGCCCCCCCTACTGTTGGATACATGACAAGATCAAAATCTAAGAGACAAGCTCAGGACCATGTCGAGCTTGATATTATCCTCTCCCCCCCCTCAAAACAACAAAGGGGCAGACCCTCCTACCTTTCTATTGCCCAAGGTACAACAAGAGATGAGATAGCTTTGGGCATACAATCTATTATTCCCAGGACCCTTAGAGCCAGATCATCCCCCTCTGAACCCCCTACATGAAGATCTTCTCATATAATTGGAGAGGGCTAGCTAGGCCTGATATAAAACTAGCACTCCGTCGTTTACTTACTTCTACATCACTAGATATAATCTTCCTTCAAGAAACCCTGGGATCTGAATCTGACATTACTCTCTCTCTTCAACTTATGCTCCCTGGGTGGAAGTTTTATGGGCTTGATGCTCATGGGAGATCAGGGGGTTTGGCCTTGGGCATCAACACTCGATCTATCAAGTTGCTCAACTACTGGGGAGGTGCTGGCCACATCGGTGCAGACATTAGATCTGCGGATCTTGACATGAATTTCAGAATTTTTAATGTCTATGGGCCCTGTCAAAATAGACCCGCTTTCTGGCAAAACCTTCTAAACTCGGATACATTCATGGAAGAACACCTTATCATTGGCAGGGACCTCAATATTTCCATAGGACATGTTGAGTCCTGGGGACACAGAGCTAAAAGAGACTCTCTATCAGACTACTTTCTAACCTTTTTGGACTCACATAACTTGATTGACATCCCCTCTGCCAAAATACAAGAAACGTGGAGGAACAACAGGACTGGGGATGACAGTTTGGCTCGTAGAATTGATCACTTTATATTAAAGGAAAAGGTCCTTGATTTGGGTTTTAATACCCGGTAATGGGTCGGAACACGAGGGATTTTTTATCACCTCCCAATATTTATGGAGATTGATGGAGGGAGAATAAAACCTAAAGGACCTTACAAATTCTTCTTCTCCTAGCTAAAGGAAGATTCCTACATCAGTATGGTTACTGATTACTGGAAAGCAAATCCTCCTGGGGAGTGGGATGACTGTACCAAAGGATTTATACACAACCTCACTATTCTGAAGAAAATGTCTAAACAATGGGCTCACAATAAAAGAATCTAGAAGGAACACTCCCTCAGAATATTGAAGCTGATTTAGCTACTTTTGAAAATGTACAGGGCAGAATATTCATATCCGAGGAACATAAGGAAAAGATGGCAAAGCAATACTCAGCCAGGACAAAAATTCTAAAAGATAGGGAAGAAACATGGAGACTGAGAAGTAGGGCCATTTGGTGACTTGAAGGGGATGAAAATACTAAGTTCTACCATAAATTTGCTAATGGAAGAAAGGCAATCAACACCATATGGAAACTTTAGAATGACCAGGGACAGTTGGTCAATACTTTCCCACATTTGGCTGAGCTGGCAAAATCATACTTCAAGCGTTGTTGTTGGGAAAAGTATCCAATTCGGAATGCCCCTATCCCACTCTAAGAGGTGATAGTGCCTTAGCAACAAACAAGCAAACTTATTCGAGTGTTCTTCTTTATGAAATGTAAATGAGGAAGCAGGATCTAACTAACCTGTGTCTTTCGCAAGTTTGTTGATCCAATCGCTCCTCTCTTCAGTAGCTCCCAGCTCCCAGTTCTCTCACTGGCCCAGCTTCACAGAATTCCTGCAAGATTACAAGAGAGAGAAACTACAAGAAGATACAGATATACATTCATAAAAAGCTCAAGATCAGATTAAGCTAAACATGTAAGCATAACAGAACATCATTGGTATACAACATGTAGGAGAAACTAAAATAGTTTATTGATAGAGTAATAAAGTCCAAGAGGAGATACAACCAAGTGAGGCCCGATCCAGCATCTACCTCCCAGCAATGGAATCCCTTCCTATCCTCCAACAAAGCATAAATCACCCAATGTACTAATCTCAATCTCAAACCAACAGCAATTCTCTGCAAATACAAAATTCCAACCTCCTGAACCTCTGGGTGAGAGATCCATATATAGATGTGAGCAGAGAGGATGAGTCAGCTCATGTTTTGACTTGTGGCTTCTCTCTGTCAGTTCTTGCTTCCACTTGGAGGTTGAGAACCTCTTACTCATCACTAGTCGAATTCATTGAGGCAAGTGTCATTGGAGAAGATTTTGGAAGCTTCCAGGGTCTTTCCACCTCGTTGAATGAACTTGCCATTTGTCATTTCCCGCTCAGCGCACCCTGGTAGTGCTTCTACCTGCATTGTAATGCACCTAGCCAGTGTAATCTCTGCATTTCAACGCAGACAGCTAGTGGAGCCTCTGAATTGATCCTGAATTGACTGTTTCTGAGTGGTTTTTGGTGGAGAACTTCTGGGAGAAGCTGTCATTGGTTGACCTTGTTCCTCTAGGGGTAGGAACAACTCATTTAGGGACTTTGGATCCCTTGGATTATGGACATTTCATTCTCAATGCTGTAAGGCACAAAAATGTCTATAACAAGCGCCCTTAAAGTGATCAGAGGAACATTAATCTGGATGATATAATCAAGGTTGAAAAACTCTTTCCTAGGTACGTGGAACAAGAGGAGGGGGATGAATTAACCAAGGAAGTTGCTCTGGAAGAATTGGAGGCCACCCTCAAGTGGTTCAAAAAAGATAAAAGCCCTGGTCCTGATGGATGGACGATTGAATTTTATTTGGCTTTTTTTGACATTATGGGTGGAGACCTGCTTAAACTTATTGAAGAAACTAAAACCATGGGGTATATATAGTCTGCTATCACTTCTACTTTCATAGCTCTCATCCTGAAGATAGACAACCTGGCCTCCTTTGAAGGTTTTCGCCCCATATCTCTATGCAACTGTATATACACGATCATTACAAATAGGATGAGACCTATCCTGTCCAAACACATCTCACCAGAACAATTCGCCTTCCTATAGGATAGGAAAATTCATGAAGCTATGGGTACAGCTCAGGAGGTGCTCCATACTCTACACACCAAACGAAGCAAAGGTATGATTTTGAAGGTCGATTTATCAAAGGCTTTTGACAGAGTAAACTGGTTATATATTAGAATGCTTCTAACTCATTTAGGATTTCCATTCTTATTCATCAAATGGATTATGAGTTGTATAACTAACATACCTTTTAGCGTTCTGGTGAACGGAAGTGCTTCCCCCTTCTTTACATCTGAAAGGGGTCTGAGACAAGGCTGCCCCCTGTCGCCTTTGCTTTTTCTCCTTGTTATGGAAGGTCTCAGCAATCTCATTATTGAAGAGCATCGAAGAGGCATATTAAAAGGCATAAAGATAACAAATGGATCCATGTTGACTCATCTACTCTTTGTAGATTATATACTGATATTTCTCAATGGCAGTATTGGAGATCTTAGTAATATAAAGGCCACTTTCTCACTCTTTCAAGTTGCTACAAGAATGCTCATTAATGACAGGAAATCCACTTTAACTGCAGCTGAATGCACACTGCATGAGATCCATTATGCCCCACAAAGGTTTCATTTTACACAACTACAGCTACCTGAAGGCCTAAAATACCTGGGATATAAGTTAAAGCCCTTAGGCTACAAGATTGCTGACTGGACCTGGCTTATTACCAAAATGGAAAAAAGACTCATCATCAAAAGTGTCCTTGAAGCCACTCCAGTCTATTGGATGTCTTTGGCTTGGATTCCCAGAGGCATCCTCTCTAGGATACAATCCCTCTGTTGAAGATTTCTTTGGCAAGGGAGCAAACAGGGCAAGATTTTTGCCTGGGTCAAATGGGATGACCTGAACCTACCCAAGAAATGGGGGGGATGGGGCCTCAAAAACCTTGAAGATTTCTCCTCGGCCCTTGCAACTAAACTAGGGTGGCACCTAGTTTCGATCGATAACCTTTGGATGTGGGTCACCTCTGCAAAATACATTGCCCCGATGCACACTCTGGACTGGATTAGAAAACCACATATAAATACATTGGGGATATCTATCATATGGAAGGTTGTCATCAAAGCTTTGAACCCCATCTGAGAGGGAATTACTTGGGGAATACGATCTGGTAATAAGGTTCACATTGGACTAGACCCTTGAGTGGGTTGTGGGAATATGCATCGGCTCACTATGGAGCTTGTTCAGCATCTTCAACAACAAAACATTACAAACATTGCACATATTGTTGATTCTGAAAACACCACATTCCTACAACAGGCGTGGAAGTCAGAACATCAATTAAACATCCCTCTCGTTTGGAGTCAGCCTTGGGAAGATTTTGCTCTGGCCCTTACAGAAGCCCACATTCGAATCCTTGAAGGTGATGATGAGATCATTTGGGCCTTATCTAAAAGCGGCTAATATACACCCAAAGACGGATATCTAGCCCTGACGGCTCCGAGAAAACCATTGATTACAGCTGACTGGTGGAGACCTCTTTGGAAGCTAAAAGCCTTGCCCAGAACTACGCTTTTAATGTGGACCATCCTCCAGAACAAGATTCTGACTGGTGATAATCTTCTCAAGAGAGCACATTTCGGTCCTCATTGGTGCAGTCTGTGTAAGTGTGAAAATGAATTTGTACACCACTTATTTCTTGTTTGCACAGAAGCTCGTAAGCTGTGGGAACATATACTCCCCATCATCACCCCAGCTGCATCTTGGAATGGCATTGCTATATTGTAGGCCTGAAAAACCTGGTATAATTAAGCAACATTGCACAAACTCCGAAACCTACCCATTCTGATTTGCTGGACTATATGGATAGCCAGGAACAGATTGATTTTTCAAGATTTAGCACCGAACTAGTCCGTTTTGGCTGCCAAAGTCATGGGTGACTACTCCCTCATTCCAGAAGACCCTCCTCCATGGAACTCTCGCATCCTTACTCCTATTCATATTGATCACAACAAACCATGGGCATTCTTTGATGGTGCAGCACAAGAGAGAGGTTGTGGTGGGGGGGGCTATTCTTCATTTGAATCATCATCATTCCTTTAGGATGCTTATAGGACTCAGCAGAGGCACAAATAATTACACCGAGCTCCTTGCTGCAAAGAACCTCATCCATTTTGCTTTGGAAAAACACTGCAAAGATCTGCAATTATATGGGGATTCTAAAATTATTTTTGATTGGATAAATAGGATTTCTAGATGTTCTACTTATACATTGCAACACATACTGGATGAAACTCTGAGATTAATATCATTATTTGATTCTTTTACTCGTAAACATATATACAGAGAACAGAACGGGACTGCTGACAACTTATCCAAAGAGGCTGCGCTCAGGGAGCCGGGCATCTGGATGATCAAGGAACAACATGAGGGAGAATTCTACCAATACTTCCATCGGCTATACATGGATATTCCAGCATAGTACTTCTGTTATATATTTTTTTAATATTATGGACAGACACTTCTTGTATATATTAACGGACAGTTTTTATTAAACAATTTGGATAGTTTAGTATGATATGGTTGGGCATACAGCCTTGTTTTGCTGCCTCCCTGCGTGGATAAAGGCAACATTTTTGTTTCTTATCATGTTGTGATCTGAATATGCCTTGCATCTACAGAATGTAATTTCCTTATCTTAATGAAATTGCGATTTTTCCTTATGGGAAAAAAAAATTAAGAAATTTAAATAATTAAAAAAATTATAAATATATAAAATTATGTTGAAAAATCCCATAGACTTAAAACATACTACATTTTTTATTATTCAAATTTCCCAATATTTATTAATTTAACCTCCATATACCCCATAATCATAATCAACTCGATAAAGATTAATAAATAAGTAAAATGATTTTATATTAATTCTAAATATGAAAAAAATTAATATATACGAATGTGTTGTTTTAGAAATTTAGTAATATAATTTTAATTTGATATTTTTGATTCATTATGATTGAGTCAAAAAAAATTGGTCAAATTCCAACCAGAAATTATTTAGGTGGCTATTACACCTTAAAGACTACTCCTTATTTAGGTGGTTATTACAGCTAATCAAAATTGACAAATAGTTAATTATGATTCACATTAAATACATAATTAAAACATATAACTAAAATAAATTCACTACTATACAAAACAGGTAGTCATGTGACATTGAATCTAGAAAAAAAACCAAGTTGTTTCCCAACTATTTTTTATTAGTTAAAATTTCACTCTTACATAATCATTAACATTTTTTATCCTTAACAAAATGGAAAATTGTGTATGGTAAATTATGTATTTATGTTACTTTCAATTTTATTCAACATTAAATTGTTTTGTTGATATCAAATGTGTTTTTTCTTTACTGTTAGGTGATTTCATTGTTTCATCATGGATCCAGCTATTTGGAGTTGTCTTCCATTCAAAGTTCTTGAACTTGTCTTCTTGTGGCTCCCTTTATCAGTTGTGATAAAGTTTAGCATTGTTTGTGAAAAATGGAAGAATGCTTTGCAAAACCATTCTTTCTTTTTGCATTGCAAGAATGTCTCTAGGAATGAATTTGGATTTCTCGTTCCTTTCCTCAATAGTGAAGACAATTGTTTTGCTGCTCAATACCTTAATCAGAATGGCCACATATCTCAATTTCATTTGGGATTCATAGATTCAAGATACATAGTAGAGTGTATTGTTGGATATATGGTGGTTTTATCCTTACTAATAGAATGCTCCCAAGCACACAATTATTTTGTAACGAATCCATTTACAAAGGCATTTAAAAACATAGGGCCAATACGAATTGGAGACTGGGGATTCTTTTCATTATTGGAAAATGTAAGCAGTAGAAAATATGAGTGGGTTGTTCTAAAACATATCTATGATAGAATGCAGTCTAAATTTTATGTTTGTAGTAATCTTGATAGGGTATGGCAAACGGCTGTTGTTCCATTTGGTGGCACTTCACCCCCTAAGAATGTAGTGTTTTATAAAATTAAATTGTTTTGGTTGTACCTCGACAAGGACTATGAAGATTATCCTCGGTACGGGTATACAATCTACTGGTTTGTCATAATAAAAAAATGAGTGGGGTTTTTCATTTGTTCCAATCAGTGACATATGTTGTATGTCATTAGCAATATACATGAATCAGTTGACATGCCTTGTCAATGATGGCTCCACTTCTGTATGGTCAATTGAAGAATTAGATTATTTCCAATTTGGTCAACCATGTTTTGAACGAAGAATTGACTATGAAGATGATTGGGGTTTTAGATGGAAGTTGTTGGAAGAAATTTCTACATATATGAATAGAAAATGTCCTAGTTATCTTTCATTTCGAACAGTCCATGGTTTGGTTCTTATGTGCTACTGCAGTGAAGTTCCTTTCCTATTATATGACATGATAACTCGCATCTGTTTTCCAATAGATATTGATAATTCAACTAATGAGCAGATGTCTCGGTTTTGGTACCCAACATTGGAGGATTGCAATGATTTGATTGAGTATGGAGATGTTTTTGCAATTGCTCCCCATATGGATTCTGTTGATGAGATTCCACCATTGGATATGGCTATGGATTATTAGGATATTAGTATTCTTAGGAGTTCTTATAAATAATTCCATTTTATACTCTCTCTATGGTTGTGGAAAATATTTCCATTTTTGTCTCTATACATACTATGGATCTTTATGGTAACACTTTAAAATTATGTTTGTATCAATCTTTGTGATGTAAAATATTTCATATTGTTTCCCCTAAAGGTTTATTATTTACATGTAAATGTTTCTCGATGTTATGCATTTTTCTTTGTTTGTATAATTATAATTTCTATGAGTTATGTTATACATATTATTTATATTGGTTTTTATTATTGATTCTCAAACAATGTTATATGTTTATGTTCATTTTAATATTTACATCTATATTTTGATAGTATATAGTTCCAAATTTTTAGATATACTTCCAATTCATATAATTATTAGAGTATTGTATCTCAATAGTATGGGTTTCGTTTTGATTCTAATATGATACATGGAAATTTAGAATTTTTTGTTTAAGCCATTTGGAAGACTTCATTTCTGTTTTTTTCCATTTTGATATTTTTTGTTTTTGTTTTTAGCCATTTGGAATAAGCTTATACATTTTGATAAGTTTATATGGTTGGAAAAAATAACATATACACTTTTTATGTTTTTTACAATTTCCAAAAAAATACTTGGGCCTTTTTCATTCGTTTTTGTTTGTTTATATTAGATATTTGTTATGTTCCATGTTTATGATTCCATAAAGAATATTTTATTATTCATTGTAGACATGTCATATGAAGGCACAAACAAGCGTACAATAAAACAAAATTTGTCACAAAAATCACGTGATAGGTCTAATGAAAGTCGTCATTTACGGTATCAACAAAATAAGGATGCCATAAATGAGCATAGGAGAGCTACATATAATAGAAAAAGAGTGAAGCCACTCTTGAAAATGATTTTATAATTCCTCGTATGTATCGTACTATGGATGATATAATGGAAATAACATTTCATGTTGATAGTTCATTATTGGGATATGCTCCTCGTTAACAGAATCTTGTTGTTCGATGCCACGGGGGCTTCACTACGGGAGCAATACCATATCACGTGAGTTCATATTGGGGGATATTTATTGAGGAAAAATTGACATAATATATTGGGGGATATATAGGGGGTAAAGGATTTTTATATTGGCAAGTATAAAAAATGGAGCTCAAAGTTAATGAAAAAATATAAAGGGGCATAAAAAAATGTTAATGAAAAAATGGATACCTACAATATCTAGTGAAAATAGGGGTTTTTTAAATTGGGAAAGTATATTGGATTTGCATTGGTAGGGGGTTAAATAATGTGAATTTTAGAGATATTTTCCAATATTTAGTCAAATTAGGGGTATTGTTTAGTATGTCATGAATGCAAGTGATATGACATAGGTTCATTGAGTGAAGCCCCCATGTTCGATGCTCTCCTAAAAATGTTCATAAAATTGGGGAAACATCTTGCAATCAAGAAGAATGCCATATCGATAATGTGGATGAAAATGTCCACCCTAACCCTTCCGTGTCTCCAATTGCATGTTTTGATGGCCAAAGGTTGCAAAACATCCATGGTGGAGGTAATGATGACATTTTGTGTGATGATTTGGATGATAGTTTACTTGGCCATTTGTTTGATAATTTGGATCTAGTTGCTCGAAACATCGGATCTTCAAATCCTGCTTCTCACAGTAACATGGTCCCACCAAGAGAATCAATCATCCTTGATATCATTTCACGTGGAAAACTGGAGGTAACATAATCATATTTTGATTTTTGCTGCAATAGTGGTTGTTTTATTACATTCCTATATTTACAAAGTTTTGTTTACTAAACTTATGTTATTTTATTCTCTTCGAATAGGATACAACTTGTTTTAATAGAGGTCTAGAAATTAACTCCCAAAGTGTTCCATCTACTAATCTGAGAAGTGAAGATGAAGCATGTCATAACCTTCCTATGCATTCTCCTTGACAATCAAATTGCCAGACTAATGTAAATTTTCAATGTTTTTTATTTTCTTTTCATTTTTTAAATTTCTAGTTGCTTGGACATTAAATTTTATGGCATATTTTATTTTCTTTGAACAGGACACAAGTCATTTCAATAGAGGCATACAAATTAACTTCGTAGATGTTCCATCTACTGATGTTAGAAGTGAAGAGGAACCATCTCATAGCGTTCATCCACATCGCCAAACAAATGTAAATGTTGAGTGCATTTGATATTTTTCTCATTTTTTCATTTACAGTTGCCTAGAAATTGTATTTTGTAACCTTTTATAGAGAAATCATGATCTCATCTCATTAGGTTGGAGAATTGTAATCCAAAACATCAAATTTTAAAACTAATGCAGGTGTTCAATGTATTTGATTTATTTTCAATTTTTGAATCTTTCTTTGTTTGGACATTTATTTTTATAATGTATTTTATTTTTTTGAAATAGGAAACAACTCATTTGAATAGAGGCATAAAAACTACATCCCAAAATGTTCCATCCACTGATGTTAGAATCCAAGAGAAACCATCTCATAACCCTCATCCACATGAAGACACAAATGTAAATTTTGAATGCATTTGATTCTTTTTCATTTTTTTCATTTATAATTAGTTGGAAATTAAATTTTAAAGTCTTTTATGACAAAGAGACCTTTACATCCTCTCAGGTTCGCAAAATGCAGACCATAAATTTGGAAAGACATTCTCATAGATCCATTCCACATGCTTCAAATTTGTGAAGGGAATCTCATGTTCTTGAAGATGAAGTACATGTTAGAAGAAATTTTACTCTTCCAAATGGTTTTCAACATGGTTCGACCAATAGAGATCATATTCATTTTGATGAAAACATGATTGTAGTGCATAAGAGATTTCTAGCAAAGAAATCTTTGTTAATTGTCCAAATGTTCCACATTTGCCAAGAACCATATCTCGAAATCCATGTTGTGAGACATTCTAAAGGACCTGTTTGCAGACGATGTAAGAGTGAAAGAGGACCCCATTGTTTTTGTCGATATATTAACATGGATCCTAGTGAGAAACCTCATATTTTAAAAGTTCTTATTCAAGTTGAAGAAATGCTAATAGCATGTGTGAATCCTATTTTGCAAGTGACACATGCTCGAGGTGGGAAATATAAGTATAGTGGTCATACAATTAGCTTTGCTCAAGATATTTCTACAATTGTACAAAGACTTCTCTAACATGTTGAAGATATTGACTTTCTAATTGTGAGGAGACATGCTGCTAAGTCTAAATATTATTAATTTTATGTCAAAAGATCTCAAGTGATGGCTGCATTGCTTTTCAAAATCCAACATTATCAATATTATTAAGATGTTGTAATTGATTATGATTCATTGAAGGCTCTGCTCGAAAGATCAATAGATGTCTCCTCCAGGCTTAAATTTTTTTATTGTGATATTGAAGAATTTGAGATCAATGAAACTAATAATGAAGGGTTTCCCGCTGAGCATTTTCCCTCTCATCATTTTTCTTTTGTTGCTCACCTACCAAATGAACGAGGAGAAGTGGAAGAAATTAGAGCATTTCTTGATAATGTTGATTCTTCACATGTTCAAGACATGGATTGGCCTAGTATTAGAACCTCTCAAGTGAATGAATATAATATAGAGGGGTTATTAGATATGGAATTCCCAACATTGTTCCCCACTGGTGATGCTGATTGGTTGCAACCATGTATTTGTAGTGTTGAACTGCATGATTATGCATTGCATCTTCTTAGGTACTACGATTAGAGATTTGGAAGCCATCCTCACTTTCGATATTACCTATTAAACATGATAATGCGGCATCGGAGCCAAGCAACTATTGCAGTTTTTGCAAAGAAACATTTACATGATAACTCACCTACAACAATTGAAGAGTTGTGTCACCAACTATCTGATTTACCAGATAATAAGGTGGCTGAGCAGCTTATGCAGTTTGGTTCTTCTCTGAGAGGTATAAGGGCATACTGGACTAAGTGTCTATCTGAATTAACAGACATGATTACTTAGTTAGGATATCCATCTTTATCTTTTACTTTGAGTGCAGCTGACACAAAGTGGCCAGAGCTGCATAACCTCATGCCCATACATTCACATTCTCATTCTTCAAATGAGCATTATATGAAAATTAAGAATGTTATCTAGTACCCTCATATTGTTGCGACATTTATGCACCACAGATTCAATATTTTTGAGAGAAAGTTATCTAAAAATATCTTAAAGCTAAAGATTTCTGGTACAGGTTTGTGTTCAATTTTTTCTATAATTTTTCAACTTTTATTATGATTCTATTTATATTGTTTGTAGTAGCTATATCTTCATTTTTTTCAGATATGAGTGGCAACATAGAGGTTCAACACATATCCATGGTTTCCTATGGTTAGAAGGCACGTTTGACATGGAAATACTTGATTGGTCAAATATTTCTTATGTACAACTTGCAAAGATATTCTTCGAAAAATATGTGATAGCATGGAATCCGCGTGACATACATCGTTGCAACATAATGGTTCCATAAATCCTCAATGATGACCCTTGTCTATTGAATACTAGTCAAATTTTCTCTTTTAATCCTCATAATGATTACGAAGAATTGTTAAACCGTGTCCAAAGGCACACAAAGTGTACTATAGATTCTTGTTTGCGCAAAAAGGGCACTATTCTAACATGTCGGTACAATGCTCCATGGGATCTTTGTGATGAGTCAAGATTGTTCATATATGATCAAGGAAGAACAAAATACGAGCCAACAAGAAATGATGATAGGCTTAATGTACATAACATTGACCTTCTAACAATGTGGCATGCAAATGTTGATTGTCAGCTAGTGCTTTCTCGCTATGTTGTGTTGAAATACATTGTTAAGTATGCATTAAAAGCAGAAAAAAAAGGTCCAAAATTTATCATCATATGTTAACTGGAATTTCAAATTCTATTGGCTCTGAGGATCATGATTTATGTGCATATAGAAATTTTCTTGCAGAAACGATTGTTTACTGTGACATTGGAGCACAAGAAACATGCCATATGTTTCTTAAGCTACCTCTTGTTGTTTGTAGTCGGAAATTTGTTTCCTTAAATGTTGGAAGAAAGGTTTTTAGGAAAATCTCAAGGGATGGCTTGCAATGTTCATCTGAGAATAATTTTGTTCAACATTATCAGAAGAGACCTTTTTTCCTTGAACATCTATCTTTGATAGAAACAACAAGATCTTGGACATTTGATAGCAAGCGTAAACAAGATCCATGGAAGCCTAGAGATGTTCATGCTATTGTTCAGGTTTGGCCACAGTTTTATTCTATTCCTGGTGAGGCTTCAAAGGAATTTGAAACCTTTTGCTAGACAGAATTTCTCTTGTACAAGCCATTTCGTGACATTCCTGCAGAAATTGGCCTTTCAACTGAAATTATTATTGAAAATTGGAGGAATTTTCGATATCGAGCATGGCATGTTGATCGACATCCATCAATTATAGACAGTATTGAAGATGAAGAAGATGGTGATTTTTCTAATCAGGAAATGAATCTTGAAGATTATTTTCAAGAATGGTATATTTTCTCTCACTTGGTTCCACCAAATGATGTGAATGTTTCCGATATTGTTAGGCCATGCAGTAACTCCATTAGGAAAAAATAATTGACTATCTTATTCCATCAGGTAGGTCCTCATTATATACATGAGGGAGAGATTGTTCAGTTCATCTCCCGATGACTGTTCATATTCCCTATTTATCTATTTACAATAATTCACCCAATCACAAGGATTAGGTGTCAACATTCCCCCCCCCCCCCCTTAATCTGAAGGGATGTTGGTGAGTCCAAGCATCATTCTGAATCGTTCAAGCTTTTCCCTTCCAAGCGCTTTGGTGAAGATGTATGCAATTTTCTAATTTGTGGAACAATGACGGAGATGGATTGTTTTGGCCTCAACATGATGTCGAATCAGATGATATTTAGTATTGATGTTCTTCGTTCGATCATGAAACTTTGGGTTCTTGGCCAAATTTATTGCAGAGGTATTGTCAATCATGAGTGGAGTTGATTGTACTTATTTTACCTACAAATCTTCAAGAATTTTCCTGAGCCACACAATTTCTTTTGTTGCTTCAGCTGTTGCCACGTATTCTGCTTCTGTTGTGAAATCTACTGGAACTGATTGTTTGCGTGATCTCCAGGAGACAGCTCCTGATCCAAGACTCATAGCATATCCTGAAGTAGATACCCCAGTTTCTTTGTCTCCATCGAAGTCTGAATCAGAGTATCCAATCAAGCTGAAGTCGTCCACCTATGTATACTTGATTCCAAAGTCTCAAGTTCCCTTCAAGTACCTTAGAACTTTGTTTGCAGAAGACCAATGTCCCTCACAAGGCTTTTGCATAAACCTGGAGAGGATTCCAACAACAAACAAAATGTCTGGTCTGGTAGTAGTTAGGTAGTTGAGACTTCCTACAAGCTGTCTATACTTTGTTGCATCCTCAAATTATTTTCCTTCAATAGATGTGAGCTTTAATTTTTGTTCCATTGGAGTAGTAAGAGGATTGCACTTTGTCATGCCAAACCTGTTCAACATATCTCCAATGTATTTCTTTTGAGAAAGAAATATGGACTTTGGATGTTGGGTTACTTCAATGCCAAGATAGTAATGAACATAGCCTAAATCAATCAGTTCAAAACTTTTCCCCAATTCCTTCTTTATGAGTTCAATGTAGCTTTCATTGTTCCCTATCATCAAAAGATCATCTACATATACCACAAGATATACAACTGTTTTGCCAACTTTCTTGACAAATAAAGTTGCATCATCAAGATCAAAATGTTTGAAATTGAGTTTCAGAATATGCTCAGTTAGTTTTTCATACTAAGCTCGCGGTGCTTGTTTGAGGCCATACAAGGACTTCACAAGTTTGCATACTTTATGTTCATGTCCTTTCACAGTAAATCCTTCAGGCTGGGACATAAAAACATTCTCTTTTAGATCTCCACTAAAGAAAGCAGTTTTTACATCCATTTGATGCACTTTCCAACCGTTCTGAGCTGCTAGTGCAAAGAGTGTCCAGATGGTAGCCCATTTTGTTGTGGGGGCAAAAGTCTCCTCATAATCGACCCCTTCCTTCTGTGCAAAACCTTTTGCCACAAGCCTAGATTTGTGCTTGTTAAGTGAGCCATCAGCTTTATACTTGTTCTTGTAGACCCACTTGCAGCCAATTAGTTTGGTTCCTAATGGAGGATCAACCAGCTTCCAAGTGCCGTTATTTATGAGGGCATCATACTCCTTTTGCATCACTTCTTTCCATTCATCATGAGAAGCAGCATCTTTGAAGGAAGTTGGTTCAAAATCTGTAGACAAGTTCAATTCACAATCATAAGAAACATCCATATCAATAGGTGAATTAGAGTCATCTACATCACCTCCATTTTTCCGGTTTGAATTTTTCGTTCCTGTCTTTCCAACTTCATCAGGATGAACACTTTCAAGTGTCTTTGTCAGTCACTTTGGGGGACCTTTCTGAGATGGTCCAGGCTGCTCCGTTGATTGATTTGGGACTGAATCAAGATTGAGTCTCCCAATTCTATCAATTACATCACTTAAAGCATCATCCGTTGTTGGAGTTTCATGCGGGGGAGAGTGTTATTCAGAAGAAGATTCCACATGTTGATCTAGTATAGGAATCCCCCCTTCAAGATGTGGAATATGATTATCAAATTCTTGAAATGATTTTTCTTTTGCGAATCTATCCAAGCGATCAAGTTGCTACTCAAAAACATTGTCATTTTTGGATGATTCAAGAAAAATTACATCTCTAGATACAACAAACTTCTTATTTACTTCATCATAGAGGTGGTATGCTTTGGAGTTGTTTGAGTACCCCAGGAAGATACACTTACGACTTCTAGCACCAAGTTTGTTTCTATGTACCTTTGGTATCAAGGCATAACAGGTGGAACCAAAGACCCTAAGATGCTTTACCGAAGGAACATGTCCATACCACATTTCATAAGGAGTCTTGTTTCTTATAGCATTAGATGGACATCTTTTCTTTATATATGTAACACATAGAACAACATCAACCCAAAACCAGGGAAAATTTTAAGAACCCCCCCTAAATTTATAAATATAATAAATGGGCGAATCTCCATGGTATATAGGAAAAATGGAAGGCGATTGTATCAATAATATAATATGTATATATAATTTTTTGGCGAATCTCTCACCAGGCATGGCGAATAATTTACTCAATTATAAAATCTTGTAAGATCTTAGCGAGTCTTTCACCAAATAATAAAACATTGTAAAGTCCTAGTGAATCTTAGCATAGGCTACATGCTGGTTTAATTCCCCCATTTAAATAGGCTACATTCCAGGTGAATACCATGGGTCAATACCATGTGCCATTTTGGTGAATACCATGGGTCAATACCATGTGCCATTTTTATTTTTATTAATTCTAATATTAGGGTTAATAATGGTTTTTTGCATGGTATTAATAACAATCTAGTCCATGGTATTTGTCCCATAGTATTTTGGCCATAGGTTTCACCTAAATATAACCCATTTTTTGAGTGTTCGTAAATATAAGGTGACTTATGGAGTAAATATAAAAAAATGTTTTATTTGTTTACCATACCTCTCGTTTATTTATATTTTTATTAATTTACCATGCCTCTTTTACAAATATGGTATTTGGCCCATAGGATTCACTTAAATAAAACCTCTTTTTTGAGCCTTCATAAATAGAACGAGGGTTATGGACTAAATATAAAAATAGGTTTTATTTATTTACGATATGTCTAGTTTATTTATATTTTTATTTATTTACCATACCTTTTGAGTAAGTATAAAAAGACATTTTATTTATTTACCATACCTCCACTTTACTTATATTTTTATTTATTTACACCCTTACATGTATATAAGGTGACTTATGGAGTAAATATAAAAAATGTTTTATTTATTTACCATACCTCTCATTTATTTATATTTTTATTAATTTACCATACCTCTTTTATAAATATGGTATTTGGCCCATAGGATTCAATTAAATAAAACCTATTCTTGAAAATGGGCGAATGGATTCACTTAAATAAAACCTATTCTTGAAAATGGACGAATGGAAGGTTGTAAGTCCTAATTTCAAGGGCTAAATTTACCTTTTTTACCCTCTCCCTTAAAATAAGGTGGGCTATTTGAGGTGATTTGTAAAAATGTACTATGATACAAAATATTCGCCCACTAAAAATTTAAAACCCCTTAATTTCGCCAAAGGGCGAACATTCGCCCCTAAAATTATCCTTGCCCAAAACATTATCTTTACATTTTTGAATAAAAGCATGGATCGTACCATATTTAAGATTGTTCTATTCATTCTTTCAGCTACACCATTCTGTTGGGGATTATAAGGCATAGTTGTTTGATGTTTGATCCCATGTTGGTGAAGATAGTTTTCAAATTCATTTGATGTGTATTATTTTCCATTATCAGTGTGAATAGACCCAATATGAGATTGTGCATCATTTTCAATCCATTTATGAAAATTCTTGAATGTTTGAAAAACATCAGATTTGTTCTTCAATAAATAAACCCAACACATTCTGGTGTAGTCATCAATAAATGTCATGATATATTTATTTCCATTTGCAGAAGGAACAGGCATTGGACCACATAAATCTGAATGAATGAGTTCAAGCTTCCTATGTGCTCTTGAATGTGAATCATGAAAAGACTATTTGCTATGCTTTCCTAGAATGCAAGCATCACATTGCTTAAGTTTCCTAGGAATTGTAGGCAAAACAGCAACACCATTTTTCTTCAACAAGCGGAGATTGTCATAATTCAAATGTCCAAATCTAGCATGCCATAATAAACTTGATGGAAGTGTACCTTCTTCATGATGAGAATTGTATGAGAAATGTTGTGCATGAGCAGAGGTTCCTTGCAGTTTGAGAAGCCTTTCTTCTCCTATTCCCCTCATGACAAGTGAGTGGTCAGATGCTTTTCTTACCTCAAGCTTGCCATCGAACATATGAATGGAGTGACCTTGCTAGCGGATGTGGACCAAGGACATCAAGTTTCTCTGAGCTGTGGGAGATATAGAACATGATCCAGAAGAAAGTTGGAAGACCAGGCAGTTTAAGCCTGATCGTGCCAAGCCCTGATGGCTTGATTTTTGATTGATCTACAAAGTACACTGCTCCATCAACATTTTCAGTGAAATCTTCAAAAAAATCTTTTCTATGAGTCATGTGACAGGTTGCTCCTGAATCAAGAAACCAATAATTTTTCCAAGAAGCAAGTGAAGCATTAAACAAATCTTCATTTACTCCAATTTTACATTGTGCCTCAACATAGTGAGCAGATTCAGGTGCTTTACCTTTGTCTGTATCATCAGTTTTACCTTTCTGTTGATTTCTTTTCTGCTCAATTTTGTCCCATGGTAGCTTGCATGTAGAGGCATCATGTGATCCATTTCTTTTGCAGCGAATGCAGTGCAAATCTGCCTTTTCTCGTTGAGAATATCTGCCCCCTTTTCCTTTGAAATATCTTCCTCTTCCTCTTCGTCCACCTCTTCCTCTTGTAGAATCTTGAGCAGGATGATTTTCTTTATGAGCAAGGCACACAATCTCTTCAGAAGATTTAGGGGCTATCTTCTTTCCAAAATCTTTCTTTCTTTTAGCAAACTTTTTCACAAGAGAGTCAAAGGTTATATCTTTGAGATTCTATTTGCTTGCAATGACTCAAGATAATTGGAGTAAGTAGGATAAAGTGCCTTGAGAAAAGCAATAAGAGGAATATCTAATTCAACCTTAGTGGATTTGATATCATGCATTATAGATTTTACTTCAGATGCAAGACCAAGAGGATCATTATTTTGCAATTCAAGAGTGAAGAGTTTAATCATGAGTTGGAAAACTTCAAGTGCAGAATGTGAGTCATAGAGTTCTTTCAGCTTTGTAAGGCTTCAAAGGCATTTGAATATGACGAAATATGGTGACTCACCTCTTCATTTATAGATGCTGCGATTAAAAAATAAGCTTTGTTGTTCTTGTTTTCCCAAATGATGAGCTCTTTGTCTGAGGTAGGTTGTGCTGGGTCATTGTCTCCGTCTCCAACACATACTCCTTTCCACAACTCATTGAAAATGAGGGTGTGTTTTATCATCTGGGACCATTCAGGATAGTTCTCCTTTCCAGTGAGAACTATTCCCACCATGGATATGATTGAATGCATTCTGTAAAAAAAGTAGTTTTGCTGATAGAAAAATACTTCTGCCAATATACAGTAAAAAAATGTACTCAAAAGGGCATTCTCAAAGGGAATTATCGTCCACTAGAACTTCTAACACAAGGTTTTCATGTACCCATCGAATCACGGCCATCACAACTTCAATACACAAAGAAAAAATGACCTTCAAAATGTACACGGCTACCAATAAAAAAAATCAATGCATACGCAGCATACAAGTCCAATTCCTCATACCATACGGCCTCCTTTTAAAAGGGCTCAACGCATCATGGACGTTCTGCCTCCACCAAACATTCATTAACATTTTATTATATAACATAACCACGCATATCCGGTATTATAACCACGCATATCAGGTCCATTAACAATAACATAACCACGCATATCAGGTATTATAACCACACATATCAGGTCCATTAACAATAACATAACCACACATATCCACGCATAGCCATGCTGTGTTAATATTCGCTACTCCACTTTGATTTATGTGACCTCAAATCACACCATTTCCCCAAAACTATATGCGTATTAATAGATCTATATGTGTTTTCATTGAAAAACTATCACTGTAACAACGTTCAACTATATGCGTATAACTGAAAAAACTATAACTGTATTAATAATCCAGCGTTCATTAATCACATATTTAGCATTAGCATCTCCATGATACCTCTCTTCTCCACCAGACTCCAAATGAGACAATGCTCACCGCATCTCCTCCATGTGACAGCATTCAATATTGCGGGTAAAGGAAATGAAAACCCAAGCGGTGTCAATGGAAAGCCAAACCCAAGCGATGTGATTGAAACATAAGGTATGCAAGTAATGTCAGACAATGAGAGTGCAGTGAGAGATCACAGGTATAGAGAGCGCAGGTATGGCAGACAATGAGAGCACAGATACAGAGAGCGCAGGTGATGTCAGACAGAGAAATGTTTCATCATTCAAGTGAATGTCAGGCGCAGGTCTATATAAAAGGAATATGGCAGACAGGGCGTTACTAATTATAAGGAGGAGCAACGCAGGTATATGAGAGCAGACAAGGGAGTTACAAGGGACAAGAGCTAAAAATAAGATGGCCTTGATACCATGTCAGGCCAGGCAGTAACTCCATTAGGCAGAAATAATTGACTGTCTTATTCCATCAGGTAGGTCCTCATTATATACATGAGGGAGAGACTGTTCAGTTCGTCTCTCGATGACCGTTCATATTTCCTATTTATCTATTTACAATAATTCACCCAATCACAAGGATTAGGTGTCAACAGATATTCACACCCTTGGTCGAAGGGACTTTGATATATCCTTTGACTGGGAAAGTACAACTATTTCTGATGATGTTGCAGAAGAAGCTATTAATTTTATAAGGAATGCAAAATCAAGGGGTGATATTGTTGACCTTTCAAACAGAACATTTGCATCTCCAAATTCTTTTTTCGGAAAAACAACGACTTGCTTTTGAAATTGTTTTAAGGAACTTTGCTGAATATGAGATTCGTGAAGCTCTTCTTATGATTATTCAAGGCACTGCGGGCACTGGGAAGTCTTTCCTTATCCATTGTATTTTTTAAGCTCTTTCTAATTCATCAAGTAATGGAAGAAGCCCTTTGCTTCTTCTTTCCCCAACAGGAATAGCTGCTTTTAATATACATGCAAAAACAATACACTCAGCTCTAAAAATTCCAATTAAAGATATGCAGCCACTACAGGGGCAGTCACTTGCAGTATTCCAAGAAGAAATGTGACATGTTAGATATATATATATATATATATATATATATATATATATATATATATATATATATATATATATATATATATATAGATATAGATATAGATATAGATATATATATATATATATATATATTGATTGATGAAATGATCTTTCTAGGATCAAGGTTTTTTATGCAAATAGATGCTCGATTACGAGAAGCATTTCCAGAGAAAAAGAATTGTCCTTTTGGTGGCAGATCCATCATCCTTGTGGGTGACCTTGGCCAACTGCCTCCTATGAGAGATAAGCCTTTGTATGTAGGTAATACAGCAGGGAAAGTCTTGTGGAACAAATTCAACATTTTTTTCACTCTTGACACAATCTTTCACCAATAAGGGAATAATGAGAAACAATCTTGTTTTCGTAGAGTCCTCAATAACATAAGAAATGTAGAACCTGCTCTTGAATATTGGGAGTTTCTTATGTCACAAGCTTATATGAGGTTGCATCCTAAAGAAAGAGATTTATTTAATGCAGCAGTTCACATGTTTCCAACAAATAATTTGGTCTCCTTCCATAATAGGCATATGTTAAAATCATTAAATTCTCCAATTGCACGATGTGTTGCTGAGCATTCAAGGCGTTCAAAAATCAGTGGTGTTGATGATGATCAATTAGACCGTGAAGTTTTGTTATGTCGTGGTCAGCGTGTTATGTTGACATGTAATTTATGGGTTGAAGCTGGCTTGGTGAATGGTGCACTTGGTTATGTTAAGGATATATTCTATCCGCCTACCTCTAAGCCACCTCAACTTCCAATGTTCACAACTGTTGTTTTTTATAAGTATGTTGGTGTTCCATTTGATGCAAGCAATCCAAACATTGTCCCTATCACCCCAATGATAAGAGGAAATCGAAAACAAATTCCTTTGAAGATGGCATGGGCTCTTACAATCCACATGTCATAGGGATTGACTTTAGAATGAGCGTCGGTTGATATCAGGAATAAAGAGTTGCAAGGCCTTACCTTCACAACCATATCAAGAGTGAAATCAATAGATGAGTTACACATTGCAAGGCCTTACCTTCACAACCATATCAAGAGTGAAATCAATAGATGGTTTACGCATTGCACTGCCTTTTTCTTTTCAACGTTATGCCAACATGAAAGATAGCGCATATGTTACAATTAGGAAGAAGGAAGAGGAGTGACTAAAGTCCATATCGCTATGATATACAACTAATAACATTGTGACCTTCTTTATAGTATGTTTTTTGAATTGCTTTTATTATCCTCTTGATTTACTTTTAATATAATAATCATTTTCATATATTTATTAGATTAATAAATTCATCATATTCATAGTAATATTTGAGAATGTTGTTTACATCATTTTTCATGTTTTTCAATTTACTTATTTATTTTTTTAAGTGTCTATTGCTCTTTTGTTTGCAACGAACCATTCAAACATAAACAATGAATTATATGAACCAATCATTCCAAATCATTTCTATAATTGGTTCATATTGATATTAATATTGTGGATTCATATTACATCATGAAATGAAAAAATGGAGGTTTTGGATACTGGCCATCACCATGGCCAATATTCATTTTTTGAATATTGGCCACGGTTTTATTCTATTTCCACAATTTTTTCTATTGTATTTTGAAATGACACTTATATTTGTAGAAAAAAATATATCATTTGGTTTCTTGTAACACTATAAGATTAAGTTTTTTAACATAAATAAAAATGGGGTGTTATGTTTTATGTATATGTGTGTGTGTGTGTGTGTGTGTGTGTGTGTGTGTGTGCTTATTTATTTGTGCATGTCTTTATTGATTTTGCTTTTGTTTTTGTCTCTTTCAAATGCAGATATGGACAGTAATGTTGTCATATATTATTCCAAAACAATACGCGATATTGCTAGAGCTATAAGCTTTCTTTCCTATCTTCAGAACAAGTTTGATAGAAAACTTGGGTTCCATCCTGCATTTATTGATGATCATATTCGTGAGCTAGATCAAACAAAAACACATGTAAAATACTTGAAACATGTGCACCAGAGGGAGTTTAGGAGGAGAACAAGGAATTGGCTGGAGAGTGTTAAGTATTGTGGTCATTATCCTGTTGATTTGAATTGGTGTTGCTTTTGTCATCGGTCTAGTTGCGTTTTGGAAGAGGTCGTTCCATAGATGACTTTTGAATCATTGTTTGAAGTTCAATTTTGTAGTGGAATTATTTGATGTAAAGAAAACAAAAAATATATGTTAAGACTCAATATTCTTTCTGTGGTTGCAATGTTGGTTAAACTGATTATTTTAAACACTAATGTTGTTTTTATGTACAAAATTGTATATCTCTAGCCTTAAAATGTCCTATTATGTTGTTCTTCTTTAAATCCATTGTTTAGATGTGTTTTTTCATTTATGTTGCTTTGTTCCAATGGTAGTGTTACAATTTTATATCTTTCTCTTGCATTTCTGATTGTTGTGGTCTTTTGTGTGGATCCCTTCACTTTATTCACATCTTTCATAAATGAAAATATTGTTTACATTTATAATATAATTGTTGGGATTTCATGTTCTAGGTGTTTATATCAATATTCTTGAGATTTATACTATTAATACATTCATGTATTGATATCAACGTATTTATGGCTTAAATTTTATTTATTGTTTATAATGTAGTGATATAAATGTGTTATTGTTAATGTAATAATGATTTATCATGTTTTAATGCTTTATGGTTTGGATGTGGTTCTTATATTGGCTTTGGTTTATTTTTTTATTACTATTTTGTGTTTTAGCATTATTTATGTTTATAATATTGATTCCATGGATTGAGGACTTAGGTTCAGTTTACTATTTCCATGAGTTTATAATATTAAATGATTAGGTTTATTTGTTCTCTAAATTTGTAATATTAATAATTCCTTCGGTTTATCATTTATTCCCTTTGTTTTATTAATCCCCAATATTAAGGTTTAGATAATAGTCCTAAGGTTTAATATTAATCCCTTACATTTACAATGTTTATCCCTTCAATTTATTAACGTGTTGCTTTCATAACATTAACAATCCCTAGGGTTTATTGATCCATTAGGTTTATAATATTCATAGTCACATGGGTTGATCAATCCGTTGGGTTTAAAAAATTAATTCCTATTAATCCCTTCTGTTTTTAATATTGATCCCTTGCCATTTTTTATCCCTTTGGTTTCTAATATTTTTCCCTTGGGTTTATTAATTCCCTATGGTTTATAATATCAAATTATTGGGTTTCTTCATTCTTCAAATTTTTAATATTAATAATTCCTTGGGTTCATAATCCCTTGAGGTTTTAGTGTTAATCCTTTGGGTTTATTATTCCTTTGGGTTTATTATATCAATCCCTTGGGTTTATTATTCCCTTGGGTTTATATTATTAGTCCCTTTTGTTTAATAATATTCCCTTAGGTTCATAATCCCTTGGGGTTTTAGTATTAATCCCTTGGGTTTATAATATCAATCACTTGGGTTTATTATTCCCGAGTCAAACATGGTTTATTATAATGTTGACCATGGTCCAACATGGAATTGTGATAAGGATTGTCTCAATATGAAAATCAATGATGGTCGATCATGTTTATTTTAATGTTTATAATATTTTTCTTAGGGTTTATATACGTTGGGTTTATAATATTAGTCCCTTGGATTTAATATTATTCTGTTGGGTTCATAATCCCTTGGGGTTTTAGTATTAATCCGTTTGTTTTATTATTCCTTTGGGTTTCTCATATTAATCCCTTGGGTTTATTATTCCCTTAGGTTTATAATATCGATCATGGTAAACCATTGTCAATCATAGCCAACCATGGTCAACCATGCTTGAATGTCACATTGTGACAAGGATTGTCTCACCATGAAAATAAATAATAATCCCTTGGGTTTATTATTCCTTTGGGTTTATTATATCAATCCCTTGGGTTTATATTATTAGTCCCTTTTGTTTAATAGTATTCCCTTTGGTTCATAATCCCTTGGGGTTTTAGTATTAATCCCTTGGGTTTATAATATCAATCGCTTGGGTTTATTATTCACAAGTCAAACATGGTTTATTATCATGTCGACCATGGTCCAACATAGAATTGTGATAAAGATTTTCTCAATATGAAAATCAATGATGGTCCATCATGTTTATTTCAATGTTTATAATATTTGTCTTAGGGTTTATATACGTTGGGTTTATAATATTAGTCCCTTGGGTTTAGTATTATTCCCTTGGGTTCATAATCCCTTGGGGTTTTAGTATTAATCCCTTTTTTTTATTATTCCTTTGGGTTTCTCATATTAATCCCTTGGGTTTATTATTCCCTTAGGTTTATAATATCGATCATGGTAAAACATTGTCAATCATAGCCAACCATGGTCAACCATGCTTGAATGTCACATTGTGACAAGGATTGTCTCACCATAAAAATAAATGACGTTTTTTTTAGTGTTTGTAATATTTATATTTGTGTTTACAAATGTTGGGTTTATAATATTAGTCCCTTGGATTTGATATTATTCCCTTGGGTTCATAATCCCTTGGGGTTTTGGTATTAATCCCTTGGGTTTATTATTCATTTGGGTTTATAATATCAATCCCTTGGGTTTATTATTACCTCATGTTTATAATATCAATCATGGTCAACCATGGTTGAATGTCACATTGTCACAAGGATTGTCTCACCATGAATAAATCATGTTTATTTTAGTCTTTATAATATTTATATTTGGATTTACAAATGTTGTGTTTATAATATTAGTCCCTTGGGCTTAATATTATTCCCTTGGGTTCATAATCCCTTGGGGTTTTAGTATTAATCCCTTTGGTTTATTATTCATTTGGTTTTATAATGTAAATAAGTTGGGTTTACTATTCCCTTAGGTTTATAATATCAATCATGGTCAAAAATTGTCAATCATAGCCAACCATGGTCAACCATGTTTGAATGTTGCATTGTGACAAGGATTGTCTCACCATCAAAATAAACCATGTTTATTTTAGTGTTTATAGTATTTATATTTGAGTTTATCAATATTGGGTTTATAATATTAGTCCGATGGGTTTAATATTATTCCCTTCGGTTCATAATCCCTAGGAGTTTTAGTATTAATCCCTTAGTTTTATTATTCCTTCGGGTCTATAATATCAATTCCTTGGGTTTATTATTCCCTTAGGTTTATAATATCAATCACTGTCAACCATGGTTGGATCTCGCATTCTGACAAGGATTGTCTCACCATCAAAATAAATCACGTTTATTTTAGTGTTTGTAGTATTTATATTTGGGTTTACCAAATTTGGGTTTATAATACTAATCCCATTGTTGAATGTCACATTTTGACAAAGATTGTCTCACCATGAAAATAAACGATGTTTATTTTAGTGTTTGTAATATATATATATATATTTGAGTTTACCATATTAGTCCCATGGTTGAATGTCCCATTTTGACAAATATTGTCTCACCATGAAAATAAATCATGTTTATTTTGGTCTTTGTAATATTTACATTTGGGTTTACGATTATTGGGTCTATAATATTAGTCCCTTGGGTTTAGTATTATTCCCTTGGGTTCATAATCCTTGGGGTTTTAGTATTAATGCCTTGGGTTTATTATTCATTTGGGTTTTAATATCAATCCCTTGGGTTTATTATTCCAACAAGGTTTATAATATCAATCATGGTCAACAATGGTCAACCGTGGTTGAATGTCACATTGTAACAAGGATTGTCTCCCCATGAAAATAAATCATGTTTATTTTAGGCTTTGTAATATTTATATTTGGTTTTACGAATGTTGGGTTTATAATATTAGTCCCTTGGATTTAATATTATTCCCTTGGGTTCATAATCCCATGGGTTTTAGTATTAATCCCTTGGTTTATTATTCATTTGGGTTTATAATATCAATCCCTTGGACTTATTATTCCCTGGTTTATAATATCAATCATTGTAAACCATTGTCAATCATAGCCAAACATGGTCAACCATGGTTGAATGTCACATTGTGACAAGAATTGTCTCACCATCAAAATAAACCATGCTTATTTTAGTGTTTGTAGTATTTATATTTGGGTTTACCAATGTTGGGTTTATAATATTAGTCCCATGGTTGAATGTCACATTTTGACAAAGATTGTCTCACCATGAAAATAAACCATGTTTATTTTAGTGTTTGTAATATTTATATTTGGGTTTACGAATATTGGGTTTATAATATTAGTCCCTTAGGCTTAATATAATTCCCTTGGGTTCATCATCCCTTGGGGTTTTAGTATTAATCCCTTGGGTTTATTATTCATTTGGTTTTATAATATCAAAACTATGGTTTTTTTATTCCCTTAGGTTTATAATATAAATCGTAGCCAAACCATGTTTGAATGTCACATTGTGACAAGGATTGTCTCACCATCAAAATAAACTATGTTTATTTTAGTGTTTGTAGTACTAATATTTGGGTTTACCAGTGTTGGGTTTATAATATTAGTCCCATGGGTTTAATATTATTCCCTTGGGTTCATAATCCCTTGGGTTTTAGTATTAATCCCTTGGGTTTATTATTCATTTGGGTTTATAATATCAATCCCTTGGGTTTATTATTCCCTTTGGTTTATAATATCAATCGTGGTAAACCATTGTCAATCATACCCAAACATCGTCAACCATGGTTGAATGTTGCATTGTGATAAGAATTGTCTCACCGTCAAAATAAACCATTTTATTTTAGCATTTGTAGTATTTATATTTGGGTTTACCAATGTTGGGTTTATAATATTAGTCCCTTGGTTGAATGTCGCATTTTGACAAAGATTGTCTCACCATGAAAATAAACCATGTTTATTTTAGTGTTTGTAATATTTATATTTGGGTTTACGAATGTTGGGTTTATAATATTAGTCCCTTGGTCTTAATATTATTCCCTTGGGTTCATAATACCTTGGGGTTTTAGTGATAATCCCTTGGGTTTATTATTCATTTGGGTTTACAATATCAAAACTTTGGGTTTTTTATTCCCTTAGGTTTATGATATAAATCGTAGCCAAACATGGTCAACCATGTTCGAATGTCGCATTTTGACAAGGATTGTCTCACCATTAAAATAAACTATGTTTATTTTAGTGTTTGTAGTATTGATATTTGGGTTTACCAATGTTGGGTTTATAATATTAGTCCCATGGGTTTAATATTATTCCCTTCGGTTCATAATCCCTTGGGGTTTTAGTATTAATCCCTTCATTTTATTATTCCTTTGGGTTTATAATATCAATCATGGTCAACCATTGTCAATCATAGCAAACCATGGTCAACCATGTTTGAATGTTGCATTATGACAACGATTGTCTCACCATCAAAATAAAACATGTTTATTTTAGTGTTTGTAGTGTTTATATTTGGGTTTAACAATGTTGGGTTTATAATATTAGTCCCATGGGTTTAATATTATTCCCTTGGGTTCATAATCCCTTGGGGTTTTAGTATTAATCCCTTAGTTTTATTATTCCTTGGGGTTTATAATATCAATCCCTTGGGTTTATTATTCCCTTAGGTTTATAATATCGATCATCGTCAACCATTGTCAAATATATACAACCATGGTCAACCATGGTTGAATGCCACATTGTGACAAGGATTGTCTCGCCATGAAAATAAACCATGTTTATTTTAGTCTTTCTAATATTTATATTAGGGTTTACCAATGTTGGGTATATAATATTAGTCCCTTGGGTTTAAAATTATTTCCTTGGGTTCATAAAGTCTTGGGGTTTTAGTATTAATCCTTTGGGTTTATTATTAACTTGGATTTATAATATCAATCATGGTCATTTTTATTAATCTCTTGTGTTTGTAATATCATTCCTTGTGCTTCTTGATCCCTTAGGTTTTTTATATTTATCTGTTGGGTTCACTAATTCCTTAGGTTTATAATATTAAAGAGTTGGATTTATTAGTTCCTTGGGTTTATAATATTAGTCCTTTTTGTTTAATATTATTCAAGATGGTTCATAATCCCTTGGGATTTTAGTATTAATCATTGGGTAATAATAAACAAAAGGGACTAATATTATAAACCCAAATGTATACAAACCCTAAGATAAATATTAAAAATACTAAAACCTATGAATAATAATAGTAACAATATTATTATTATTATTATTATTATGAGTTTATATTATTATAATAATGTTAATATAATAATCATAAATATATCAATATATAAGAATATAGTTGTTATTATTTATATAATTATTAATTATCATAAAGAATTGGTCTTTAATGTTATTATTATAATAATATTAATTATATTATTAATATTATTATTATATAATATTATTAGAATATTATAATGGGATATTATTATTATATATTGTTATTATTGCTATTATTATTATAATTATATAATATAATATTATTATTATAATAATATAATAATAAATATATTATATTATTATATTATTTTAATAATATAATGATAATCTAATATTATTATGAGCTATTCTTATTATTAATTGATGATGATGATGATGATGATGATGATGATGATGATGATGATGGTGGTGGTGGTGGTGGTGGTGGTGGTGGTGGTTAACGTCCCCTGAGACCAAAATTTGGTCTATCAGACCTAAAGAAACAAATTATTTACTTTGATTTAAGATTTTATTTCTATGCTCAAAAATCTTGGAGAGAAACCTCCCAAGCTTACTATAATTTTGACATCGTAAAAGGCTAGGAAGGTTAGTATTGCGACAAAGATTATGAAACTGAGATTTAATGTGGTTGTATGTGGGGCACTCTAAGAGGAAGTGGTTTTCATCCTCAATGTTCTTATTATCACAGAGATGGAAAATTCTTTTTGTCCATAGTGTTTTAGGAACTATCCAACGACCTGTTTCACTATGGAGCTCATGAGAGTTCGTTCTAAACTTTGCTAAATTAATTTTCTTCTTTGAGCTAGCTAAAACATAGAGATACTTTTGATCTTCTAGGGTGGGGTTGATGACCTTCTTATAATAACTCAATTTTCTTTTAGCCGCTAAATCTTTCTCACACCACATTTTTCCTTTGAACTTAGAAGTAACAATATTTTTAATGTTATTAATGTTTTGCAGTGCATCATTCTCGTTGATCTCCCAATGGTTTATCCAGGCCCTCATGTCTTTATACCACCCCCGTTTGAGCCTTAAATGGTTTTGGCTGGAATTTAATACTAGGAGTTTATATTATTATTATAATATTAACCAAATATTTATATAATAATATATACAAATAATATGGTTGTTAATATTTATATAGTTATTAATAATCCTAAATAGTTGGTGTTCAAAAAATTACACATAATAATTATTAATGTAGTTGATATAGGCCTAGCTGTGTATATCAACCACATTGGAAAATGTAGTTGTATATATACGCGCCTATCGACGTTTATCAATCACATTGGTAAATGTGGTTGTGCTAGTATATTTTTAAATGAAAAAAAAAAACACATATATATAAAATATTTAAAATATATATTTGATTAGTTAAATATAATCAATACATTTTAATATATATATATATATATATATATATATATATATATATATATATATATATATATATATTTGTTATAGAAATTTTAATATGTCAATTTGTTTTTTCTTGAAAAACTGTGTATTTTGATTAGAATGACTAAACATATTATATATATATATATATATATATATATATATATATATATATATATTAAAATTTTATACATAATATATTGTATATAGAGTGAAAAATATAATAAGAAAATATTTTTATTTATTTATTTATTTATTTATAGAATTTAGTTTGATTTTAGACAAAATGACATTTTTCACTAGAATTTGATGATACAATTTTAAGATTGTGATTTTTTATTATTTTAAATATATTTTTGAATGCATAAATGGATTCAACGCATTGAAAATACCTAAAACACTCAAATTTTATAGAATAAGCTCAGGTTTCCAAAAGTCTTTATAAGACCAAAAATTACCTTGAAAAAACCTATTTTATCTATTAATTAAAATGCATTTTTTTAATATTCTATTGTAGAGAGATATTTTAAGAAACAAGAAGGAAAATCACTCTGCAACCAAAAACCTAATGGCGGCAAGGCGGTAAAACCCTCGGGAGGAGAGAAGGATCGGCCAGGGTGCAGACACAAGAGGGATATAGCAGAAGAAAAGGCTGACATCCGAGAGACAAAAGGCATGACAGAAGACGTTAGGAGGGGAGAGATCCCCTCCTATAGGGATATTGTGACAGGAGACGGTCAGAACAGTCAGGCAACAAAGGAGAAACAGAGCACTGGACCAGTGCTGGGAGCAACTTGGCAGGCCGGCCGAAGGGGCAGATGCCTGCCATGTGTAGAGGAGAGACCCAGGTTCGTGATTCCATCGAATAAACTAGAAGGGTACAGAAGTTATATGAAGGATCATGCCCTTATCTGCAAGTTCGTGGGAGTCTGGCCGTCAGAAAAAGAACTTACCAAGTGGATTCAGCAAAAATGGCAGCCCTAAGGCCACATTGAGCTCAAGCTGAGAGCGAAAGGCTTTTTCATAGTAATATTCTCAAACCTAAAAGATAAGGAAAAAGTTTTTGAAAATGACCCCTATTTCTATTATAATGTTGGTATGTTTATGCATTATTAGGAGGAATGCTACAACCCTGATAGGGAAAAATTTCTAGCGGTGCCAATCTGGGTTTGATTATTTGGGCTATCTATAGATTTCTGGGATCTGGAAATATTGGAGGGGATAGGAAACTCAATAGGAAGTTTTGTGAAAATAGCATAATCCACAAAGAATGGAAGGTACACCTCGTTCGCTAGGATATGTGTCTATATGAACTTAGAAAACCCCAGCCCAGACTCTGTGGAAGTAGAGTATCATGAAGAAGTCTGGCAACAAAACTTAGACTACTAGCACATACCATTTAGATGTTGTAGGTGCCATGAACATGGCCATTTGGCTAAGGAATGTCCGATTACACGGCAAGAAGAAGAATGGATAAGTAACATGCAAAAGAGAGGGTCGGTTAGCCAAGAAGGATTTCAAGAGGTGAAAAGTAAACGAAAAATGAACAAAGAAATCTCCAGGGAAGATAGGAAGGAAAAACAAGCAACCCCAGAGAAATCAAACAGATTTGAAATATTACAGGAAGAGGGCGAAGAGGAGGACCAAACTATGGAAAATTAAGAGGATAAGGAGTCATACAATAGCACGAGTAGTGAAAGAATCCACACAAAAAGGAAATCCCCAAGCCAGACCATGGACAAAGGTAAGGAACATGAAGAACTAACAGAATAGATGGAGATGGACTTGGAAACAAACAGGGAAGATTTAAGCCAAGAGGAAGAAGTCCTACGAAAACTACTGAATGAGTGGAGGAATTTGGATGAGAGGTTGTACGCGGAAACCTTTCAACAGTATAAGGCTAAACTGGAAAAAGGTAAAGCTACGCCAGAAGAATATCAAGAGAGCCAGAAGGAAAGCAGAACAGATCAGCCAGGTCAAGGAAAGGGGGGGAAAAAAGAGGAAGGAAAAATCTTAAGGATTCCATCCAATTAATGGGAGAAACGTTGGTGAATACAGGGAGAGTGGTACCACTGTCAGCGGTGTTCCAAAACCTATCCCAAATTAATCAATGATTTTGACATCATGGAATATTAGAGGCCTAAACAGCAGAGGGAAACAGAGACATTTAGCAGCAAGACTGAGGAAGGACAAGCCCCAAATCATGCTTATTCAAGAAACTAAAATTCCAGGTCAGAAGATGGAGGAAATTCTTAACAAAATAACCCCACGTTATGAACAAGTTACCATTGATGCCAAAGGAAGTGCAGGTGGGATAGCAGTTATTTGGAATCCAGCAGAAGTCCTATCAAATTGGTGGTTAGGAATGCCAAGAATCCTGACTGGAAGATTCAGACTCATTGGGAAAAGTGATTGGGTGGCGGTGTCGGCTGTCTATGGGCCCCATACCCAGGCTGATAGAGGCCTATTCCTGACCCATTTAGAAAAAATTAAAAACATGCACCAGGAACAGAGATGGATTATCACAGGGGACTTTAACCTGATAACGTCAAGAGAAGAGAAAAAATGAGGAATAAGTAGAGAAGATCCGGAGATGGAAAGATTCAGAGATGTCCAAACAGAATTAAGGTTGGTAGATATTCCCACTATAAATGGGAAATTCACTTGGAACAATAGAAGAGGGGCGGCCAAACAAATCGCGTCAAGACTAAGATAGATTCCTAGTCTTGGAACACATAATAAGGCTGGATATCTTCTATGAAGCCTCTATCCTACCCTCTATAGGGTCCGATCATTGGCCAATCAAGCTAGAAATAGCTTTGAATGATCAGAATAAAAAGAGACCCTTTCGTTTTGAATCCTTTTGGCTCGGAGCCCCAGATTTCTTTGACAAAGTAAAGAACTAGTGGCAAGAGAGTAAGATGGGAATGGAAGGCCGGAACAAAATGCATTCATTCCAGCTCAAACTTAAGGAAATAAAGAGAAAAATCAAGAAATGGAATAGGGAAGAATTCAGCAATATACAGCAGGAGAAAGGTAAACTCCAGACTAGACTGGAAGAAATACAACAACAAATCATTACAGATGGAAGGAATGAGGAGGTAGTTGAGGAGGAAGGCAGGGTAATCAATCAACTGGAGGAAAGACGAAAACAGGAAGAAATTATGTGGAAACAGAAATCTCGTGTCCAATGGCTAAGAGAGGGAGAAAAGAATTCCAAATTCTTCCACAAAGTGATACCGAATCACCAGCATCACAAAAGAATCTTCTCCTTGAAAGACAGTCAAGGAAACAGAGTGATGAAGCAGAAAGATATGGAATGGCTCCTGGTGGAGCATTTCAAAGGAGTCCTAACAGAACCAAACATTAACAGAACAGAGGACATAGAAAGGGTCTGCCAACATATCCCTAAGAAAGTTACCAGAGAACAAAACATGGCTCTGCTCAGGGTAATCTCCAAGGATGAATTAGAGGAAGTGGTTAACAAAATGGCAAAGAATAAGGTGTCGGGCCCCGATGGCTTTACCATAGAGTTTTACCAAGTAGCCTGGAGTTTTATAGGAAACGACTTGCTGGACTTGGTGGAGGAATCAAGGCGTTCTAAAAGAATGCACCAGGGACTGAATGCCACTCTCTTGGCATTGATCCCTAAGAATGGCAGTTCAGACGAACCGCAGGGATTTAGGCCCATATCCCTGTGTAATGTGGTATATAAAATCTTAGCTTCAATTATGGTAAATAGACTCAAGCCAATTATGCCGGAGCTCATAGCACAAGAACAAACAAGTTTCGTCAAAGGGAGGCAGATAACAGACGGAATTATAGTGGCCCAGGAAGTGATTCATTCCCTGAAAAATTCTATAAACCTAGGTATGCTTATCAAATTAGACTTGGCAAAGGCGTATGACTGCATTAGCTAGAGATTCTTAGAAAGCATTCTCAAGGCCCACGGATTTGATCAAAGGTGGGTAAATTGGATCCTGTCAACGGTAAGTACCCCCGTAATGTTAGTCTTGTTGAATGGTACCCCCTCTGAAGCCTTCAACCCATTGCGTAGATTAAGGCAGGGATATCCCCTGTCTCCTTTCCTTTTTATCTTGGCTGCGGAAGTTCTGGGTAGGCTGGTCAAAGCCCAAGTCGCCAGGGATCAGATAAAGGGGCTACGAATATGTGGGAATGATCTCCTTGTTTCGCACCAGCAATTCATGGATGATGTCATGTTATATGGCCAGGCCATGCTCAAGGAGGCCTAGAAGATTGTTAAAACATTATCTGAATTTAACCAAGCTTCCAAGACATAGATTAATAAGGAGAAAACTGAGGTTTTATTCTTTAACACCCCAGTTGCGAGCCAAAGATTCCTGTCGTGCACCATGGGGTTTAGAATTAGAACCTTCTCGACAAAATACCTGGGCATTATGTTGAATGAGCACCAATACAGGGCTGTTAACTGGGAACCCTTAATTAAAAAAATCAGGAAGAAGATGGAAAATTGGACCTTTCGTTCGTTGAATGCCCCTAGCCGGCTAATTCTATTAAAAGCTGTTTTGCAGGCTATCCCAATCTACCAGATTTCGTGTCAAGCTATCCCCAAGTCCATTAGTCAAAAGATGGTCGCCATGTTCAAGAAATTTCTTTGGCAGGGAACCAACAAGACTAGGAAATGGGCCCTAATTTCGTGGGCATGGCTTAGCAGGCTAACCAAAGACGGAGGTTTAGGATTAAGGGACCCCTTCGTTCTTAACCAAGTGATGGGGGCGAAGCTTTGGTGGAGGTGGTCCCAGGGCAGCCAAGATCTGTGGAAAGTGATATGGGAAAGGAAATATGAGGAAACAGGGGAACCCGAAGACAAAATGAGAAGCCAGACAGAGGTTAGAGGCTCCGCAATTTGGAACCTGGCAAGGGGTAACAAAGAATTGATAAGAGATTATAGTTTTTGGGAGATAAGAGCTGGAGATAAAGCCAGGTTTTGGGAGGAATCATGGCAGCAACGTGAAAGGCTCATCCTCAAAGAAAACCTCCAAGCCATCCATGAATTCACGTCCCAGACAGAGGGGAAGGTTGTAGGCAAATTCTGGAAACCAGGGGTAGGAGGATATTGGTGTAACTGGAAGCAGAAAGAAGACTAGGAAAGGGCCCCTGACACAGACAGATGGCAAGATTATTACAAAGAGATGGCATCTCGAAAACTGGCAAGGAAAACTGGGTTAGATATTCTAAGATGGGGCACCAAATTCAAGGCACTTTCTCAATAATAGAAGGATATTATCACACAGCTAAACAGAATCAACAGGCAGAGACAAAAAAATGGAAAAATCTATGGAAAATTAAACATTGGCCGAAAGTGTCTTTCTTTGTCTGGACTATGCTACATGGAAGGGCGCTTACCTGGGACCAGATATAGAGGAAGGGGTGGTAAGGACCATCTCGCTGCACGCTCTTTAATTCACAAGAGACTATGGAGCACCTGATGAACCGGTGCATAGTCAGCAACATCCTATGGGAAAGCCATGGCAAACTGTTTGAGCGTTGTCATAGAAATTATCAAAACATCATTAATTCCATAGAAAACTAGCCGAGGAAACCTTACCAAAATCCGGTGGTTAATCATGCATGGCTGCTCTCCATTGGGTTCTTGATCTGGAACATATGGAAGGCACGGAATAGTGTCATTTTCAAGGCAGAAAACAGAGCTCCAGCAGACATATGGGAGCAAACCCTCAGAAATATGAGAGAAATGATTTTAATGGAGAGTTGGAAAGACGAGGACTGGCAGGTGTCGCCACTAGAGGAGAAAATCCTAAAGAGATTAGAGGTAAACCAAAGTATGGTAAGCGGGAGTGTCCAAAGAAAAGCCCAAGTCAGAGAGGTGGCAGAAATAACAAAGTTCAGACAGCCCCCACAGGGATTCACAAAACTAAATTTCGACGGGGCTGCCAAACACAACCCGGGAGAAGCAGGTATCGGGGGAGTCTTTAGAAATGACTGTGGTAACACCCTGAGAATATTTGCAATGGACTGCGGGGAGGCGACAAATAATGAAGCAGAACTGCATGCTCTGAAGCGGGGCCTGGAAATTGTGATACAGGTAAAAATTAAGAGTCTCCAAATTGAGGGAGACTCTAAATTGGTGGTGGACATGGTAAGGCAATTACAACAGAAAAAACCAGTGGAAAAAATCAGTAAGAGCTGGCGCACGACGTGGCTCATCGGCGAAATAGGGAAACTCCTGACCAAAATAGACTATCTCATCCCTTCCCATGTGAGGCGCTCGGGCAACAAACCAGCTGACTGGTTGGCGAATTGGGGTAGTCAGAATAGAGGAAAGTCGATTGACAATGAAGGAATGGATATGCTGATATCGGAGGAGCACGACGGATTACAGCAATTACTGGACGACGATAAAGGTGGTAATGGAAATATCGAGGCAAATGGCCAGAATCAAATAGGACGTAACAGTTGCGTGGAAAGATTGCAGCGGGCAGGAACGGACAGCATATCCGTAAGAAAGGACAGGAGAGACATAAGTGACAAAGCAGGGCAGATGATGGGGCAAGGGCTGCTTAATGAGGAAGTAGAGAGAACCGAGGCATCATTAAGGAAATATCTAGAGGGAGTGTGGGAAGTCGAGATAAATGGAAAAGGAAGGATGACAGGTGGCATCGGAGGTACAAAAAGGGTACGGCAGGAGAAGTCAGGAGAATGCAAGAGTAATGAAGAATAAAGGAGGCCAGACAGGTATCACCAAATCCCGAGGAAGGGATGCGGGGATGAGAGCCGGGCAATCACGTGGCCAAGTGGAGGTTAGGATGAAAAGACAAAGGAGAGTGTATAAGCAAAGGCCTGAGGTGGCCATTAGAACGTTCATGCAGCATAGCACGAAGAATGAAGGATCGACGAAAGGTGGCAGCAAGGCTCAGCGTCCAACCCTCATCTCAGGTCATGGCGAAGAAAGGTGGTATGTTTCCTTGAGCCCCCGTCTTTCAGACCTTGTGTTAGATAGAGGTAGAATCGCCTGTTTTTTAACGAGAATGTTCAGAAAAAGGGAGCCTTTAACCAGTAGACGGATAGGAGGTGGTTATCCTGGCCACGAGACGAATAACCTCTGGCCCATCAGAGCGGAGGAGAGTTCTGGTGGAGAAACCCGCGGCCCCCGAAGTCAGGGTCATTTCATGATAAGAAAGGAGAGGTGGGAGGGGAGGGTGGCTTTGCCGGGTCTCGCTGAGCTCCATGATGGGCTCTGGTACCCTAACTGTGTCGGCTGCCTGGATAACCCCCGGCAGGCTACACGCAGAAGCTCTTTGGGCCACTGGGGGTAATAAGCCTTCCCCATCAGATGGGAAGCCGAGGGAGGATTGCTCTGTTTGCCAAGACCAGCCACGCTGGTCAGCGCGAGGATTTGTAGGATGTAAAGAGGGGGGGAAGGGTATCGGGCCGCATAGCAGGCGCAGTTGTGAGGTGGTTCACGATTTCCAGCCAGAAGCTATGGCAGGACCCTCAGGCCAAGGTTGGGAAGGTAAGTGACTGAATGTCCGCAGAACCTCAATTCAAAGGCACTAACTTGTGGTTTGCTATCTTGCTAGGTAGGCAAGCCTCAATAAATACAAGGTTTCAGGACCGCAGCAAGATGGCTCCGAAGAAGGCAAAACAAGCTCGAATCGGGGAAGAAGGCACCAGTAGCAATCCAAAGCGGAGAGGAAGGCAGCTAGACGCGGAAAAAAGCATGTTCCTGATAAACACGTATATGGCTGGAAACTCCCCGAAAACACGTGCTCAAATCCATGGGTGGGAACAGGAGCTGAGGGCCATTAGCGAGAATAAGGAAATTCCCAGAGGGGAATGGGAGGAGCTGATTCCCGACCCCGGAAATACTAGGAGCAGAAATTCTCTATTTAATAAGACGTTACAACAGTATTGGATAATGAAACATGTGGTCGCCCGGGCTATGGAAATGAACCAGGCTGTCAGAGAAGAAGAGGAGGAAGACAAGAAGCAGAGAGAGGAACAGGAAAAAAGCCAGACAAGGGAGGAAACAGATAATCTAAAGGCAACCCTCCTGAAAGAGATTGCAGCCGTCCAAGTCCAGACAGCGAGAAACCACGTGATGCTGCTGAAGATGGAACAAATGTTGCAGGAAATGAAATGGGCAATGGAACAGAAGCAGGTGAAACTTGGGTGCAGTGCCACGGCGCCCGCCCCGGTCAACTCGTTAGATGAGGAATGATAGAGATGAGTCTCTGGTTTTGTTTAAAATGATGTTAAAAATGAACTGTGCCTGGTTACTATGTTATGGTTGTGTAGTTAGTTTAGATAGCAGTACTCAACAACTTGGTTATGACAGTATGAAGGAGAAAAACATATTTAAATTTTGGTCTGGTTATAACGCTGATAGGTGGCGGTCTA
Source organism: Pinus tabuliformis (assembly GCA_031772625.1). Classification (NCBI taxonomy): domain Eukaryota; kingdom Viridiplantae; phylum Streptophyta; class Pinopsida; order Pinales; family Pinaceae; genus Pinus; species Pinus tabuliformis. Next base: position 25,320,064 of record CM062807.1, read on the forward strand.
GTTTCCTGCAGGCAGATTTGCCACCTGATCATTAGTTTGTTGTAAGTTTCTGTTATCGTAATATAGAAAGAGGAATGCCTAAGTTTACAAAAAAAAAAGCACATTTGTTTTATATATATTTAAAACCATCATTTTAAATTTTATTAATTTAAAAAAAAAATAACATTTATTATTTATAAAATTAATATTATTATTATTATTTTAAAATTATAAAAATATCGATATTTATCTTTCATAAAATTAATATTGTTATTATTTTAAAAAATATATATTTGGGGCATTGATTCATGATATATATTAAAAATTGTACCGCAAGACATTAGGCGTAGTCAATCCTTGTGGTCACACAATAGAATTTATTAGATTGCGGGTGAAAGGTCATTTGGAGATTCCAGAAGATTTGAGGTTGAGGTAAATTTATGGCTCTGCGCATTGCTACATCAAAGTTCGAATTAAGGGGTATACGGAAATTTTGGTTTTAGAGAATATTTAGAAAGGATTTTTGTAAATCCAAGTTATAGTTATTAAACTTCAAAATTTTAGGTGTCCTAGAGGTTTTTGATGGATCTATTTCCACCATCAAAAACATGATTCAAAAACACTACCTCTACAAGGTTTTTCTTAAAAAAATTACCCAAATTCCGACTACTTTTAACCCTCAAGGAAATTCCTCTAGTTAGACCACTCCTAGAATGAATGACTGTGTCAGGGTTTAAGGTGACCTCATAACTGAATCTTTTGGGTACATTTAAGAATTGCTTAATTATTCTAATTGTTTAAATGAATTTTGTTAAGGTTGGCTTGGGAGTCATCTGCTTTGTCGGGGTTTAAGGTGACCTCATAACTGAATCTTTTGGGTACATTTAAGAATTGCTTAATTATTCCAGTTGTTTAAATGAATTTTGTTAAGGTTGACTTGGGAGTCCTTTGCGATATTAAAATAAAGGGGAGTTAGTCCCTCTTGAAGAAGCTTAATAAACCCAATAATCACAATTATACACTATAACATATTTACAAGAAGCGTGATTGATACAATAAAGCTGAATAAATACAATATGCTGAGGAGCAGCGAAGCTGAATAGATACAATATGTTGCGGAGCAGCTCAACATGCAAGATAGTCGAAACCTGGTAGGGAGGCGATAAACTGGCCGTCCCAACTACTCGAGATAGCAACATTAAACATGAGCAAATTGCAATCCGGAGAAGATAGATAGTAAACAATCGGCATCTCGAACAATATCTGATAGTAAAGAAAACGCCTTTGGTGTAAATATCTGATTGGAAATTTCAGTTTTTATACAAAATGGCTATGGAAAGTGAATGACTATGAAGGGCCACTGTGGAATTAAATTTTCTTTTAATTAGATATTGAATTTTCATTTAAACATTGACCCAGAATAAAATATAGTACAAGTCCCATGGACATTCCAGAAGAGATGGATTCATCCTTGGGCATATCACAATAATGTATTTTAAGGAACCCACAAATTAGCCTAAAAATAATGAAAATTCTGGATATTCTCCATCACAATTACTTCCCAATTTCCACACCTTGTACTCTTCCAGGTGTTCCCGGTCCGGTCATGAAACTGGTGCAACCTCCCTCTTCACAATTTCACTTTATGTGTGGAATGCTTAATGCACAAAAATTTTGAATTCCAACAGCACTCTCCCATAACTGAGGAAAAAAAGTTTGTACGCTTATTAAAAACCGTATTCATCCATCTCTCTCTTTATTAAATTATAAACATGATCATTTTTAAACAAACTAATTCAATAAATAAAATCCATTCACTCTTTTTCATCTTAAAAACGGCCATGTTTATATAAATACTTAAAATCCAACTACATTATTTTTAAACCTATAAATCCCATTTCCAAGATTTTCTGATTTGCACAACTACACTATTTCAAAACAGATGAATTCCAATGTCCACGTTTTGAGATTCTTTGGTTTGCAATTTTGGAGGTCACTATCAACAGAGTGACTCAAGTTTTATTGTCAGTATCCTCCGAGCAGAGGCAGTGAACTTACTGGCATAACAAAATGGGAAGTGGTTAAATCACTCCGGTCAGATTCGTATCGTATATTTAGCCCAAAAAATCTTTTGACAACCTGAGCAGGGATGGAATTTGAGGGGAAATTTGTTTTTTTATAGTGATTTGTTTGTTAAATACATTCAAATTTATTTATTTTTTTGTAAAAGAATAAAAAAAAATTGTGAAAATTGTGAAAATAATAAAAATTGTGAAAACCAATAAATTTAACAGATAAATTTGTTTTGAAATTCCAACCCTAAATCTAAGTATAAAAAAATAACGCCCATAAGTTGTGCTCCCTCCATTCTCAAAGTTGTGATATTAATATTTTTTTTTAAACAGTAGGGATAGCATTTATGTTAGAATAGTTGGATTCATGGCTAGAGTCATTTACATATTTCAAAGGTATTTTATATTTGCAAATTTAAGTTTGGGTATTGAGGCTCAATCCAAATTCTCAAGTAATTTGTCCATTACACAAAAATTTTAGTCTCTTTCCAAGTAAAAAAATTCCAAAAAATTTATAATATCTACACATTTACATTACATTTATGGCTAATTTAATCTTGATCTAGTGTGACTTCTTGTTTTTTTGGTGAACAATTTTTTCCTTTCTTCCCAACTTGAGTCCAACCCTTATTTTCTGCAAATTTGGACAAATCATTCTTGGGCAAGTACAGGATAATACTCTTGAAATTTTCTTCATGCACCTAATATGTCCAAAAAGTTGTCTTTTCAAAGTTTTTCCTTGTGGTTTCAAGAGGGGATCCATTTTCCACAAAGGATTATTGTTTTTCCACTAAGGTTGTGTCCAAGGAATCCTTATTGCCTATAGGAGAATCCACAATGGCATGTGATTTTTCCTACTTAGATTTCCTTGCCATGGATGCATTTTATTTAGTTGTATATGCTTCCTTCTTATCTTTAGGTTCTTTCTTATCCTAAAATTCTTCCTCTTTGAATACCATATAGTGATCACCTTGCGCTCCTTCCCACCATTTGAGTCTTTGGGGTTTTTTTCAGTATTTTCTATTCTCATAATGTTTATGACAATTTTTAATTACATGTCCTATTTCATGGAATGTTCGATACCGAAATCAAATATTCTCATAGTCAAGCTTTTGGACCCAAACATAGTTTGGAGCCATCAAATTAATATCTGCAGGAAAACCCCTTTTAAAGCCCATCTGCACACAAATGCAAGCATGAGTAGTCTTGTAAAATAAAATTGTTAAAGCCCATCTCCACACAAATGCAAGCATGGGTAGTCTTGTAAAGAAAAATTGTTTCATGACAAAGAAAATAAAACTTTCCCAGAGCATTCCCCATGGAGGAAAGTGATGTAAGATTATGAAAATGCAAGGGAATGTTCGAAAGTATTACCTAAACTAAGGTTGTGGAGAATGATGCATTTACCAAATCTAAAGTAGGAGTCTAGGGATGCATGAAGAGACCATCACAACCCCAAAACTACGGCCCAAGTTCATAGATTTCCTTCTTGTCCTCTATATTACCAAAAACACACCAAAAAAAACCTGGATCCATAGGGTAAATAAATGTTCAATTCGTCTATCAAAAAGGGCTTTCATGTCTCAGAGATCCATTTGTGTAGATTAGCCAACAACACTGATAACCCGTTAAACTTGCAAACCAAACCATTATCGGAAAAATATTTTTCACAACAGAAAGCGTTCTCATCCACAAGAACATTAAGTGAAGGAAATTCTTGAACCACCTAAAGACCAAAACCAAATTTTAGCATAGTGTTGTACAAAACCAAAAAAGAAATAGCTTGATCGGCAACCATAACTACAAAAGAAATTGTCTTTTTCGTTGAATCATAGGGATTTTCCATTGACCAATCTGCAAAAGATATCCGCAGAAAATCCACATAAACAAAGCTATTGGATGGCTATGGTAAAACCCTAGCCAAACACAAGGGTTTTCAAAGCTCGTTCCATTCTCAAGATACTTATATAAGTTGAGTTGAATCTTTATGTTACCCTATGCATAAGCCTTTGTTTATTCAAATTCCAAAAAAAAACGATATTAATATTTTCTACCAAACAAGAGTTGAGTAAATTAACATGAGGAGTTATAAAAGTAAGCTTTATCACTTAAAATAAGAGTATCTTAAGATAAGAATTTTTATATCATAAGTGTAGATTCATTTTAATTTTAGATTGATATTTTGAGAGATCAAATATTTTGAAGTGTAAAACTAGAGAAAAAGTTTGCACATCAAGAGATTTGATACATTTTATTATTTAGGTTGATTTTATATATCGACTCTAAAATAAGTGGGAAAGGAATTATGCATCTTTTTACATATATATATATATATATATATATAAACTCTCCATGTTGAAGTAAGAAATATATATATAAACTCCATGTTGAAGTAAGAAATATATATACATATGAAGTTGATTTAAAATATATTATTTAACCTTTATATTCATATATTTATTTAAAATTTAAAAGTAACCACGTCTTAATAACTTTCTATATATATATATATATATATATATATATATGGACATTAAATATTTTATTTTTGATTGACTGTTAAATATCTTTTGTAAGGAATTACACATAGATCCATGTTAACCTCAATTTAGCAAGTCCCTAGAGGGATCAAATTTCTTAATGTGCAAACTTATTTTAATTGTATTTGTGTGCGTGTATTCATTATTTGAATTGCATTTTTGAATGCATAAATGGATTCAATGACTTAAAATTATCACTGGACACTTTGATTGACTAGACAACATATCTTAAATTTACAACTCTAACAAATCATCTTTGCTAGATTTTAGAAAAAATTGATAAAAATGTAAAATAGTAAGATTACTTAAAATGTTTTAACTAATTTATTGTTTTCAAATTGTGTAAACCATGTATCATATACATAGTTGAATTTGAAACATTTCACTTAATATGAGCATTGAAATATTTTATTTATCACATTAATTATTTTGTGTTATTAATGTATGTTTAAATACACCTCAATATCACTTAATTATGAGTATTGAAATATTTTATTTATAATCCACATTGAATTTTACTATTATTATTATTAAATATGACATTAATTTCTATTAATAATTGAATGAATTCCACATGAGAGGGAGAGTGAAATATTTTTAGCACATCTCCTTAATATCAATAATGAATTGAGAATGAAAAGTTTTTACCACATATCCTTCATACTGGGTCGTAACATCATTAAAAATTTGAGAATGAAATGTTTTTACCACATCACCTTCATACTAGGTTTTACTAATTTTAATTAAAAATATACTAAACGTGTATATTCGTTTTTGTTTTTTATTCTATCTTACATTGTTTTTTAATTAAGAAAATTTATTATTTTTATTTTAGAAAGGACATGTGTCAACTCCACCTTGAGCATGGACGGAATCAAACATTGCCCTCATATTAGGTTGTAGAATGTGCCTCTCAACGCAAGTACTATAGATACATTTGTATCACACCCTCCTGCCCCCTTTATCTTATCTTGGTTGTGGCAGGTGTTAACTATTTTCTTTGACCAAATGAAGATATGATTACAACAACCTATTTTTCTCAAAATTGTCAAATATGAAAACAGGTGTCGCCATCACATTCAACTCATTGAGAGCTTTCCGACAATATAAATTTCACCTCATTTGATTCCTAGATTGAAGTTTATGCCCATCAAAATTTTAACCAATAACATTTAGGCCACATAATCATTATCCTACCATGTGGCATCCACATGGTCCCTATCTAGGCCCCGTGGCACTACCATGTCAACACAATGTAGGGTTCACTAAGTCCTCACTAAATGGCAGATTGTGCTACTCCACAGTTACATCCAACCCGTGCTCATCTGGCCCTTTCAACTTCATGAGAGCCCTCGCCACCCCCAAATCACTAAATCTCCAAATCCATTTTTGCTTGATGGTACTCCAACATAGGGCCAACCAGATGATATCTAGCTTATGGTATATCCAAGCCTTCAAGGAGGTGTGCACACTCGCCACCCTCGGATCCCCAAATGTAATCTCTGCTTGAAGGTAATCCAGCCTTGGTCACTTCTGGGCTAACACAAATGTGTGTGCCCTCACCGACCTCCAAATCCCTAAACCTCAAATGTGCTTCCCACTTGAAGGTAATCTAGCTATGTCATATTTAAGCCATTGAAAATGTATGTTCCCTTGCTGACCTTTATATCCTCATATCCTAGATGTGTTTACCAATTGAAAGAAATCCGTCCAGGTCATATTGATTCAAACTTAAGTAGGATCGCAAAAAAGTACAGATATAAACATAAACATAGAGATGCAGCAGAAATAAAACTTCATTTCATTAATATCAAAGAACTGAAATATGCTTACATAAGAATGCAAATAAACTAGCTTGGGCAATGGTATATTATCTCTTAGAAGAGATGAGGTGGCTGCATGCCTCTGAACTATGTTACAACGAGGCTCAAAGACCTATTTATTATTGGGAAATAATGGAAAACCCTAAACATCCAAAAACCTAACCCTAGGAGATGAGGCACCAAAATTATGGGCCTCTTTGGGGTAAATTGGTACATCAACTTCTCGAGGTCATAAAGGTTCAGAAACGTAAACAGGGTATCAGAAGGTTTCGGTGCTTGTGTCCCGCCCGGGGTTCAGTTCGACTTCATGATCTATAGTCAGTCGATAGACTCGGTTCAGTCGACGCAGGTGATAGGGACGTTTCGTTGAGAGAGGGGGAGTAGGCCATAGTAGTGTTGGTTTGGCTCTGACTTCACTTAGAGAGCAGCCTTAGCCTCGAACCAGTGCAGTGGACATCGGTAAGAATAACTAGATAAGATAGGCGGTCGAAGCTTTGTTCCATCTTTTTGCACAGCAGCACGAGGCATGTGATCTTCGTTTGACATGCACGATACCACGTTATAAATATCTATCTGAGGATTAAAACTTTCAACTAAAAACAATAGTCAAAGACTTATTTTTTCCCATTTTCCCAAAAAACATCGTTTAGGGCCTCAAATCGACTTCGAAAGTTCACGACCTAAAAAAGTGCCAAAAAATAGTAATTGTGCTACAATTACAAAAACTTAAAGAAATAATGGTACAATGGTGGGGGTCTAAGTATAATAGTCGGATGGCCACCAATATCCATTTGGACCACTCCTCCCCCCTTAGGAATCAATGGACCCCATTGCGTTGAGTGCCTCCATGAGATGGGGAAACTTCTGCTAAACTTGGTCCCTGGTGAGCCACTTGCCTTGGTACAAGAGTTGGCCAACTTTGACAACCCAATATAGTTGGATCTTCTACTGGTGAGTGTTCTTGATCTGCGTTTCCATGATCCAACCATTTTTGGCATCTTCCATGCATTCTGGGTTTAGCTCTGTTGGTGTGAGTTGTTCTACAATGTCTGATGTGTCCAGTAATGTTGGTGTTGTAGCTCGTTTTAATTTTCTCCATGTATTCAAAAGAAAAATGTATATGTGTGTGTGTGTGTGTGTGTGTGTGTGTGTGTGTGTGTGTGTGTGTGTGTGTGTACTCGAAAATAAAATCAAAGGCAAAAGTTTTGATTTTGAATTTTACTTAATTTGTAATGGTGGATTAAGTAGCACTAATCAAATTCTAATGTAGACTTAAGGTTAAGAAGATTATGGTGGGTCCCCATTCACTAAAGTTGATAGCGCTTAAATGTCATTTAAATTTGTGTGCGTGATGGAGAGTACAAGCGGGGCCCATCAGATGGAGAAAATCCAACGGCACTACATGCCCGACAGTTAGCTCACAGAGTGCCTCTGCGAGGAATTTTGTTGATCTCCACTGACTGTAAATCAACGATCTACAATCGTTTTGTAGCGAATCCATTAGATTTCCTCCATACAAGAGTGTGCCCCCATAATACATCAACAAGTGAGTGTGCTTGATATCTATTTGTTCTATCACTACTTCGTCATCATCTTGTCACTGTCACCTCATATGTCTTGTCACCATGTCATCATTTCACAAACCCCGTGCATTTAATTCCATTTTCCCTCTCGTTTTTCCATTCTTCCATAAATCCCATTACTCCTACTCATTCCATTTATCATTGTTCCTTGCTCCTGCTTCTGTGGATTGAAATTGTAAAATCATAGCTCCAGTCAGCATCACTCATCGCTAATCAGGTATTTTCATGATATCTTTTGCATCCTAGTTGTCAAAATGTCCAAGAAAGCCATTTTAGCAGGTTCTTCTTCTCATATTCCATTAATGGACACCGAAAGGGATGTATTTGACCTAATTTGCTCCATTGACTTCATAGAAATTCACCAGCTTGTCCTTCTCAACCAAGTTGAGTCTCCTGTATATGCTGCTATTGTTAGGTCAAGTGTTTTAGCTGCAATGATTCCTCAAACCTATGTTTTCCTAGAATTCATATATTGGCTAGTCTTTGCCCTCTATCCTCAAAAGTGTTTTGTCATGAACAAATTGGGTGAAAATATTTTCCAAGTGTCTTCCCTTTTGATTTAGCAAGCATTATGTTTTCCTTCCTCGAATTATTATACTTCTTTCTCAGAAGAAACCTTGTTCTCTGCCTTCCAAAACTTATCTAGGTCAAATTATGCTCAATTGACTTTATTTTTAATGCTTGTTGGGAAGCATTTTCCTTTGGAACCTACTCATTTCCCTTTGGATACTTTTGATAAGGAGCTCAGGCCTATTCTACAAATTTTGGCCAAGATTTTGGGAAGAGAAGACACAACTATTATTGACAGAGTTATCCTGGGAATGTTCAGTTTGATGATGAATCCTGAAACAGTTTTTGACATACCTGCTTTTTGGGAAAAGATGGTCAATTCTCAATTAATAGATCTTTCCCTCACTGGATGTTTTATATTTCCTTCTTTAATTACTTATCTCTTCTTATATACTCATGTTGAAAGATTTATGCACCTGGGATTGAATATCATGGATCCTCACAAGAACAAACAGTCAGTGGTGTTTTGGACAGATGTGGTAAGAAGTAATGCAAATAATGAGGGCTTGATGTATTTCACCACTTCCTTTTTATCAGTTGCTTATTCAATCATAAACAACTCTCCTTCACCTTGCATACTACCAAAGGCCCAATCTTTTCTTCAGCTCAGTAAAGATGTCAAAGTAGGTGATTGGTTTTTATTTGAAGATTATTTAGAAATCAGATTATATGGAGCAGAAGTTGCCCCCTACAGGCTCCCCACATTTGTGCCTATGAGATTGTTTTCATTAGAATTTATTAGGCAAATTTTGAATGTTGATCAAGTACATTTTGTTCTAGCAAAGAAGGGGAATTTATTTAAATTACCAAGGAGAGTGAGACATTTTATTGTGAATAATAGAAAAGCTATAGGAGAAGCACAGGAATTTCTTGAGAATTTGCAGTTGGGTGAGAAATGGGCATATGGCCCTCACCATATTATTTCAAACAGAAGAGTGGAAAATGATTATGCTCCCTATGTACATGAGCCTCGACCAGATGTTGAGAAGCTAAAAAATAGAGGACAAAACTCCTCATTCAAGTGAAAAGAATTTAAAAAGAGGCAATGAATATGTTATTGATTTGGAGGAAGAAACAGATAAAGGCACTAAAATTATTAAGTTATCTAAGGGGGATAGTTCATCACCAGCATCAGGTAGGGGGAAGTTATTTGCACACCTTCTTCTCTTGTTCCAAAAGAGGCTTCTTAGAGCTTTGTTCCAATGATAAAGCAGTTATATTCTCAGATTGAGGAAAGGAACAGAAAATTCAAAGAAAGCATGGAGTCCCAATTAGAAGCTTAGTTCATCTCAGATTACTAGACTAGATTTCTTTCTGCCATGGACTTGGAGAGAAATCAACTAAAACTATCTTTCTCTCACCCTCTTCTTTGACTGTGTCTTCTTCATTAGGTTTCAATACTGTCAACTTGATAGTAAATGCTAGAGAGATCCCATTGCCTGACAAAATCAATTTACATAGGCAAACTAGAGAATTGATTTATAGTGATTTGAAAAAACTTCCTTGGATGCTAGCAAAGATGAAGCTTTGTTAGAGAAAGTGGTTAATCAATTGAAATTAGAAAAGGTAGATTATAGAGCTTTGACCACTCAGAATGAGGAATTAAAGAAATTGATTGTTAAAATTGGTGTCAATCCAGAGGATAGAAGTGTTGTTCATAAATTGTTGCAGGGAGCTGAAACATAAATTCAAGTGGTTAGGAAGAAATTTAAGTTGCCTTCCATGGAACATCCTATGTCTTTAGAAGTAGCACAAGTGGAAAAATAAAAATAAACATTGACTAATGAACTCTTAAAAAGAAATGATGAGATTGCCAAGTTGAAAGAAATGAATTATATTTTGCAATAGAAAATTAACTCTTTTGTTTGTACTATCTTAGTACAAGTAAATTCTGAAGATCCAGCTAAAAAATTAACTAGAGTTATGACTGAGCTACAAATTTATGAAAATGAAATGAAAAAGATTCAAAGGGATTATGATAATGCCTTGAGAATTATAAAATCCAGTGAAAGGGAATTGGCCATGTCCAAGGAAAATACTGAGAAGTATAGAAATGAATTTCAGACTGCTTCATAAGAAATCAAAGAACTTGAGGAAAAAGTGAAGGGAAATGTTAGGTCCCTATACTCTAGTGTAACCCCTTATTGTTATTAGTACAACCCCCTTATTATATTTTTGTGCCCATGTAGTCCCCATATTGTTATTATTGTGTCCCATAGAAGCCCACTATTGTTATTATTGTGCCCTTACATTATTATTGTTATTTTGGCTATGATTATATTATGACCCCTTAGACTACTATATATAGAAAGGAGGTCTTGTCATTTGTATCATCCAAGAATTGTTCATTTGTGTAATGTAAAGGAGGTTGGCCCCTCAAAGAGGCTTACTTCTATGGCTTTGATCTATCTTTTCTATCTTTTTGTGAGTTGGTTTCATAACATTTGGTATCAGAGCTTTGGATTCTATGGTTTTTCTACTCCAAACAAGTCATCATGGCATTTTCGCTATAACCGTTTTTATGCGATGTTTTAGAATCTAAAAAAAAACCATTTGAGAAGAAATCTCACTAAATCTCGGGTCCTAATTTCATATCTTGTCGCACTATATTTTCGGTGATATGACCTGAGGAAGGTATGGTTTTTGCAAGCTCCAGAATTTCATCTAAAACAACTCATCATAGAATTTTCACTATAATTAGTTTTCTATGAAGGTTTAGACTTTGAAATTAAAACCCATGTGAGCCAAAATCGTGGGGAAACTTGGGCCTGAATTTCAGATCTTGTTTCGCTATATTTTCGAAGATACAATCCAAGGAATTTAGTGTTTCTACAGGCTCCCGAATTACATCTCAAACAGGTGACCTGGGGAAATTGTCATAACTGTCTCTCTGAGCATCAGATTGAAATTTCATAAGTTGCAGAAATAGGACGGACTGTCATTTTCTGTATATATTTGACATATTTGAAGGTCAAAACATTGACATGTGGCACTTCATACAATGTTGCTCTTCTGAAAAGGTACGTAATTAGTTCATCGTGGGAGATTGTGCATAACTCTTTCTTAGAGAATACAATTTCGATCAGACTGGTGGCATTGGAAAGAGGACGTAGAGGGCTACTACAGGTCGTGATTTCAGAACTGGAAGATCTGAAATTACAGAGTTACATTTGTTCCAATATTGAGCTCCTAAAATCAAGAAAAGGTGATATGAGGAAGTTTGATGGCAAGGATCCGGTAAATTGTATACTACAAATGGAGCAATATTTTGATCTAAATGAGGTGCAACTGTTAGAAAAAGTATGTATTGCATCTTCATATTTAGAACCAGATCAATTTTTATGGTATAAAGTGATTTTTTCTCGTAAACCACTTGTTACGTGGTCAATTTTCACAGAGTAAATGATAGCACATTATGAGGATACAAAGAGAAACGCCTTCTTTAGGAAATTGATAAATCTCAAACAAAAGTTTTCAATGGCAGAGCACATTGAGGACTTTCAAAAATTGAATATAATGGGAAATGATATTTTAGAGAAGCAGAGCATTGATGTCTCCATAGGGACTTTAAAGGATAACATTCAACATGAGGTTCATCTTTGTGAACCTGATTCATTGGAGAAGGAATTCAGGTTGGCAAGAAAAGTGGAAAGAAAAATTATGGCAACAAGGAATTCTACCCCTCACAGCTATAAAGATTGAAGTGTTGTTTCTCCTAGCCTTCCACAAACTACACGGTTGGCACCACAAAAATTGGAAGAAAAAAGAGAAAAAGGACCTTGTTACAACTGTGATAAAAAATACATTAAAGGTCATAAGTGTGCTGAGAAGAAATTATTTTACATTGATTGTGAAGAGGAGGAATAAAAGGATCAAGAAACATCAAAAGAAGAGGATATACACTTGGAACCAACCCCAGAGAAAGAATAAATGAATTTGACCATATCTTGTAAAGCATTGGCAAGAATTACCACTCCTCAAACTCTCAAGATAGAAGGACATATCAAGAAGAAAAAGGTTCAAGAAGTGAAAGATCACATAGAGAAATTAGAAATGAATCCGACCATATCTTGTAATGCATTGGCCGGAATTACCACTCCTCAAACTATCAAGATAGAAGGACATATCAAGAAGAAAAATGTTCAAGAAGTGAAAGATCACATTGAGCATCAAGAAATGAATCTGACCATATCTTGTAATGCATTGGAAGAAATTACCACTCCTCAAACTCTCAAGGTAGAAGGACATATCAAGAAGAAAAATATTCAAGCAGTGAAAGATCACATCGAGCATCAACAAAAAGTTCTACAACTTTTAAAGTATAACGCCACTTTGGTGCAGAATTGAATGAAACAACAAGAAAATCAACATTGCAGTGGAAGAAGTTTTGATGTAGGTGATTGGGTATTTTTACAGCTACATCTGAAGCAAGCTATTTATGAGAAGGAAATGTTGGCAATACTACATGCACTTAAGAAATGGTGACCTTACCTAATGGGAAGACACTTCAAGGTAAAAATGGATCATGATAGTCTTAAATACTTTTTAGAACAAATATTATCTTTAGAAGAACAAAAAAAATGGGTCACAAATATGTTGGGTTATGACTTTGAAATCATCTACAAAAAAGGGAAGAAAAATGTTGTTGCAGATGCAATCTCAAGAAAGGATGAGGATGTGGAAGCATTATTTTGTGCTATTTCTATTATCCAACCAGATTGGATAAATGAAGCAAGGGATGAATGGAAGAACTTACCCGCTGAAGATTCCACATGGGAGGACAAGAATTTTATACAGAAGCATCAAGAACTACTCAAGCGTTGAGGACAACACTTTTTGAAAGAGAGGGGAATGTTAGGTCTCTATACTACTAGTGTAACCCCTTATTGTTATTAGTACAACCCCCTTATTATATTATTGTGCCCATGTAGTCCCAATATTATTATTAGTGTGCCCCATAGAAGGCCACTATTGTTATTATTGTGCCCTTACATTATTATTGTTGGGTTGGCTCTGATTATATTATGACCCCTTAGACTACTATATATAGAAAGGAGGTCTCGTCATTTGTATCATCCAATAATTGTTCATTTGTGTAATGTAAAGGAGGTTGCCCCCTCAAAGAGGTTTATTTCTAAGGCATTGATCTATCTTTTCTATCTTTTTGTGAGTTGGTTTCATAACAAGAAATATGTCCCTTATTCAAGAAAGAGAAAATATGTGGAATGATATAATTCATACTGTAAGGAATATCTAGGAATCCTTATCTATAGTTGAGGAGGAGAAAACCATTATCAGAGACATGGAAAATTTAATTACTGCTAACAAGCAAAAATTACAGCAGTGAGCTCAGTTTGCTAAGAAAATGATTGATTTCCTTAACTCAAGATCTTCACAGTAGTTAAGGGAATTAGGAGTTGAAGACAAAACTGAGTATGTTTTAGAGATAAATAAAATTATTGTGAAAAACTTATACAGGAAGACAACAGAGACAAAATTAACAGAGGTTAAAGAAGTTGTAATGAAATTCAATATTGATTTTGATAAGAGAACTAGAGCAGGTTTGCCTTCATGTTGGGGCAAGTAGGGAAATTTATTACCCTGGGAGACCTATGAGACTTTACTGGTGGAGGCCAAGAGAAAAATCAGTTCTACTCATGAGAGAACAATAGTGCTTAAGGGAGCAATGATTGTGAACTATTTACATAGAGATTTCCAGCTATTATGGTTAATGAGAACCCTTTTTGTTGACAAACCAACATACAATAGAATTACAAACTTCAGAATGGCACATACTAGGTTTGTCAAGAGTCCAAGTTTAGACACAACTATTTGGAAAAAATGTAGGGAATGGATGTCACCAATAGTAGCAAGTGTAGAATTTGGACCTTACACTGCACCAAAGTCTCATATTACTCAGTGAACCGATGACACCTATCATGCAGCAGTCTTTTTCAATATTTGTGAAATGATATATTTATGTCTTCTCATTTTAAAAATTTAATGTTTTAAAGAATAAGTATTTTCAAAGTAGTTTAGGAGGTTAGCAATTTTGGCAGTTGACAGTTTCATAATTGTCCCTTTTTGAAATTTTGTATAAAAATCAATTCAGAAGGAGAAGTGAGGGTTCCGAGTTTTGGACCTCAGAAGTAAAAACTACTTGTATTCTCAATCTTCATGTGGATTTGAATAAAGATTTCAAAGTGATTCCAAACACTTGTTGAGTATGATATGTGTTTCTTGTTATCTTTCATCTTATGTTTTTCTTCTATAGAAGAGAGTAATGAAGTTGTTGGCCTTTAATTTTACAGTTCTGCAAAATCTGATTCCTGTGAGTTAAAGTTAAAAGAACCTTAATTATGCACTCCTCTTTTCTATATTTCATTCCATGTTAACTACATATTTCTTCTAAAGTTGAAAACAAAAGATTCTGCATTAAGCAGCCTATTGTTAAAGACTTTCCATTATCCTTTCTCACTATACTACCATTAAAATTGTATTCAGCATTAGAAGGCCACTTTGAAAGATTGTTTTTCCCATAGAAGACTAAGAAGCACTATCTTTATAATTATAATTTCTGGGGTTTTAAAACAATGGGACAACAAACTTATTTCATCACAGTTCTTAACAAATGTCTTGGGCACTGACCTCTCCTCAGCCAGAGGTTGTCTTCCAAGGTACAGCAGGTGGAAAGTATGATCGAAGGTGGTCCACATTGAACACTAGGTGCAGGCCAAGGAATGGGGGAATGTTGAGCTCAAAAGTATCGTCTCCAATAGCCCTGTAATGGTGTAAGGCCCATATCAAAGTGGTATGAGCTTCTGATGGGCTCCTTTAAGGCATTATTTACGCAAATGAAACCAAAAATTTTCACCCACCTAAAACTTATGTGGCCCCTGATGTTGATCATGTCGTTGCTTGTACATGGCATTGGGCTTCTCCAGGATGTCGTAAACCTATTGGTGAATGTGATGGATGCGTTCAACAAATATGGTTTCTTTATCAGCCTAAGATAATACTTGTGTGCGTTATTTTTGTGTATCTAACTAAGCCATGGCAACATCACTTGGACACAATGGTTGAAATCCTAGACCCACTTGAAAGGGACTGCGACCAATTGAGCTATGGAGAGGTCTATTATAATTGTGCTACACATAGGTGAGGCTCTCATCCCAAGTTCGTGGATGCTTGGAGTTGTATATGAGGATTATGTGCACTATCATCCTGCTGATGACCTTTGTCTAGCCATCAGTCTCGGGATGGAATCTAGTCAACTTGGTGAGCTTGGTGTCCAATAGTGTCCAGAGGCTTGACCAGAATGTTCTTAGGAAAATGCTATCCTGATCTAATATAATGGTCTGCAGGATCCCAAAATGTACCCACTCTCGTTCAAATAAGAGTTTGTTAATGTCCAAAGTTTTGATACTCTTCTTGCTGACTACCAATATAGCCATCTTAGAAAATCTACCCACGACCACAAATACACAGTCATTACCATGCTTGGTAGAAGGGAGGTTAGACAGATAGTCCATGGAGATGGATTCCCAAAGTTGGTTTCAAGTAGGCAGAGGAGTGTACAGGCCTTGCTTCTTAATGGTTGGCTTGGCGATGGCACAGGCAGTGCAGGATCCGATGTATTTCCCAACCTCATGTTGGAGTTTTGGAAAATAAAATTACTTTTATGGTATGACCACAGTTTTCTCCACACTGAAATGTCCTACAACCTGACTGTAGTGTGCCTCCCAAATTAGCTTGGCACGCTTGCTTAAAGGAACACAAAGGTGGCCCAAGTAGTATAATAATGCGTCATGGAGGTGGAAATCGGGAACTTATTTTCCGTCCACTAGCATTTAGTATGTGGATGCAAACTTCATATCATTTTTGTACAACTGTAGCCATCTAGAGGTCTCGTGGCCATAAGAGTTTAGAACAGTAGTCAGTGTTGCAACTAGGGGCCGACTGAGGAACTCTACAACATGATTGGTGTTGTTATTTTTGTATTTAATGTTCAAGTGAAATATGTAGACAACTTTTGATGGTGATCTTTATGCAACTTCCCTTATGTCTATATAAATTGAAGAGGTCGATGATCGGTGTGGATGACCGTCTCCTTCCCGAGAATGTAATGCTTCCATTGTCAGCAAGCCTGTACGATGGAATACATCTCTTTATCATAGGTGGGGTACTTCTGAATTGTATCAAAAAGTTTCTCACTATGATAGGCCACTGGATGCCCATTTTGGATGAGGACTGCACCAATAGCATAGTCAGAGGCATTTGTCTCAATTTCAAATGGTTGCTACAGGTTTGACGATGTGCATACTAGTGTAGAGCAGAGGCGGTGCTTCAACTCAACGAACACCTTTTGTTGGGACTCGGACCAAGAAAACTTTGTTTTCACTCAACCCTTGGTAATATGGGTCAAAGGCCAAGTGATATGTGAGATTCCCAACATGAACCTCTGATAAAATTTTGCAAGGCCCAAAAAGTTGCAAAGCTCTATTAGAGTGGTCAGGGCTGGCCAATCTCAAATGACTTGGATCTTAGTTAGATCCACATGCATGCCTTGCTCATTTATGATGTAACCCATATATTGGACCTGGCTCGTGCTAAAGTTGCATTTCTCCAAGTTGGCACATAGTTAGTGCTTTCGTGGGGTTTGAAGGACCTGTCGAATGTGTTGCAAGTGTTCTTCCTAGAATATGAGCGTGTCATCCAAATAAACAACCACGAATGAGTTGGTGAAGGGCTGCAAGATGTCATCTATTAGTATCATAAAAGTAGCAGAGGAATTTTTTAACCTGAAGGGCATAACCAACCATTCAAAAAGGCCTTCCTTGTATTTGATGGCAATCTTCCATAAATATGTTAAAAATAGCAACAAGAAATGTTAAAAATAACATCAAGAAAAATCCTAATTTAATTTTTCCTTTAATTAAATTTGGAATTAAATTGTAATTTTATTCTCATAGTAGCGTATAGCAGTTAACCAAGTTAGTTTGACTTAGTAAATTCAAGTTGGAAGTCTATCTAGATGTTATCACCTGCATTGAACCTCAAGCTGAAGGAAGGCAATGCAAGGGTAACCACAAACCATGCTTAGCCAAGTGGCTAGCCCTACTAGACTGAGAGAGGGCTCTCTCCGTAAGGATCTCAGCCAAGATGACTGGATCAGGAAAATGATTTTAGGCTAGGTATAGTAGCACAAATTTTTGATTGGATTTTGAAAGGGTTTTGTTAGATCAGGAGGAGATGGGTAGTTTACTGCTAGGGAATTAAGTCAAAATTGCAGGGTGTTCAATGGGGCAAGGTAGGCATAAGGTTTAGAACTCTAGGGCCTGGTGGGTGAGGTATGTTAAGATTGGTGAGAGGCTAGGAAGAGCATGTGATTACCATTGATCTTTCCCAAACTGTAGAAAACATATATTGGTGAATATTTCCCCAAAGCAAAGCAGTGATGTAATGAATTCTCCCTATCGACTTGAAAACATTCACTTAGAAGCAATGAAATGATTAACGAAATACACAAAACATACTAACATATGATCACAAGAGAAGAAACTGTACTAAAACTCCATACCACATGGATCCCAAAAAAATAGCTGCAATTCTTATTAATCTCCTGCTAAACTGCTACAAAATGATGTACAATCAAGGTATGAGCATCTAGCTGAGTCCAACCCTCTACAATGAGAAAGAAGAAGAAGATATAGGCATTGTTTCAACCTCCTCCCATCCTTAGGGGTTGAATCCCTAAGATGAGGAGCTAATATAACCAACACTGAACAAGAAACAGGAATATAGGCATCTTAACAACTTGCCTCTAAAAGTGAAAAATTGATTCATTTGAGCTCAAATTGACTTTTAATGTAATGAATCTACCCTCTACTACTAATTATCCATCGTATTTACAAGCTAAGTGATCATTTACATCAGTAGAACATCCTCCATGAGAGAAAATCCATGAACACAATCAAAACATAGAAAAATAGCCATCTTGTGTAAAATTTGCCCTACACGCAGCACCACTGGCCCAATGTGCAGCTCCACTTTCAGGTCCTTTTTGGAGGCCTTCATGGAATCCAAATTGAGCTCATGATAGCTCATTGGAAAGGTATTCAAGTCTACGTTCCAAAACACCTAGCATTTCTTCATTTGAAGCTCATTTAATCCCTCAAAAGTTGATTCTCCCAAGATTGCTTCTATGTGTCTAAAAAGTGGCAGAAAGGTCATTTTTAGGGTGTTTTTTGACCTTTTGGTGGACCAGTTCTACCCCAAAAACTTAGAAAATCCATAGGATGCATGTACTCATTGCTCTGAATCCAAAAATGCAAGCCATTTTTCCATTGGATGCCCCTAGGAAAAGCGAGCCAAATTTTTTGTGTGTGCAATTTCCAAAATTTGCAAAAAACAAAAACTCCTCCAAACCTGACCAAAATTGGTGAGCAACACCATCATCAAGCATATGGATGAGCCAAGAAAGCTTCAGCAAGAATAATAAGCCTTTCCTCCTCTTTTTTTGCTTTTAGAGCCCACCTTAGCCTAGCTTTCATCTTTTTGATCCTCATGTTGCAAATTTTGTTCCAGGTCCTGTAGAGGTAGGCCATGTGCCTGATGATTTGGTTGTCCCTATTGGCTTTCTGCAACACCATCTCTAGGTGTGAATTGACTCTCTCAAGCCAAGTCTCTCTATCATCCTCAATTTCCTTCTCAATAGGAGACGAAGTGACCAATGCCTCCTTGTCACCTTGTCGTTTTACCTTGAGAAGTTCTAGCTCCATGAAGACCTTCTTGTCACTCAACTACTTGTTCTCTTGTTCCAAATATGTGATGACATACTTGACTCTCTCCAAATTGTCCATCAATGCTTGGAATTGAGCCTCCTTTTCCCATATGATGATGTCCTTTATTGTTTCTTCATACTGAGCCTCTAAGTCAATTGTTTGAGTATAATGTTGGTCCATCTCATTATGCTCTATCAAATCAAAATATCTATCTTCCTCCTCATCATCAAAATTTCCTCCGGCATATTTTCTTTTCCTTTGTGTAGCTGCTGCACCTATACCTATTGTGTTGATGAAGAAGGCAAAGCCCCTTCCACATCCTATGGAGCTAGCATTTTCCTATGAGTTGATGAAGAAGGCAAGGTCCCTTCCACATCCTGTGGAGAAAACACTTGCCTATCAGCTACAAACAATCTCCTTGTGCCCCTCTGATATGTCATGTAGGTCCCAGGCACCTTAGTAGATCTAGTCTCTTTGGCCTCCTCATCTGTTTTCATCTGAGCACTGTTAGAAGGTCCCCTTGATTCTTAAGACACTGGTGGAGGAATTTGAGGACCCCTGAAGATATCATGAGCAATAAAGGTCTCCGAAGAGATGTTGAGGAGGCTAAGATGATGAAGCACAATCATCTTGATCAGGGAATAATGATAGAAACTGCTCATTTGTTGAGGGTATGGCTTTTTCTACACAAAATGGGCCATCTTCTCAATATTACTAAACAAGAAATAAGGGAGGTTTAACATCCTCACCCTGGTCAAATGCATGAGAAGCCTGATGTGATAGGTGTACAGCTTGGAAAATATACCATCACAAGCAAAATATTTCATGATGATTTTCATCATGGGGGCATACTTGTCCTCGAGGAATCTGAAAGGAAAAAGTCTTTTCTCCTCATTTTTGTACCTGGGTTTGATATAAGGCTCATAATAATGTTCATCCAGGTCATGTTCCTTGTACCATTTCTCCCCTACATCTAGGATCTTGGTTGCATCTGCAATAATGGAGGGTAAGATTGTGAATGTCACCCCAGCAAGAGTCACCTTGCTATCCCAAAGATGGGCTACAAAAATCCTGGTGAGCTTAGGATGGTGTTGAACTCTCTCTACCTACTCACAAAACTCATAGCACCCTAGATTTTTGAAACAAGTGACAGCTAACTGAGAGGCCTGCAATTCTCTGAGGTTTGATGGCTCTTTCCTAATAATTATGCCTCCCATGTGTGGTTTTCTCTGATGTCGAGATCTATCTATCAAACTGTCACTGCCTATGTTTTTCTCCTCCTGATAGTCTCGGTCTTCTCTGTCCATGTTTACAAGGTTTGAGGTTGTACACTCCAAGAAAAGGGATAAAGGGATAAACGGAAGAACTTATACCCCGTACGGTATCCTTAATAACTTGAAGGTTGAACTGGGAGGAAAAACAGTAGAAATAGATGTTGAAGTCATCGATGGGAATCTTGACTACAACATCCTACTGGGAAGACCATGGATCTATGCCATGGCAGCTGTTGTGTCGACTTATTTTAGGAAGATCGCATTCCCGTTTGAAGGAGGGATTACGATCGTCGACCAACAAAACTTCCTCCCTAATGGTTCACAAGTTACAGGAAGCATTCCCATGATCCATGGAAGCAACCATTCGCTTCAAGACATCGGAGTAGGCCTACTGAAAGACCCCACATTAATGGGAAATTTCGCACTTCCACCTCCATTCTATATAGGAGAAGTAGCATTCGTAAGAGCCTGTAACATGATATCTTCCACAAAGATCTCAAAAGATGATGCCGAAATGGATCATAGAATGGTTTTGCCCCCAAGCCCTATAGAAATATTGTAGCAATCAATGTTTTGAGCATGGGAGGCGAACCCAAATCAACGCTCATCAAGCGTTTGGGTAGATAGGTCTAGAGAATATGGTACCCCATTAGATCCTTGGTCAAAAGTACATGGGACTGACGAAGGAATTCTACAATCAATGTTGATTGAAGGGGCACCATGGAATGATTGCCACCATCGTTCCCTTCTTCCGGAATATGAAGAAGATACTCAACATGACCTTTATCACCCTTCAGTTTTTGAAATCCTATCAAATACTGTAAATACGGTGGATTCCGAGCGAAACTTATCCAATATTGAAGAGACTATAGCCATAAATATCTCGACTAAAACAAATGTTGTAGAGAATATTTATGTCGGCAAAGGTTGTTCCCCTTCAGAACTGGAAATATATAACGCTCTTTTTCGCAAATTCAGAGATGTCTTTGCTTGGTCGTATGATGAAATGCCAGGCATTGACTCAAGTATCGTTGAACATGAAATTAAAATGTATCCTGATGTCAAACCAGTAAGACAACGGCTTCGGCAGGTGCACCCCAAGAAAGCCGCTGCCATTAAAGCAGAAGTTGAAAAGCTCCTCCATGTTGGTTTCATCTACCCAGTTCCTCTAACCGATTGCGTATCGAATATTGTCCCTGTTATGAAAAAACAAGGGACGATTAGAGTGTGTGTCGACTATAAGGATGTAAACCAAGCTTGTCCAAAGGACAACTACCCTACACCCTTCATCAACCAGATAATTGATGAATGCGCCGGATGTGAAATCTTTTCATTTATGGATGGATTTTCCGGGTATAATCAAATAAATATCCGCCCACAGGACCAGTCAAAGACTACATTTATTTGTCCGTGGGGCACATTCGCTTATCGAAAATTACCCTTTGGTTTAAAGAACGCAGGGGCGACGTTTCAGAGGGCAATGAATTATGCCTTCCATGACATCAAGAACATCGTTCAACCATATCTCGACCCTTGAAAGGTTCAGGCAATCATTAATTTGCCTCCACCTTCAAATTTGCTTTAGATTCAGAAACTCCAAGGGAAAGCAAACTTTCTGAGGGGGTTCATTCCAAATTACGCAGAACTTGCTAAAGGTTATACTTGTCTTTTGAAAAAGGATGTACCTTTCGTCTGGGACCAGGTGGCGCAAGCTTCCTTTGATGCTCTGAAAGATTCTCTAGTAAAAGCATCATTAATGTATGCCCTGGACTATCAAAGAGATTTTAACCTGTATCTGGCTGCAGCGGATACGACCATTGCGATGGTTTTAGTTCAAGAAGTCGATGGAATTGAACATCCTATATATTATTTAAGTAAAAACTTGAATGATACAGAAAGTAAATATTCTTATGTTGAAAAGCTAGCACTCGCTGTTGTTCAAGCAATACAAAGATTTCGACATTATGTCCTCTTTCGAAAAACTACCATTCTATCAGATTGCAACCCCATGACTTATATATTGTCGCGACAGTTGCTGGGGGGAAAATATTCAAAATGGATAGAGATCCTTCAAGAGTTTGCTCTGGAATTTGTAAATTCCAAATCAAAGAAAGCTTTAGTTTTCGCAGAATTATTATGCGATCTCCCATCGTCGTCCAACGATGAAACATCGGAAGAGTCAATCATGGATGAAAGTTTGTTTCTGATATCTGTAAGCAATGAGTGGTATGGAGATATAATAATTTATCTCCAAACCCAAAAATTCAGGCTTGACACCTCTCACTCAGAACAGAAACGTATATGATACCAAGCGAAAGACTACATGATCGTCGGTGATACGCTTTACCGTCGTGGTATCGATACAGTTCTGAGGAGGTGCCTCACCAATGAAGAGGCCGAAAAAGCCCTGAATTAATGTCATTCAGGCACATGTGGGGGGCATCAATCTGGATATGCTACAGCACAAAAAATCTTACGAGCAGGATACTTCTGGCCAACCATGTTCAAAGATTGCATAACCGCAGTCAGAAGTTGCCATGCTTGTCAAATTTTTGATAGAAAAACCAGAAGACCACCTGCACCTTTACAGCCAATAGTTGCTGTTGGGCCTTTCGCCAAATGGGGCATCGATTTCATGCAATGTAACCCCACCTCGACCGGGGGGCATGGGTATATTATAGTCGCCGTTGACTATTTTACCAAATGGGCCGAGGCGATGCCTACATTGGATAACACTGGTGAAACAGCTGCCCTTTTCTTTTTCAATCATGTAGTCGCCAGGTTTGGCGTACCACAGGCTATAGTTACAGATCATGGGTCACATTTTCACAATCACATGATGGTCGAATTGACTGCCAAGCTAGGGCTATCTCACGACAGCTCTACCCCGTATTATCCGCAAGCCAACGGACAAGTTGAAGCAATCAACAAGGTCCTGAAGCGTATGTTGCAAAGGATGATCGGGGTTCACAAAAGAATGTGGCACCTAATCCTGTACTCAGCCTTGTGGGCTTACCGAACATCGGTAAAGAACGCGACCGGGTTCACACCTTTCCAACTGGTGTATGGCCTGGAAGCAGTCTTGCCAATCCAGTGCGAAATTTCGTCGCTTAAACTCGCAATTGATCTCCTCCCCGGAACTTCGGAAGAAGAGGATCGTTTCTTGGAATTAATCCAATTGGATGAAACCCGTCGTGATGCCGCTTTGGCTAACGAAGCCCATAAGAAACGGCGCAGTTCGACAAAAATGTCAAACCCCGTGTCTTCTCAGAAGGTGACTTGGTCTTGCTTTACGACCAAGAATCCGATAAATTGGGAGCAGGTAAATTTAATTCCTTACGGATGGGCCCCTATATTGTCAAATGAGTGTTAGCAAAAGGAGCCTAAGAGTTAATGGATTATGACGGAATTCCACTGGCGCAACCCCGCAATGGGTTGTACCTCAAGCGTTACTATGCTTAAATAGTAACCTGTATGCTTTTGTTGTATTTGTTTTCGCTAAAGTGTTTGTTTTGGTCGAATGATCCACCTTTTTACATTTATTGCAGATATCAAACCTTCTAGAGACATGTGTTGGATATGCCGACGGAGCGATTCGTAGTTCGCGGAACCTATCCTCCGCGGCCTGGGCCATTTTTTATCCAAGCGGCAAGCTAGTAAGTTTCAGAGGTGTATGTATTGGGCAATCAACGAATAACATCGCTGAGTATAGCGCGTTGATAGAACTACTCTCTGATGCCATCACCCGTGGTATATGCCGACTAATCGTCAGGCTAGACTCACAGCTCGTAATACTACAACTCAATGGCATATATTCCGTTCGCAATCCAGCTATTTATCGCATGTTCCTAAGGGTTAAGATTTTGGAAAGACAATTTGATTCAATTCAATACCAGCATATTTCCAGAAACTTAAACACATTAACCGACTCATTAACAAACTATGTGTTAGATAGACATTTGCGACATTTATAAAAAGAGACACATCATCAATGATTGTACATATGGATCATATAACTCAACCAGAATAAAACTCGAAAATCAAAATATATATAAGCTGTTTATCGTTCATACATAATGTTCTGTAACCAAGACAAAATCGGTCATATGACCCTAAAACTCAAAAGTGCTAGGGGGAACCCTAGCCTAGTGATGCTCATGATAGCACGTCACGGCCTGTGCAATCATGCGCAAGAGACGAGTCCATCGTCTAGGTACACCAGTAGTATGCCGCTACAATTGTAAAGGTAACTCATCAATCCTCACATCGGGAATGCCGAGAGTAAGGCTCTCAACCTGCTCCTGCACAGCTGTAAGGGTCTCGGCTACATCAAGGTTGCGGAGAATGACTCTCCCAGCAGTCTCCCCTGCTGGGGCAGCAACTGGCGCTCTCGGGCGAGCTGCTGGCCGAACAGGACCAACATCTACATGCACACATGAGTTTGATTAAAATCTTGATAGAATAAAGCACAAGGACATTATAAATAAGAGCAGTAAACGGTAATATGGTCAAAGATTTTACCAATAGCGCCCCACTGTTTGCCATCCGGTAACACCAAATCTGGATCACCTCGGAAATCCATGCCAACATATGGGTACTCAGAATAGACCATCTCCTGGCACTCGAACCACCTGAAGAAGGTATCAGTGAAAGTAATCTGAGATTGACCAGCATGCCTAGACATGTGGTCAACCCATCTCTGCATGCGTGGCTCGGTAGGAGAAGGTAGGTCGAGTGCAATATACTGAGGTTGCATCAGTGGTATTTTCTCCAAGGCAAAGGCAGTCAAAACAGAACCAAATCCAAAGTTCTTCAGCTTCCCGTCCTTTACCTTGGTCAATTGACTTTTCATCTGAACAAGTACTGCATCACACCAGTTGAATACTTTCGGTTGGATACACTCCAAGGCGTGCTGCACATAAGATCTGTTGGCAACATGTAGAGATGTGCTACCAGCCATCCTACCAATAGTATACAGAATGGACCTAAGAGACCTGTCAGTAATCTCACGGATAACAACCTTGCCGTCTCCGCTCAGCTGGGACCCCTCCCTGCAATACTGGCGAACATAATCTCTCACGAAGTCATTCCCTCGGGCCGAACCAGACAAAGAAATGGGGGCACCCCGCCTTGACAACCCAGTCAAGAAGTAAATGTCCACTATGGACAAAGGGATGGATTTTCCCCTAATCTGGAATACTTGGTTGATGGGATCCCAAGCATCAAGCATATATTGCAGTAAAGAGATCTGTGCTCTCATGCTAGAGATACGAAAAAACTTCAGCAGGCCACAGTTCCGCAGCGTGTTCACCGTGACAGGGTCATGGAGAGTGATCATATCTTCTTCTTCATGTTCTCGTTCTCGCCATGTAAGGGACATTTTGCTCAAAGATCCCTGCAAAACAAACAAGAGAAGGAGTAAGTTCCTGGATTTCATGAGAAACTGGCAAAATTTCATCAAAAAACTGTGCAAGAAGACCAGTTTTTGTGTCCAACGCAGGTAACCAGTGTCCCACCTGCGTTGAAGGTCAAACTGCCTTAAGGCAGATTGACATTCAACGCAGGTTTCGAATGGACCACCTGCGTTGATGGCAGGGCGCCCTGACAAAACCCCAGGTGCTCAAAAAGACAGGGAAACAGGCACAGAATGGAAAAATGAAACCAAGAAGATAAAGAGCTAGGGTTTAGCTCCTACCTGGTCTAGACGGCGCCGAGAATCGTCCACAGAATCTCCCGAAATCAGCTGGTGAAAATCAAGGGGGAAGAGGCACCTCCAAAGCTCCAACAAACCAAGTTCAAATGAAATGGTAAAATGAGAGGTAAAAACACCTTTTAATTGCTTTTTACGTAGTTCAAAGCGAAATATTAGGGTTATATTCTCATTTCCATGCAAATGTTATTCATTTCTAACTAGTTTGATGCAGCAATTGATGATACAGTACTATCTTTGAAAAGGGCAAAGCTAGTCATGGTAAAAATCAAAATTTGACCATATAATTTTCGAGCAGTTTTAGCATAAAGTTCATGCTCGTTAAAAAATAAACGCAAGATCCGAGCAGTTTTAACGCGGACTTCATGCTCGTTAAAAAATAAACATAAGAAATGAGCAAGAGTTTCCTCTAGTGTTTAAGCTCATTTTAAAATAAAACATGAACCTACCCGGTAAATAACCGCTGTGAATGTAATACCTTATCAGCCATTAAAGCCTTGGTCGTGTTTGCACCGTCACCTCCACTTTTCATTTGGCCGATCGTTCACCTCCATATGATTGTTTACCCATTTTGAGGAACAGCTGCGAAGAGTGATTTCACCTAGCCATCCTTGTGACACTGCTGTGATTGGAAAATTCCAACCTGTACCTGGAATCAGCTGCTAACCCTGTTTATCACTCGTTCCTCAAAAGACAAGTCTTCTTTAATCTCTTTTCAACTGACTCGTAAAATATGAAAAGATTGCCGAGTTTTGGCCTTCCAGCCC
Source organism: Pinus tabuliformis (assembly GCA_031772625.1). Classification (NCBI taxonomy): domain Eukaryota; kingdom Viridiplantae; phylum Streptophyta; class Pinopsida; order Pinales; family Pinaceae; genus Pinus; species Pinus tabuliformis. The sequence continues at coordinate 25,347,166 of CM062807.1, forward strand.
GTTAAAGCGACCGGAAGAGCTATCCCTCCTCTAGATTTTAATCTTTTTGGACCTGAGGGATTATTGCACAAAAAGGTCGAGCGCTTGTTTTATTCGGCTCGTTAAAACTATTGAAAACTCATCCCTTCTGTATTGTTTTATACTTTTTCGAACTTAAGGGATTAGATGACGAAAAAGGAATTTCGGAGTTAACTTTATGTACCTTTTCAGACTCTCTAAAAATGAAAAGGGCCGAGTCATCCTTGTCGTTAGACTCGTTAAAATCATTAAATAGCGACAAACTTGTCTTTAGACGAGAACGAGTTTCACTATCGCTAGGCTTGTTAAAACATAGCGATGGGCTTGCCCGAAGGGCAGGTTATAGAACAAGCATATGTTATCCTCCTCAAGCTTGACAAAAATAAAGAGGTACTGGTCAGCAATGACTGGGGAAGAATTGGGAGAAACCAAAGAAAACTTTGATGGTAGCAAGTCGCTCTTGAACATGACACTTTTCCTCCGTACCACAATCGGGTTGGGTTGTTTCATTCACCGGTCACATCACCATGGTCTCGCCATACCATCCATATTTGGGGTAATGCTATTGATCCATCACATCAGTGTCGCCATATGTTCAAGAGAAGTCGTTCAGAAAGAGTCAACCGTGTCCCATCCACTGTCGTACATTATCCTTCATCCATTCATGACCGCCACCCTGAATCATATGTCACAGATCGTTTTCACCTCCATTAAAATCATTAGCTCCATTCCGTGTCACTGATGTGGGATTCATTAAGGCCCTCATGTGATGGATTGCTTCTTGTCGACATCAGCTCATTATCCAAGAAGTTGATCTAGGAACAACCCCTTCGGTACTTTGAAGCTTGCATGCCTCAATGGCAAGTTTCTCACTTCCGGCGACAGGTATACATCAATGACCTTCGACCGAAAGATTTTGCGTGGTGTTCGACGCCAAGTCCTTTATTCACACCACGTGAATTGTACTGCAGTACCTTGAGGGTCATTATTATTATCGGCGATTCCTCTCGCGCTTGTTAACGGTTTACATCATTGACCGGTAATCAAGCGATGTCTTTCCATGTTCGACTTCAGAACAATTCTCACATGGATCGACTTGTACTTAGAGTGAAGATCGAATGAGTTTGAAGACCCCGGATATAGTTTCATCCATTCGGGCTGCGATATATATTCAGGAAAGATAAAGACATTGACATGTACATCATTGCAGCAGATAATCATCCTACTCAAAGGATGATAATTTCATCAAAATTATCAGTCTATCATCAGACGATTGTCTGTTCTATGTACAGAAAAATGAATTTATAAAGCTGAGCATGGGAATTCTCGCCTCAGCTAGATCATGAAAGCAGTATGAAAAATAATGTATTGTATTGTATTGTATTGTATTACAGGTGTCCCTCCCAGCATTGGATGAACTTTCGGATCCCCCGATAAAGCATTTCACCCGATAAACAGCCTCATACTTTAGGGGGCAACTGTTATAGACATTTTTGTGCCTTACAGCATTGAGCATGAAATGTCCATAATCTAAGGGATCCAAAGTCCCTAAACATGTTGTTCCTACCCCTAGAGGAACAAGGCTAACAAACCACAGCAATTCACAAAAGTTCTCCACCTGAAACTGCTCAAAAACAAGTCAATTCAGGATCATGTCAACTGCTCCATTGACCATCTGCGCTGAATGTCAGTGGCTCCATTGTCTACCTGCATTGAATGTCAACTCCAACACTAGCTACCTACGCTGAGCGAGTTTGGACAAGTGGCAGACTCATTCCTCAAGGTGTCAATGCTCAGGAAGCTTCCAAAATGACACTTGCCTCAGGGAATTCGACTGGTGATGAGTAAGAGGTTCCAAATCTCCAAGTGGAAGCAAGAACCTCCAAGTGGACTCAAGAACTGATAGAGGGAGAGGACACTAGTCAGATCTCAAGCTGACTCATCCTCTCTCCAAACATCTATATATGGATCTCTCCTCCATGAGATCTAGAGGCTGGAATTTTATTATTGCAAAGAATTGTTGTTGGTTTGAGACTGGAATCATTGGGTGCTTAATGCTTTGAAGGGGCTGAAGATAGGAATTCCATTTGCTGGGAAGGAGATGCTGGATTGGAGCCCTCTGGGTTGTATCTCTTCCTGAACCTTGTTATTCATCAATAAAGCTATCTTGGTTTCTCCTATATGCTAATGTATTTTGATGTATAAATGTATTAGTGTATTTGGTTTATTTCTAATCCTAAACTAGTTATGAATGTGAACATCTATCTTTGTGTAGTGTTCTTCTCTTGTCGCAAGTAGCTGTTCTCTTGTGATATTGCAGGAAGTTGTAGCTGGATAAGCAAGAAGGCAAGTAGCTGTGAACACCCAAAGAGAAGGGAGATTGGATCGAGGGACAAACGGAAGACACCGGTAAGTCTATTGATCTCTCTTCTTTCACATTTCATAAAGGAAGAAACCAGTGTAGCTGTACTTGTTTGTTGCTAAGGCACTGTCACACCTTAGGCGGATAGGATCGTCCTGCATAGGCATTTTTTCCCACAACATCCTTGTACCATTTCTCCCCTACATCTAGGATCCTGGTTGCATCTGCAATAATGGAGGGTAAGATTTTGAATGTCACCCCAGCAAGAGTCACCTTGTTATCCCAAAGATGGGCTACAAAAAGCCTGGTGAGATTAGGATGGTGTTGAACTCTCTCTACCTACTCACAAAACTCATAGCACCCTAGATGTTTGAAACAAGTGACAGCTAACTGAGAGGCCTACAATTCTCTGAGGTTTGATGGCTCTTTCCTAATAATTATGCCTCCCTTGTGTGGTTTTCTCTGATGTCAAGGTCTATCTGTCGAACGGTCACTGCCTGTGTTTTTCTCCTCTTGATAGTCTTGGTCTTCTCTGTCCATGTTTACAAGGTTTGAGGTTGTACACTCCAAGAAAAGGGATAAAGGGAATGAGTAAGAGTGATTTAGGAGTGAGGTAATGGGAGATGACCTTGTGAGGTATTTTGGTAGGCTAGAAAATTAAGGGAAGGATATGAATTATGAAAGTTAGGGAGAGGGGTTTGGGCCCTTTTTGAAATATAGCTTGTGGGATGAAGGATGAGGGGGTATATATGTTATGGAGTGATGTAGGGAATCGGTTTAGAGTTTAGTGATAGGTGGTGGGAAAATAGAGGGGATTAGGGTTTCTAGAATTTCATTGAGGGAGAAACTAGGGTTTCACATTTGTCATGGTAAATTCCTTCAAACACTGCAATTGCAAATTCAATGATATGGTAGAGGGAGTGCACTTACTTGTTTGAGAGATGAGAGGGTTTTTTGGAAGTTTCTACGAAGTTTGGAGGCTTTTTGGTCTTTGCTGCTCAACGCACAGTGCCACCTCTCAACATGCAGTGTAGTGTAATTTTGCACTGTTGAAACCTCCCAACGTGTAGCACCCAACTCAAAAGCGCAACAGCACCCCCTAAACGTGCAATTCCACCTCCACTACCTGACATGCGCAGCATCAAACTACAGAAGCGCAGCGACACTTCACCACTGCTCCAAACACGCGGCACCAACCTCGAGAAGCACATTGCCACTTCTCCTTGGCCCAAAATTCACTCAACCTTTCTTCTTTTCCTCACTTTTTGACTCCTCTTTTGCCAAATGAGAATGATGAACTTGAAAATTAAATGTGACACCTTATATAGGAGTAGGTTTTGATTTTTCAATAGAAAAACCCACTTTCTAATGTTTCTTGACCTTTTTCAAAACTTTATTTTTAATGCCTTTCCTTCTTTGTTTCTTTCCAGGTGGATAATGCTCAACTTGAACTGATTTTTGCAGTGTTCCTTTGTCTTGTAGCAAGGAGAGATGCATTGGTGCAACTGGGATCATTTATTACATAAAGTGACTTAAAATTACATAAGAAATACAAATTAACTCAAAATACTTTGTTTTCACCTCAAAAACATGTTTTTGAGGTGAAAATTACATTAGTTTAAAAGATAATTATATAATGACTATGACTTACTAGCCATTATGCTTGACTTATTTATCATCCTCCTACCCTTGCTGCCCTTTATTTACAATTTTAAATCATGCTCTTGACCTTGGAAATGAAACCTTAAGACCTAATGAAACATGCCCTATGACCTAATGGAAGCATGATTGCAAATTGACCATGAAACCATAACTGAAGACAACCTGAAGAAGGGTCAGCAAGTATATTCTATGAGGGAGAAATTAGATTTTCTGAAGAGAAGACAACCATCAGTGGATCAGTTTGACATGACCTAATGAAATGATGTAAAAATTTCAGTATGAGACCCCTAAAATGAAAATGCAAAGAGCAAATTTGATCCCTGATGGAAGTATGCAGATACTGACACTAACATTGGCCTTATTGGGGATGGCAACTCCTTGGAGGTGTCAAGAACACCATAGACCAAGTGCCTCATCCATTGGGAAATACGGTCAAACAAACAAAAAACTAAAATAAGAAAAATGACTCAATACAAACTGAAGACTGACTCACAACCGACTCTAAACTTGACTATAAACCAAATCAACCAAACTTGACACAAATCATTCAAGCTTTATAGCCTTCACTTCGGGCCCCAAGCTCAGATGACAGTGTACTTGAAACCTTGCAAGGAAAATCAAATTGGTATATACAATGTAGGTGAAGTAATTTTATGGAACAGTATCAAAAGTAGTAGTGTTTCAGGATCCTACCATTCACTGGTCGTCCTGAACATTCTTGACCATCCATTTCCTTTAACAAAAATGCATTTTGTCCTCAATAAGAAGAGATTTTATACGGCCCTTTCCATAGATTGTCAAACTTACCATGCTTTCTTTTTTCCTCATTCCGTGCATCCCACCGCAGCATTACATCTTCCAGCTAAAACTTTTCTGCTTTGGTTTTGCAGTCATAAATTTTCTTTATCTCCTCCTGCAACTGGAAAGTGTTTTGGGAAACCTCTTCCCTTGTTTGTTGAAATTGAATCATTTGATTAATTATGTGTTGAATATCATCTTCTTCGCTGCCAACTTCCTATAATAATCTCATGACCAGGACTGCAAGTGATGTGGGAAATACTGTATCAGTGCCATAAACCAACTCAAAAGGTGACATACCTATTTATTTCTTGATGCTCACTCTATCGGCCCACAATGCATTAACAAGATTTCGATGCCAATTCTTCTTGTTTGCCTCCAAAATTTTCTTGATAATGTTTACCAAGGACTTATTTGATGACTCAGCCAATCCATTTCCATGTGGGTAGTATGTCGTGGAGTGACCCAATGTAATATTGTACTTGTTGCAAAACTCGACCATCCTCTTTGACTTAAATGTTGCTACATTATCTGTTATAATCTTGTGAGGGAAACCAAAACGAGACAAGATATTAGATTCTAAAAATTGGATAATTACTGTGTCTGTGGCTTGCCTTGTCAGAATGGCCTCAATCAACTTGGTGAAGTAATCAGTAGCTGTCAAAATCCATCTGTGTTGTGCTGGTGATGTAGGATGGATTTCTCCTATGAAGTCAAGTCCCCACTACTGGAAAGGTGCATTTATTTGAACTAGCTTCAGAGGAAGAGGAAGCAACTTCCTTTTTCCTTGAAAATCTTGGCTTTCATGGCAACCCATAACTGTCTTATATAAATCTGAAAACAAAGTTGGCCAATAATATCCTGCTCTCAACACTTTGTTAGCTATTGTTTTCCAAAACAAATGACCACCACAATCACCTCTATGAAAATCATTCATTACCTGCTGAGCTTCATCTTCAACCAAACAATTAAGAAGAACTCCTACCTCATCTTTCCAATAGAGAGCACTATTTAAAATGCAGAATTTTGCAGACTTTATTTTTAGTGATCTACCTTTACTTCTTGACATTCCAGGAGGTGGTGAAAGATGCTGAAGAACATAAACTATATCATAATACCAAGGTGATTTGAGAAACATTTTTTATACTTGAATGAGTGAGCCACCATCTTTGTCATCTGACATTGCTGCAATGAGATTTATGTCTAGAGCATGCAAATTTGATTCAGCCATCAGTTTTGCCAAGCCTTGCCCTTTGATCAATTTGGTAGGCTTAATCTCAAGATCATATTCCAACATTGCTGCTATCCACTTACCTCTTCTTCCCTCTGGATCAGTTTTCATGAGAACATCCTTGATAGCTACGTTAGGAACATATGCTATGGTATGTGAATGCAGAATTTATACTCCAAAATATTTCAATGCTTGAATAAGATCCAGATCTTGTTTTTCAATGATATTATAACACAAGGAAGCATCTCAAATAGTCCTACTGAAAAAAGCAATGGGTTGCTCCACTTGATCCCTCTTTCGCATCAACACCGCAACCATGGTGTGCTCAGACGAAAATGAAAATATAATAAAATCATGAGTATAATCAGGACTAATCAAGACTGGGGCTATGGTCAAAGAAAACTTTACCAAATTGAACGATTTCATGGCATCTTCTGTCCATTTCACAGTGTTGTCCTTTTTCAACATATTAGTTAGTTCACGTAAATGCTTAGCCAAATTTGGTATAAATCTGCGTAAGAAATTCATCTTACCATTGAAAACCTGAATCTCCTTTTTTTTGCACGGAAAGTCTATTTGCTGGATTGCCTCCACCCTTGAAGGATCAATGTGAATACCATCTTGAGAAATTATATGACCAAGGAGTTTACCCTCATCCATGGCAAAAAGACTTTTTTTCGGGTTTAGAGAAATCCCAAACTTCCTACATTTCTGAAAGACAATCCTTAAGTGGTGCAAATGCTCATCATCAGAACCAGAAAATACCATCAGATCATCTAAATAGACTACCAAGAAAACATCTTTCTCATTAGAAAAATCTATGTCTATCACCCGCTGAAAAGTGGCCCCCGCATTCTTCAACCCAAATGGCATTTTGGCATACTGAAAAGTTCCCCATGGTGTTGTGAAGGCAGTTTTATCTTGGTATTTTTCATGCTCCAAGATCTGATTATAGCTCAAGTAGCCATCTAGTAGTGACGTTCGTGATGCTCCAACTAATATTTGCAGAATATGGTCCATCTTAGGAAGAGGGTAATTATCCTTTAAGGACACTTTGTTGAGGTTCCAGAAATCTATGCACAACCTTATTTCTCCAGTCTTCTTTCATACCGGGACCAAATTTGAAATCCAATCAGAAAATATAATTGGAATAATAATGCCAACTTTAAACAATCTATTTATCTCTTTTTTGATGGATGACAGCAGCTTTGGATTGATTCTTCTCAACTTTTGTCTAAAAGGTTTTTGATCCAGCTTGATAGGAATAGTATGTCGAATGATATTCTTGTCATACACTTTCAAATATGAATAATCCCATGCAAAAACATCATAAAATTTAGAGAGTAACTTAACATACATAGCCTTTATTTCAGGAGACAATATTTTTTATAACTTTACAAGCTTGGGTTGGTCAGTTGTTCCAAGATTTACATCTTCTACTCCTTTGTCCGTAGGAAGCAAGGTCGGTTTTCTCACCACATCATCCTGATAAAATATCTCCTCTAAAGGTACGAGACCTCTAGGAATAATATTATCCTTTAGTTGTAAAACCTCCATTTGATTTACCTCAATATCTTGTTCATCGGAATCACAAACGTCATCAATGAAAGCATTCTTAAACTTTCCTTCATTCTGAAAAAAGGCATTAATTTCATTTCCATCCCAAAAAAACTTGCCCATACCTCAAATTCTCAGGAACAAAAGGCCTATGTTTGACATGAATTTCAAATTAGTTGCTACAATTCATTGGAATCTTCAAATTGCTAGCCACAGTGGCAACTGAATCTGCAATGATGTTTTGAGTCCGGGGTACTGCTGTCAAGGTGTATTCCGGAAACATCTTCAAAATATCTAGGACTGCATTTTTGTAGGCTCTCATCCGCGGATTCTTTGTTTGATATTCTCCTTTTACTTGTTTAATCACCAGATCTGAATCACCATAAACAGAAATTCTTTTCACGCCCAGTTTCTTCAAAATTTTCAAACCTGTAATCAATGCCTCATACCCCACTTCATTATAAGAGCAATCAAAAGCTAACTTTTAGGAACATACTCTAACATTACTTGGGACTTTGGCAGGCTAGAAAGCAGGGCTCTAAATCCGAATTCCAATACCAGCACCTTCTTTACCCATAGCAGCATCAAAGTCCATGCTCCAAAAGCCAGCTTCATCTTCTAGACTAGAATTCTTTTTCTTTCTCAACCTTACCTTCGCTGATTACTTCATTTTTTTGCTCTTCATTGATCTTTTGTTGTTGTGCAAGCTGCTCAGAAGAAATTGCTATTTTTTCTTTCTTTTTCCTGATTAAGAACTGCCCTAAAATTCACAGAAATTTTTGGTACATCATCTACTTCTACAAGTTGAATATCTACATCATTCAATCCACTATCAGAATATAAAACAAAAGACTCTAAATTAGTATGTACAATATTTATCAGATGATTCATAGGCTTCTCTTTGCTAGTGATCATATACTTCATTTTCTTTTCCTGGTACAACTTCCTCAATTGACCAAAAACAAGGATGGTAGCATAACAGAATTCAAGTTGTAAAGTGCCTTTGTTTAGCACCCCACGATCTAGATAAGAGCATACCAAATAGAGGTGATATATCAGCAACTACCACATCCATCAAGACATTTTTTTCTGGGATTTGATCTAAAGAAACCACCAAATCTTTTATGAGACCAATGCAACGAACTCTACCAAAGTCAAATGAGTACAAATCATGATATTTCCGAGTGATATCCAGGCCCAACTTTTCCATAATGGCTTTGGGCATCAAATTATGGGAAGCTCCGGAATCTAACATGGCATTATGGAGAACATACTCATGCAGTATAAGACTTAGATAAAAGGGAGGGACTTCGCTATCTTCAAGCTGACCTTCTATGGCTGGACCAAAAATGAGTTCAGGATGATCATCCTCAACATTCACCATGTCAAACAAAGGATCTACTTGCAATATTCTAGATACAAGGTGTTTATAGTTGTTATTCTTAACAAGCTCAGTGAAAGGAATGGACACTTTTAATTTAGTAATTTCACTTTCTAAATTAAAGCACGAAACTTTTTCTACCTCTTTGACACCAATGTCCTGCTTATCTATTTTCTCTTTTGTTGCACTATCTTTTTGTTGATTGTTCTTCTCATTTGAGTGACATTTGTTGATTGTACTTTGCTGGGATTCAGATCAGCAAGCTCTTTTCCTTTCTTCTGAGTGTTTGAGGAATCATTCTTTGATTGCACATCCTTCCTTTTCTGAATGGGATTGACCGATACATATCTACTCCTTAAAGAGTACTGCCTCTACTATGCAGTCAAAGCAATCATATAACCACGCTGATAATCATCAAATTCAGTCTCCAAAACTACATCATTTTCTAAGATGTAATCCTCATCCCTTTGAATGTTTGGAACTTCTGTGTATTATTTATCTTCAGTTAGAAATATGGGCATATCATCAACAGTGAAAAATTGATTTGTTTCAACTACTGGATCGTCCTCATCTTCTTCTTCCATTCCCTGAACATAATTCTGTTGTAAGGGAGTTCTAATCTATTTTTGTTATGTTGGTTGCTCTGGTGTTTTTTGTTCTCTCTGCTTGATTCAGAATTAGGGTTGTTTCTTTCCTCTAAAATTTGGATTGCGGATTTGAGGTTGAAGTCTATCTACGATGGATAATTGATCAATCATCCTCTCCATTGTTCGAATCAATGTATCCATCTTTTCATCTGAAGTAGATTCTTCTTCTTTTATGTTCACTCTTTTATCAGATCTCATTCTTGCTCTTTTGGCCAACAATTTTGCTTCTATGCTCATGGCATTCTTTTGCATGTCTTCTAGTGTTGTAGGATCACGTTCCTGCAACTGATATGCCATATTGGCATCGAAACTGTCCGGAAACTTGAGCAAAGCCAATCCCTCTGACGGTTTAATGTTTGCAGGAATAGCATTGTATACTGCATTAAACCTCACACAATAGTCTTGCACATTCTCGTCGACATTCCTTTTGATGTTCTCATACTCGAACAAAATCTGAAGTGGATTCTTCTTCACCTCTCATCGATCTAGGAACTGCCTATGGAGGATTGGTAAAGTGATGATAGACGCTGTTGGTAAGGCTCTGAACCATTTCCGAACTTCACCTCCAAAGCTTTGTACAAACAGTTTCATTGTCACATCTTCAATTTCTACTTCATGGAGGTCGAAGAAATCGTTCATTTTATCTACATGTAGATGAGTTGTAATGGTTTGAGTGGCATTAAAGAAAGGTATCTTGGTTTTATAATCAACGGGCATGGCACCAAGATTCTGAGGTAAAACAAGGGGTGCATACTGGGCAGCCATAACTCGAGGTGGGGAAGGTGGATTTAAAGTAAGGATTCAAAGGGGGACTAACAATAGGTGGAGTGGTATGAACAATCTGTAAAGATGAAAGCAATGGGTAAGGGATTGTTTGAGTTGCAGTAGATGTAAAAGAGATATTTCGAAAATCAAAATATGGCCTATTTTTCACCCAAGTGTTTATGTTTGAAGTAAGATTCTGTAACTAATCGAGAGCATGAATAAGTTGTGACCCTGATTTACTTTGGGTAAACAAGTCTTCAACGGGGTTATCAAGAGATATAGAAGAATCAACAACTATTTGATCAATCCAACTCAAAGACTTACTACGAAATAGACTTTGCTCAAAATGAATATCAAACTCAATATCTTGTAGAGTGTCTAACCTTTCCGGGAGTGAATGGACACAAGGAATGAAAACTTCACTTCATTGTTCCATTGATTGTTCTTCTGCTACACTAAATTTCTCTACAGCTTTCTTATATTTCCACCCAATTTGTTGAGGATCATTGACAATGACTGGAAGATTTGGATCTAGATTGGATCTGGTGTACTTTCTCGAAGCCAGTATGCTCAAATTTTGAATTTTTATATTGCTTTACAACTTTCCAATTCAGCCTAATAAATTCTAAAACTCATCATCCATAAGCTTAAGAATTCAAATGAAAGATACTACTAAGGTGATTAGTATTTTGTTCCCCAACATGGTCACCACTATGTTATCACCTGGATTGAACCTCAAGCTGAAGGAAGGCAATGCCAGGGTAACCACAAACCATGCTTAGCCAAGTAACTAGCCCTACTAGGCCGGGAGAGGGCTCTCTCCATAAGGATCTCAGCCAAGATGATTGGATCAGGAAAACGATTTTAGGCTAGGTATAGTAGCACAAAGTTTTGATTGGATTTTGAAATGGTTTTGCTGGATCATGAGGAGTTGGGTAGTTTAGGGCTAGGGAATTAAGTCAAAGTTGCAGGGTGTTCAATGGGGAAAGGTAGGCATAAGGTTTAGCACTCTAGGGCCTGATGGGTGAGGTGTGTTAATATTGGTGAGAGGCTAGGAAGAGCATGTGATTACCATGTATCCTTCCCAAACTGTAGAAAACATATAATGATGAATATTTCCCCAAAGCAGAGCAATGATGTAATAAATTATGCCTATCAACATGAAAACATTCACTTAGAAGCAATGAAATGATTAACGAAATAAATAAACATACTAACATATTATCAAAATAGAAGAAACTAGACTAAAATTCCATACCACATGGATCCCAGAAAAATAGCTGCAATTCTTATTAATCTCCTACTAAATTGCTACAAAATGATGTACAATCAAGGTATGAGCATCCAGCTGAGTCCAACCCTCTACAATGAGAAAGAAGAAGAAGATATAGGCATTGTTTCAACCTCCTCCCATCCTCATGGGTCGAATCCCTAAGATGAGGAGTTAATCTAACCAACACTGAACAAGAAATAGGAATATAGGCATCTTAACAACTTGCCTCTAAAAGTGAAAAACTCATTCATTTGACCTCAAATTGACTTTTAATGTAATGAATCTACCCTCTACTACTAATTATCCATCATATTTATAATCTAAGTGATCATTTACATCAGTAAAAGATCCTCCATGAGAGAAAATCCATGAATACAATCAAAACATAGAAAAATAGCCATCCTGTGAAAAATTTTCCCTACGCACAGCACCACTGGCCCAACGCATAGTGCCACTTTCAGGTCCCTTTTGGAAGCCTTCCCGGCATCCAAATTGAGCTCATGATATCTCATTCAAAATATATTCAAGTATAGTTTCTAAAACACCTGTAATTTCTTCATTTGAAGATCATTTGACCCCTCAAACGTTGATTCTCCCAAGACTACTTCTGTGTGTCCAAAAGGTGGCAGACCGGTCATTTTTAGGGTGTTTTTGACCTTTTGGTGGACCAGTTTTGCCCCAAAAACTTAGAAAATCCATAGGATGCATGTACTCATCGCTCTGAATCCAAAAATGTAAGCCATTTTTCCATTAGATACCCCTAGGAAAAGCGCAACGCCAGTGACGCTGCACGTTGCACGTTGAGCCAGATTTTCTGTGCGTGCTATTTTTCAAAATTTGCAAAAAAACAAAAACTCCTCCAAACCTGACCAAAATTGGTGAGAAGCACCATCATCAAGCATATTTATGAGCCAAGGAAGGTTCAGTAACCAACCTAATACTATCCTCCTCTTTTTTTCCTTTTAGAGCCTGCCTTAGCCTAGCTTTCATCTTTTTTATCCTCATGTTGCAAATTTTCCAGGTCCTGTAGTGTTAGGCCATGTGCCTGATGATCTGGTTGTCCCTATTGAACTTATGCAACAGAATCTCTAGGTGTGAATTGACTCTCTCAAGCCAAGTCTCTCTATCATCCTCAATTTCCTTCTCAATAGGAGACAAAGTAATCGGTGCCTCATTGTCACCTTGTTGTCTTACCTTGAGAAGTTCTAGCTCCATGAAGACCTACTTTTCACTCAATTGCGTGTTCTCTTGTTCCAAATATGTGATGACATACTTGGCTCTCTCCAAATTTTCCATCAATTCTTGGGCTTGAGTCTCCTTTTCCCATATGATGGTGTCCTTTATTGTTTCTTCATCCTGATCCTCTAAGTCAATTGTTTGAGTATAATGTTGCTCTGGCTCATTATGCTCTGTCAAATCAAAATCTCTTTCTTCCTCATCATCATCAAACTTTCCTCCGACATCTTGTCTTTTCCTTTGTGCATTTGTTGTACCTATACCTGCTATGTTGATGAAGAAGGCAAAGCCCCTTCCACATCCTGTGGAGCTAGCATTTGTCTATGAGTTGATGAAGAAGGCAAGGTCCCTTCCACATCCTGTGGAGCAAACACTTGCCTATTAGCTACAAACAATCTCCTTGCGCCCCTTTGATATGTTATGTAGGTCCTGGGCATCTCAGTAGCTCTAGTCTCTTTGGCCTCCTCATCTATTTTCACCTGAGAACTACTAGAAGGTCCCCTTGATTCTTGAGACACTGGTGGAGGAATTTGAGGACCCCTGAAGATGTCATGAGAAATAAAGGTCTCCTAAGAGATGTTGAGGAGGCTAAGATGATGAAGAACAATCATCTTGATCAGGGAATAATGATAGAGATTGCTCATTTGATGAAGGTATGGCTTTTTCTACACAAAATGGGCCATCTTCTCAATATTCCTAAACAAGAAATAAGGGACGTTTAACATCCTCACCCTGGTAAAATGCATGAGAAGACTAATGTGATAGGTGTACAGCCTAGAAAATCTACCCTCACAAATGGAATATTTCATGATGATTTTCATCATGGGGGCATACTTGTCCTCGATGAATCTGAAAGGAAAAAGTATTATCGCCTCATTTATGTACCTAGGTTTGATATAAGACGCATACTAATGTTCATTGAGGTCCTGTTCCTTGTACCATTTCTCCCCTACATCTAAAATCTTGGTTGCATCTGCAATAATGGAAGGTGAGACTGTGAACGTCACCCCAGTAAGAGTCACCCTATTGTCCTAACGATGGGCTACAAAAATCCTGGTGAGCTTAGGATGGTGTTGAACTCTCTCTACCTACTCACAGAACTCATAGCACCCTAGATGTCTGAAACAAGTGATAGCTAACTGAGAGGCCTGCAATTCTCTGAGGTTTGATGGCTCTTCCCTAATAATTATGCCTCCCTTGTGTGGTTTTCTCTGATGCCAAGGTCTATCTGTCGAATTGTCACTGCATGTGTTTTCCTCCTCCTCATAGTCTCGGTCTTCTCTATCCATGTTTACAAGGTTTGAGGCTGTATATTCTAGGAAAAGGGATAAATGGAATGAGTAAGAGTGATTTAGGAGTGAGGGAATGGGAGATGACCTTGTGAGGTATTTTGGTAGGCTAGAAAATGAAGGGAAGGATATGAATTATGAAAGTGAGGGAGAGGGGTTTGGGCCCTTTTTGAAATATAACTTGTGGGATGAAGGATGAGGGGGTATAGATGTTATGGAGTGATGTAGGGAAGGGGTTTAGGGTTTAGTGATAGGTGGTGGGAAAAATAGAGGGGATTAGGGTTTCTAGAATGTCATTGAGGGAGAAACTAGGGTTTCACATTTGTCATGGTAAATTCCTTCAAACACTTCAATTTCAACTTCAATGATGAGGTAGAGGGAGTGCACTTACTTGTTTGAGAGATGAGAGGGTTGTTTGGAAGTTTTTATGAAGTTTGGAGGCTTTTTGGTCTTTGCTGCTCAACGCGCAGCGCCAACTACAGACACACAGTGCCACCTCTCAACGCGCAGCGCAGTGTAATTTTGCACTACTGAAACCTCCCAACGTGCAGCGCCCAGCTCAGATGTGGAGCGCCACCCCCTGAATGCACAGCGCCACCTCCACTGCCTGAAATGCGTAGCGCCAAACTACAGAAGTGCAACAACACTTCACTACTACTCCAAACATGCAACGCCAACCTCCAGAAGTGTAGTGCCACTTATCCTTGGCCCAAAATTCACCCAAACTTTCCTCTTTTCCTCACTTTTTGGCTCCTTATTTTCCAAATGAGAATGATGAACTTGAAAATGAAATGTGGCACTTTATATAGGAGTAGATTTTTATTTTTCACTAGGAAAACCCACTTTCTAATGTTTCTTAACCTTTTTCAAAAATTTGTTTTTAATGCCTTTCCTTCTTTGTTTCTTTTCAGGTGGATAATGCTTAACTTGAACTTTTTGTAGTGTTTCTTTGTCTTGTAGCAAGGAGAGATGCATTGGTGCAGCCAGGATCATTTATTACATAAAGTGACTTAAAATTACATAAGAAATACAAATTAACTCAAAATACTCAGTTTTCACCTCAAAAACATGTTTTTGAGGTGAAAATTACGTTAGTTTAAAAGATAATTATATAATGACTATGATTTACTATCCATTATGCTTGACTTATTTATCATCTTCATACCCTTTCTGCCCTTTATTTACACTTTTAAATCATGATCTTGACCTTGGAAATGAAACCTTAAGACCTAATGAAACATGCCCTATGACCTAATGAAAGCATGATTTCAAATTGGCCATGAAACCATAACTGAAGACAACCTAAAGAAGGGTCAGCAAGTGTACTCTATGAGGGAGAAATTAGATTTTCTGAAGAGAAGACAACCATCAGTGGATATGTTTGACATGACCTAATGAAATGATGTAAAAATTTCAGTATGGGACCCCTAAAATGAAAATGCAAAAGAGAAAATTTGATCTCTGATGAAAGTATGCAGATACTAACACTAACACTAGATTCATGTAGAGTGATCCCTAAATTTTAGGGGCCCTAATTGAGTTATTATTGAGTTGTAATTATTTAATTTAGTCTAACTAAGTTAAAGTCAGTTAAACTAGTTCCAACTATTGGAGGAACTAGTATGAGGTCTAGCAGTGGGGAGCAGCTTCAGTGTTCAACCAGTTAACTGATAATTCACTCATAAATAATTCATGTATGTCATCAGTTCAGAGGAAGACCCGACTGAGATTAGAGTTCAAGGATAATGTACTATCAGTTGTATAATTTTCTAAGTTATACAGATGGTGCATGCAATCAGTAGAAGGCCTATGATGGATTGCATAGTTGTGGTGAGGGATTTATATCAAATAATTCCCTTAGGGATGCGCAAGGAAGTAGGAGCTTGGTAGGTAACGGACTTGGCTAAGTGTTGGCTTGAGTTGGTTTGTGAAGCATAGAGATAGATTGTACTTGTGCAGAGATTGTTTGGGTTGAACAAGCATTGTCTTTTCTTCTCAGATCTTCTGGTTAATGCAATATAGATAGTCAGGGTTTTGAGAAGTTGTTTTTCCCAGAAAAAAACATGTTTTTATGTGTGATTGAAATTCTTCCTTTTCTGCTTAGTGTTTTCATCGATCAATTTTTGTTTCCACTGATGAGTAGAGTATATTAAAGTATTTTGTTTTAGCATATTACATAAGCAGTTTGAATCTACAAGAAAAAATATGCATGGCATTAGAGTTGAAGACATTATAGAAGAGGAGAATACGAGTTTGTTGTGCAGGTGAAATCGAATTTGCAATTTCATACTTCAGAGTCAGTAGGATGTCATTCTGCGATTTGAGACTTGAGTATACCCTGGAGGGTAGCTTAAATTACATAACTTGTAAGGATAGGATGGAGGAAGTTTTGGAAGACAATGGGCTCAAGGATATGATAGATCATGATATCACAAAACCTCCAACATCTTATGTTAAAGATCTGGTTGAATGGAGAAAGTGGGTGGCACAAGCAAGAAGGATTATCCTAGGAGTTCGAGATCATATTGTCTCGAATCTCCATGGTAAGGGAAATTCATTTGCAATGTGGAAGGAATTGAAGGATCTATTTCAAAATATCAGTGACCACAAGAAGCTAGAAATTAAGGACAAACTCAAAAAGATCAAGATGGAGAAGGGCGACTCAATTCCGAAGTATTTGACCAAGTTCACCCAATGTTAGGATGAGCTTGTAAATGTCAGGCTTATTGTTGCAGAAGATGGTCTGGTGAGCCTAGCACTTCTAGGACTTCCCAAGAGATGGCACAAGTACCAAGACTCAGTTTATGGTAGGGATAAGCTACCAAAGTGGGAGCAGTTGTGGTCTCACTTCGTACAAGAAGAGATTTGGAGGAACACCAGAGATGGGACCTCATCCAAAGAAATGGAACACTTTGCATTAGTCAACAAAGAAAATAAAGCCAATGGAAAGAAGTCCCAAGGAAAGGAGGGTGGAAAGAAGAAGGACTTGCCGAACATCAAGTGTTTTCACTGTCACCAGTTCGGGCACTATGCCACGAAATGCCAACAAAAAAAGAAAAAAAAGAGCAAGAAGGAGCATGCAATAGCAGTAGCAGGTGAAGCTCTAGCTTCACAATTCAAACTTGATTTCACTCTCATTGCACGCGTATCCAACACTGTAATGGGAATCATGCGGTATCTTGACAATAGTGCCTCATTCCATATGATGGGGAATAGAGATCTCTTCAGTGACTTGGAGGAAAAATACCTTAAGCATAACATAGAGTTTGGAGATGATGGGGGGTATAGCATGACCAACATTGGTACAATTACCTTTCAGAGGGAGTCTGGATCCCCTCTCAGAATCACAGATGTGATGTATGTTCCAGGAATAAAGAATACTCTTGTTTCTGTTGTGGTACTGGAAGATTGTGGCTACGATGTGATTTTTAGAAAAGGTAAGGTTTTCCTTAGACACATTGCCATGGGAAAAATGAAATAGATCGGTGTGTGAGTCAAGAACCTATATTATCTCTAGGTCAAAGATGCACGCAAATCTTTGATGAGCAAGGAAAAGGTTAGAGACTTGGTGGTTGAGAGGGAGCATGAATTACCTCTCAACATGCAGCCTCAGAAATTTGTGGAGTAGCCACAATTAGAGAAGCAGAGAGAAGACCGAGTGGAGGCATCAACTCAAGTAGATACCTCCAGTAGGGGGGAATTTTGAGCCAAGTGGGTAGAGGGAGCGCATGAAACCAGATCTCCAAGTGAGAGGTCGGGCAATGTAAAGTAATAATCCCAAGGGTGCAAAAAATTGGTTAGGGTCCATTGAAATTTTTTGTCTCATGGATTATTACCTTGCTACGGGAGCCCACAGCACACAGTAGTAGGATGGATCAATGGTGGTTGATGCAATCAGGTGTCAGAGTGATAGAGGCAGAGACTAGCTGCAGTCAAATATTGGGGAGCGCATAGCAAAGTTGGCAGAAATGCAAATGGTACAGTGCAGATTTAGCAGCAGCGCAGAGTTTTGAGTAGACATTGCAGTAGTTAGTAGCAGTCAGAGACTAGTGACAGATGCATCATACTGATTCAGTTTAGATGATTTTTTAGTTTCAGAAGTTGTAGTAGCAAAAACATTACACAGAAATGTTGCATGCAGAACATTCCAAAGGTACTGGATCAGGATAGAGTTGAATTCCTTTCTTGTTGAGAGAGAGTGTTGAAAATAACAACAATAAATGTTTAAAATAGCATCAATAAAAATCCTAACTTAATTTGTCCTTGAATTAAATTTGAACTTAAATTGTAATTCTATTCTCATAGCAGCTTGTAGCAGTTAACTAAGTTAGTTGACTTAGTTGGCTCAGTAAATTTGAGTTGGAAATCTATCTAGATTCATGTAGAGTGATCCCTAAATTTTAGGGGCCCGAGTTGAGTTATTATTGAGTTGTAATTATTTAGTTTAGTGTAACTGAGTTAAAGCCAATTAAACTAGTTCCAATTATTGGAGGAACTAGAAGGAGGTCTAGCAATGGGGAGAAGCTTTAGTGCTCAACCACTTAACTGATAATTCACTCATAAATAACTCATGCATGTCAGTTCAGAGGAAGACCTAGTTGATATTAGAGTTCAGGGACAATGTACTAGCAGTTGTATAATTTTCTAAGTTGTACAGATGGTGCATTCAATCAATGGAAGGCCTATGATGGATTTTGCAGTTGTGGTGAGGGATTTTCACGATTAAATATGGGCTAATTCCCTTAGGTATTGCGTGAGGAAGTAGGATATTGGCAAGCAGCAGATTTGGCTAAGTGTTGGCTTGAGCTGGTTTGTGAAGCAGAGAGAGAGAGATTTTACTTGTGCAGATATTTTTCGGGTTGAACAAGCATTGAATTTTCTTCTTAGATATTCTGGTTAATGTAATATAGATAGTCGAGGTTTTGAGAAGTGGCTTTCCCCAAAAAAATATTGTGTTATGTGCGATTAAAATTCTTCCTTTTCTGCTTAGTGTTTTCATCGATCAATTTTTATTTTCACTGATGAGTAGAGTAGATTCAAATCTTTTGTTCTAGCATATTAAATAAGCAGTTTGAATCTACAAGTAAAAATCTACAGCTTCGATAGGTTTTCCTGGGTCACCCTACCTTGGCTTTGTCCTTTGTTTTATGGTTTGGGGGTGCCTTTGCCTTGCTTCATATTCACAGATCCAAAGTCTCGCTTCTTTTATTTAAACTTATGCTCGATCTTAACAGCATATCAGTAGGTGGCACCAAGCGAGGATATGTCTAGGAACATCATCTCACCCTGGATGTATTTATGGAGACAACCATAGTACTTGAGTACCAGATGCCGCTCATAATCCTTGATACCCAACTTCGTGTGAAGGGTATGTAAAATATTTGTAAACTCCAGCAAATCTTGGTCCCTTCCCTCCCACAGTGTGGTCCACTTTATGTACTTATCGTCATAGCTCCTGACAGGGTAATACTACTCCTTGATGTCATCTTGGAAAAAGTTCCAAGTGGGTGTGGATCAAAATTATGAGGGTTCCCTCTCATCCTTCTCCTCACAGTAGGTTTCCCACCATTCCTTAACGTGGGGGGAAACTTTGAGGAATGCAAAAGTAATATTTTCCCTATTGGAAAAATAATGAACCGAAGAATACCCTTCCAACATATTTAACCATCTATCTACGGCGTCTCCATCTATGTCTTTCAAATATGGGAATGTCAAAGGTGACTTGTATCTTGAAGCAAGTGATGCCTCTAGAGTGATTGCGGGATGAAGATGTGTCACTTGTGGGAATCCGCCGAAGGATCTGGGCAAATTTTTCCAGCATCGCGTTCCTCTGTCGCTCGAGGGTTTCTTCGAACAATAATTTGAAGGGATCTCATGCTCCCTCATCTTTCTTTTCTTCTCCCATGGTAGGTCATCGGGGTTTGTGAGGCTGGTATTACAAAGGTTCAACCAATTCGAGCCCTAACTCCATATACCCTGACCTCGTTGGGGACATGCAAAGAAAAACGAAGAAAGATCTTACTTCTCTGATAAACATAGACATGCAACATAAACAAAAATTCATTTCATTAATATCAAAGAACTAAAATATGCTTACATACAAAATGAAAATAAACTAGCTTGGGCGATGGTAGCTTATCTCTGAGAAGATATGTGGCGGCTACATGCCTCTGAACTATGTTACAATGAGGCTCGAATGCCTATTTATTGTTGAGAAATAATGGAAAACCCTAAACATCCAAAAACCTAACCCTAGGAGATGAAGAGCCAAAGCTATGGGCCCCTTTGGGGTAAATTGGTAGATCAACTTCATGGGGTCGTAGCTTTAGCATACAATCTTTATTTGACACGTACGATACCTCGTTCGAAATATCTATCTGAGGATTATAAATTTCGACTACAAACATTATTATTGAACGCATGTATGCCCATTTTCCAAAAAAATGTCATTTAGGGCATCAAAATGGCTCTAAAAGTTCAGGACCTGAAAAACTGCTAAAAATAGTAAATGTACTACAATTATAGAAACTGAAAGAAATAATGGTATTGTTTTCGCTTCCAGAGACATCCTAGGATTTCCTACAAGACTAGTGCCTTGTAACATCTAGATTTTATGTGTCTTATATGATCTTTAGGAAACCTGAGACATCATATACATTTTATACACATATGTAAATACAAATATACAGTAAACAACATGGGTTGGTTCCTTCATCCAAGGAAATAAGCCATGTATTTCTGGTATCCTTTTACATATACAACTCATAGGAATATAGGTATAAACTAGTGGGGGGCAAGTAATTCGAGGACCTACAGTTTAATCAACTTTTGCAGAGTAATGAAAGAAGAGAAGGAGATAGACTAATTCATCACATAGAGCTTGAAACATTAATCAACATCAAGAATTATACACTTGCCTGAGTTAAAGATAGACATAATGGATGAAAGAGGATTGGATGTTGTGATTCATGGAGTGAACTTTTAAAGATATAATCTCAAAGATACATACAGGCATGTGCATTAACAAATCAATACAAATGAATCTGTAAGAACATATGAAATATTTCTGGCAGCTACAATTACATGAAATTAGAGAGGAAACATGAACATAATGGAATTTAACAGAGAGGTAACTTATTGTAGTACTCAAAGGTTGGAATCACCACTATTTCATTTATAGCTTAAAAGATGCAAATCTGGAAGTCATACTGTTTCAAAAATAACATGTAGTTTTTCTTTAGAATTTAGAACCTTTTCTAAGTGTTTCTTCCTCCCTTTTATAAGGAAAGGGAAATCGTGAACATTATAAAATATCTCAAGCTAGAGCTTTCAGCGGCCTACATGACTAGTTGTCTCAGCGTGTTGGCTCTGTCACCTCCAATTATTACAACAGAAAGATACTTTTCTTGAAAATAAAACAGAATAACAATATCAATCAAAAACAACAAAACAAAATTAATAAGTGAAATGAAATGATGGTCTTATAGAAAATATCTTCACGTGCCTCTCTATGCTAGCCTTTGGTCCAACCGATTTTCCGTTACATCATGTCTCATGCTCTCTCAGCCAGTTCCCTGTTGCTTTCAGTCTTAACAGTTTCACTTCTTCTTTTACAGGAAGCGAGAGCAATCACTCATAATGGCCATAATATATTCAAAACGCAACTGCCAACCCATTTGTCCCTTTAACTCCCTGTATCATGCTATCGGAGCCATGATATGCATAGTAATATTGCGTTAATGTGAAATTGGTGGTTCTCGTTACTAGCCCTTTATGCTAAAAAACATTTACAAAACAGGCGAGTTTTGGGATCTTTAGGCCCCTTATGATTTAGCCCCTTTCTTCATTCCTTCTCATATGACTAGGGATAGTGACCTGGTGCTTAGCCTTATATAAGGGGTCGGCAATCAGGACTTTTCTAATCCATGCCTCTGGTAGCACCCTCCTAACTCTTGTGATTATGATATGCCATGAGCTAGGACCTCTGATCATCGATTTGCAAGATGGTGTCAGATTTTTTTGTGTGTCACCTTGTTAGTGGTGACACGTGTCACCCTGTTTTTGCCCCTTATGACCCCTAAAAATGCCAAATCTGTATGTCGTGTGTCCTCCATACTACCACATCATCTCCGTACTACCACATCATGATGACGTCAGCCGCCATGTGGGTCTATCGGGACCAATAGTAGTCCACCACGTGGCCCTCTAGAGGAGAGAGAAAGGGTCTGCCTACCCTTGGTTTTTCACTGAATTTCTTTGTTAATCGC
Source organism: Pinus tabuliformis (assembly GCA_031772625.1). NCBI lineage: Eukaryota > Viridiplantae > Streptophyta > Pinopsida > Pinales > Pinaceae > Pinus > Pinus tabuliformis. The sequence goes on from CM062807.1 coordinate 25,369,652, forward strand.
AACCGACCCTTCCCCAGTGATTTACACTATCATAGCGCAACTCATGATATCACAATGTTTTAGTGTTTTCACCCTGTCGGTGCTCTGATTCGCTAATCGTCAATGTGTTATGTCCTGGACTCGCCGATCACCGATATTCCTGGACCCTGAAACCCCCCATCGTCAGTATGTCTAGACCTTGAAACCCCTAGTTGCCGGTATGCAATACCGGCAATCGTTGATTACTGATATGTCGATATCTCTCAACTGCCAGGACCTCCGATCTATGATTTGTAATATCAGTGATCGCTTGATCGCTGATCTCACTACCCTCTCCTGACACTGCTAGAAAACCTTATTGCGATTTGAAATGAGCCTTACCCTTAGTCTTTTTCTCTTTGTTTTCTGGCTTTCAAAGGGTAGCTGCAATCTACTCTAACTTTTGATCCAGAAGTCCATTTTTGGACTTCCATGTACCATTGGTAAGTTTATTCTGAGCATTATCTAGTGGAGAGGTCTGATTTTTCTTTGAAAGATTTTGTGGGTTAAAAGATGGCTGAAAAATTCTCGCAACTTTTGTCCTCTTTGTACTGCTGGAACTCTATTTTTAGAAGGTGAAAACAAGTACAATGGTGGGGGTCCAAGTGGAATAGGTGGGTGGCCACCAATATCCACCTAGATCACATATCTAGATTGTCTTAGAGGTATGCACTCTCATAGACCTATGAATCCCAAATGTCAATAGCGCTTAAAATAGAGATTTGACCTGGATGAAATCAAGCCTTGTCACAAACATATTAGCACTTTCTAACTCCAAATGCCTTGATCTCGAATGCAAACAACTCTTAAATAGGGAAGTATGGCCCTGGATGAAATATCGGTAGCATACAAAAGGGACTACTCCTTATCTGTCTCAAACGTCGAATTTTCGAATTATGTAGATGTGCTGAGGAAAAAGGGAAATAAGGGAAAATTTTTAAGGAAAGGGGAAATAGTTCAAACGCAAAATTTCCTAAAGACAATGGAAAAGGCTTGAACATTTACTTTCAACAATACTATGCCATGTTGAGAATAATATAAAGGGGCACCAATAAGGGCCCAAACTGCACCAAATCCAACATAAGAGAAAGGGAATGGCTCAAAATCCAATTCACATAAAGTGAGCATTGTACAAGGTGAATTATCCGAGGTCATCCAATCTTGTTGTTTGTTGCAAGTTAGTTAACTACGTCAATGAAATAGGATTCCTTCATTCATCTTTGAGGACACTTACAGGTTTGTGTGACCACCCAAGAGGGCTACAAGCCATATTTTAAATAGTATGAATCTCATAACATTTAAGCTAATTGCAGTGCCCAATCACAGCAATAATATGTGTAGTACACAAACCCACAGATTTATCACATCATTTCCAAAGTAAGTAATTATCAACACCAACCAGATAGTCATTTATCTCACAGCATATAAAATAGCCTACAAATCATGAGTATGGCAACAAACTTAATAATGAAAAGCATTCCTTATAACCATGGACCTATAAGATAGTTGTCAACCATGAATATAACAGTGACTTTAGGCATTCTTTCATGAATAATATAATACCATCCATCAGTCAATAACACAACAAGGACTTTCCTAGTTCATAATCGGAATATGCATACACTATTATACTTATCTAAGTGTGTAGAATAGATGGAAATCAAAGGAGGGATTTCTATTCTCCACCCAACCATAGGCTAGCTACACTGCAATCTCTCTTCTAGTTGACCACCCCTGAGCTAGATCCAAAGTCCAAGGGGATGCTTCTAGAATGGAAATTCACATCAGGGGCTTGGTATTACATTCAAGAGATGGATTCCACTATCTAGGTGGTCTCAAAACACATTGAACCACAACTAGCTTATTTTTGTCCAAAAAAGTTCATTCCTCTTGGTAAAGTGGTTCAAGCTATATATGGACTAGTTCCTCTCAACCATTAGGACACTCATAATCTAAGTGAGTGGTTAAACAACAAGGTGACAGTTTTTCAACGACATCCCATCCATCCATTTCCACTCAATTAAGTTATCTTGGTCTATGATAAGTTTAACGGGTAACCATTTGTACCCTTTAGTAATTAAAACTAGTGGAGGAAAGGGTCACCAACACACAACACTAGACGGATCATAGTCCACACCAAAAACTCAAGTTTATCAAAGCTAAATTGAAAATATTTAATAAATGGTTGATTAGCAATGTTTTTTAATTAGGATTATATCAAGGAATTAAAATACTTTCAAGAAAAAATCAATAAGGCTTCTTGAAAGTAATTATCCATTAGCATCAATTATAGACCAGGGTAAGCAAGAAACAAGTTTATGTATCTCCGTTACCTTCTATCTTGTTTTATGTGATCTCAAAATGGAAGCAAATTGTTAGGCCAATTACGAAACAAGGTTAAAAGTTTGGGAATTTGTGGTTACTGGTTCATTACAACAACAATCCATCCATAAATATCTTCAACTACAATGACACATGGCAAGTCATACAACAAGATTCATTGTTCATGCAAGATCTCACATGCGACACTAGCCCTATCTCATCAACCATATAATTTGTAATATGAAGAGACAGGAATCCACCTGCCATGTGCTTCAAACATTAATTTTTCATGCTTACCTTTCATTTGCACATGTTTTCTTATATGATTGTAAGATGATGGTTTTCACTTTCAACAAGTACTTTTGGGCATCTTACAAATGTGTTTTCTTATGTTTTGATGAATTGTCTACTATTTCACAGTTCAACAGGAGCCAAGGAACTTTGTGGGGTCTCCCCTTTGGTATAATTCTAGCAAATAAAGCCTTTGGTTTTCTCAAGCTAACACCAAGTCTAATGTTTTATATATTGACAAGTTCATGGTTACTCAACCTTAAGGAAAATTTTCAGTTGGGAGTCGAATAGAGGTGTGGTCATTGCAAGCAGTGGGCAGTGCTTTTCTTTTGGTGCGGAATTTGGTTTTTTTGGGATCCAAATGGATTCTTAAGAGATTCATTGGAATCTTATACATCATGCGGAACATGTTCATTACAGTATTTCCTCAATCTTCTACTTGGTTTTCAAACTTAATGAATTGGAAAAATTCCAACAAGTGGTTGAAATTATGGGATCTTTTCTAGATTTGATGTAAATAGTAATAGTGGAAGAAAAGTGTAGTCTCCTTCAAAACCTGGCTCTGAATTTGTGCAAAGGTAACCAATCCATAGCATCATCTCAAAGGATGAAAATGTGGTCATTTAAAGGAGAGATCAAAGAGATTAGACATTCTGAATCAATTTGATGAAGAGACAGCTACAACTAAACAATAAAATGAACCTACAAGCACGGGTCTAGAAGACATTACCAACCTCTAAAAACTCATTAGTTATAATGTATTTTCACACCATTAAAACCCTATTAATATTATGGGGTCTATAATTTTAAGGAAATCGAAGCAGTTTTAAATAGGAATGGTTACCCACAAGTTTGTTGGGTAAAATAATCAGTTCTACAAGGATAATATTTTTTTGTTTTGGCTAGTTTATCCCTATTAATGTTCTATGGAAACATTTACAAAATTGATGGGTTACAAGAGGTCAACATATTTTTGTTTTTGCTAAATTATAACTATTATATTCTAGAGAAACATTTGCAAAAAACTCTAAAGAGACGAATGTGCTACATTAGAGAATTGGAATTTGCTAGAACCAATTCTAACAGAATATGGGTTTATCTCATGCCTGACATTGTGCATATTGGACATACACAAACCCATTTAGCTCATGGAGATTCTCTTATAGGTACCCAAATTTGAAATTTCCAAAGCATTGAGATTGTTATTACTACACCAACAATAACAATGACAAAGATTGTTTGCCTCAATTCTTACTTTGGAACTAAAGTGAGTAAAATCAAAGAATTGATAGACGAAGAGTCCAAGAATAGACTCAAGGATCTTATAAGTTTTCTATTAGCACATAGATATTCTTCAAGGGTAGAAGAGTTAGTACCTTATGCGCGAGAACAGTGCTTCAATTGTGTATCAGCACTAATAGGACAAGTCGTAGGGCATATATCAAGTCTCTCCACTGATTAAAAGAAATGAAAATGATATCGATTGGATCATTATATTATTTTTCATCCATATTTATGCATTCTTAGCGAAAAAAGTGGAGGAATAAGTAGGTGGAACTGTTTTGATGGCGAGACCCATTTTGGCGAAACAGGTTCTGAAACCTTATTGGGTTGTGTTGTATTCTTTCCACGACTAGCCAACGTAGTTAACCATGGGGTTAGAGGGGGGTTGGAGACCCCCTTCGTTCCACCGATTGTGTAGTTGAGGTGGGGAGGGGGGAGGTCATAGGGGGTTTGAGGCATACCCGTAACCCCACTTTATGGGGTCTGGGGCAGTGCCCCAGGAAATTTTGGTTTTGGACCCTATGTTAGGTTGGGAGGACCCACCTATGGTTTTGTGCATGATTTTTGCACATGTTTTTAGACACGATGGTTTTCGGTCCATGGTATCGGACACGATGGTTTTCGGTCAATGGTATTGGATGCTTCGACATGTATAAATATGTATTATAACATTGAAAGGAACATAATGAAAAATCAAGCTGGTAGTCTTGGTTTTGGGATCCAGGGGAAAATCTTTGTGTATATGTGTTTTATGTGTTATGCTCTCACATTGTTTATTTTTTGTGTTTTAGAATTCGTATGCAGGTAATTTCTGTATGGGGTTAAAACCTACATTCAGTATCAGAGCAGTTTTGGCTTCAAGGGGACGCCTTTGTTGCTGCGGGGTTTCGCTCGGACCTATGGTAAACCCTGTTCAGTGGGAGATCTGCGAGATTGATTATGGTGGTGAAAGAAGATGGCGAGCAGTGGAAAGATAGAGACCGAGAAATTTAACAGTTAGAGTTTTGAGTTGTGGAAACTCAAGATGGAGGATCTGTTGGTGGATAAAGATCAGTGGATCGCGGTAGATCCAAGTACTAAACCAACGGGAGTGTCCAATGAAGAATGGAAGAAGTTGGAATGGAAGGCAAAGAGCACAATACGATTATGTGTCTCAGATTCAGTATTGCTGAATGTATCAGGGGAAGCTACAACGGAGGCTTTTTGGGACAAGTTAGGAACTTTGTACTAATCTAAGTCTCTGGTGAATAAATTGTTCCTACGGAAAAAGTTGTATAACCTGAGGATGAAAGATGGAGACTCGGTGACAAAGCATCTGAATGGATTTAATATTGTTGTAAGTTAGTTAGCATCTGTTGATATTAAAATTTCAGATGAAGATAAGTGCATTAGTTTGTTATGTTCTTTACCATATTCATGGGATTGTCTGGTTATTGTAATAGGTAGCAATGCAACTTCCTTACAATGTGATGAAATAGTCTCATCCTTACTAACGAAGGAGATGAGACGAAAAAATATGGAGAGACAAAATGTTGATGCGTTGCCTGTATGAGGACGATCCCAGAATAGAAACAAAAATAAGTCATCAAGTGGGAGATCTAAATCTAGAGGGAGATCTAAATATCTAGGAAAACTTGTAAAGGTGGTGTGTTGGAAATGCAGAAAGGAAGGCACTACAAAAGGGACTGTAAATCTAAAGCTCCTGATAAAGGAAAGGGATCTAATGATGCTCCTTCTGCAGAGGCGAAAACCACCTCAGATGAAGGTGGGGATGTGTACTTGGCTTCTTCAAGTACACATGTATATCATGAGGCATGGTTGATCGACTCAGGTGCATTCTTTCACTTCACCCCCCGTAGAGAGTGGTTCTGTGAGTATGAGAAATACGATGGTGGTGATGTCTTCTTAGGGGATGATAGGAAGGCTAGAATCATTGGTCGTGGAAAAGTAAAGTTGAATTTGTAAGGTGGAAGGGTTAGAACACCTCTGGGTGTTCTACATATTCCTGCATTGGCCAGAAATCTGATTTCTGTAAGCAAGTTGGATGATGCAGGTGTAAAAACAATGTTCAAGAAGAATACCTGCAAAATGATTCGGGGAGCACTCGTATTGATGCAGAGAGTTTGAATTGGAACTCTGTACAAGATGCAAGGTAGCACTGTTATTGATGGATGCAACAGTTCTGTGGTTCCTGAAAGTGGAGCAGAAAATCTAGTGGTCTCTGGAGAGAAGACCATGTTGTGGCATCAAAGGCTTGGACATATTGGAGAGAAGGGACTTCGAATACTTCATGGTAAAGGTATGGTAGAAGGTATGAGTAATAGCTCTCTCGATTTTGATTTATGTAAAAATTGTGTATATGGGAAGCAAAATCAGTTGAGTTTCCCCTCTCGTGGTAAGAGGGCGAAACAAATATTAGAGCTTGTGCACAGTGATGTGTTTAGACCTGTGAAGGTTCCATCACTAGGTAAGTCTATGTACTATGTATCATTTATAGATGACTTCTCAAGGAATACATGGATATATTTTCTTAATAAGAAATCTGAAGTCTTTGACAGGTTTAAAGAATTTAAGGTTCTGGTGGAAAACTAGACAGAGAAGAAGATAACGGTGCTGAGGACAGATAACGGTGGAGAGTTTTGCAGTAAGGAATTTGAAGAATTCTACAAGAAGTGTGGTATATCACGATAGAAGACTACTCCATATACACCTCAGCAAAATGGAGTTGCAGAAAGACTAAACAAGATGTTGATGGAAAGGGCAAGAAGCATGCTTAGTGGTGCCGGGTTAGGACAGGAATTCTGGGTAGAGGCAGTGGAGACAACATGTTACCTGGTCAACAGATCACCTTCATCATCGTTGGAGGATAAAACTCCACAAGAGGTATGGACTAGTAAGAAACCCTCAATGTATCAAATTTGTTTCTTACTCATCCAACTGACTGCACCTCCAACTAGGTTAAACACATACCCACTTGTAGATATTCTATGATCCAAATCTACAGCCCAGTCTGCATCAATAAAGCCACGAATATCCAACATTATGTCCAACCCTGATCTTCCTTGGTAGCACAAAACATAATCACTAGTGCCACGCAAATACCTGAAAACCCACTTCACTGTACTCCAGCGCTCCTTCCCTAGTTTTCACATAAACTTGCTCAATACTCCCACTGCATGTGCAATGTCTAGTCTAGTACAGACCATTGCATACATCAGGCTACCGACTGCACTTGCATATGGAACACAAGACATTTCCTCTTCCTCTTCTTGTGTCTTGCGACACTGTTCAGCAGATAACCTCACACCTATAGGAATAGGAACCTTCACTGGTTTACTATCTTGCATATTAAACCTCTGCAGTATTATCTCGACATACTTCCTCTGGTTTAACTAGAGCTTCCTCTTTGCCTGATCTCTTTTAATTTCCATGCCCAAAATATAGTTTGCAGCATCAAGATCTTTCATGTCAAATTTGGAGGACAATTGGGTATTCAAATCTTAGATAATTTCTTTGTCATTTCCAACCAGCAACATATCATCCACATACAAGACGTGATGGTTTTCGGTCCATGGTATTGGATGCTTCGGAATGTATAAATATGTATTAACATTTAAAGGAACATAATGGAAAATCAAGTTGGTGGTCCCGGTTTTGGGATCTAGGGGAAATATTTGTGTATATATGTTTTATGTGTTATGCTCTAACATTGTTTATTTTCTGTGTTTTAGAATTCGTATGCAGGTAATTTATGTATGGGGTTAAAACCTACAAACCTTTCGAAAGTGTTTTGAGACATCAAATGACGTTTTGGGGGGGTAAAACTTTGTTGTTTATCATGGCACCATTTCATGCTATTATACACACAAAGTTATTTCCAACAGCGCAAGGAGCGCGTCAATCAGACTATGTATGCAAAAGTTATCCCACTCAGAAGTTGACCTTCTATTTTCACACCTGTAGTTTAGGAGGATTCCACGTCAGCCCCCATTATTCATGGAAAAGGGGCTAGCCATGTGATTATGATGTAAAATACTCTAGAAGACTCTATATTGTAACTCTATTTAAGAGTTTTGTAGTCAAAATTATTGACTAGTAGGCTATGAGGTTGTGTTATAACCAGGCCACTAAGAGGAAGAGGCATTCCATTCTTTCGAGAGAATTTTGTTCTATAGATGGGAAAAGATAGCCATGAGAGATAGGAGGTAGAGCACATAAAGAGGATTTGTGCACTGTAGCAACCTATGGGCCACAAGAATTAATTCTTTGTACCTGCAGCCATATTTCCAGACAGAGAAAGAGTTCAAAGCAGCCTCACCTTCTAGCTAGGTTTTCTCTCAAAAGGGTTTCCCAGAGCATATCTTGTGTCTTATGTGTGTTCTTGTGTCTTATGTGTGTATGTGTGTGTGCGTACGTATTTTGTTGTTCTCTAATTTTATGCATAATGTCCATTTACATGCATGCACTAATTACAGTTCAATCTATAGATCTTAAAGTTTAATAAAATTGTAATAGCATAAAATATCAGATTTTTAATATAATATTATCAGATGTGTTGTGACAAATTGTCCAGTGGAATATCTAGTACAGTTTGCGGATCAAAAATTGAAATACCACTAAGAGCATCCCTCATAGAAATTGGTGTACTTGTTGAGTACCCATTCTACAGATTAACATGACAACACTTGGAAAGATATTTTATAAAATCAAAGAGTTAAACCTCCTAATCCTTTTGTTGAACTATAGCTATTATATGGTAAAAAGTAGTTATAAGTTAAAGAATTGGTGGATGTTTAACCATGTTGACTAATGAATTGGTTGCATTCGAGTCTACCTTGTAGTATGAAAGCATTGGGCATCATGAAAGTGTACCTATGGACCAAGAGGAGAAGCCCCTGATTGATTGCCCTACAGACTAATGACAAGACCGAAAATGATAGCACTAAAAACTCTAGAATGGTTTGCAAAATAGAAAGTTAGAACATCAACCACAGGGTTTTGGATTTGAAGAAGGAATGAAAGAGATTTAAAGTAGCATTACTCAATCCTAACAGAAAAAGGGCTAAAGGAAGTCTTGATTGATGTCCGTAAGGATCCCAAGGAATTTGTAGAAGTAACAATATACGGAGGTCGTTTTGGAGTTTTGAAGTTTACAGCAAGCACCTAATTTCCACGTAAATATAATGAAAATATATTTCTCAATACCAACCACAACAAAAAGTATTGTAAGGAATTTTAACGCCTAGGAGATATATATGTGTGTGTGTGTGTGTGTGTGTGTGTGTATATAGATGTATATATATATATATAGATGTATATATATATAGATGTATATATATATATATATATATGTGTATATATATATATATATATATATGTATATATATATATATGTGTATATATATATATATGTGTATATATATGTATATATGTATATATATGTATATATATATATGTATATATATATATGTATATATATATATATATATATATGTATATATATATATATATATATATATATATATATATATATATATATATATATATATATATATATATATATATATATATATATATATATATATATATATATATATATATATATATATATATATATATATAGATATATACATATCTATATATATATATAGATATATATACATTTGCAGCACTAAAAAAAATTGCTTGGGCCAACATACAAGTGGCTAGGTCTAACCTAACCTACAAAATAATAACATGAAATAGAGGGTCAACCTTTGCTTGTACTCAAATTCAATAAGGAGTGTTGACCTGTATTTTTTTAAAAGTGATCCAAGCTTTCAGTTCGCCTAAACAGGCAGACTTCACATGGCCAACTAGAGACAAGTTTCAAATGAAGTTGATTTATGTGATGTTTGAGGCACCCCTTGGATAGTCTAAACCGGTACTTTGATGATATTTAGCAAATGAAACTACATAGTGTAATTGATCTTAAAGGGCCTTTAGAGGATGGATGTTATGAAAAAAAATACCTTTTGATAATACATATTTTATAGAGCAATTGATCTTGAAGGGACTTTAGAGGATGGATGTTATGTACAAAACACTTTTTGGTGATGTGTCTTAACTTTCAAGACTCAAGCCTCTTAAATTTTATACATGTCGCTTGAAAAGGCCCTTACATTGTATCCTTTAGGATTATTTAACTAAGCAAGAGGGATTTTAACACCTCCATATACTAGATTAGGGGATTTCATTTAGGAAATTATTATTTTCTTGCAAGAGGAAGTTAAGCCTCTCTCCTTATAAATAGAGAGGCACTTCTTTCATTTTTTCATGGTTGGAATAGGGGAGAAACCCCCTAGCAAGTCTGAAATTTCTCTAATTTTACTTTTCTCTTAAATTGGGTTATGGATGGATAAATTGAGCGTCCTCTTGGAGAGGACTTGTTGATGTGAATAGCACTATTTTCTTGGATGGATATTGGTGAAGCTTGGATAAATTCATGATAATCTAAGTGGGTGGATTTTCTTTGTTATGGTAATTAAGTATTAAGCAAGTGAGAATAGTATTTTACTTTCATTATCCCTCTTAAACAAACCCTTCTTCCAAGACCTTAAAGAGCGAGAAAATGGTTCCCTTCCCTTATCTCATCCTTAGATGTTGAGAAGTCTTGGGTCAAATTCCTTGAGATAGTGAGTGGACCTACCCTAGTCTTTTGAACAGGCTAGATCTTACTCCAATCCTCTTCAAGTGTGCAAGCTAAGACATTGATCTTCTATTCTCCATCAATTATTTTCTTTTGAAATCCTTAAAAGAATTCCAAAGGGGCTTGCTCATTAATATCACCTTGTATTTTCTTGATTGTGTGTATTTAGGAATATATCTTGAACTTATATTAGTTGACCTAACTCTTCTAAAATGTGATTAGACCCTTTGAATTCAAATCTTAAAATTACCTTCAAAACCCTAAGAAACCTATCTTAGAAAGAAACCCCCTTGAGTTGAAGGAGAGCTAGCTAGAAGTGAGAAGAGGGTTGGTGAGGTGACAATTGGCCCCCTTCTTAATTACATAGAACTTGCACTTCAATGTTTTGGCCCTTATCTCAAGAAGTGTAATATTTTGTTGTCACTGAGATCAATCCATTTTATGTTACAAACTTGTAGTAGGACTACACATGGATAGAAATACAATTAGTTTGAAATTTTTTGGACATTACAATGATGCAACACCCATTGTAGTTTTATTATAATATAATTTTCCCATTTTGTTAAAAAATGAATAAATAAGCATTGGAAATAGCTTGTTTAAACTCCTCTTTCACCTCTCAATCATCAAAAGGAGACACTATAATTTGAAAATGTAACTTGGAAGGTGATTTTTTGTTGGTCAAGTGCCACGACATGCAATGAATTACCAAATTTTTCTCACAGATTAATTATTTAAATTTTTACTAAGTTTTTAAATATTTCCTAAGTTTGGAATTTAGGCATAGAATAAATAATTTATTTTTTTATTTTGTTATCCACTTTTTAAAAGGTTAAGAAATCAATAAAAGATTATATCGTAATTTTTAATCTCATGTATGAAGGTGCAATCTCAGCCCTCCATCACTTTGTATATTAGGTCAAAAATTTATAAAAGAGGGAAAGGGGTTGTTGGAGAGGTCAATTTGATTTGGCACAATAGTTACATTCAACAGTGACAGGATATCGAAGTGACAAGAGATTTTGGATCAGCGAAGAGACTCTTTCAGGGGAAAAAAATAAACTTATGGAAGTCAAAATACCTAGTGTACAGGTTGATTTAATTGAGCAGAGATCAGACCAATTTAGAAATTTGTATGGGTTGAATAAGGTTAGTTTGTCAATTGATTGGTTGGGCCACATTGATAGATTTGCATCAGAAAATGCAGCTTTTTTGTTGGCTCGAAGGGATGAAATTTCTAAGCGATTTTCTACTGTTAAATTCTTGAAAATAATTATTTTAATCAATTTTCTAAATTTGAATAAAGAGCCCAAGTTTGTTAGTTTTCGCCACATTAAGGTTTCCAAAGTAAAAAATGTGTCAAATAATTTTTTATGTGCTTGCTTTTCTATTTTATTTCTATTTGCGTAACTTAGTTAGGAACCCAAAGTAATTTTTGTTATAAATTTTCAGATCTAAAGAAATTCATTTTATATCTATTCTGAATTTTTTGATCGAACATTAAATTTGACCTAGATTCAAGAAATTTAATATGGTATCAGAGAAATAGTCTCTTAGTACAAAACCAATGGCATTTAACACAAGGTTTTTAGCTAAAGAAAAAGAAAAATTATATATATATATATATATATATATATATATATATATATATATATATATATATATATATATATATATATATATATATATATATATATATATAGATAGATAGATAGATAGATAGATAGATAGATAGATAGATAGATAGATAGATTGTGTTTTTAGCAAGAAAATGTTTAAGGGTTTAGTCCACCATGGCAACATGCATTCAATAGAAGCCAAATTGGAAGGATCCTAAAATTATCTTCACTGGAGAGTTTGAATCATAATGGTTCTCAAAGAAAATAAATTGTGGAGCATCATCAATACCATAGTTGTTTCACCAGCTTCAAATTCAATAGCCCTAAATTTGCATGAGATAAAAGAGGCAAGGGTGTAGAGAATAATTATGGATGGATTCAAATATCACCTTATTCCACCATTTTTCAAGAACACAACAAAATAATTGTGGGATGCATTTACCAAGTTGTACCAAAGCAACTATCAAAGTCTAAAGATGGTACTAAGGGACCAACTACATAGCACAAGAATTTCCAAGGGCAATGGTGTAGCTTCCTATTTGACCAAAATAACTTAGCTACATGATGAGATGGAAGCTATAAATAAATTATACTTGAACCAAAACTTGTGCCTATAGTCTTGAATGGCTTTATGAAACAATGGGATGTGTTCATTAAATGCATTGTAGGTCGAGAGCACCTTCCCACTTGGGAAACAATGTAGGATGATTTCATTCAGGAAGAGAACAAATGGGAATAGCAAGGTGACCCAAAAAAAGAAATTTGAGAAAGAAGAAAAGAATCTTGCCCTTGCTAGTAAGGGTAAGATGAAGGAAAAGAAAGGGCACAGTAATGAGGCAACTTCTAAGGGACAAAAGGAAAAGAACCTCAATAAGATAAAGTGTTTTTCTTGTCATCAAATAGGACACTTCGCCAACTAATTCCATAACAAGAAAAATGGAAATCAAAATAAAAAGAGTGTTGCTATAGTTGAAGTAGATTAATTTGCAGCCAATTTCAAAAATGAGTTTTCACTCATTGTCTACCTCTTGAGTTCAATGGCCACTAGTGGTGGTATATTGATAGTGGGGCTTACTGCCACATGACTGGAGTGAACGAGTATTTCACCACCCTGAAGGAGAAATAAATGGACTTATACATAGATCTTGGGGATAATTCCAAGTATAAAGCAGTCGAAGTTAGCACTATATTATGGGAATGACAAAATCTTATTTATGTTTCTATATTGGAAGACAAGGGTCACATTGTGACCTTTGAGGGTGGAAAGGTGTATATTTGACCTAAGGATTCTAAGACAGCCAAGGTGATAGGAGTCAGAAAAGGTAACATGTTCAAACTTCAATTTGAACCAGCACAAGCATTGTTGAATGGAAACCAAGATTTGGGTGAACTATGGCATGAGGTGATGGCTCATTTGCACCATGGAACACTCAATGTGCTAAAGGAAATTGTGACAATGTTGCCTAAGTTCATGATTGAGCAGCTTGATGTCTACAAGGGTTACATAATGGGAAGGTATGCCAAGAACACCTCTTTGAGCAACGATACTAAGGTGAAGGGCATCTTGGACCTAATACATTCAAATGTGTGTGGTCCCATGTTAGCAATGTCCTTAAGTGGATATCACTAGTATGTGACCTTCATAAATGACTATTCCAAGAAGACTTGGATATAATTCTTAAAAAATAAGGACGAGGTTTTCTTTCAGTTCAAGGATTTCAAATCCCTTGTGGAGAACAAGATAGGGAGAAATATTAAGACACTCAAGTATGACATGGAGGAAATTACACCTCGAGTGCCTTCAAGGACTTTTGTGCACATGAAGGTATCAAAAAAGAGTTGGAAATTTCATAAAACCCTCAACACAAAGCGAAAGAAAAGGGCCATTATTGGAGCCACCAAGGCTATGTTATATGACCAAGTGTTGGAAATACTAAGAGGGGCATGAATCAATATTTAACTTCAATTAGTTAATTTTAATCTTCAAAGAATTTAATAACATTAACATCACATCAAAACATAAATTGACATCACATCACATGAATGGTTAACAACATCATTCAACAATTCATAACATCAAAGACAGTACACAAAATAATTTTAGGTGGAAACCCTTCTGAGAGAAAAACCATCGAATGTTTTTAATATAGTCTTTAAATATTACATCAATAGGAAGGTCCAACTTTTAAGGCTCTCCAACGACAACTAGTAGGAGGCTCCAACCCTAAATTATCATCTCCAATAGAAAGGATGTTCCAACGCCCTAATTTACAGGCTCCAACTTGAAGGAAGCTCCAACCCCATAGTTTTATCAGCTCCAACTGAAAGGATGCCCCAATAGCCTTCTTTATAGGCTCCAACTCCCTCATTTTATCAGCTCCAACACCTTGGTTTTATTATCTCCAACTGAAAGGATGCTCCAACACCCTGCAAGCTCCAAATTGTTGCCTTAGCTCCACCTTGCCACCCTAAAGTGTTCTCAGGATCCAACCTGAAGGAAGCTCCAACTCCCTCATTTTATCAGCTCTAACACCCTAGTTTTATCAGCCCTTTCACCACCCTACCACCCTACTCAGCAAGCCACTACTTTCCTTGAAGGATTTGACCTTTAATTGATCACAATGGACCACGTTTCATATATTTTTAGAATGGATCCACATTTGTTGAGTATCAACATAAATAACATCAAGCCAATCTATTGATTTCATCCTTTTGCAATACTAGCACAAGGTCATCAGTAGCAACACCAAATCTCTATGTTAATTCATACAATATCAGCAACTTTGTCATAATATTAACAACCTTCAAGTTCATTTAATATCAATCCTAAGAAACAACATCAATTTCTTAGCCCAATTTAAGATCTTCATATCTCTACAACATACAGATGAAACCTTAGGAATATCAAGGTAACTTGCAGCAGTTAGGAAATGCTTCTTGCCGAAAAACTCTGACCAAAAACAATACAATATACTTTAACTGCTCAACAAAATACAAACCCTAGCACCTTACAATCATGAATCAACTAATTCTTTATCATCCATACATGCATCAGCACCAACAACTCTAATCTAATGTATCATTATCCTTAGCATCATACTCGTGAAATGTACAAAAAGATCAGCAATATAAGGCTTTAGAAACAAGCGCATGGCAGTGATGAAGATTCTCTGTGATGTGAACCCTAGATTTCATATGGAGAAATTAGCAATAGTTTTGTATGATTCTTCCTCAAGTCAACAGGCAGTATAATAAACTCAACACAATCATGTTATTAGATCTGTCAATATTCTAATCAATTATGGTTTCAACAATACCCATAGAATGTTCAACAAGAGTCATCATGAGTAATCAGCTCTACTACAATATGCATAAACACCTTGCCAAACAATGACTACAATTACCCTTGTAGTACAAAGCCTAGTTATGGGAAACAAGTAAACAAGCATTGAAAACCCTACAATACACTATCATGTTCATCCCTATTGTAAGAGAAATAATATTCATATGTTGAACAATCATCAACACCTTGGAACAAGTATCCTTCAAACCCTAATAAGTCAGCAGTCATTTTCAGCTATTTAAACCTTGGTTTTACATTCAACGATACTCAAATACATGTAATATATTATTTATGAGTTCTATTATAGGCTTCAACATTTATGTATTTGTTAACACTATCATATTGAACTTAGGGCCAAAGAATAAGCTCATGTCAGTAGCTTCTCCCACGATAAATCCTTGGCATAGAAACTTTAAGTAATAGTAATTCTCATGGAGACAACTATGTTAGCTCAATAAAACCCAAGTGAATTATAATATTAATTGTGAATTATAATAGTCATTATGCTCAGCTTCAACATACTAATCCTGATGTAGCATAGCAAACATGCTTAACGGTATTTTCATCACCATGAAAAACCCTTGAACAAAATTAACCTTTTCCTCAATTCTATCCTCAATTCTATATTGAAGGGTAAGTTGAGGCTTGTTTCATGGCTGAGTAGGCCTAGTCTTAAAGCAGGATAGAACCCTTAGAATCATGTTTATCCTGCCTCAAGACTATGCCTACTTAACCATGAAATGGGCGTCAATGTACCCTTCAAAAAAAGACTTTAATTTATGCTTGATAGCATTTAAATAGTGGGTTGATATGCTTCTCTTTTGTGGTCTAGAACAAACCTGATTGATCTTTACCACATAAAGGGATGCCACTAAAATTTTAATTTTAATTTTAAGTTTAGCAGCATTATATTCATCAATCCTCAACAGACATCATGGATCAATAGAATTTGATTATGTTTTCTTCTGTCGGCCTAAATTCACCCTTAGACAAGCCCTTAAAATTCCCTTCATCTGCAGCTTGGATTCACTGACTTATTTAGCCCAACCAGGCCTTATCTCAGTGTTCTTTTATGGCTCAAACAAGGTTGTTCTGGATGCTTACAACGGCCTATAAAAAGCTCTTATTATGGCCCTACTACGGCCCATTGTGGCTATCACAAGGCTGAAATTTTACCCTTCAATAGGCCCTTCTCTGTGTATGTAAAGCCCTAATTTGGGCCATGAATATGCCTCAAAAACTCGGATTAAGGTCAGCAAAGAACCACAAAAAAAAAAAAAAGATAAAATTAACCACAAACAAAAACCTTGAGAACTGGCCCTTAGCTTCAAATATTTAATAACACACTGAGTCTTAGAATTTCAAATTTAGATAGATGTATGCATGATAATTTGATACCCTTAATGGACTAATCAAAGCTCATATAAATAGTGATGGAGGGGGGTTCTAGAGGGGGGGTGACATGGCCTAAAGCCCTGACTTGACCTAACAAAATTTGAAAATTTGAAAATTTTAGAGCTAATTTTTAATTACCCTTTGAGATTGACTTTGAAAAATATTCATAGGCATAGAAATATTATTTTAGGTCATCCATTAGGGCTAGAATAATCCTCATTAGGAGGGTAGATAAAACCCAAAGAAAATAAGAAATTTTTACTTCAATATTTTATCAAATCATCAAGTTGTCTTTCAATATTCAATTTGGGGTACCTTGACCAAACTTCAGGGCTTCAAATTTGAAGAAGAATATCTCTTCAACCGTGACAAGTTATGATGCATGTCACCTACCATTGAAATCGGAATGACAAGGATATACAAATGATGATGATCTTGATTACAAATACCTTTATCTCCACATTCAAAATCTTCATTAAACGTAGGCCATCATGACCAAACTGCAAGAGCTTCTCATCCTTACAGGGCTTCTTGATCATTGGAGTTGTAAACATTTCTTGATCATTGGAGCTTTCAAAACAATGTAAAGTTTTAAATGGGAACTGTAAACTCAAAACGAGAACTCTAGCCAAAAAAACCCCAAAAAACATGAAAACAATACAAAAAATGAAAAGTGTGTATTCTGGAAAGATGTTTTATTTATTTTAGGAATAATTTTCAACATATTTAAAAAATGGCAGTAAAACCAATTTTTTTCGTGCAAAATAAATGAAAGGTAGAATCACATTTTTCTTTCCTATGTATAATTTCAACATTTTTTAGTAATGACGATAAAGATAAAATAATGGGATCTGAAACACATTAAAATTCCAACAATTTTCATCCATGTCGTTAAATATATAATAACATGACACTAAATATCGCTAAAATTCTAATTGTTTTCAACCATAACATTAAAGATAAATTGATACTCCTTTTCAAATCAAGAGTGAAGCCATATAAGCAGAAGCTCTGGAACCGTCACCAGAGGAGGAGAGTGATGGAGCTCCTATGAACCCTAGGAGTTGGTTATGGCATTCTCTCTTCGGGATTATCTTCTACCCATGACTGGGGCTAGTCTGCCACACTCCCTCTCGGTTGACTCCCATCTCTTGTTGTCGTTTTCCTTTTCCATTATCTGGCATCGGGGTCATCAGTTGTTGTCTGGGAATCTTTATGTCGACGCATTTTTCTGGGTTTCTTTTCTCCTGTGGGCTGTTGGTTGGGATGGAGGAAGATATGGTTTATTATTTTGAGGACCCATATGCTTCGGTGCCCATTTGGACGGTCTCACCCCCATAGTTGTCGGTCATCTCTACCAACATATCACTGCAGATTCCCTCGTCGTTGGCCAGTGATCCTGTTGAGGCCCCGAAAATCGGGTCGACAACAAGGGGGATACCCACCCGGACCGGACCTTGGTTGGCAGCTCCTTATCCGTTTGGTATAGCGGGTCCGACTGGGGATAATGGGACCAGTTTCCAAATCTAAGGGTGCAGAGTTGGATGATGTTGATCTAAAAGTTCTAATCTAAGCTACTTTAGTCTAATTCTATGATATTGTAATCTAATGAAAACAGCACATCTAATCTATGCTAACCCGGGATGTATTTCTTCTATTATGCGATTTAAAGAGATTTCAAACAATAACTAGTAATAAAGATCATTCAGCTATCATAAGAATGAAAATCAATTAAGATAAACCACTTTGCATAAAAAGTTAGGCAAAATAGTTGTGAACAGCATATCGCATAATAAGTTATTCATATATCAAGCATAAATAAATGACTCCACCGTACAAAAGTGCCAAATGGTAACTCATGCATTCATGCAATAACATATAAACAACTAAAAATTGTATATCACTTTAAGAATATAAGCAGAAATGGCCAAGAGATAAAAGTACCATTTATGACTGGTCCTACTCATAAGCTTCAAGCAACAATGATTTATCTCTACCTGTTCTAACATCTACTAAGAGTACAGAAGTGCAACATCAGTAGCATACATTAAATGCAAACATTAATAAACCTCGATCCATCCATTCATCAAAACCTCCTCTGAGGGTGCAGAAGTGCATGTTCTGAGGACAAGTTTTTGACAAATTTCTGGACCCTTCTCTAAATGCATGAGAAGGGTTAAAATACTACTTCCTAATTCTAATAATAGTTTATTTACAAAATTTTAGGATGCAGTTTTCAAATGACCGTCCTTTTTCTAATCTAATTTTAAAGAAAAAACAACATTCTAAATAAAGTTACTTCTGAATCTGATCCTTAAAGCTGCATGCATTCATCATGGGTTTGAGGAGAGTCGGCTGGCTGACTTCTGCTTTGAGCTGGGCTGAGAAAACAGAATCTATGAGAGCTGGCACTACTTTCTCGGCCGCATTTATGATACATTTCACAGTCATCTGCTGACTATGCGGCTTCACCAAGTATGCCCAGTAACACTTCCAATTTAACCTGTCTAGTGCTTGGACCGCTTTTTCCTTTTCTTGTACCTTCTGTTTCCATTCTGCTTCTAGTCGCATTTTATTTGGTAAATACCCTGGGGTGGTATCTGCGATTAAGTTTGCTCTATGCAAAATTTCATTTACACAGTCGACAAGAATTCTTGCTGTCGTGGCCGCTGTTTCTGTTGCTTCTTCCACTTCCCTGATTTGATCGTCCCATTTGTTGAAGAGCAAGTCTTTGTGATTTTCATTTATCTTGGGTGCGCCTGCTCTTTTTCCCTCATCTTCTTCTTGCCAAGCCAAGTACTCCGTCACTCGTTTGTCAATCTGATCATAGTCACTTCGCAAGTCTACCACTTGATTGGTGATTTTATCACTCAGTTCGCAATAATAACTCCGTTGTGATATCTTTTGTCCCAACTCCTCCTGTTGCTGTAGTAGTTGTTCGTTCAAGGCAATAGACTCTGAAATAAACTCTGTAATTTTGGGGTCGTCTCTGTGCATCTCCTGTACATCCTGCAATTGTTTTCCCTTTTCATCCAAACTTCTTTGATAACTTATTTGCATTTGCTGGAAGTCTTCCTGCAACTTTTCAAGTTGTTTGTGTACCTCATTATTAGCATTGGCTTGTTGCAATTGTAGTTGCAGTACATGTATCTGATTTTCTTTCTCTTTCAGCAATTGTTGTACTTCTGACGCTTTGTCAATAGTCGCAGAGGCATACGCCCCTGTGATCTGAGACAGTTTGGTGAGATTTTCAGTTGGATTATTGACAGGATCTTTCCACAGGACGTCTAAATGCTCAGCATCCTGAGAAAGTGTGTTTTCTAACTTTCTCTTTTTTCTTTGCCTTCTTACAACTGCTTTATGTTGGGGGCTGTAAAATATGTCCAGTGGTGGAATTTCTTCTACATTCAGTAGAAGCTCAGAAGATGGAGCGATAGGAATATACTCTGTTTCTGTGACATTGCTGACTATGGTTGAGCACACTTCTTGTGCTACCTGTGTATTGCTCACAAGTGTTTTTGGGGCCTGTCCTTCAAGATTGATCAGTTCGTTGAAGGTTTCCCATTCTTTGTCTAATTATGTTGTGACGGGTGGTGCTTCAATGATGAGAGGGGGGACATCTCTTGACGGGGAGGCGATAACTTGCTGCTGTGGAAATTCCATTAACTGAGTGGTGTCCTTAGCTGACTCTTCGCCTCTATATTGGTCGTTTTCAGATTTTTTAGAATGCTCAGGCATCTCTT
Organism: Pinus tabuliformis; assembly: GCA_031772625.1. NCBI lineage: Eukaryota > Viridiplantae > Streptophyta > Pinopsida > Pinales > Pinaceae > Pinus > Pinus tabuliformis. Next base: position 25,390,355 of record CM062807.1, read on the forward strand.
GTCCACTCTTAGATTTAGATCCAGAAGCGCTTGAATTCCCACTAAGGCTAATGCTTGGAGTAGGTTCTCTGGCAGGTAGTTGCAGCTTTTCTAGAGGAACACTGGCTAGTCTTCTTTCCCTATATACCATGAATTTTTGGAGGTCATCTGGAGACAATCGCGATTGAGCTTCCCGAAAAATTTCCTGGAGTGAGCTTTTATTCTGAAATAAATCCTTCTTTCCAACGAATACTTTTATCTTGACGTTCGTTGTGAAATCTTGGGCAACTTCATTTGGGTCAAATGGCCTTGCCGGGAATTTAAATAATTGTAGACATGTCATATTCTCCACTTCGGTGAACGCATGACCTACATCGAACAATGAAAAGGCCCCACAAGCTACAAGAAACTGGGGCCATATGGCCTTCTTTTTGTCTTTTAGTTCTTTGGTTAGGCCGCCTTCTGAACAGGTTTGATATGCAATTTCTCGAGCCAGCAGCTTGTCAGGAATATACAAAGGTAGGACATGAGGAGGGACGGTGCTTCCAAATACTCTAATATAGGTGAACCATTCTTCTCCGAACCATCTTGCGATGGGGATGATATCTATCTATGCCTCAGGTGAGCACCTCGGGAGTTCTTTATCATACATCATTCTATACATGGGTAAGATAAGCCCATGACAAATTTGGTAGAAGTGTGGAATGAACTGAGAATCCCATAATATCTTATGATAAACATGGATGGGTAATCGGTCCTGAGTTGTCCATTTCCAACCCATAGAGGGAAATTTAGACACATAACAAATAGAATCCATAACATATGCGGATAGGTAAAAAGGAGGATAGATCCTTTGAGACATGGATCTTTTAGACCGGTAATTGATAATAGCCGTGAATAGGTTATCAGAAAAGATCTTGGCCCAATCTATAATAACGGCATTTGTGGCAGCATCAATCAATGGTAACCATTCAGACGAAAACTTATTGATATCTGGCATCCCAAATAATATACAAATCATGGTCGCAGCAAAACAATACGGAGAGGTGAGGGAACCAGTGTTGTACATACCGTTTTTATCCTTTTTGAGCGGTTCATCTTTTCTGGACCAATCTTTAGTGGTCTCTGATAGGTTTGGGTTCTCCGCCACAACTTTTTTAATAAATTATGCATTGTAAGTCGCCTACGGTTCAGGAAGATGATACATGAGCTTTAAGTCTTGTGCAGCGAATGACCCGATGAGCCCATTTCCTTGAATCTTGAACTGTCTGTCATTCATTTTTGCATTGTCAAGTATCCACTTGATCATATCCGTATATGGGAGAATTTTAGGCCTTGCCACTATCCGATGAAGGAATGAGCACGCTAGTTCTTCTAAGGATGCTTCGAAAGAGCCCTGTGAATCTGCGACAGCGGTAACCTTCATTATTCTGGGGTTTTCTTCTTCAAGCAGTCTGTACATGCTTTCCCACGTCGATATCCCTGCATCTCTGTTACAAGTTGTGTCTGTATATAAAGGTGCCATCTCCTTCACCTCAGAGCCCTGAGCCTTACTTTTCTTTCCCATTTCTTCCTGCGTATGGCTTGGTATCGCCCTTCGTTCTTCATTCCTGGAGCTCACAAATGGAAATGATTGATCAAGAAAGGTGATGGGAGAGTCTTAAATGCAGCAGATATATCAAATATGCCACCTTACGTGAAGTAATTCTTTGCAAAAATCACGCGTCTACATTTAATAGATGACAACTAATTCCTTTATTATCATTAAAAGTGCATGATCTTAAGTCAGATTATGGTAAGTGGATTTTCTTGAATAGCGCGCCCGAAAGATTCGTGATGGAGTGATTTGATTCGCAATCGTCACAGATCGCGACATCGTATTATCGCACCATCGCGCTATCGCGATATCGTATTATCGCACCATCGCTCTATCGCGATACGCAACATCGTAGATCGCAAAAGTTTTATGCTTGCCATAATTTGTTAACCCATTCCCTACGATATGCGATCTTGCGATCGGGGTTATCGCAAATCGGAAAATCTTGCGGTCTTTCTCATTGGCCTTACCTTATTGCGATGCGATATATCGCTTAGTACGAGAATCTTGCACATAGCAGGATTATACCCAAATGGAGGTGTTTCTCTGTCATTTTATGATGCGACCTTTTAAAGATTTTTCTTATCATAAACTTAGGTTTTAAAGTATTCAAAAGATCTTCCTAAGCTTACAATGGTAACCTTATTTTGAAGAAAGGAAACTCTTGCTTTTCCTAAAATTTTAACTAAGGGTCCCCATTCATTTAGTATTTTGGATAACACTAAAATAAAAAAAGGGGGGGGGGGAGTTGTTGCTGGCCACAACAGATCCTAAGGTCTATACAGTTCCAGGTTATCCTTCTTTTTCTCTCCAAGCTCAACTGTTCCTCTCATCAACTGGTCCGTCTACATCCTCGTTGTTAGCTTCTGGGAATCTTGATGAAGCCTTTTTCAATCTCGGCACAGATTTCTCCCCACCCTCCCTGGCTTCAGTCCAGTTCCTAGTGACCTGTCTTGACCCCTCCTCTACCTCATACTCACAGGAGCCCCCTATTTTCCCCTCCACTGGGAACCCTTTTTCTCCCCTTTCTATGGAACTGGACCCTCATTTCCCCCTTCATGTTATCCAACATCTTCCATCCCTCTCCCCCTGATTTAAAATCCTCCCACCTCAGGCTATTTCATTGGTACCTCTCTCCCACTTCCAGATTTGGATGGAGGTCCTCAAGTGGGTTCTGGTACAGGTCATCCTCCCACTCCATTTGTTATTCCCCTCACTGGAAAGTCAAGCAAGCCTGCAAAGAAGTACAAAGGAATCAAGCCTGGGACTGGGAAGATATCTCTCACCTTGGTTGAAGATATCCAGATGGGTGATGTGCTTGATACCTTTGATCGGGTACTAGTTGGGCGGGTCTGTGGAATATCATACTTGGCTGCACATCTGTGACAATGGATTCTATAAATTTTGGGTCAAGTGCTTAAGGAATTACCATTTGTGGTAACTCTCTCTCGTGGCTCATTTTCTCTTCACTTCTAGTGCCCTGAATTCATTCCCTAGGTCTTATAAAAGTATTGGCATATTGATTTTTCTCTGGTTCTGCTCAAAAAATGGAGTCCTCTCTTTGATCAGGAGCATGAACATTTGGGGGTTGGTCATATTTGGGTTCGACTGCCTGGATTACCACTTCTCTTCTGGTCGAAAGACATCTTCAAGAGAATTGGTAATGCTCTGGGTACCTACTTGGATTATGAAAAATCCTATATTGTTACTGGGAACATGGCTATGGCGCACATTTTGGTGCATTTGGACACAAGAGAGGGGTTAGAGGAGAACCTGCAGATTCACTGGAGAATTACATGTCGAATACAAATTCTTGATTATGAGGCGGTTACCTATCATTGTTAGGAATGCCACAAAATTGGGCACTTATATAAGGACTACCCTCTTCTTACATCCAACTCTGCTTCGGTGGCTCGACCAGATCATGCTATAGAAGAAAATCTCGCTAACAAGTGGGGCAAGCATCCTTCTCAAGCTAATGACCACCCATCTATGTCTACTCAGCAAAACATTAGAGCTCGCAAGGAGACTATTCACCCCCCATCCTCATGTATTAAATGATCTCGTGTGGCTGCAAAGGTAGCTGCCTCTACTGCAGGTATTTCTTCCACTACACCCTCTCTTAATTATGCTTTTGTATCTGATTTATTTCATATTGTATCCATTTCGCATTGCAATATTGCACCTGTATTCCCCCCCCTCCTTCTATTTTGTGCTCTCTGGCTCCCTCTCTTCCTATTTTTACCTCCACCCTCCCTTCTATACCTCATGTCCCTAGATCTATCCCATCATATGAGCCTTCCATTGACTCTAGCCAAAGTCACCATTATAACCTTCGTTCCCTTACCATGACTTCTCCTGGTGATCAATGTGGCATCAGTATTTTTGGCTTATTGGGTCTTGACCCAGGTTCACAGTTAAGTTTTCCAAACAAATCCCTACACTACTAGCCCTTTCGACATCAATCCATGGAGCGCAGACTGAAGTCTCACTCGAAGCAGTATGGGGGAATGCTGGAACCAATTTTCCACACCTAGAGATGGTTATGATGTCGTTTTATGCCCTAACCCTGCCTTCGTGCAGATTGATAAACCCTTAAGGATTATTGATATGACTTTTTCTTACCAGCCTCTAGACCTTCGCGAAGGTCTACGACTCTCTTTCGCAGACCTTAAACAGGCGAATCAACTACTTACGCACTTCTGAGATTGCTTCTACTTCTGTATTTACCCAGATCAGGTTAAGTGTCTGATATCTTTAGCATGCATTAAGATATTCTTCACGTAAACATATATTATGACTTGCGTTCGTATAACAATGTAAAACATATAGATTCGCGCATCAACACAGCATTAAATCATAAACCTGTTGTTCATCATGACATAAATGCATTCATTCATAACATAAGTAAATGGATAAAACACATATATTTCCATAATAGTGTCTTTATTGATACTTCAGATTTGCTTACAGACTCAAAACTACCCTGTGCACTCAACTGTAGGGGTCCGCACACTCAGTTGCAGGCTCTACTCTAGGCCACTACGCACATAGCTGTAGAGCATATCTTCTACTCGAAGACTCTTTGCTCGTCACTTATACTGACCCTTTACATTCATTCTTCGTTAAAAACTACTGCCTTAGACTCTTCTAAGACTTCCCTTTTTATACAATTCCCTGGTCCGCAGACCATGGGTAGGTCTATATAGCCGACACAACTTACACAAAAGAAGGGTAAAAACCTTTTATGACACTTTACATCTACGTGCTTCGTTACCATAACTTGTAAAGACTTTACACTTTACATCACAAAAACTTGGCCTTTCAGCCCCAAAACTTGGGCTTTTGCCCCAAAATTGACCTTAGGGGACCCTGTCCCAACAGGTCCCCAACACAAATATCGTGACTCACCCTTGATTCACTCTCTTGGCATGAAGATCTTACTGCGAAGACCTCCCAGCTCTACTTGTGCCAGTGCAACTTTAGTTGTGCACTACATAACTGCCTGCTTGACCTGCTCCACCAACTGCTTGATCGTTGGTCCTATGCCATCTTCCTGGATCTTCTGTTCTGTTCTCTGTAGGTTGGCCAACTTCTCCCAAATGGTGGCAGATATCACATAGGCCTCATCTAGCCAAGGCCCCAATATAGCCTTGAGGAATACATCTTTCTGCTACAATGCTTCCACCTATTCTTGCAGTTGCTTTTCTTCCTATAGCTTTGCCAATATCTGCGTGATAGTGATGGTGCGCGATGTCACCTTTGCTTTGTCGTATTGCTACTGCAGTTCCTTGGCCTCTATGTTCAAATTTTGCAGGTTAGGATCTTCCTAGAGACTCATTATTAGCTCCATAAATTTCTCGAAGAGCACAGTAAATTCTGCCACCGCAGCATCTACTGTAGTGACTCCATCCCTCACAGTAGCTTCACGTTGTTCTTTAACCTCTGGTGGAGTTGAAGGCTGTCTCTTCAACTCAAGCTCTATAATTTTTAGGTTCAACTCAAACTGAACCTTTTCCATCTCGGTCTTCACATCGTGCACACCTACAGCCAACTTTTGAATCTTGGCTTCCACCAACGCTTCTTCTGGGATATGCAGTTCTGGAATGGTTCTGCATGCTTTGGCTACTACTGCGTCAATGTGCTCATTCTTCTCCTGAACCTTCTTCCATGCTTCTAGCACGATTGTCTTCTCAACGAATATTTATTTATTGTTGATTTTCTGCTCACTGATCATGCGCAGTTCACGCTGATCTCATTCCTTAAGCTTTTCAATCACACCTGCTTGTAGGGTGTGAAGAAATTCACTAGGGATTGTGACCAAGTTGAGGCCAACATTCCTCAGCGTGTTTATAGTAGCCTTATCAACTTCTACCTCCGTGCTCAGAGCTCCATCCCGCAGTATGACTGCCCAGAGATCCAAAGAGTGAACCAACTTCGATGCTTCAGTTTTCCTCAGCGTTAAACTGGTTAAGGTCACGCTGCTCTACCCTGCACCTGTCTGCAGTCTAGTGGCTTGAATCAATAGCTCACGTAGACTCATCTGAATGGCACTTAATGCCTACTTCTGTTATTGCTCAAACTGTTGCAATAGTTCTACAGTCAAATCCCTAACCTTGTCCCAAATTTCATCCAAGTCACCCTCTGTCAAGGTGATCGGGTCTAGGGATGACTTAGTGGCCTTGGTCTTTTAGCACGGCCCTTCCTTCTCCTGCTCCCGATTCCACTCACCCAGAAGGGAGTGCTTTCCATATCTCCACCACCCTCTTTTGATTGCTCCTCTTCCTTTGTCTGTGGCGAAGGAGATTTATGAATTATGTTAGAGTCACGCTCTTCCTCTTGTTCCTTCGTAGCGCGCTTCGCTTCTACTCGGGCCTTGTCCTCAATCTCCTTCTTCCACTTTTCAGCCAACTGCTGAACCCTCAACCGAACCGCTTCCTTTTCTGTATTTCCGCGAACTTACTAGACCCGACGGACAAATCGGATGTTATGCACCAATATTTTGTCCAACGCTCGAGGACTGTTGTAATGGCATCATCCGTCACGAGGTATGGTAAATCATACCACTTATGGTCTGGGTCCTTTCACGCCCGGATGGAGATATAGTGGAAGTCCGCTTTGAACTCCACGTACCTAGATAGTTGCTCAAATACGGTTGGTGATAATCGTGGCTTTCAGTTGATCGTTGTATTAATGCTCATCTCCATCAATACCCAAAACACCTTGCTCTCCCGAACCCGCTCAGCGTCCTTTGTGGCCCATAGCGAAGCAAACTTCACTACTTCTAGACAATCTAGCACAATCAGAGGAAATTGGCTATCCTCTGATAACTACCATGTGACTAGCACAATCAAAAGTAAGAGCCATGAGTAGTGAAATGTCTTGATCTAGTCATGTGCCTCCCTATAGTTTGTGAGGAACTCGCTGCACAGGTAGTGCACCTAGTTAAATTGTACGCCCTCTGCACACTGAGCTGTTAGTGAAACAACTGGTTTCGGTACCTCGTCCGTGCGACACTTTCTCATTATTTTTCCAGCCAATATCTGGGCAACCACCTTCACTGCGGGGTCGGTTATGCTTGAAATTGAATACCTGTGTGGCTTCTTGACAAGCTTAAACTTGTCCTTCATCCACTCGATGAGGTTGTGCTCACCCGTCTTTCCGCCAAATGCCTTCGCTGGATTCAGCTTTAAATGTGGGAGTAAGGTGGTCCTATGGATCAGCATGTCAGTTATAGGGATCAGCTCCTCCAGCCACAAGCACTCATCGTGCACCAGGCACAGTAATTTTTTGATAACAATCAAATTTATGGGAGCGTGGTGGTAATGCAACACCCATAGAAAATTCAACAATCTTGCCTTTTCCACCCCATGAATCCACTTCCCCAGCTCTAGTGCGGTGACACCAAAATCCTTGTAGAATAGTCGCTGCATTAAATTATCGGTAGCCAGGTGGGGGAACCATTCAGTGTCCCCCAAGTCCCAATCTTCAAGCTTCAAATGTGGAACACGCACCAAGCGCGGACCTTCAAACGTGATATTTTATGATAGCAGGGGTGTATGAAGGAGAAACTTTACTCATCTAGGTCCTTTGGGACCTTCACCTTACCCTGGCGTGGACGGATGTATTATGGTAGCTTCGAAATAGGGTCTACCCCCTCAATATCAATGTCCTCTGCACCCTCATCACCCTCCAAATCGACCACTTTGCCCTTTTCTTGTGAAATTGGATTTTCTTTTCTCTGATATTTCCTTGGTGACTCGCGCACTGGTAGTGTCTTCTTTTGTTTATCCTTCTTCAACTTGGGAACCTCTCCTGCCAGCATAGGCTTCGGCCTAGGCAACCTCGATGATTTTGGCACTGCTGCGGGAACCTCCATACTTACGACATTAAGGGCAGCTCCCTCAGAGGCAATATACCCTCCAACACTTGCAGTTTCCACGGGCTCAGACATGAAGTTGTTAATAAGTTATTGGGTTTCCTTACGTAGGCTGTCAAAGATAGAACTAGCCGCCAAGTCGTCAAAGAACGCACAGTTCATGAACACCAGATAGCACGACACATGAACTATCAGAATGAAAAGTGTCTCTCGTTGGGTGGCCATCTATAATTTACAAGCAAGTTCGAATTCAAATTCGACCATTCCCCCAAAATCTTCTCATAAATGCTAGATTAGCGACAAATTTTCAAAGATCTCGCTCTTAAATTCAGCCTTAAATGCCTCCCCACCTTTCCTCTTAGCTATTTTCTCACTGTCAAATCATGAACAGTGACATTAACAGTCACTTTTTGGCTATGTTGTGTGATCTCTCATCCTGTAGCATAGCTCCCTTCGCGCATCTGCTGAATCTATGACACCCGTCTATCCCGAGCAAGCCCCTCATTATGCAGCTCTACAACCTGGGCAGTGTAGTTTATAGTCTTGTGCCTCCTTGCAGCTACCTAGAGCACTAAGACTATGCTACTATCATATAGTCATCTGATTGGATCCCCAGTGTATGGCTTCAATTGGCTGCCATTTACCTTTCCGAGAAATGGATATCCATTCAATTTCACTAGCTGAACTTCTCCACCATCGATATTCTCCTTGATCACAAATGGCCCCAGCCAGTGCATTTGAAAGTTTCTTGAAAATTTATCGAAATTGTTGTCATATAATAAAACTAAGTCGTTTACCTTGAACGTGCACAGTTTGATGTGCCGATCATGCCACACCTTTTCACGCTCCTTCTGAACTTGTTGATGGAACCCAGCCAAGAATCTATCTTCCTCCAGTTCTGCCAGTTGTGCGAGCCTTTCTTCTAAGGCTCCATAGTCCACCATTCCTATGAAAGTCACTATGCATAGGCTAGGTACAATTTATTCCATCACCATCACAGCTTCTACGCCATAGACCAGCCTAAAAGGTGTTTGTCTAGCCAACTTCTTACAAGTAGTTTTATAGGCCCATAACACCGTTGGTACGCACACGTACTAATCATTAATCTATGCATTGCAAACCTTTGTCAGCACGTTCTCCAATATCTTATTAAATTCTTCCACCATCCCATTAGCCTAAGGGTGATATGGTGCTATTTTGATGATAAACATGGAATTCCTCCGTCGGCACACTGATCATTTCATTAAGGAAATGTGTATCGCAGTCGCTCATCAAAATTTCGGGCAACCAAACCTAGTCATCACATATTCAAATAAGAACTTCTCTTTTGTTGCCCATGTATAATCCTTTATAGGTTGCGCCTCTAGCCATCCGGTCAAACACTCAGTCGCGATGATAATATACCACACACCCGTCTTCTTTCCTGGAGACTGAATTGGTCCTACAAAATCAATTGCCCATTTTTTAAATGGCTGCAACGACACTTGCAGATTCAAAGGCATCTCATCCCTCCGTGATGGCATGCCCGTCCTCTAACATGCATCACATGCCTTAAAATAAGCTTTGTAATCCTTGTGGAGTGTTGGCCACCACAACCCAGCACGTAAAATCTTCTACGTTGATGTTTTTCCTGCATAATAGCCTCCCGCAACCCCTCCATGAGCTTCAGCTCGGATGCTGCTTCATTCAAACTCAAGCACATAATGTCACAATATCTCATCCGCTCCCATATTATACAAGTGACCTGTAATAAGAGAAAATATGTCACGTGCACCACCAATTCCTTCTTTTTTTGGCTAGTGTACCCTTTTGGAGCCATTCCTGTAGTCAGAAAGTGTATGATGTCTGCAAAATTATTATCCGCTACACGCACCGGAAAGAGTTGCGCGTTAGGTAGCCCTTCCTCTAAATTGGTAGGATCCTCCCCTGTTTCAATGTGCGACAAATGATTCGGTCCTACATTCAATCGCCCTGGCTTCACAATGACTTCGAAATCATATTCCTGAAACAACAACACCCATCTGCATATTTTCACCCCCAACACAGGCTTGTTGACCAGGTGCTTTAATACAGAACGGTCTATATACATCTTAAAGTGTCCGCCTAGAAAGTAGTGTCTAAACTTCTGGAATGCATACACCATATCCAACCCTTCGTGCTCTATCGTCGAATAATTCTTCTCAGCCTTAGATAACTTCCTGCTTGCAAACGCGATAGGGTGATCCAACTCTCCCTCACTGGCCTATGTCAGTACTGCTCCCAGCGCAATACATGACACATCCACATGCACATGAAATTCCTTCTTCCAATCCGGGAAGAATTGGATCAGCGCAGTGACCATATTTTCTTTTAACACATCCAAGCTCCGCTGACATTCTTCATTCCAATAGAATGTAGCATCCTTCTTCAATAGTTTTTCCATCGGTGCGGTAATCTGGGCATATCTCTTGATGAACTTTCGTAATAACCAGTATGCCCCAATGTCGCGCGCAGCTGTTTGACACTTCTTAACACCTCCAAATTGATTATAACCGTGATCTTAGCTAGATCCACCATTAATCCTTGTTTGCATACTACATGACCCAGCAAGATTTAAAAGGGAACACAGAACAAACATTTCTTCAAATTTAGTGTGATCTGATACCTCCAGCATGTATCCAGCATCAAGAGTAGACTAGCTACATGGCGTTTTACCAGCCGAAACACCATCTAATCATCAAGGTATACCTCTAAGAACTTGTGAATAAATTCCTTGAACACCGCAATGACTACGCGTGAAACGATCTCCAGTGTGTTCTTTAGTCCAAAAGGAATTACAATATACTGAAAGCATCCCCATTCAGTCTTGAAGGTCATCTTACTCCTATCTTCCAAAGCGATCTTGATCTGATGGTACCCAGATAACCCATCAGTAAATGAATATTCTTCCTGTCCTCCTACATTATCCAATACTTCATTGATGAATGGAGTTGGAAAAGTATCATGCACGCAAGCGTCATTCAGCTTCCTGAGATCTAAAAATATCCTTATTTCATCCTTTTGCTTCTTTTCCTGAACTACCATAGGACTGACCCAAACAAAATCCTCCATTGGTTCAATGATTCCCAATACCAACATTTTATCCAACTCCAAATGGACTCTTTCCTTATATTTAGGATTAAGGCGATATGGCCTCTACTTCACAGGCTTCACGTCTGGTTTCAACGTTATCTTCATCACTCCTAAATCACCTATTATCCCTTTCAAGTCTGAAAACTTTGTAGGGAACAAATCTTGGTACTCATGGAGAAATTCAGCGACCTTATCCACCGTATCATCATCCCAGTAGTCCCCTATCTTCGCAAACTTCAGCTCTGCCTCTGTCCCAATGTTCACTTGTCTCGTTTTCAGTGGCGTGGAGATATCTGGATTCTCTATCTGTGGCCCCTCAACTTCGCAGTGACCTTCTATCTCTAGGATATTAATGTTCCTTGGATACTCCTCTTTTTCTTCAACAGTCACATTATAGCACTCCAGCACATGGCACAGCTGGGTGGTTCAATCTAGTTGAATCAAATCCAAGGGATCCTACGGGATTTGGAAGATCATTGCCTTGACCTCTTGTTGTGCTTCATCAATGCACTTGAATCCACCCTTAAAGTTGAATGTCATCAAGAATCCCTGTTTCAAAATATCCCATTCTTCTATGCCATGGCAGAGCTCTTTCTCCAATTACCAATTCATAGGTATTACATCCAAGGTGTGACAAAACAGATGTACCCACTCCAATTGCGGTTTTGATCCATAAGCATCGGTCCATTTGGCTAAGTGATTGTGTAGATCACTCCTCCCATCATATTTATCTGTCAACTGCACCTTTGGGTGACCAAACTGCACCCTCATCAATCTTCTATATTCGTGCCATCCATCGAAATTGTCTTTATGCGTACCCCAGCATCATGTAGGCGTAGCGCACAGTGCCAAGTCCAAGGCTTGGAAGCGATGCTTCTCTGGCCATTCCCTTTCAAATGCATCCAAAAATTTATCAATGTCAGTTAAACCGTCATAATAAGGTAGACTTCTTACCTCTAATGATACACAGTGGAGCGATTTGGTCATCATGTTACAGCGTAGCGTAGTCACTTCGTGCAATCAATTCTGCCAATGTTCTAATTCCTCATCTAAATCTGATGTGCAGGAGCTTTCGTGGTCCCATTTAATATTTCCATTAGTTGTTGGATTCACCCAAACTTGATCTCATGCTCTTATCTTATAAATCTAGTCCAAATCATCATCACTTTCGTAACCGCAGACTGGTTCAGTATAGCACGGTCCTTCTGCAGGGTCCAACGGTACTACTACGCAGAGCAATTTTCTTTCAAATGACATCGTCCACTTCTTCAAATTGATCACCCCATTCATGTTGATAGCCCAATCGATCCCAAGGAGCACAGGGTAAGGATTTTTGTCATCGAAAATCTCTATTACTTTGAAATCGACCAATGCACTCGCGGCTTCAATATCCCCTTTCACTCCCAGTAATCTTCCCATGGGGATAATATTTTGCTGATTTTCCATCCTTAATTGAATAGAATACCACTACAGTGCAGGTCTCCCCATTCTCTTCCATGTCTATTTTGGCAAAACATTCGCATCTGACCCAAGATCCAGATAAATTGGTCCATTTCATACTCTCCTATTTACGCGATGAGCCTCATCTCACGCCATGTCCTTGCCTTATGCTTACCAATTTCCCTAACCACGCGCAGTCCCTCAGGAGCATTACCAACACATTTATTGATCAACTCCTGTAATCCCTTTATGGTCGTGCTATTGCGTAGCAGCTTCAGACAGGTCTCCAAAAGGGTAGTAAGCATGGATGGGTCCATTTCTTCAGATTGCTTATCCTAACTTCTTGAGGTAGAAGCTTCAACGAAGCTTTTCTTTGCTTCCATTAAGGTTTCCTTCATTTGCTCCAAATCAAAGCCAACCTATTTTTCTTGAGCTTTGCGAACCCATTCACCTTCCTCAAGTCGCTTTCCCTTATCTTCACCAGTCATCATTCCACTTCACAGCATAATATTCACATTAGGATCCTCTTCGCGAGGTTCAGCCCTCATCATCTATAGGTTCTGTGTAGGTTGCTCAAGTTGCATCCCTTTTTCGCATATCTTAGCTATTAATACAGGGTAGTCTTTTGTCGCATGGTCAAACTGAGTACAGTATCGGCACAATAAGTGCATTGATTTCATACATTCTTGCGCGTAGTGTCTTGGACCTCCACAATTGTAGCAAATAACTTGTCCCCGACCTCACGCAGGTCCGCCTCAACCTTGTCCGTGCCCCTGATATCCTCCTAACACTCCCTCAACGCCTTGATCTAGAGGCCAATTTTCTATTTTCATTCGATATGTGAGTGTTCTCTTCCTCATCAACTCATAACTACGAAAATTGTGCTCCTTGTGACCTACTGATTTGCAAAATTTGCATAAGTGTTGTTGCGATGTCTTTACAAATTTCTACAGAAAGTGGCAATCTGTCGCATGTTTTCCAGCTACCTGATAGCTAGCACACCACAGCATGGGCCCTACACTTGGCACTACTTGAGCTTCCAACCTTATAGGCATCGGTCCTCCTCCTGCAACATAATTCACGAAGACAGGGAAATAATCTTTATCATGCCCTTGACTCTTACATTTCAAACACCAAACCTCTTCGTGCACATCTCGCCTAGCCGCTCTATCCTTATTCAAACTTTGGAATTATAGCAAAAGGTTTTGCAACTCCACGTGAATCTGTTGAACTCCCAAAGCAACATCTTGAATTGGTGTCTCATGCAATCTCATCACAATCTCCATGGTCTTCACCTGGATCCCAATATTTTGTTGTGATAAAGCAACCCTTAGATGAGGAAAGAGTGAAGCCACAAACCATTCATGGTATTGCCCATCCGTAAGATTCATGTTAGATTCATGGATCCTGCATTTCAATCTCTGATCTAGATCCCCGGTTGTATCACCAGGCTTCATCTTTATCTCCTTGAATCCAACAATTGCTTGCGCTTCAAACTTGGGCCTACTAAATACCTTATTCAACGCAATCTAAATGTTCGTCAATGCATCCATCGGGTTATCAATGCAGTACTTAATGTACCATGTTATTTGTGTGTTCCTGTAAAGAAGTAGTCAATATAGCTTTCTTCATCTGATCATTTATAATGCCCTGGGATTCCCACACAACCTTATCAACGAACCAAAACTGGTCCAAGTCCTCATTCCCAAACCCTTGAAAATGGGAAATTTACTAAATTCGCCATATTGAACAGTGGTGGCGGTGTAGGCAAAGGTGTATACAGTGGAGGTGAAGATGGAGGTGGTGTGGGTGGATGTGGTATTCACGGGAACCCTCACCTTATTAACTGACAACGCTCTGTGGAGAATCTTGTGCTACTTCTTCGTCATCACTCAAAGGAGGCTAATCAGTGGGCTATATTCAGTTCATGTTCCTTTTCTATCCCTAAATATATTTCCACTCCGCATAGCTCCAAACATAAAGGTAACTTCATAACCATCTTTTCACGCAAGATAATTTTAATCCAAGTATTTAGGGACCTTAAATACTTACCTCGCGGTCCTTTGAAGAAGCATCACTCTACTTCGTTGTAGCTAACAGAGGTATCGACCGTGAACTCTCGATCAAGCCAATGATCGATAGTGTGTACGATATTATCTTCAGAGGCTTCCAATCTCCACACTAACTCTGGGGTCCACATTATCGGACCGTCAAGCCTCCACCTTCCTTGGTCATCTGCTAATTTAGCAATCTACTCATATAATTCGACCGGGAAATAACAGAAGAAAATTTCGTGTATCTCTATTTATAGATACCTGTCCAACCACTGTTATTTCGTCAATCGTGGGTTCCTCTTCTCTTCCGCTGCAAATTCGTGGATCTTCCTATCCAACCAATCTTCAATTTCCTTCGTAGTTGGATTCTAGCGATGCAACATCACACATCTATTTATGCAGATCCCAGTCCTGGCAATTGTACCATTTTTTTGCTTAGTGGGTCCTGACCCAGGTTCATAGTTACGTTTGCCAAACAAATCCCTACACTATTGGCCATTTCGGTATCAATCCACGAAGCGCAAACTGAATTCTCATCCGAAGCAGTATCAGGGGATGTTGGAACCAATTTTCTGCACCCAAATATGGTTATGATGTCGTTTTATACCCTATCCCTGCCTTCGCACAGATCGATAGACCTTAAGGTTTATCGATATGACTTTCTCTTACCAGCCTCTAGACCTTCGTGAAGGTCAACAACTCTCTTTTGTGGACCTTAAATAGGAAAATCAACTACTTATGCACTTCTGAGATTGCTTCTACTTTTGTATTTACCCAGATCATCTTAAGTGACTGATATCTTTAGCATGCATTAAGATATTCTTCATGTAAACATATATTATGACTTGTGTTCGTATAACAATGTAAAACATATAGGTTCGCACATCAACACAACATTAAATCATAAGTCCATTATTCATCGTGACATAAATGTTGGAAATAAAACTGAGAGGGGGGGTGAATTAGTATTATCATAGCAAGAATTTTTCTTTTTCATAATCATATTTATATACGCTACTTCAAAGAGGGTAACTAGTGTGTACACGCAACTATCTTTAAGGAAACCAGTGTTTATGTAGTAAACTTATGATTCAGTTAATTCATCATATGTTGATCTTTAATCAGTGCATCGGTACTTAATCAATCATTAAATAGTAACCATGTGCAGTATAAACATAATAAACCATTACACATAAGAAACACACATGAATACCAAGATATAATGTGGAAACCCAATGTGGGTGAAAACCGCCTACTGTTGTCGTCTCTTTCTTCTTTCAATAATAAGAAAATATGCTTACAATCTTGTACTGGTGTAGACTCATACCAGTATGTAGGCTTCTACTTGCAGAAGGTTACAACCTTCTCTCATTCTCCAGCTTCTACTGGAAGGGAGCTACAACCCCCTAGCTCTTGTACTAGCCAATATGTTTACTAGTACATAGGTGCCAGCCTACAAAAAACTCCACTCTTCCACCAGGGACCATGTTTAATGAATTTTCAGACTCGATGCTCCTGGCACATATCAAGACATATGAAGACCTTGACTCATCAATAACCCATCATAAATTTAGAAACTCAAACTTCATCAACCAACATGTAGTTAATCTGAAACAATCAGATTACTGTCATCAGATCATTGTGAAGAACCCAGAAACCTATATCAACATTCAGAACCAACTGAAACCTCAAAAATTCATGTGTCAAACTGTATACGCTACTTCAATGAAGAAAACCTACATGTATATGCTACTTTCTTTAGCCCAACTTGCGTATACCTCTAAATATTCTAAATCATAAAATATCTAAATCACAAACTGTACCAACCAGAAGTGTACTAAACATCTACTATCAACTTACAAAACTTTACACAGGCACGCAATAGAAAACACTTATTCTCACTTATACAATTAATCAAATATCAACCTCCTTATGCATTCATATTTACATTCAGATATAAGAAGACCTCATTAACAGACAACAATAAAATAGCAGTAGTAATAAATCAAAAATATTGATGTAATAGACCAATCATCTCTAAACATCAAGCCTTTCATTTGTATACGCTACTTGAAAGAACAGAACCTGTGTTTATACACTCTTTTGCCAAGAAAAATCTGCGTACAGATCTGCAAATATTGACTCAAAACTTTGCTACAATTCCAAACTTTAGACAAACCCAGATCATGATAGATAATGAATAAAACAGATGCAAAACATCAGATCTAGCCTCAACCAATATCAGATCATTTAGGAATAAGTCATTTCAGGCCTTGAAGTTGAATTGAGTTTGTGGAGGAAGGAGAAAAAATGGATCTAGGGTTCCTTAGCACAAAAAGCTTCCTGGTTTCTGCCACCCACCTTGACTCCTTGGAGGGCTCAAAGGGAAGACCTGTAGACCCCCACTCATGGTGGCAAGAACTGGGATGAGACTTTGCGGCCGACTCTCCCTCTGGCTACCTCACAGAATGCCCCTCCAGCTCCTTCTGGCACATCTGCACACCGACCCAGTAGACCGCGGCTCCCAGGCGACAGAGGCAGCAAACCTTTATCGGTAGGTTTCGAACACAGGAAGTATACTCCGCTGGGGGTTTTCTCTGTGACTCTTCCGTCTGTCTGGCTTGGGGTTCATCTTCCCTTGACAGGCTGCAAGGTGCATTTTGGAAAGCCCAGGGAGGGCCCCAGACGTGGAATATGGACTCCATTAGATCACTCCCCCTGTCCTCGTGGTCTAGAGGTTGGGATGCTGACTCCTACACCCTCCAAGTGAACCTCTCTCCTGTGAACACTATTTCGGAAGGCGGCCACTCCATGCGCTGCCCAGGGGTCTCGTCTTACTCACGAGCTGCTATGGCCATCATGCTCTGTCCAGACCACGCACTGGAGATGAACAACTCCCCCCCTGCAGCTCAGACACCCGTAGCCTCTAAAGGGGAAGCTACCTCCTTGCTCCAGAAGACACAAACGGCTAATGGGAACCAGGTAAGCCCAAACTACTTTCAATTTTTTTGAAAAACTCCGACAGGGGCCTCTAATTTTCTCTACATCTGTAACACAGACAAAGTTCTTGATCTGAAGCAAAGAATCATGGGGAAATACAGATACCCTGGCCACTCATAGATCTTGATGTTTGAAGGCAAAATTCTACAAGACCACCATGCCCTGAAGGAGTATCAAATACGGGCCAACTCCACCGTTATTCTTAACCTGAGATTGCACAAGGGGGCTACAACCAAGGGCAGAACAGGGCTAGGAGGAGGCACACAAGCAGGCTTGGGTTCAAAACAGAAGCAAGCACATGAGACTTTGTCTTTCAAGAACATCCTACATGGGAAAAAGACAGCCCCTGAACCATCCAAATAGACAGGAAATGCTCCCAACCCCTATAGTGTGGAGCAGTTGAACCACAACCCAAAATTAAACATTGATATGCCAGAATTTGATAAGCAATGTGCCTCCTATGAATCTTTAGCTATTATTTTTCATTTTAACTGCTACTAGCCCAAACTAGTAGAGCTCTTCCACTGGATCTTAAAAAACTGGTCATTAGAATGCGACATCCATCTCTGCTCCAAAGGTTTCTTTGTAGTTAAATTTCCATCCCTAGAAGTTAGATACAAAATTTTATAGGAAGGACCATGGTTCTGGGGTTCAACCGGCCTGTTCACCACTCCCTCATTCCTAGAGTTTGACGCAAACACCATGGTCATATCTAGGATGCCAGTTTGGGTCTGAATGCACAATCTCCCTCTTCATTTCTGGGAGGACAGAGATCTGGCTAGAATTGGCAACGGCCTAGGACAATTGATAAAAAAGGACTCCCAAATAATAGAGGAAAGGATTTTCACCTATGCATGAATATGTGTCAAGGTTGAACTTAGCATAGGCTTTCCGGACAACATCTGTTTAATCCACAACAAGCGAATCTGGACACATAGTTTGGACTATGAGAACACAACCTTTAGATGTAGGAATTGTAGACAAACAGGGCATTTACACAACTTGTGCCTAGATGCCAAAAAGTATACCAGAAGGAAAAATAACCAAGGGAAAAAACCCAAAGGATGGCAATACCCCCCACCTGAACCTAAAGAGGAGAAGGATGAAGCCCCAGAGGAACCTTTCCCATGAGAGGAAAGTCAGATATCAATGGAAACTTATTCACAAGGAGGATCTCTACAAGACCTATCAGTTGCAAAGAATCATAGGGGATAGGCCGACTTACAACCCGACGAGGGGGACATCAGTGGGATTAAGAACCTCCACACATTAGATACCTCAGACTCTGACAAGGACAACGCCAATATGGATGCAGGTCTCCATTTAGCACTGGTCTCTGCGTCGCCATCCCAAGGGGAATGGCGCAAGGTTGAAAAAAAGAAGGGGCAGAAACCATAGCTTCCCCCACCATGTACATTATTTTATTCTTTTCTGCTCGTCATTGCTTAACATCTAGTCACTAACTTGATGTTGCTGCTTCTAGCCAGTACAACATGTAATTTTGTTAATTTATTAATCAAAATTACACTTTTTCCTAGGAAAAGAGTCATTTCAGGTCTCATGATCATGACCCAATATTGAACTCAAGGTGCACATAAATATTTCAGATCTAGTCCCAAACATAACCCTGCAACATAAAATATACTTCAGTTAGAAGTATTCCTTAGAATATTATTCACTTGCACATCTGGCCTTATGATCCTCTCTTCTTTATATACATTTTGGCCTTTCTCAATACCATGGACCGAATCCACTTAGGACCAATACCTTGGATCAAATACCATGGAACGAATACCTCGAACTAAATACCTAGGGTCAATATCATGGTCCAAATATACCTTGGACCAAATACCTCAGACCAAAACCATGGTTTTCAACATGTACGTGCTTTGCCTTCTATGGGAGTGTGTGTGTACGTTATATGCTATTTCTGTTCTGAGTACCTGCGTGTATACACTACTTGGACTAAGTGAACTTGCGTGTATCTCTTAAACTGCTCTTACATCATCTTCTTCCTTCAACTTCTTTATTCTAATCAATAGACCTTAGTTCCATCTTCCTGATCCTCTATACCACTGCCCTATTGCCTCTGAATATTCCTGTTAGCCTCTTATCAAAACTGAGTTGACCTGTAGAGTTGCCATCAAGGACAATACTTGTATCATAATGCCAACAATCTCCCCCTTTGGACTTGATGGAAACCATGATGGTGTTGACTACTGCAAGCTGTAAAGACTATTAGAGATACCATACAACACCAAAATACCAAAATACTCTCCCCCTTTGACATCAAGGGAAAAGGGTGGACCACTCTACTCTCCTCCTTTGCATGATGCTATCTATACTCCCCCTGAGTACATGTCAAGTCTGCAGAGAGATGATGCAATATAATAACATGACGCTATAACTCAACAAAGTGAGTATGACTTCCCTATGACCATGAACTCATACATACATAAATCACCCAACCAAGTGGGGATACACCATATTTGATTCATCTACCCAACCAAGTGGGGATATACCAAAGCTTATACATGACAGAAATACAATAATTATTACATCATCCATCCCAAGGATATTGGGGAAATAAATTACATCATATGACCAATAGAACTCATTGAAATATAGACCATGATAGAAGAATTTATATAACACTAATGACTGATGAAACTAAGAAAGAGCTAAGTTCAGCAACCATAATGCCAACAATGTGGACTGTGAACTGTTGGAAATAATACTGAGAGGGGGGGTGAATCAGTATTATCAGGTCAATTATTTTTCGTTTCACAATCAGATTTGTATATGCTACTTCAGTTAGTGAAAACCAAGTATGTACGCAACTACAGTTAAGGAAACCAGCATATAACCAGCAGACTTGTAATTTAAATTATTCTTCAGATGTTGATCATTAATTTGTGCATCAAACCATATAAACAGTAACCAGGAACAGTAAAACAAAACAAGCAGTCACACATAAGAACACAAGATATAAGGTGGAAACCCAATGTGGGTGAAAACCACTTGTTGTAATTCGACTCTATCTTCTTTTAATTAGAAACTTCTTTTTACAATGATTTTGTACTGGTGCAGTCTTATACCAATACACAGGTTGCTACCTACAGAAGGTTGCAACCTTCTCTCGTTCTCCAGCTTCTCCTGGAAGGGAGCTACAACCCCCTTAGCTCTTGTACTAGCTGAGGTACTAGTACGTAGGTGCTAACCTACAGAAGGCTACAACCTTCTCTTTTCTTTCAGGGACCACGTTTCATAAATTTTCAGACTGGATCCATGAATAACATCAATCAAACATCAAGTATATCTACATCAACCAATCTCCTTTGCACCAAACAAAACTGAATCAAATAGTCACTTCTCTGAATGTTGTACCTAGAAAATAGTAACAGTAACCAGACACCAATTCTAAACCCAAAACACTGCAGCAATAAACAGAGTCACTTCTCTGAATGTTGTACCCAGAAAACAGTAACAGTAACCAGACACCAATTCTAAACCCAGAACACTGCAGCAATAAACAGAAGTAGCTAAAACATATTTCAAGAGACGTACGCTACTTCAATGTGTACAACCTACGTGCATACGCTGCTGAATTAAGGCCAACCTGCGTATACGCGATTTTGAATTACAGAACCAGCGTGTATATGCACCTTTGCTTCACTGAACCTGCATACAGATCTATAAAAGATAATTTATCCTTTTCACTTATTCAGACATCAGTTATACCCAGATTATCAGATTTATAGATCAAGTCATGCGCCAAAAATAACAGATCAAAATCACACAAAGATACTACTATTCAAGCCTTAAGATCTTGACCCATCAATAGTACTTATCCTTCTTCTTGCGCTCAGGTTCCTCCTTGATTTAGATCCAGCTATGCACCATAACCCAATGACCAGTATTCCAGATCTAGCTCTTCATAAGATATTTAATGCTTGAGTCGATGCATTTTCCTAATGATCTCCTTCCCCTTTTATAGTCTTAGGTCTTACACAATACCATGGTCCAAAACCATAAAGAATCAATATCTTGGACCAAATACCTAGGTTCAACACTTCAGACGAGATACCATGGTCCAAAACCATAGGTCCAAATACCAAGGACTAAATACCATGGACCAAAAATAAGTTTTCCCACACGTACGCGCTTTTCTTTGCATGAAAGTGCGTGCATATGTATACGCGCCTTTTGATCGTTTAACCCGCGTGTATATGCGCCTTGGTTAAGAGGAACCTGCATATATCTCTTTTTCCTTCATTCTGAGAACCTGAACTGTGATCTGTCATTTGAGTGAGTTGCCATCAAGGACAACACCTGTGTCATAGCACCAAACCTGTGTCATAATGCCAACAATCTCCCCCTTTGGACTTGATGGCAACCCCAAGTCACTCATAGTCATTCTCCCCCTTTGTCATCAAGGACAAAGGGTTATGCTCCCCCTGAGTACATGCTGAAATCTCTACTTTGTTGTGCTATCCATGCTCCTCCTGACTGTAGGCAAGGTCTGCAAGAAGATGTTATACAAGAAGAAACATGACTTTATACATCATAAATAACCTTCCTATCACCAAAGGCTCATACATACATCCATCTCCCAACCAAGTGGGGATATACCAATATTGACTCATCCTCCCAACCAAGTGGGGATACACCAAAAATTTACACATGATAAAACAAGAACATTACATCATCCATCCCAGGCATAGTGGGGAAACCAACATAGGCCGTTAAATGACCTTGATAATAAAATAAATACATGCCATAGAGACTAAGTATCTAAGATAAGACTATGATAGTCATCAGCAACTAGCAGCATTTGTCAATCATCATTCAGACCGGCAACCATGATCTCACTCTGTACATGTTCCACCTGAAACAAAAACAGCTGTGAAATTGAACCAAGATCTTCTAAGATAATGCCAACAATGCATTACTAGAAGTATATGCTCCCCCTGAACCTATGCCAGATGGTCTCTGTCGAACCCATATCAAACTATTTTCATCCTGAGCCTGGCCCACTGTTTGTCTTCAAACCAAAATATACGCGACTGTA
Source organism: Pinus tabuliformis (assembly GCA_031772625.1). NCBI lineage: Eukaryota > Viridiplantae > Streptophyta > Pinopsida > Pinales > Pinaceae > Pinus > Pinus tabuliformis. The sequence goes on from CM062807.1 coordinate 25,412,986, forward strand.
TCCACATAAATAGGCGTATGTACGCGAATCCTCCTCATTAAACTTGCGTACAACCATTTTTCTCTAAAACAGACAAGTTTCAACAGAAAGATGATGCCTCAACTACTCCCAACTTCTATCTAAGGTATTCAAGAGTCTCTCTGGGCAGTGGTTTAGTGAGTATATCAAAAACCTGTTCCTTGGAGGGAACATACTCCAATTTGACTTTTTTTTCAATCACTTGTTCTCGAAGAAAATGATATTTGATAGGTATGTGCTTGGTCTTTGAATGCATGACTGGATCTTTTGAAATACTGATTGCACTTGTATTATCACATAAAATGGAGATAGGTGGAGTACAAGTGATTTGAAAATCTTGCAAAATTTTCATCATCTAATGGAGTTGTGTGCAGCAAGATGCAGCAGCCACATATTCCGCTTCAGTTGTAGATAAAGCAATTGAACTTTGTTTCCTGCTGAACCAAGATACTAATCTGGAAACCATAAAGAATGCACCACCACTAGTGCTTTTTCTATCATCCACGCTTCCTGCCCAATCTGCATCTGTATATGCATGAAGTGTGAGATCTGTATCTCGAGGATACCATAAGCCATAGTTTTGTGTCCCTTGAAGATATTTTAAAATTCTTTTAACCGCCTGAATGTGTGCTTCTTTCAGATTTGCCTGCAATCTTCCAACTATTCCCACTGCATGCATGATGTCTGGTCGGGTACCTGTCATATAGAGCAGACTACCAATCATGGATCTATAGGTTGGTTGATGTATTGCCGCTGAATCATCATTGGCACTGAGGCTGCATCTTGTTACCATAAGGGTACATACTGGTTTCAAATCTTCCATGCTATATTTCTTCAAGATCTCCTTGAGGTACTTGGTTTGTGACAAAAAGATATCGTCTTTATTTTGTTGGACTTATAAACCAAGAAAATATGTCAGCTCACCAAGCAAGGACATTTCAAATTATTTCTGCATCATCAAAGCAAAATTTTGACTCATGGCTTCTTCATTGCTACCAAAGATGATATCATCAACATACACGAAAAGTATTAGAAATTTATCATTATCCATTTTTACATATAGATTGCTATCGGCTGATCCTTTTGAAAAACCTTTTTTATGGAGGTATTTGTCCAAACGATAATACTAAGCCCTTGGAGCCTATTTAACACCATAGAGTGCTTTCTTAAGTCTACATACAAGTTTTGGATCATTTCCAAGGATGAATCCATCTGGTTTCTCAATATACACTTCTTCTTCCAAATCTCCATTTAAAAAAGCAGATTTCACATCCATTTGAAATACTTTGAACTTCTGAAAGCTAGAAAGAGCAAGGAACATTCTTATGGCTTCAAGTCTAGCAACCGGTGAAAAATTTTCTTCAAAGTCTATACCTTCTTGTTGATCATACCCTTTACAAACAAGTCTAGCCTTGTTTCTAATAACATCTCCATTTTCATTCAACTTATTTTTGAATATCCATTTTGTCCCTATGACATTCTTATCATTTGGTCTAGGAACCAACTCCCAAGTGTTATTCTTTTCAATCTGCTCAAGTTCTTCATTCATGGCCTTGACCCAGCATTCATCTTTGCATGCTTCACTTACATTTCGTGGTTCAGTGGAGGAGAGCAATGCTAAATAGCTTGAAGCTTCTGAAATAGTTCTTCTTGTTTGTACACCTGCCTTTTTCTGTTCCAAAATTTGAGTTTCTAGATGATTCTTCTAAACGTACCTCGATGGAGTCTTTTCTTCTACCCTTATCTGTTCTTCTGGTGCCTCAAGGGTTTCTTCTTCATCATAAGTCTGATTTGATGTTGAAGGATAGTCTTCATCATCTTCGAAATCTTCGGATTTTACCTGCCTAGGAATATTTCCTTCTTCATCAATACTTTCAACAATTTTTCCAAGTCTTTTATTGTAACACTTATATCCTTTGCTATGGGGAGAGTAACCAAGGAGAATGCCTTCATCTGCTCTAGGTTCAAACTTGCCAAGGTTTTCATCAGTCCTTTTGATGTAACATTTGCTTCCAAAAATTTTAAAATATTTTACCGTAGGATTCTTACCATACCAAAGTTCATGAGGAGTTTGAGTGTTGTTTACCCGGATGTTTGTCTTGTTGAGAATAGTAACTGCAGCAAATGCAGCTTCACCCCAAAAGGTTGTGGGAGTTCTAGACTCATCAAGCATAGCACGAGCCATTTGTTGAACCGTTCTTTTCATCCTTTCCACTACTCCTTTTTGCTGAGGAGTCCTTGCAGTAGAGAATTCCCTTCTTATTCCATGTTCTTCACAAAAATCGAAAAATTCATCCGAGATAAATTCCCTCCTCGATCAGACCTGAGGCATTTGATTTTGTGATCTAATTCGTTTTCAACCAAGGTTTTGAATGCTTTGAACTTTTCGAAAGCTTCGTCTTTATGCTTCAGAAGTCCTATCCAACACATCCTTGAAAAGTCGTCAATGAACAATATGAAGTATTCTTCTCCTCAAGGTGACCTCTTCCTAGATGGACCACATACATCAGTATCGACAAGTTCAAGTGGCCTACTAGCTGATCCTTCCTTCTTAGGGAAATTAGTTCTGGTTTGCTTACCAAACTAACATGATTTGCATATTGTATTGTCTGGAATTCTGATGTCAGGGAGATCACGAACCGCCTGATATTTGCATGCTTTCCTTATCTGAGAGAAGCTTAGATGCCCCAATCTTCTGTGCCATAGCCAGTGTTCATCATTATTTCTTAGATAGCATTGTTAGTGTCCTCCCTTGAGTATGTATAAATTATTTGGAGTTCTTATGCCTTTGATCACTGTTTCTCCTGTATCAAGCTCACGATCAATACATCCATTTGATCGAAATATTACCTCATTTGCTTGATCACACATTTAGCTGACACTCAATAGATTATGTTTTAAGCCATCAACATACATAACATTTCCAGCTTTTAATTTTTCTTTCGAAATAGCATAACCTTTACCTTTTATGAATGCAGGGGTGTCATTTCCAAATGAGACCTTCCTTTCCTTTTCAAAGGCACTATATGACTGAAGTTATTCTTTATCACCTGTCATATGTTTCGAGAAACCACTGTCGATGCCACTGATTTTCCTATCCTTCTGAATATAAGGCTATACCACATCTTTCTGGTTCTGGTTCTTTCTTCCTCCAAGTTTTGGGACTCAATGAAGCTTGCTCTTTTGTTTGTCGAAACCTACTCCTGCATTCAGAATCTTCATGACCAAAGTTGTTACAAATAGAACATTCTATTTCATTTTCAAGAGCAGAAAAGTTATTGTAGGTTCTTTTCGTGATTCCAGCCACACTCCTTTGATTTCATGCTTCTCTAGTCATGATGATCTTGTAGGCAACACATTGAGCTGCTTTGTGTCCAAAGTTATGACAAGAGAAACATTGGCCATTGAATAAATTCCTGCGATTTTCAAACCTTCCGTCCAGGTGATTGTAATTTCCATAGCCAGTCGTTCTTGAGGCAAATTGAGAATGATTTACTTGCTATTGGTTGTAGATTCTGTTCATCCTTGAAGTAGATTGCCCTTGATTTACTTGGTGATCTCTGTTCATTCTTGAAGTAAGTTGTTCCTGATTTACTTGGTGATATGCATTGTGCCTTTTCTGTCGATTGTCAACCTGTTCACTTCTCCTTGTTGCTTCAAGATAACTTTTGGAGGTAGATGGCTTCTTTACTTGAGATGCTTCTTCAGTATACCCAAGACCTGTCTTGATTAGAGGAGAACACTGCACTTTGACAATCTCATCTAAAGTTTCAGATCCTTTAGAAAATCTAAGATTAAGAGCTTTTGTTTTCTCAATATCTTTTCTGAGTCCCACAATTTCACATTCTAACTTTTCATTGTGTTTTTCCCTTTCAGCAAGTTGGAATGTCATAGTATCTATAATCATATTCTTTTCTTCTAAACAAATTTTAAGTTTAGAAATTTCTTCATAAAGACCTTCTTCATCTATAGCATCCAAGAAATCATCATCTTCAAAAGCCATCAAAAGTCTATAATCATTACCTTGTTCATCTTCATCACTATTTGAAAATCCATCACTGTCTTCATGTGTATAATAGCTCTTCTTACTTACATTATGTTTTCTATTCCATCTAACTGGTTCCTTACTTTTGTCAAGCTTATCTTTATGAGGACACTTGGCTGCATAGTGACCGACTCTTCCACGAGCAAAGCATTTAAAAGGTAGCTTACCTCTTAATCTTCTAGAACCTCGTTGAAGGTTCTTGACAAAGTTTGATTCTTCCTCTCCTTCTAACATATGTCCTGACTCATTGTATTCTCCTTTTCCTGAGGCTTTGAATGCATATTCTCTCATGTCTGATGGTCCCCCTTTGCTCATTTCGAAAGCAGTTAGGATTCCGTGCAGCTCTGACATGGTAATGCTCTAAAGGTTCTACTTTTCTTCTATGGCTAAAACTTTTGATTCAAACTTAGAAGACAAATATCTTAGAACCTTTTCAACCAAAGTAACTTCTTTTATCTCTTCATCCAAGTTTTTCATACAATTAACAATCTCATCTATACGTAAGAAATAGTTAGCCACACTTTCATCATTGTGCATTCTGAGATTTTCATACTGAATTCTGAGAGTTTGTAGTTTTTCCCATTTTACTTGATCATCTCCTTCATAGCTCAAAACGATCTTGTCCCATATTTATTTCACGGTTTTGAGTAGCATAACTTTGACAAATTCTAATTGAGATAAACTCCCTAATAGAGTATTGACAGCCTTTGCATTTGTTTCATACTGCTTCTTACCAGCCGTATCTGTAGGAGTTGCTGATGGAAATGTGTAACCTACTTCCACGATATCCCAAACTTCTATACCAAGAGATTGAAGATAGGTTGTGATTCTTACCTTCCAATAGACGAAGTTGATTCCATCAAAAATTGGTGGCCTGATAGACGCCTCTTTTTCGTAGTTTCTCATGATGATAGATCTTCCTTCAAGCGATCAAGCTTCTTCTGAAGGACCTGCTCTGATACCAATTGTTGGAAATAATACTGAGAGGAGGGGTGAATCAGTATTATGAAGTCAATTATTTTTCATTTCACAATCAGATTTGTATACACTACTTCAGTTAGTGAAAACCGCGTATGTACGCAACTACAGTTAAGGAAACTAGCGTATAACCAGCAGACTTTTAATTTAAATTATTCTTCAGATGTTGATCATTAATTTGTGCATCAAACCATATAAACAGTAAAACAGAACAGGCAGTCACACATAAGAACACAAGATATAAGGTGGAAACCCAATGTGGGTGAAAACCACCTGCTGCAATTCGTTTCTATCTTCTTTTAATTAGAAACTTCTTTTTACAATGATTTTGTACTGGTGAAGTCTTATACCAGTATGTAGGTTGCTACCTATAGAAGGCTACAACCTTCTCTCGTTCTCCAGCTTCTCCTGGAAGGGAGATACAACCCCGTTAGCTCTTGTACTAGCTGAGGTACTAGTACATAGGTGCTGACCTACAAAAGGCTACAACCTTCTCTTTTCTTTTAGGGACCACGTTTCATAAATTTTTAGACTGGATCCATGAATAACATCAATCAAACATCAAGTATATCTGCATCAACCAATCTCCTTTGCACCAAACAAAACTGAATCAAATAGTCACTTCTCTGAATGTTGTACCCAGAAAATAGTAACAGTAACCAGACACCAATTATGAACCCAGAACACTGCAACAATAAACAGAAGTAGCTAAAACATATTTCAAGAGACGTACACTACTTCAATGTGTACAACCTGTGTGCATACGCTGCTGAATTAAGGCCAACATGCGTATAGGCAATTTTGAATTACATAACCAATGTGTATACGCGCCTTTGCTTCACTGAACCTGCATACAGATCTATAAAAGATAATTTATCCTTTTCACTTATTCAAACATCAGTTATACCTATATTATCAAATTTATAGATCAAGTCATGCGCCAAAAAATAACAGATCAAAATCACACAAAGATACTACTATTCAAGCCTTAACATCTTGACACATCAATAGTACTTATCCTTCTTCTTGTGCTCAAGTTTCTCCTTGATTCAAATCCAGCTATGCACCATAACCCAATGACCAGTATTCCAGATCTATCTCTGCATAAGATATTCAATGCTTGAGTCGATGTATTTGCCTAATGATCTCCTTCCCATTTTATAGTCTTAGGTCTTACACAATACCATGGTCCAAAACCATAAAGAATCAATACCTTGGACCAAATACCTAGGTTCAACACTTCAAACAAGATATCATGGTCCAAAACCATAGGTCCAAATACCAAGGACTAAATACCATGGATCAAAAATAATTTTTCCCACACGTACACACTTTCCTTTGCATGAAAGTGTGTGCATACGTATACGTGCATTTTGATCGTTTAACCCGCATGTATATGCTCCTTGGTTAAGAGGAACCTGCGTATATCTCTTTTTCTTTCATTCTGAGAGCCTGAACTGTGATCTATCATTTGAGTGAGTTGCCATCAAGGACAACACCTGTGTCATAGCACCAAACCTGTGTCATAAATACCACTGCCCTATTGCCTCTGAATATTCCTATTAGCCTCCTATCAAAACTGAGTTGACCTATAGAGTTCCCATCAAGGACAATACATGTATCATAATGCCAACAATCTCCCCCTTTGGACTTGATGGAAACCATGATGGTGTTGACTACTGCAAGCTGTAAAGACTATTAGGGATACCATACAACACCAAAATACCAAAATACTCTCCCCCTTTGACATCAAGGGAAAATGGCGGACCACTCTACTCTCCTCCTTTGCATGATGCTATCCATACTCCCCCTGAGTACATGTCGAGCCTGCAGAGAGATGATGCAATATAATAACATGACACTATAACTCAACAAAGTGAGTATGACCTCCCTATGACCACAAACTCATACATACATCAATCACCCAACCAAGTGGGGATACACCATATTTGACTCCTCTGCCCAACCAAGTGGGGATATACCAAAGCTTATACATGACATAAATACAACAATTATTACATCATCCATCCCAAGGATATTGGGGAAATAAATTACATCATATGACCAATAGAGCTCATGATTGATGCAACTAAGAAATAGCTGAGTTCAGCAACCATAATGCCAATAATTTGGAATGTGAACACTCTCCCTGAACCTGTGCTACCACTGGTTTTTTTGTTAGAAAAACATATATGTGCTTTCAGCCAAGGCAACCCACGTGTACCCACACATATACTACATGAAACCAGTGTGTAGTAAACTTCCTCTGAAAAACTAGATTTAACAGCAGGATGATGTAGCAACAACTCCCAGCTTTTGTCTGAGATATTCAAATGTTTCTATGGGCAGTGGTTTAGTGAATATATCAACAGCATGTTCTTTAGAGGGGACATACTCCAATTTGACCTTTTGTTCAAGCCCTTGTTCTCGTAGAAAATGGTACTTGATGGGTATGTGCTTGGTCTTGGAGTGCATGACTAGATTCTTTGAAACACTGATGGCACTTGTATTATCACATAGAATGGAGATGGGTGGAGTACATGTGATCTGAATGTCTTGCAAAGTTTGCATCATCCAAAGTAGTTGTGTGAAGCAAGATGCAGCAGCCACATTCTGCTTCAGCTGTAGATAAAGCAATTAAATTTTGTTTCTTGCTGAACCAAGACACTAACCTAGAACCCATATAGAATGCACCACCACTAGTGCTTTTTCTATCATCAACACTCCCTGCCAAATTTTCATCTGTATATGCATGAAGAGTAAGATCTGCATCTCTAGGATACCATAGTCCAAAGTCCTGAATTCCTTGAAGATATTTGGAAATTATTTTGACTGCCTAAATGTGTGATTCCTCTGGATTTGTTTGGAATCTTCCAACTATTCCTACTGCATGCATGATGTTAGGTCGGGTACCTATTAGATAAAGTAGACTGCCAATCATGGATCTGTAATTTGGTTGATGTACTGTTGCTGATTCATCATTTGCGCTGAGATTGTGTGTTGTTACCATTGGAGTACATACAGGTATAGAATCTTCCATTCCATACTTTTTCAAGACCTACTTGAGTTATTTGGTTTGTGAAAGAAAAATACCATCTTTAGTTTGCTGAACTTGTAGACCAAGAAAATAGGTAAGTTCACCAAGCAAGGACATTTCAAATTCTTGTTGCATTACTGAAGAAAAATTCTAACTCATGGATTCTTCATTGCTACCAAAAATGATATCATCAACATAAACAATAATAATTAGCAATTTATCATTTTCAATCTTTGTATATAAATTTCTATCTGTAGAACCTTTTGTAAAACCTTGTTGGTGTAGATATTTGTCAAGGCGGTAATACCAAGCCCTTGGAGCCTGTTTCATATCATAGAGATCCTTTTTTAGTCTGCATACAAGTTTTGCATCATTTTCAAGAATGAATCCTTCTGGATGTTCAATATAAACTTCTTCTTCTAAATCTCCATTAAGGAAGGATAATTTTACATCCATTTGGTATACTTTGAATTTCCAAAAACTGGAAAGAGCAAGAAACATTCTTATGGCTTCAAGTCTGGAAACAGGTGCAAAGTTTCTTCAAAATATATACCTTCTTGTTGAGCATACCCTTTACAAACAATTCTGGCCTTGTTTCTAATGACTTCTCCATTTTCATTCATCTTGTTCTTGAATATCCATTTAGTTCCTACAATATTTTTATCATGAGGTCTAGGAACTAATTCCCAAGTGTCATTCTTTTCAATTTTCTCAAGTTCTCCATCCATGGCCTTGACCCAAAATTCATATTTGCATGCTTAATTTACATTTTGAGGTTCAGTGGATGATAGTAATGCTAGATAGCTTGAGGTCCCTGTAATAGTTCTTCTTGTCTATACACCAGCCTCCCTTTCTCCTAAAATTTGAGTTTCTGGAAGATTTTTCTGAACATACTTGGACGGAGTCTTTTCTTCTACCATTATGTCTTCTTCTGGTGCTTCATTGGTTTCTTCTTCACTATAATTTTGATTTAATTTGGGAAAGTAATCCCCATCTTCCTCATTCTCATAATCTTCTGTTGATTTTATCTATTTTTTATTTCTGCATGCTTCATCAACTACAACATCAATGCTTTCAACAATTTCCCCAAGTCTTTTATTATAACTTTCATATCCTTTACTTCTGGAAGAATAACCAAGAAGAATCCCTTCATCTGCTATGGGTTCAAACTTACCAAGTTTTTCATCAGTCCTTTTGATAAAACATTTGCTTCCAAAAACTTTAAAGCATTTTACAGTAGGAACCTTACCATACCAAAGTTCATGTGGAGTTTGAGTGTTATTTACCCGAACATTTTCTTTGTTGAGAATAGTCATGGCAGTGAATGCACCTTCACCCCAGAAGGTTGCAGGAGTTCCAAATTCATCTAGCATGGCTCGAGCCATTTGTTGAACTGTTCTGTTCATCCTTTCTACAACACCATTTTGCTGAGGTGTTCTTACAATGGAGAATTCTCTTTTTATTCCATGTTCTTCACAAAAGTCAAAGAATTCATCCGATATAAATTCCCCTCCTCGATCAGATCTAAGGCATTTGATTTTTCGATTTGATTCATTTTCAACCAAATCTTTTAAGGCTTGGAACTTTTCAAATGCTTCATCTTTATGCTTTAGAAGACCTATCCAACACATTCTGGAAAAATCATCAATGAACAAAATAAAGTATTCTTCTCCACGAGGTGACTTTTTCCTTGTTGGTCCACATAAATCAGTATGGATAAGTTCAAGAGGCTTACTAGCTGACCCTTCTTTTTCCATGAAGTGAACTCTAGTTTGCTTACCGATTTGACATGGTTTGCATATTGTATTTTCTGGGATGCTGATATCTAGAAGATCACAAATAGCCTTGAGTCTGCATGCTTTTCTTATTTGAGAAAAGCTTAGATGTCCCAATCTTCTATGCCATAGCCAGTTTTCATCATTTTTACTTAGATAGCACTCTTGTTTTCCTCCCTTGAGTATGTAGAAGTTGTTTGGAGTTCTTGTACCTTTGATCACAGTCTCTCCTGTATCGAGCTCACGAATAACACATCTATTTGATCGAAACACCACTTCATTTTCTTGATCACACATTTGACTGACACTCAACAGGTTATGTTATAAACCATCTACATACATAACATTTCTAGCTTTAACCTTTTCTTTCAAGAAACCAGAACCTTTACCTTTTATAATAGCTGGAGTGTCATTTCCAAATGAGACATTCTTTTCCTTTTCTAAGGCATTATATGAGTGAAGTTTCTCTTTGTCACCTGTCATATGCTTGGAGCATCCACTGTCAATGTATGACTGATTTTCTTATCCTTCTGCACACAAGGCTATACCACATCTTTCTGTTTGAGATTCTTTCCTTCTCCATATCTTTGGATTTAATGTCGTTTGCTCCTTTTGAGGTGTTTGCCAAAATTTGCTTCTGCATTCAGATTCTTCATGACCAAAGTTATTACAAATTGAGCATTCTAATTCATTTTCAAGAGGAGAAAAGTTATTATAGGAACTTCTCTTGATCCTTGTTACATTCCTTTGATTTCATGCTTCTCTAGTCATGATGGTTTTGTAAGCAACGCATTGAGCAGCTTTGTGCCCAAAATTATGACATGAAAAACATTGCCCATTAAAGAATTTTCTGCGACTATCGAATCTATTTATCTATTGATTGTAATTTCTATTGATATTCATCTTTGGAGAAAATTGAGTATGATTTGCCTGAGGTTGGTTGTGGCTTCTATTGATATTCATCCTTGGAGCAAATTGAGTATGATTTACCTGGTGATCAGCTTTATTCCTTTGCTGACGATTGTCATACTGTTCACTGGTCTTTGCTGCATCAAGATAGCTTTTGGTGGAGGTTGATAGCTTCTATGATTGAGATGTTTCTTCAGTATATCCAAGACCTATCTTTATCAGAGGAGAATGTTGAACTTTGATAATTTCATTTAAAGTTTCTGATCCTTTAGCAAATCTAAGATTGAGATATTTTTTTTCTCAAGATCTTTTCTTAGACCCACAATTTCACATTCTAGTTTTTCATTGTGTTTTTCTTTTTCAGCAAATTGGTATGTCAAGGTATCTATGATTATATTCTTTTCTTCTAAACAAATTTTGAGTTTAAAGATTTCTTCATGAAAGTTTTCCTCTTCTAAAGCATCCCAAAAATCATCATTGTCATAAGCCATGGGAATTCTATAATCATCACTATTAGATAAACCATCATTATCCTCTTCTAAACTATCCCAAAAATCATCGCTATCATAAGCCATGAGAAGTTTGTAATCTTGACCAGTTTCATCTTCATCACTATTAGATAAACCATCGCTATCTTCATGAGTATAGTAACTCCTTCTATTCACAACTTGTTTCTGATTCCCTTTTGCGTATTCCTTTCCGTTTTCATATTTATCTTTATGAGGGCATCTGGCAGCATAGTGGCCGACTCTACCACAAGAAAATCATTTGAAAGGTAGCTTACCTCTGAACCTTCCAGAACCCCGTTGAAGCTTCTTAACAAAATTTACCTCATCTTCTTCTTCTGAAATGTGTCCTGATTCATTGTGTTATTCCTTTTCTTTTCCTTTTGCTAAAGCTTTAAATGGCTTCTCTCATATCTGATGGACCTCCTTTTCTCATCTCAAAAGAAGTTAGGATTCCGTGAAGCTGTGTCATAGTGATATTCTGCAGATCCTGTTTTTCTTCTATGGCAGACACTTTTGATTCAAATTTAGCAGACAAGGATCTCAAAATTTTCTCAACTAAGGTAACTTCCTTTATTTCTTCACCCAGATTCTTCATACAATTAACAACCTCATCTATACATAAGAAGTAACTAGCTATATTCTCATCACTATGCATCTTAAGAGTTTCATACTGAATTCTGAGAGTTTGAAGCTTAGCATGTTTTACCTGAGAGTCTCCTTCGTAGCTCTGAACGATTTTGTCCCATATCTCTTTGGCTAATTTGAGCTGCATGACTTTGACAAACTCTGATTGTGACAAACTTCCCAATAAAGTATTGATAGCTTTGGCATTGGTTTCATATTTCTTTTTAACTTCTGCTTCTATAGGAATCGCTATTGGAAATTTGTATCCTCCTTCCACAATTTCCCAGACATCTGTTCCAAGAGATTGTAGATAGGTTGTGGTTCTTATTTTCCAATAAACAAAGTTTCTCCCATCAAAGATTGGCGGTCTAATGGATCCCATGCTTTCATGATTATTCATCTTGATGGATCTTCCTTCAAGAGATCAAGCTTCTTCTCAAGAACTTGGCTTTGATACTAATTGTTGGAAATAATACTGAGAGGGGGAGTGAATCAATATTATCAGATCAAGAATTTTTCTTTTTCATAATCAGATTTATATACGCTACTTCAGAGAGGGGAGCTAGCATGTACACGCAACTGTCTTTAAGGAAACCAATGTTTATGCAGTAGACTTATGATTCAGTTAATTCATCATATGTTGATCTTTAATCAGTGCATCAGTACTTCGTCAATCATTAAATAGTAATCATGTGTAGTATAAACATAATAAACCATTACACGTAAGCAACACACATGAACACCAAGATTTAAGGTGGAAACCCAATGTGGGTGAAAACCACCTACTCATGTTGTGTCTGTCTTCTTTTAATAATAAGAAAATGTGTTTACAATATTGTACTAATTCAGACTCATACCAGTATGCAGGCTTCTACATGCAAAAGGTTACAACCTTCTCTCGTTCTCCAGCTTCTACTAGAATGGATCTACAACCCCCTAGCTCTTGTACTAGCCAATATGTTTACTAGTATGTAGGTTCTAGCCTATAAAAAACTCCACTCTTCCACTAGGGACCACGTTTCATGAATCTTTAGACTGGATGCTCTTGGCACATATCAAGACCTATGAAGACCTTGACTCATCAATTACCCATCAGAAATTTAGAAACTCAAACTTCATCAACCAACATGCAGTCAATCTGAAACAATCAGATCATTGTCATCAAAACACTTTGTTGAACCCATAAACCTGTATCAACATTCAAAACCAACTGAAACCTCAAAAATTCATGTGTCAGACTGTATACGCTACTTCAATTAAGAAAACTTGCGTGTATATGCTACTTCCTTCAGCCCAACCTGCATATACCTCTAAAGATTCTGAATCATAAAATCTCTGAATTACAAACTATACCAACCAGTAGTGTACTGAAGATCTACTATAAACTTACAGAACTTTACACAGGAAGGCAACAAAAAACACTTCTTCTCACTTATACAATCAATCAAATACCAACCTCCTTATGCATTCAGATTTACATTCATATCTAAGAAGACTTCATTGACAGACAACAGTAAAATAGCAACAGTAATAAATCAGCAATATTGATCTGATAGATCAGTCACCTTTGAACATCAAGCCTTTCTTTTGTATACGCTACTTGAAAGAATAGAACTTGCGTGTATATGCTTTTTTGTCTAGACAAACCTGCATATAGATCTGCAAATATTGACTCAGAACTTTGCTACAATTCCAAACATCAGAAAAACCCATATCATGATAGATAATGAATAAAACAGACGCAAAACATCAGATCTAACCTCAACCAATATCAGATCATTCAAGAATAAGTCATTTCAAGTCTCATGACCCTGATCCAATATTGAACTCAAGGTGCACATAAATATTTCAGATCTAGTCCCAAACATAACCCTGCAACTAAAATTTTACTTCAGATAGAAGTATTCCTTAGAATATTATTCACTTGCACATTTGGCCTTATGATCCTCTCTTCTTTATATACTTTTTGGCCTTTCTCAATACCATGGACTGAATCCACTTGGGACCAACACCTTGGATCAAATACCATGGACTAAATACCTCGGACTAAATACCTAGGGTCAATATCATGGTCCAAAGATACCTTGGACCAAATATTTCGGACCAAAACCATGGTTTTCAACATGTACGTGCTTTGCCTTCTGTGGGAGTGCATGTGTACGTTATATGCTATTTCTGTTCTGAGTACCTGCACGTATACGCTGCTTGGACTAAGTGAACCTACGTGTATCTCTTAAATGTTGGAAATAATAATGAGAGGGGGGTTGAATCAGTATTATCATATCAATAATTTAATTTTCCAAACAGATTTGTATACGCTACTTTAACTAAGTGAACTAGCGTGTATACGCGACTGTACTTAAGGCAACCAGCATATATGCAGAGAACTTTTGATTTACCCAATTTATCATGCATTGAAATTTAACCAGTATATCAAAGATTTATTAGATAGTGCAGTAAAAGCAGAATAAAGCATCACACATAAGCAACACACATGAACACCAAGATATAAGGTGGAAACCCAATGTGGGTGAAAACCACCTGTTGCTATTGTCTTTGTCTTCTTTTAATAATAAGAAAATTTGTTTACAATTTTGTACTGGTGCAGACTTATACCAATACGCAGGCTTTTACCTACAGAAGGTTACAACCTTCTCTCATTCTTCAGCTTCTCCTGGAAGGGAGCTACACCCCCCTAACTCTTGTACTAGCCGATATGTTTACTAGTACATAGGCTGCGACCTACAAAAGGCTACAACCTTCTTTCTTCCTCCAAGGACCATGTTTCATAAATTTTTAAACTAGATCCATCAACAAAATCATAACATCAAATGCATCTGCATAAACCAACCACAACCGAATCAATCAATTACTTTGACAACCCATCAATCTGATCATTCAAAATATTGTTACCAGAATACAGTAACCAGAACCCAGAACTCTGCAACAGCAAACAGAAACAACTGAAACATATTTTATAAGGTATACGCTACTTCCATGTGTTGAACTTGCGTGTATACGTTCTTTTCTCAAAGACAACCAACGTATACATCTGCAAATATTAATTCATAATTCTGCAGTTATTCCAGAATTTAGTTATACCTAGATCATAATATTTACAGAACAACACATGCGTCAGTATACAGATCTAGAATAAGCATCATCAAACCATATAAAGATAATTCATTTCAAGCCTTAAGATCCTGATCCATCATTAGATCTTATCCTCCATCAACCGCTAAGGTTCATCCCTGATTCAAATCAAGCACAACACCATAAGCCAATAACCTTCATACTAGATCTCACACTTCATCAGATATTCGATACTTATACACTTTGGCCTAATTATCTTCTCCTCCTTTTATAGTTTTAGGCCTTTCTCAATACCATGGACCAAAACCACTTAGGACCAATACCTTGGACCAAATACCTAGGGTCAATACCTCAGAAAAGATACCTTGGACCAATACCATGGATCAAAATACCATGGACCAAATACTTCGGACCAGAAACTTAGTTTTCCAAGGTATACGCGTTTTTCCTTCTGTGAAAGTGTGTGTGTATGTATACACTACTTGTGGTCAGTGAACCTGCATGTATACGCAGCTTGGTCAAGGTGAACCTGCGTATACCTCTCTTTCTTCATTTTGTGTAGACTGGTCTATAATTCTTTGTTGTTAACCTATTGTATTGTGATATTTCATCTGAGTGAGTTGCCATCAAGGACAATACCTGTATCATAATTCCAACATTAGACTGCTCTTACATCATCTTCTTCCTTCAACTTCTTTATTCTGATCAATAGACCTTAGTTCCATCTTCCTGATCCTCTGTACCACTGCCATATTGCCTCTGAATATTCCTGTTAGCCTCTTATCAAAACTGAGTTGACCTGTAGAGTTGCCATCAAGGACAATACTTGTATCAGAATTCCAACAATAAACACATTCATTCATAACAGAAGTAAATGGATAAAACACAGATATTTCTAGAACAATTTCTTTATTGATACTTCAAATTTGCTTACAGACTCAAAACTACCATGTGCACTCCGCTGCAGGGATCCGAGCACTCAACTACGGACTCTACTCTAGGCCTCTGTGCACATAGTTGTAGAGCCCCTCTTCTACTCTAAGACTCTTCGCTAGTCACTTCTACTGACCCATTACATTCATTCTTCATTAAAAACTACTACCTTAGACTCTTCTAAGACTTCCCTTTTTATACAATCCCCTGGTCCACGGACCATGGGTAGGTCTATACAGCCGACACAACTTACATAACAAAAGGGTAAAACCCCTTTATGAAACTTTACATCTACGCACTCTGCGACCATAACTTGCGGAGACTTTACAATTTACATCACAAAAACTTGGGCTTTCAGCCCCAAAACTTGGGCTTTTGCCCCAAAATTGACCTTAGATAACCCTATCCCAAATAGGTATTGTCCCTCCTCCCCCACCCTCTAAAACCCCTCAGGGCTGACACTCCAATATGTGTAAGGCTATGTTCCATGCTTGATTGGATGTGGATCATGGTCGACAACCTCCTGTTGACAAGGTCCTTAGAGAATTGACATCTCCTCCCCCTGGTTCCCCATGAAGTGGATATCCTTCAATTATCGTGGGCTGGCTAGTCTCGCAAAGAAGCTATCCTTTCAACGTTTGATTAAGACAGAGATAGTGGACATCATTTTTCTTCAGGAAACACTTTCTCCTTGGACTTTGATCATCCCCACCCTTGAGGCCCTCACCCCAGGATGGAATTTTAATGCCTTGGATGGTCGTGGGCAATCTGGTGGCCTGCCCTAGGTTTCAATCCTCGGGTTGTAAATTTGCTAAATATTTGGGGTGGGGAGGGCATCATTGGTGCTGATATTTTTTCCTATGAATTTGGGAAGAAGATGAGATTTATCAACATATATGGCCCCTATATCAACCCTGCTCATTTCTGGAAAAAGCTCCTGAATAATTCATATATTCAAGCTGACAATCTCATCCTTGGGGGTGAACTTAATTTCTCTATTGTCCATGTGTAATCCTAGGGACATAATGCACAACTTGACCCTCTATCTGAACATATCAGCTCTTTGTTGGAGGATCATCATCTTTGTAATATTCCTATGGCATAGTTGCAACCTACCTGACGTAATCAAAGTACTGGTGATGCTTTTCTTGCTAGAAGGTTGGATAGATTCCTTGTTAATGACTCTCTTTTGAACCAAATTTCTTTATATCGTCAATGGGTGGGATCTGGTGGATTGTCTGATCACTTGCCCATTTACCTATAATTTTCTTGTGTTTATCGTAAGCCTAAATCCCCTTACAAATTCAATTCCACCTGCCTCAAAGATGAGGGTTACTTGAAAATGGTCACTGAGTATTTGAAGGGTTTCCCTCTTACACCTGGTCAATTTGTTTCTAAATCTTTTGCCAAAAGGATGCTCTCTCTCAAGCAAAAATCCATTGACTGGGCCAGGGAAAAAGACACAAGGATGATCAGACTCTAAAAGACATTGAAGTGGAACTTGCTAATCTGGTGGACAGGGATGGTCATGGATTTGTCACCACTTAAGCTAAAGAACAACTTATCATAATAGAAGCGGACCAAAACAGAATTTTGAAGGAAAGAGAGGAAACCTGGAGACTCTGGAGTCGTGCCATTTGGCTTCAGTCGGGTGATGATAATACAAATTTTTACCATCGTTTTGAAAATGGACGACGGGCTACCAACACCATCTAGCATCTAGTGGATGATGTCGACCAATAGGTAAAGTCCTTCCACCAATTGGCTTCCCTCAGTACTTCTCATTTTAGTCGGCTATTTAGAGCTTCACAGGATGCCAATCTTGCAGAGATCATCAAGGTGGCTAGATTTTTCCCTAGGTTTGTTAATCAAGAATTGGTTGAGGACCTTGATTTTCCTGATACATTGGGGGAAATGGAAGGCACACTTAAATGGTTTAAGAAGGACAAAAGCACTATACTATATGGTTGTTCGATTGAATTTTATCTTGCATTTTTTGATATATTGGGAAATGATCTCCTTCAGGTCATTAAAGAATTCAGGATGGGGGGGCGAATGTATGATTAATTTAACTCTACCTTTATTGCTCTTATCCCCAAAACAAATTATCCTCAAACTTTCAACGATTTCCAACCTATTTCACTCTGCAACTTCATATACAAGATCATTGCAAAGATCATAGCAAATCACCTCAAGCCCATCTTCTCTGAGTTTATATCTTCAGAACAATTTGCTTTTCTCAACCATAGGTAGATTCATGAAGTATTTGGAACTGCACAAGAGGTCGTACACTCCATCAAAACAAAGATGCTAAAAGGTATGATCCTCAAAATTGATCTGGCTAAAGCATTTGACTGCACTGGCTAGCTCTATCTGAGGATGCTATTGACTCATTTGGGCTTTCCTTTATCTTTAAGTCAATGGATTATGTGTTGTATCACTAATGTCTCTTATAGTGTTCTTATCAATGGCTCTACCTATTATTTCTTCCATGCTGAGCGAGGCCTCAGATAAGGCTGCCCCCTCTCACCTCTTCTCTTCTTGCTTTTCATGGAATGGCTAAGTTGATATATATCAGAGGAAAAAATACAAGGCAAACTGATGGGCATCAAGATTACAAATACTTGCATCCTTACCCACCTCCTATTGTTAACGATTTACTCATATTTCTGAATGGATCGATTGGGGATATTACTACATTCTCCTTTGTCTTCCAATCATTTTGTTTTTCCACCGGCATGGAATTAAATCATCACAAATCCACACTTACTACTATTGAATGTACTCAAAATGAAATCCAATTTGCACAACAATGGTTCCCATACACCTTTGATGAAGGGCTAAAATACTTGGAATTTCGGCTCAAGCACGAAAAATACAATATTTTTGATTGGGTTTGGCTTGTGGCTAAGATTGAAAGGCAACTGAATATTTGGCACCATAGATGGCTTTCCAGGGCAGGCAGACTTGTCCTCATCAAATATGTCCTAGAAGCTACTCTAGTATACTGGATGTCACTTTCTTGGATTCTGAGAGGTATATTACACAGAATACAACAGTTGTGTTGTAGATTCATATGGAAGGGAAAACAAGAAGGCCATATTTTTTCTTGGGATAGATGGGATATTCTTTCCCTCCCCAAAAAATTTGGAGGATGGGGCATGAAAAATTTATAAGTTTTTTCCAATGCTCTAGCAGCGAAATTGGGGTGGAATGTACTTACCTCTAGGAATCTTTGGGCAGAGGTGGTCTTCCAGTAGTATATCCCCCAATCCACCCCCTTGATTGGATCTAATAACCTACTTGGGATAAATCAAACATTTCTATGGTTTAGAGGGCAGTCTGTAACTCACTTGCATATATCATAGATGGACTGACATGGAAGATTGGAAATGGAAATCTGGTTCATATTGTTTTGGACCCATGGAATGAATGCAGCAATTCTTATCAATTACCCCAGGAACTGCTACACTATCTCACCAATGTTAGTTTTACTAGACTTTCCCATATTTCTGATCCAGGAAACTCTTCTATCTTCAGACAAGCCTGGAAACATTCTGAATTATTGGGCATCCCTCCCGTATGGCATAAAAACTGGAAATATTATACAAATTCTCTTTCAAAATCTCATGACCAGATCACTAGGGGGGATGAGCTTATATGGGCCCACTCACTAAATGTAAAATATTCCCCAAAGTATGGTTACCTTCATATCTTTTTGGATCACAAGCCCCTTGTCTCTACTTGGTGGTGGAATGTTCTCTGGAAATTGAAGGCGCCACCCAGAGCCAAGTTATTTATGTGGTGCATTCTCCGAAATAAGGTTCCTACTAGGGATAATCTCCAAAAGCGAACCTATCATGGTCCATCCTAGTGTTCTCTATGCAAACAGGACTCGGAAACTGTTGATCACCTATTTCTTACTTGCCCTATTACTATTGCTTTCTGGCAAGAAGTACTTACACTTCTTCATCTTCAATCTAGATGGAAAGGGGAGGATATCTTGGAGGCCTGGAAATTGTGGTGGTCGACAGCACAAACACACAGGGTCCGAAATATTCCCATACTGATCTACTGGAGTATTTGGCTACAAAGGAATAAAATCATTTTCTCTGGCACCTTACCTCGATGGCCGCATGTTTCTGCTCACCTTATCTCTTTATATCATTGCATCCCGGAGGAAGACCAAGCCCCCACAGCGCGCAACATCTTTGCTGAGATTATTGACAGGAATACACCATAGGCGTATTTTGATATCTCGGTTCAACACCATGGCTGTGTCGGGGGAATCCTTTTTCACATCAGTAGTAATCACTACTATATGATATAGATGGGTCTGGGGGATGGGACAAATAATTTTGTTGAACTTATTTCTCTCTGTCATTTATTATATTTTGCACTTGAGAAAGGATGTCATCATTTACAGATCTTTGGTGACTCTAAACTAATCATAAATTGGTTTAATCATCAATCTTCTTTTCACATTCACACTCTCCGACATATTTTGGATGAAACTATGAATCATGATGCTGAAAACATATTTTGACTATATCTCTTGTCATCATATATACGGGGAACGCAATAAAATTTCTGATCAACTATCCAGAGAGGCCTCGCAATAGCCATGGGGGATCTAGTTGATATAGTAATAGTCAAATCATGACTACTACAACTACTACCATCGGCCATATGAGGATTAGCAGCAGAATGGGGCTAATGGGCCCTGATTTTATTGCCTTATCTGAATTTTTTTATGTATTTAATCTTTTTGCTCTATACATTTCATGTTTATATTTTTACAAGAACATATCATATCTAATTATTTAATAGTCTCTCGACCTTGGGATAGATATATTTTTTGGATAGAACATCACAGGCAGTGGCTTTGACCACTCATACAACATATGATTCTAGCATCTACAGCATGTAATTTTCAATTAAATCAGTGAAACTTATGATTTTTCCTTGGGGAAAAAATAACATTAAAAAAAAAATTGAAAATTTTTCAACCTTAAAATTAAAAAACTCTAAGTTTTCAACACATTTAAACCATGACATTATGAACAAATTACATGACTAAATTAATCAAAATATCAATACTTGTAGATTGAATGAAACATAAATTATACCTCTAATTTATTGTTGCATTGTGGATATTCTAAACAATAAAATTCATCATAATTGAAACATATAATCCAAAAAACATAAAAATGACTCATAACTTCATTTAACATCATATGGAAATCAAAATTTTTATTTCAAGATACGATGCAAACATCAGTTATATAAATTTTCTTAAACAATTATTCAAAATCACTCATATCTTCTTTCACGCCATCATAATTCACATCACCAAATGAATGACTAGATGCAGATGAAGATGTTCTATATTCTTCTCTTTCATCAACTAGTGCCCCATCTGAGTCCACATGCATGCCCACCATTTCAGGTTTCAAAATTCTTCTAGATCTACTACTGGGTTTAGCAGACTCACATCTCAACATTGTTCCTTCTGGTAACAACCTCTTCAGAATCTCCTTCGTCCTGAAGCAAAGAGTTCCTCTCTTTGTTAAATTGAATTCATAAACAAGTATGTCAACATACTCCAATTTTTAGAGATTTGTGCAGCGATGATTTATATTTGTACCATTTCTTTTTCTCTTTCCACCAATTTTTTTTATCAACTACCCTCTCTAGCTTATAGATACCATTGAATGGATGTGTATTTGTGGCATAACAATATACTTACATCTTCATTTTCTATAATGACCTTTATAACCTTAGAAACCCAGAATTGATAGCCATTGGCATCTCCATCTGCTAGCACTGTGATCATGCAACCCTCCTTAATATCATGTACTAAACCCCCATAAAGGTCTTCCATGGCTTCACGTTGTGCATGAGACCTTATGGAACCAATATACATTTCTCTTTCCTCTACCTGTGAAAAATTAATAATACCTTGAGATTGTTGTTGTTCAACAATGTTTCTTTCTTCATGTTCAGTTGACACATTTTTTGGCCAAATAAATGGAATTTTCAAATTTATATCTTCATTTGTTGTTCTTGAAATGATATCACTTTGATTATTGAAAAAAGACTCCCAACAAACTGAATCAACAATATCAAATTACTCATATGTATATCTAATATATTTTTTTATTTATTCTGGGAAATCATAATAATGTATATCTCTCTTATGCCTGTGCGCATTATGAACTTTAGCAATTGATTGTAATAACAATATATTTGACGCAAATATTGGATGATCTCGAATGAAATTCAAAAATGACAAACCTGATGATGGTGCCCATTCTGTAGTAGTTGAATACTTTTTGCCCCATATTAGTGTTTTCCCATCAATTTTTCGATACGAAATTGATGTTGGAAGCTAATGTAATTAAGTTATTCAATGCATTTCTCCTCACCATGTGATCCCAGAATAAACATTCGCATGTCAATAGTTTCTTCCAACACATGAAAAATAGGCTCTGACATGTATGATTTCTTAATACATTCAATTAATGATGGAAAGATTCCAACATCATTCCTCCTCAGTGTGACTGAAAAACAACTGAAAATCTTATCAATATGGTCATGAGTGTGCCCAACAAGAAGGAAACCAACCTTTACCTTCTGAAAAATTCTCAATTCAACAAGCATGTTTACATATCCAAAAACAATTTGATTTTTGTTTTCATGACAAATGTTGTCCAATTGTAGATACAAAACTTCAAGAATATTACCAGACCAATGAGAAAGCACATCATGAATTATGGTTAATGTCAGATTCGCATCATTATGAATATTTGGAGTTGTGAAGTATACCCTTGGAAACATTTTCCCATTGAAGACCATACAACCAACCAAGTGAAACTAAATAAAAAATTCCTCCTGTAAATTTTTGGGTGTGTGAACAAAATGTGGTAGAAGTGTTTTCTTCTCTTCAATACCATCAATTATCAAACCCAGATATTTATTTGGATTATCATAACACTTTTTTCGATGCTTGTACAAATTTTTCCTTTCACTTTTTTGTTGTTCGTGATGCTCTTGAAGCGCTTTGACAAAAGAATCTACACAACATAAAAGAAAGTCATTAATAAATATGTTTTCATAGTTGACGACTATACAATTTTAAAAAATAATGTTATGAATGCTTACCTCTTTTTGCCCTTTCACATTTATCCCTTTTTTATTTAAGAGAAGCACATGTACTTCAAACCCCCATCCTTATCTTCTTAGGAATATGGAAATTATTGAATTCTTTCTTCCATATCTTCACAAAATATTGATATGTAATAAATCGACCATTTCCTTCAAAACCTTCTGCATATTCTTTATATAATTTGTATATTTCTCATCTTGAGAAATTATTTGGAATATGTATTGTCTCTCTATTTTGCATACACTCTCCATTATTTGAAAAAAATTATTTCATCCATGACATTACAGTATTTGATAATGGTCCAAATTGTCGTTTATGACGTACTTCTAAATAAAATGTGGGATCTTTTTCAAAAAAAATTGGATTCTTGATAGACAAAAATTACCAATTGAATGAAACATTTTGAAAGTCTTTCTATAGATAAATAAAGACCCAATATGATAATCATAACCTAACAATGGAGATTGCATGCACCCCACTAAATATGAATTTTACATGATTTTATTCATTGATAAATATCTCTTCCTTTTCTCCTGGTGCAAACTTGAAATCCATATGTTTCAAGCAATCATTTTGACAACATTCATTTGAAATAAGAGCATTGATAGAACTTCTTCTCATGAGATATTCTGCTCTACCCCTTGTATAACTAGAACATCTTGGATTGATATGAAAAGGTCTACTCCTACTCCTCAATACAATATTTGTTGGCAATGTCTACATCATTAAATCATCATCTGTATAAGAATTTTCATCATCATTAGGAAGAATATTATCCTCACTATGATCATCTATGCTTTTGAAATATTAACTTGGAGGATATTCTTCATCTTTCCCTTCGTCAGTGCTACCCTCATAGTCCTTATAATTAGGACTAAATGGAAAATTTGACTCTCTGTTTATTGGATATTCTTCATCATGTGCATTGTTAGTGTTGCTCTCATAGTCCTTAGGATTAGGACTACGCGGAAAATGTGACTCTTTACTTACTGGAAATTCTTCATCATGTCCTTTGTCATTGTTGCTCTCATAGTCCTTAGGATTACAACTAAGTGGAAAATGTGACTCTCTACTTACTGGAAATTATTCATCCTGCTCTTCATCACTATTGCTCTCATAGTCCTTAGGATTAGGACTAAGTGGAAAATGTGACTCTCTATTTACTAGAAATTCATCATCCTACCCTTTGACACTACTACTCTCATAGTCCTTCAGATTAGGACTAAAAGGAAAATGTGACTCTCAATTTATTGGAAATTCTTTATCCTAACCTTCATCATTGTTGCTTTCATAGTCCTTAGGATTAGGACTAAGTGGAAAATGTGTCTCTCGATTTATTGGAAATTCTTCATCGTGACCTTCATCATTGTTTCTCTCATAGTCCACAAGATTAGGACTAAGTGGAAACTGTGACTCTTGATCTATTGGAAATTGTTCATCTTAGCCTTCATCACTGTTGCTCTCATAGTCCATAGGGTTAGGACTAAGTGGAAACTGTGACTCTCGATTTATTGGAAATTATTCATCCTGACCTTCATCATTTTTTCTCTCGTAGTCCATAGGATTGGGACTAAGTGGAAACTATGACTACCTATTTATTTGAAATTATTCATCGTTCTCTTCATCATTGTTGCTCTAATAGTCTATAGGATTAGGACCAAGTGGAAATCGTGACTCTCTATTTATTTGAAATTCTTCATCCTGCCCTTCATCAATGTTTCTCTCATAGTCCTTAGGATTAGGACTAAGTGGAAAATTTGACTCTCTATTCATAGTGAAAGAATTTTCGGTATATTCATCAATATGAATAGAGTTGTTATGCGACGGAGATGTTGATGCTTCATAAGTGAAACTTCACTATTAGAAGAATCCATGGATTTCAAATAGAAGAGGTTGAATGATACAAATGCACTCTCTCCTAATGATAATATATAGCTTAAATAATGGAAATTTACCTCCAAATTTTCCCTCCAAAAATTTTAACTGAAAATTCTCCCTTCAAAAATTTTATTTCATGTATTTCCCTCCAAAATTTTCTTCTACAATTTATTGAAAAAATTTAACCAAATTTTTCTCTTGAAATTAATATTTTAAACTAAATCTTTTACCTAAATTAATATTTTACTTAAACAATATAGCATTTACTAAACAATTGAACATTTTTTTTTAATCTTTGTTATATCTTCTATCCTACATTTAATATAAATTACTATATCGCCATAACACGATTTATATATTAAGTTTTTATAATAATAAAAAAAAATACCACATTCACGAAATGATAAAACAATTCCATAATTTCCACTATATAATAAATTTCATTATCACTATTCCTCACATCACATCAAGACTTTTCGAGGTTTCGTTAAAAGACTTGGAGCGATTTTGTGGAGCAACTACATTGTCATCGACAACACATTTAACGAGAGATTGTCAAATTTGAAAGGTCAGTTTCCCTTTTGCTAAATGGAGGTCTTAAACTCCCATAGGTTTACAAGTAGTTATGTGTCAGTTGGGTTATTATGTTTGCGTAGAATACCAAACAAAAAACACATTCCAGTAAAAAAAAAAAAAAATTATTAACGAAATTTAGATTCATTTTACAAATTAAAAATTCACATGAGCCAGGCTTACCCGACAGCCCCCTGGCAGACAGGGGGCCACTATGTCAGCAGTGAGCATGATGG
This sequence comes from Pinus tabuliformis, assembly GCA_031772625.1. NCBI lineage: Eukaryota > Viridiplantae > Streptophyta > Pinopsida > Pinales > Pinaceae > Pinus > Pinus tabuliformis. Next base: position 25,438,762 of record CM062807.1, read on the forward strand.
GCCCAGTCATGGGCTTTCCTGGCTATGTGTGTGCCCGCTGGGGCAGAGTGGCCCCATGGTAGGCCAAGGAATCAATTCTTCAGTGGTTGGTTCTCGGAATCAACCCCCTTGCCTACCAAGGGGTTGATTCTCAAAATCGGACCCCTCTCCTACCAAGGGGCCGCTCTGCCCCGGGCAGGCACAACCACCCAGAGGAATAGAGGTCATGCCTACGGGCGGGCGTGCCCACCCGCAGCGTAACGGTCATGCAGCAGTCATTGTGCTAGGGTGCGCACGCCCACGATCAGGTACGCCCGCCAACAGGTGTGGATATGGGCAAGTGCGCCCAATCGTGGGCATGCCCACCCGCGACACAATGGTCGTGCTGCAAGCCACTATTTCGCAAGCGAACGTGTCTTCCCACCCGCCCGTGGAAAAACAACCCCTGGTCGTCTAGGGGTTTCCAGGAATCGGCCCCCTCGCCTGCTAAGGGTCGATTCTAAGAATTAGCCCCCCTCGCCTGATAATCGACCCCCTGGCCTACCAGTGGGCTATTTTTCTCTGGGCGAGCACGCCCACGACCAAGCGTGTTGAAAATGCAACAAGATGATGGAGCTTAGTGAAAAGAAGTCGCCTTCACTAAGTGGGCCCGCAGGCTATTTTTGGTGCAAAGTCTATTTTTAGACTATGTCTATTTTTAGACATATGGATCATGGTCTATGAGTTGCAAGATGCTATTTATGGATGATTGGTAATGTTGGTAAAAATAGATGGACCTCTATTTTTATCTTATCTTATGCTCTTGCAGCACTTCAGTTCGAGCTACGGATGTGGCACATGCAACTGCCAGAAGGAAATATGATTTTCCTAGGGTTAGTTGAGCTATTGCATGATGGACTTCAGTTAGAACTCAAGTGATTGAGTTTGGTGGAGTTGATTGAGGAGTTGATGGAGTTGTGTTCAGTTTGACTTAGTTGAACTAGTTGTATTTAGTCTAACTGCCAAATACACTAGTGATGAGTGATGTGAATTAATTATTAATTAATTCACAAATTATTAACTCATAAATCAACTAAAGAATACATCATTTAACTCAGTGCATGGACAGTTCAGTGGAGACAAGTGTTAGAGGTGGGTGAAAGGGTGAGACTACTATCAGTTGTGACTATAGCTTTGCATGATATTTGCACAATCATTGATTGAGATTGCCAATCAGGATTGCGCAGTACAAGCCAAGGGAATTCGAACTTGGATCTGATCTATTCTAAACTTGGATTTCGCAGTAGAGGCAGGCAAACAGTGGAGGAGATTTGAACCCGTGACTTGTTCAGATCTAAGCTAGTTTGTGTGTAGCATGTGGAGATAGTACTGAGTACTTGTGAGGAGTATTGTACTATGTATTGTTACATGTTCTCTATCATTATAATATACAGATAGTTGGGGGTTTTCAGCTGTATGCTTTCCCCATTACATACTATGTTGATATGTGCGATTGATGTTTCAATGTGCGCATGTGATTGTTTCTTAATTCTGCAAATTGATGATCAATGCTAGAGGAGGTTATGTATTATGCATGCATTTCGCAAATAGTGTATAATCAGGATAATCTCTGTGAATAAGTGTTATATTATTCAAATTTCTACAGAGCGTGCCTGCCCACAATCATAATTACATGTGGGAAGGCAAGTAGGCCCATAGGTCAGTGCTTATGGATGGGTGCGCCTTCCCGCGACACAGGGGCGTGCTGCATGTCGCTACGTCATTGGAGTGCCCGCCCTGGGAGAAACTGCCCACGGCTTTCCAAGGGGAAAATTCTAGGAATCGGCCCCTTGGCCAATTATGGGAATCATCCCCCTGGCCTACCAGGGTCAATTCTCAAAATTGGCCAACTAGCCTACAGGGGAAATTCTCAGAATCGGCCCCCCGGCCTACCGGGGTCGACTCCCGAAATCAGCCACGTGGCTTGCTGAGGCTGATTCCCATAATCGGCCCCGTGGCCTATTGAGGCCGATTCTCGAAATCGGCCCCTCGCAGGGCAGGGGGTGATTTTGGGAGTCAGTCCTCAGCAGGCCAGGAGGGTGATTCTGGGAATCGACCCCCTGGCTTGTCAGACATCAATTCCTAGAATTGCACCCAGCAGGCCAGGGGTCGATTAATGGAATTAGCCCCCTAGCCTGTCGAGGGCCGATTCCCAGCCAGGGGGCGATTTTGGGGATCGACCTCTGTAGGCCAGGGGGTCGATTCTAGGAATTGACCCTGGTAGGCTAGGGAGTTGATTCCCAGAATTGGTTAGGGGGTAAATTTTGAGAATTGGCTGGGGGGCATTTTTCCTAGTGCGGGCACACCCACGGCACAGCGGCTTACCGGGGCCGATTCCTAGAATCGCCCCCATGGCCTACTGGAGGTCGATTCCCAGAATCACCTCCTGGCCTGCTGGGGGTCGATTCCCAGATTCGATCCCGATTAGGGCCAGAGGGGTGATTTTGGGAATCAGCCCCTTGGCATGCCATGGGTGGGCACATCTATGACCGGGAACGCCTGCCCACAGGCACAGTGATGCAGGGGCATGAGGCTTAAAGACAAAAGGCTTCATATTATTCCAAAAACACAAAAAAAAGTTACAAGTAAAGGAGTGGGGTCCTTTAGCTGTCAATTTACAAAGCTTTCTAGATAGGATTTAGACTAGAATCTAGGATTTAGATTATCATGTAATAAATTCAAGTAGTTATATATAGTGGAGATTCTCGAGGAGAATATCATGCAGATTAGATAGGATTAGTTAGTTCGATCCTTTGATTTAGGATCTGGTTGTTAATTAAACCAATACTTATGTAAGTTCTGAATCATAATAAGGGGATTTTGACTGATTCGGCTTGTTTGCCATATAAGATTTAGTTGCAGAAAATATCTCTCTGTGTCTTTCTGTGTAGATTTGGTCAATCCTGGAGGTGTTGCATCCCTCCATAATATCATTGTGTTTTATTGAATTTCCAGTTTAGTTCTGAAAACTTCGAGTATTGTGTGATTGCATTTAATCACTTTTCGCATGTATTAGCAGTTGCGGGGTTCTTTTCACGTGTATTAGCAATTGCGGGGTTTCTTTTCGTGTGTATTAGCAACTGCGAGGTTTGAAAGTATATGGGTTCCTTGATCGAGCTTGAAGTGTCGTACTCATCCTAAGCCATTGATTTTATTTTCAATGCTTTACGATCAGTCAACAGTGGGGGTTAGCCTGGTGTTAACTCGTGGTTTAAATAGAAGTCCCGCAAGCTGGAGGATCTAATGGCCATCGTTATCCGATGGATATCGGGCTTAGAAATGAGCAGACGTTAACTCGAGAACCGGACCCAACATCAATTATATTACAGTTTATAAACCCCATTGGCTCCGTCCAAAATAATTAAGCACGTGGAAAAATCCAGACCCGAACTTTTATAAGTTGAGGACTTATAAACCTCATCGGGTCCATGAGGCCGGTTAAACGTTGCGCAGATCTCCGAGCGATGACATAGTGACCGTTGGATCACTAAGACTGTTGACCGTTAGATCAATCTCACATCACATCAGTCATAAGTAAGTAAACCTTGCCCTGAGAGACTTGCGATTGCGATTTGTGATGTTTTAAAGACTTATAAGGCTCTTGTTGTTGGGGGAAAGTTAAGCAGTTCTGCTAATTTAGCGGAATAGATATCTTTAGAGATAGATGAGTGATACCCCTGAGGAAATTGAGGAAGAGATTCAGCCTGAGTTAGAAGAAATTGTTTCCGGTTTTGAACCTTTGACATTAACGCTTGCACCTCAGCCACCATTTGTGGTATCAGAGCAGCTTAAAGACATTGAACAGGATCTCAAGGGTTAGGGAAAGAAATCCACTATGGTTTTCAGAGTTGGAAGAGGACATAGTAGAAGAGGAAGACCAGTTGCAATGTTGAAGTGATGGAAGCTATGCAACAGATACAAGCTACATTGGAAGCAATGGAAACAAGGAGAGATGCAGATGTTGGGGATGTCAGTGATCCTGAAGCTGAAGTTGCAGAAGAGGAACAACTTGTAGAAGTTAATCCTGAGATGAGATTCTTTCAGTCAGTGTTGAGATCCACATCTAGACCCAAAAATTAGGTTTCAATTTATGCAGGAGGATTAAATCCTGAGGCGCTGATAGACTGGATTAAGGACATGGAGAAATTCTTCGATTATGAAGAAACAAAGGATGAAAAAAAGGTAAAGTTTGCTATCACAAAGTTGAAAGGATATGCAGTGCTTTGGTGGGATGAAGTGCAGGCAGAAAGAAGAAGACTTGGCAAACAAGCAATTAAGAATTGGAACAGGATGGTGACAGAACTTAAAGTAAGTTTCTGCCAAGTGACTATCAGCGAACATTATTTAGACAGATGCAGAATCTTAGATAGAGGTTTATGGCAGTAAAGGAATACACAAAGGAATTCTACAAAGTGAATATAAGAGCAAGACAAATCCAAGATACAGATGAGAAGGTTTTCAGTTATGTGTATGGTCTTAGAATGGACATTCAAGATGAGATAAGTGTATTGTCTCCTAAAACAGTAGAAGAGGCTTATCAGATGGTACTGAAAGCCGAAGAAAAACTCATGACGAAGCAGTCTGCCAGAAATAGAGGTATTTTCCGAGGAAGGGGAAGAGAACCTGGAGATGGAGCTAGCAGCAGCTCAAGTCAGCATACAACCACAAGAGGTGATGCAAGTGGCAGAGGGAGTTTTTCCAGAGGAAGAGGACGCAGAGGAAGAGGAAGAGAAGTTAGATGTTACAAATGTAACAAGTTGGTACACTGAGCTTATGAGTGCCCAGAAAGTGCAAGAACATCTCATAGAAATGCAATTGTTGCATACACTGAAGAGGAAGCAGCAACAATGACAAAAGAAGAAAATGTACCAGAGAGAGGAGAATCTTTGGTAGTTAACCAAGTATTGCTAAAGCTAGAAAAGGAATTTGTTGAACACACACAAAAGAAGACTTTTTTCAGGACTGTGTGCAAGGTTCAAGGAAAATGTTGTGAGATGATAATTGATAGTGGCAACACTAATAATTTGGTCTCTACAGAAGTGGTGCAGAAGTTGAAATTGAAGACAAAGAAACATCCAACACCTTACAAGGTGTCATGGCTACAAAATGGACATCAGTTGTTAGTAAATGAACAATCTGAAGTGGATTTGCAGTTGGCAAAGTATAAAGATAAAATTTTGTGTGATGTGATGCCTATGGATGTGTATCATATATTGTTGAGTAGACCATGGCAGTATGACAGAGGAGCTATGCATGATGGAAAGAACACCTACAAAGTCAGCAAAGATGGTGTCAATCATACATTGCTGCCAATAGAAGAAGAAGATACATCGAAGAAACCTAAAGCAAATACCCTTTTGTTGAGTGGAAAGGAGTACTTACAGCAGATGGAGGAAGATGTGGTAAGTTTTGCGTTGGTTTGAAAACTCAAGTTAATAATTACTTCCACAAAAGTTTTTGATTTACCAATTGAGATTCAAGAGATGCTGGACAGTTATTGTGATATCATTGTAGATGACTTGCCTAATGAGTTACCACCCACTAGAAAAATCAGTCATCATATAGAGTTAATTCCAGGAGAAAATATACCAAATAAAGCAACTTACAGGATGACTCCCACAGAGAATGAAGAAATCAGAAAACAGGTTCAGGAACTGTTAGATAAAGGACTGGTTAGAGAGAGTTTGAGTCCTTGTGCAGTGCCAACAGTTTTGAGCCCAAAGAAAGATGGAGGCTGGAGAATGTGCACTTCTTCAAGAGAAATCAATAAAATAACCATTAGGTACATATTTCCTTTACCTAGAATTTAATATTTGATGGATTGTTTGAGTGGAGCAAGATATTTTACAAAACTAGATTTAAATATTGGGTATCGTCAAATAAGGATTAGAGAAGGGGATGAATGGAAAACTGCTTTTAAAACAAATGAAGGGTTTTATGAATAGATGGTAATGCCTTTTGGGTTGTCAAATGAACCTAGTACATTCATGAGACTTATGAATAAATATTTGAAGAAATTTATTGGTAAATTTGTAATAGTATATCTAGACGATATATTAGTTTACAGCGAGTCTAAGGAGGAACACATGAGACATCTGAATTATGTCTTACAACGGTTGCAGCAAAAGAAGTTACTGCTAAACTTAAAGAAGTATTTATTCATGAAGGAATGGTTGGTGTATTTGGGTTTTGTTATTTCTGTTGATGGATTAAAGATGGATCCAGAGAAGATCAACGCAATCATATAGTGGCCTTCGCCAAAAAGTGTTTTTGAGGTAATAATTTTTCGTGGTCTTGCTAATTTTAATAGAAAATTCATATGGAACTTTAGTAAGATCAATGCTTCCATTATCGACACTATAAAGAAATATAGACATCCATTTAAATGGACTGTTAAAGCAAAAAGGAAATTTCAGTTGTTGAAAAGAAAGATCATTGAAAAACCTATTTTGATTTTTCCTAATTTTAATAAACCTTTCCAAGTGAAATGTGATGCCAGTGGAGAAGCCATTGGAGGTGTTTTAATTCAAGAGGACAGACCTATAGCTTATTTTAGTAAGAAACTAAATGAATCAAAGAAGAAATATTTTTCTTATGATAAGGATTTTTATGCAGTTGCGCAATAATTGAAGAAGCGGAGACATTACCTGGTGTCTAAAGAGTTTATACTTTATTCGGACAACCATGCATTGCAGTACATTATGCAATAGCTAAAGCTTAATCAGAAACATGTCAAATGGGTAGAGTATCTTCAAGGTTTTAATTTTGTCTTGAAGCATATAAATGGTCAATCAAATAAAGTAGCAGATGCCTTAAGTAGAAGAAACATACTATTTCAAGAAAGTCAAATTCAAGTGTTGGGTTTTGATTTTATTAAGGAATTGTATGAAAAAGACTTAGATTTTAAAGAGGCATTTGAAGATTGTAAAACCCAGTTTTGTTAGACAGAAATAAGTGGCTTGATTTTTCTTTGCAAGATGGGAAAAGAAATCAGATGTGCATACCAAATTGTTCTATGAGGGAAAATTTAATCAAGGAGAAACATAGTGGTGGACTTGCAGGAAATTTTGGTGCAAACAAGACTTATAAGCAGTTGAATAGGTTTTATTTATGGCCGAAGATGAGGACTGAAGTAGAAAAGTATGTGAAAAATTGTAAAGTCTATCAGTATGCAAAAGGAAGAAGCCAAAACACAGGGTTGTATGTTCCATTACCTATTCCAGATAGACCTTGGGATATGGTAAGCATGGATTTTGTTTTGGGCTTACCAAAGACTCAAAGAGGAAATGATTCAATTTATGTTGTAGTTGACAGATTTTCAAAAATGGCACATTTTATTTAATGTTATAAAACCAATGATGTTACTCAATTGCTAATCTATTTTTTAAAGAGATTGTAAGATTGCATGGGTTACTTAAGATTATTATTTCAAACAGAGACTCCAAATTTGTTGGACATTTTTGGAGAACAGTGTGGAATAAGCTTGGAAATAAACTGAGTTTCAGTTCTGCTTATCATCCTCAGACGGATGGACAGACTGAAGTTGTAAACAGAAGCTTGGGTAATCTTCTGAGAAGTCTTACAGGTGAACATCCAAAACAATGGGATCAAGTATTGGCACAGGCTGAATATGCATATAATGACTCTCCTAACAAGAGTACAGGGCAGAGTCCATTCCATATAGTTTATGGAATGCACCCAAGAGGAGTGTTTGAATTAAGAAATCTAGAAAAGTTGAGATGAGAAGTGTTGAAGGGGAAGATTTTGCTTCAGAGATGCAAGCAATACATGAACAGGTAAAACAACAGTTACAGGACAGCAACATAAAGTACAAGAGCAGAGCAGACTTGAGAAGGAGAGAAGTTAACTTTGAAGTTGGAGATTTGGTTTTAGCACATCTGAGGAAGGAAAGATTTCCAAAAAGAGAGTATAACAAGTTAAAGTTCAAGAAAATTGGACCATGCAGAGTATTGAGGAAGTTTTCTACAAATGCATATGAAATTGAATTACCCTCTGATATTGGAATATCACCAATTTTCAATGTTGTTGATTTGTACAAGTATGAAGGTGAAAATGCATATGACGCGGCATAAGATCAAGAGAAACAAGAAATTGATTGGGTAAAACAGTTACCTATAGCAAAGGAATTGCAACCAGAGAGGATTTTAGACAAGAAATTGTTGAAGAAGATAAGGGGACAGGGGTATTTTCAGTATTTGGTCAAGTGGAAAGATCAAATAATTGTTGATGCTACCTAGGTGATAGATGCCACACTACAAAAATTGGGCAGTTCTGTACAAGGGCTCATGGATAGGAGCCCATGAAGAATTTTGTCCTTAGGATTCTGATGCAAGGGCATGAGGCTTAAAAAAAAAATGCTTCGTATTATTCCAAAAACACAAAAAAAGTTACAAGCAAAGGAGTGGGGTTCTTTAGCTGTCAATTTACAAAGCTTTCTAGATAGGATTTAAACTAGAATCTAGAATTTAGATTATCATGTAATAAATTCAAGTAGTTAGATATAGTGGAGATTCTCGAGGAGAATATCATGAAAATTGGATAGGATTAGTTAGTTCAATCCTTTGATTTAATATCTGGTTGTTAATTGAACCAGTACTTATGTAAGTTATTAATCATAATAAGGGGATTTTTACTGATTCGGCTTGTTTGCCATATATGATCTAGTTGCAGAAAATATCTCTCTATGTCTTTCTGTGTAGATTTGGTCAATCTCGGAGGTGTTGCATCCCTCCATAATATCATTGTGTTTTATTGAATTTCCAGTTTAGTTCTTAAAACTTCGAGTATTGTGTGATTGCATTTAATCACTTTTCGCATGTATTAGCATATGCGGGGTTCTTTTCACGTGTATTAGAAATTTCGGGGTTTATTTTCGCGTGTATTAGCGACTGTGGGGTTTGGAAGTATACAGGTCCCTTGATCAATATTGAAGTGTCGCACTCATCCTAAGCTGTTGATTTTATTTTCAACGCTTTACAATCAGTCAACAGCAGGGGTTGGCCTGGTGTTAACTCGTGGTTTAAATAGAAGTCCCGCAAGTCAGAGGACCTAATGGCGATCGTTATCCAATGGATATCGGGCTTAGAAATGAGTGAACGTTAACTCAAGAACCGGACCCGACATCAATTATATTACAGTTTCCCCATCGCCCCCTTCCAAAAGAATTAAGCATGTGGAAAAATCTGGACCCGAACTTTTATAAGTTGAGGACTTATAAACCTCATCGGGTCCGTGAAGCCGGTTAAACGTTGCGCAGATCTCCAAGCGATCACACGGTCACTGTTGGATCACCAAGGCTACTGAACATTAGATCAATCTTGCATCGCATCAGTCATAAGTAAGTAAACCTTACCCTAAGAGACTTGCGATTGTGATTTTTGATGTTTTAAAGACTTATAAGGCACTTGCTATTGGGGGAAAGTTAAGCAGTTCCGCTAATTTAGCGGAATAGATATCTTTAGAGATAGATGATATTCCTGAGGAAATTGAAGAAGAGATTCAGCCTGAATTAGAAGAAATTGTTTCTGGTTTTGAACGTTTGACATTAATGCCTGCACCCGGCCACCACACAAGCACGACACTAAGGCATAATGTCCCCCTAGAAAGCAAGGGTGGCCTGCCAAGGGACCGAGGACAAATATAAAAAAAAAAATGAAAAATTTTATAAAAAAATTATATTTTTTTGTTCCTTCTATGAACCTAACATCCAACTTGTCATAGGAGTCGATGTGCATGTTTCTGATCTTTTTTCGTTTTCAAATTTTGTTTCATTTTGTTTGTTTACTTGAGGTATTGGTTTTTTTATAATTTACTGATATATGTGTGTGTGTGTGTGTGTGTGTGGATATTTTTTTTAGGAAAATGGCATCAAAGGAAATTTATGTGAATATTTATGGACCAAAGACTGTTAAAACTGGAGGCGGATCCTCAAAAAATATTGTTAAACGAACCCGACCTGAGCTAATAACTACAATCTAGCAAGTGCCTCTAAGGATAAGAAGTTGACTTCTTACTAGAAGAAATCACAAGAAGTGAAGCATATAGAACCTATATGGTTTGTGAAAGATAGAGAAGGCGAACAACATCTGCAGATATATCTATATGCTGGTATACCTAAAGATAGTGGAAGTTATGAGGTGTTGAGAAAAGTACTAGACATCTGTTTGATACCGGATATTGATGTTGTTTATGTACTTACAAAACCGTCCAGGTCACATGACAAAATTAGATATCAGTTTTCATTGTCAATGTATGACACGACGGATGATTCTACAAAGATGTGTAAACAAATCATAAACGAGATTGCACAAGATATCATAAGTATTGTTATTTATATTTATGTGTTTTGTGTTATTGTAACTGTATCATTATATCTTTTATAACTTAGTTTTTATTGACATATGATATTTTGTTTGACATAATTTTATTGAAAATCTTTCAATTATGTTGGGAGGAATTTATTTTATAGAGCAAGATATTATGAATGTTGTCAGCAGTTTCTACTCAGGGTCAGAAGAAGATATGGAAAACAAGAAAAAAAAAGTAATTCATGATGCTACAAGACTACATCCAAGGGATCAACAAAGAATTCTTATAGTGGATAAAGCTAGCAAAGCTAGACATGTTACTTTGGAAGAGGAGGAAGTTGAAACTGAAGTTGAAGAATATGTTGCCATTAATGAGAATGAGATTAGAAGATCCATAAAAAACCAAAAGAAAAAATGTCCAAGAATGTCTATGTTCTAGTTGATGATGAGGACGTTACTTATGTAGAAGAAAAGAGGAGAAAGAAATTAAAAGTTGATCATTCTCACAAAGTCATGGCCAACAGTGAAGATCCTAGTGAAAATTCAAAAGAAGCAGGGAAATCATTACACCATGAGCTGATTTAGAGGGTGGCATTATTAAAGCAAAGCAAAATGTCATTTGACATCACTTGACAAAGACAAACTTAATTGAAGGTGCTTGTACATTTCAGCTTAATGTTAACCAAATCTAGAAGCCAAGTGAAGGACAATTTAAATATCAAAATTAAAAGGCCACACCACTTGCATATTACAACTTGAAAACATTGGTGAGGTAGAATCCATATGCTCATGTGGTTGATTACGTGTTTCTTGTTGATCCAGTTCAAGTTCCCAACAAAGAAGCATTTGATAAGTCAAAATGTTTTGAATACAAATATTATGTTCTTAGGGGGAACCATTCCGTAGAAGCTAAAAGGAAATTGGAGGAATATCTCAATAACCCGCGTTTTAAAACAATGAAATGTATCGTTTATGTTGGTTTATCAGATACATAAGCAAAGTTATTGGCATGGGATCATAATACATATAATGAGTATAGGATGTTTATGAATTTCATCCAAAGGGTTAGATTTATTCATAATGAATTTGAAGAAAAATGTAGTGGGGATAAGACAAAGGTTATTCTAGCATTTCAGAAAGTTATGGGAATAGGCTATCAAATTGAGGAAAAAATCAATTCAAAAGGTGGCAAAGTAAATTATAATATATTCAAAGGTATGGATAACATTTTTCAATTGGCATTTAGAACTTGAGAGATATGGGAATTTATTAATGATATTTTTAGCATATGGGAGAACATTGACAGTAAAAACCAAAAGGTCAAAAAGTCTAAACCATTGATATTTAGCAGCAGTAAATCAAGTCCTAAAATGAATCTACTTCTAGAAGATATGACTATCACACCATAGAGAGCATTGCAAAGAGTGAATGATCAAGAACTTGTCAAAACAATTTTATCTCATGTAAAGTTAGGCGAATTATCATTGGACGAAATGTGTGAGAAATTTCAAAAGTAAGTTTGTTGAATTATTTTTACTTATTTTTAGATTATAATTTCTTTTATATATAACATATTGTTGTTGGTAGTATTTGTTATACATATCATTATATATTTTTTTTACTTTATTTATTCAATCACAAGGTTTACATGAAAATACAATAAAAACGGTTAAATTGTTATAGAATATAGTTAGGATGATGTTGTATGCAACTACCCATATCCAAGTTCTGCATCAACACTAAAATATTTGTATCTTGCATTTAAAAATGTATGTTGATTTATACATTCATTTTTATTCGTCTGTATACTATTTTTATTTTATAACTTATACATATATTTGTTTATTTTATTAAAGATTAAGAATTATACAAATGGAGCACAAGATAGTTTCAGAAGCTTAATTGAAAAAATTAAGATGGAAAGACTGAAAAAACAACGTTTTAGCAATGTTGAACTTGATCTTAGTCTTACTCATTTCATTTGGAATGGGCTTGAGACTATTCAATATCAAAAATACAAAGTGATTGTGAATAATTGTTAAACTCATACCTAAAAGGGATTATTCCCTAGTTATTGCGGATATTCCTCATAGTTTTATTATCCCAAACATTAACTATGATAGTGACCCTTATCCTTATCAAACTCTTAGTGAAGTGATTGCGGGATTTATAGAAGTCACAAGATCACCATTATGGATATTTGTGACATTTCATTCAGACACACAATTTGCAATGTTATTGACAAACTTCAAAGGGAAAACAAACTCAAAAATGCAACTTACATGGTAAGATGTTGAAATTGTGTATTTGATAAAAATTCATTTGTGTACAACTTAATTGAAATTTTACTATTTCATGTTACAAGCAAAAGTCAAATCTTATTAATCGTGAAAATCAACCAATTAGAAGTGATTGTGAGTTCATCATGTTGAAAGTTGGACAAAAAATGATAGTTATAGCATATGCTTCTTAATTGGGTAAATGGAAATAGTCAGCCAAATATTGGTTTATCATGTTGTTGTACAAAAACTAGCATATGAAGATAAAGAAGCAAAAAGAGAGATAGTTAACATTTATCAAAAACCACAGTCATTGATTAACTATCTTATAGACTTATATTCAAATGAAGGAGATTGGGTTCTGGATTTATTCTCAGGCTCAAGTAAGTTTTATTATATAAAATTGAATTTCAATATCTTTTTTCTTAGTTTATATGTAATTATATTAATTTACGTCATTATTTATTTTGTGCTTGATAATTAATTACAACACTAGCATGTTGCCTACAAAAATGAAGAAATTGCATTGCCATTGAAAAAATCCCAGTACAGTGCAAATATATTCAACAGAAAATTAATGTTCTTCAATTTCTTCAAGATGTAATGCAAGAAATTGGATTGAAAAAATGAGATTTTAATGAATCACATGTGGCAAAAAAGGCAAAGGAAGTTCAACCACCATTAGATGGAATGGTTGGAATACATTGGGAGATTCACAAACATCAAAAATCCATCAAAAGATGAAAATGAGCAAACTGAAGCGGAAAATATTGTGAAAGAAGACAATGATGAAACTCTAAAAGATGAAGAGTATGGATTGCGTAATATTATTGATTAAATTTAAGTTGTGCTTGGAAATCAAGCTCATTTTTGTAACTATAAATTAGTTATACTTTTAATGTTTTGACTTTGACATTTTATGAGAAGAACAAGTATTCAGTTAATGTTGTTATAGGTTCAATATTTGTATTATGTGATTTTCACTCTAATTTTTATGTGAATCGTTATTTTTAGAAAAAATAAAATAAAATAAAAATAAAAATAAAAAAATTGTAATTATTATTATTTTTTGACATGAAATTCATAATATATATATATATAACCATTTTTTTATTTCCCTATAAAAATTGTAATGTTGACATGTCATTTTTAGCCAAAAAATCTCAAAATGTGTAATTTTTTTTGTTATATTTATGTTTAAAATGTGTATTTTTATGCCGATTGTTAAAAATTATTGTTTTTTAGAGACAATTATTTGATGTGCATTGAAAAAATAAATAATGATATATAAATAAGTAGAATATCGAAACTTTAAAATGTCGATCTTTTTTTTAACTATGCAAAAAACTAAAAATCACACTACGAAATAACAAAAAAATATGAAGAAAAATATTACTTCAAAAAATAAATTTAGAAAATAATTATTTACATTTAACACATTAAAAAATTTAAAGTCAAAAAATAAGTCTTCTAAAAAAAGGGATTGCAGCTACATCAACACTTTTTCAAATCAACCTGAAAATCGCTATGTTAAAAATAATGTACAAAAAAAAATTGAAGTGTCAAAAACTATGTTTTATATATATATATATTTTTAAATCAGCACTTTTCAAAATCGGTTGATTTTTATGCTACTTCACAAAAATGGGTAATCGTATCAATTCTCATTTCAAAGTTTACGTTGTTTCAACCAACGCAATACACGTACATATATTAAGAGCATTCAAAGACTAACGTTGGCATCAATGACAACATTATTCAACACTAAGCACTGCCTATGTTTTTATGGGCAAAGGCTTGCAATATCGTTATTTATTTGCAGAACCGGAGTCCACATAAGATGTTGGGAAAGTTGACACATAAGGAGGTTTTTACAAGGATGAAGCCAAATTTGTAACATATTCATATCTTTGGTTGTCTAATATATTGTCATGTTCCATCAAAGAAGAGAACCAAATTGAAACCTACTGCAAAGAAAGGAATTCTTATGGGGTACAATGAAACTTCAAAATCCTACAAGATATATATTCCAGCACTTGGGAAAACAGTGTTGCGGAAGGATGTAAGGTTTGAGGAAAATAGGGCTCTCAAGAAGTCTTGCAACACATATTCCTCTACAATGGAGGTTCAGGAGTAGGTGACACCAAAGATAGAAGCAGTGCAGACTTTGCATGATACTATGACACATGGCAGTGAGCTAAATGAACACATCAAGCAAGAGGAGCGGGACAAGGAGCAAAGGGTTCCTCTCTCTCAGGCTCAAACTTCCAACATAGAAAGGAAGAGGGCCAATGGGCAACGAAAACACTAAGAGATTCACAAGAGTACATGGGTACTAGATGTTCAATCAATTAGAACAAGGCACCACAAAGAATTCAAGCTATATGGCATTAGTGAGTGAGTTGATTGAGGTCGAGCCTTGCAGCGTTCATGAAGCATCCAAGCATCAAGTGTGGATGGATGTGTAATGTCCTCTTCTAATTAAATTGCCCATGAAAGGTGTAGTCTATTTAACCCCGTAGACTATAGCCATTTGTAAAGGGGGGAACCCATTTTTTATGTTATTTGGGTAACATTAGATAATTTGGGTAAATGGAAGGAAACTTGCAATAGAAGGAAATTTGGGGCAAATGAAGGAATATTTGGGAGCCATTCAAAATTTAAATTAAGAGGGAAAAAACACAAAGGAAATCTATAAAAAGAAGGGAGGAGATCCATTTTGATCATCATGGATTGTGGTTCTTTTTTATTTTTTTCACTGAGGCTCTTGGAGAGTTTTAAGACCCCTTCGCTTTGGTTGGCTTTGGTGGTGAAAGATACCACCATAGTTAATCCATCTTTCTTTTTACTATGTTTAACATAATTTCTTAGGCAACATTCATACATTTTGTAGCAACAAGGGTTTCTAAAGCAATAATTTTGTGGTAGCAAGGGTTCTAAGGCATTACCTGGTAGAGAATCATTCTTGAGACAGTGTCTGAAGCAACAACGTATCTTTAAGGGATTTTATGTGGCAATGTGGGCTCATGAGGCATAATTCTATGACAGTGTGGACTTTTGAGGCATTGCTCTAGGCAATGAGGGTTTCTGAGGCCACTCCCAGCTTGGAAATCTAAGGTAGCAAGGATTTGAGTAAAACCTTATGTGGTTGTGGGCTACTCCTGAAGTATTTTTTATGGTAGCAACTCATCTTTAGGGTCATATTTGTGGTAGTGAAATAATTTTTGAGACTTAATCTATGGTAGTAAGGGTTTCTCAGGAAAACTTGGGGCAGCAGCACGGGCTTGAGGCATCTTTAGGCATGCAACATAGGTTGCTAGGGTACCTCTTGGTAGCAACGAGGCCTATTAGGGCATCTATAAATAGCAGTGAGACTTATTAAGGCATTGTTGGGGCGTCAAAGATCAATTAAGGCTTCTCTAGGAAGCAACAAGGTATGTTAGGGAAACAACAAGGCTTGTTAAAGCATTTATGGGAGTAGCGAGGCAACAGCAAAGCCTGTTATGATATCTACCGAGGCAGTAAAGGTTTGATATGGTATTTTGGAGTGGCAAAGTCCATGAGGTACAATTTGAGTAGTGAAGGACATTGTTAAGGTGTCCCCTGAGGCAACAAGGAAATTGATGATCTTGTAAGTTGCTTATTTAGGTGTTGAATTAGCCAAATGTACATTGTTATTGATAAGATTAACTAATGTTGTAATCCTTGAGTATATTGTTGGTGCATTCAATAGAAGATTGCCACTATTTATAAATTGATGAGTACTTTACAACTAAGTTTGTATGAGTAACAACATCAGAAGTGAGATTGTGAATTTGTAGCATGCTATGTACTAATAGTGTTGGTAAAATCAACTACTTGTTTACACTATTGTGCATTCAATATCATCTCTGTTTGAAATTAGAAGATTCATGTGTTCTTTTCAACCTTAAGGGTAATTTTCCTATTGGAATATTAAAAGAAGTCATGTTGGAAGAGTATTCTTCCATCATGAAGAACAAGGTTTGGGAGGTTGTGCCACAACCAAAAGACAAATCTATGGTTGGCTCTAGATGGGTTTACAAGATTAAGCATGTTGCAAATGGCAGTGTGGAAAAGTTTGGAGCCCAATTTATGGCTAAGGCAATATCACATAAGAAAGGGATTGACTACAATGAAACCTTCGCCCTAGTAGCTAGATACTCATCCATCAAGGCAACAATTTCTATTGCAACGCAGATGAATTGGAGTATTCAACAAAAGGATGTGAAGGTGGCCCTCCTAAAATGGTGTGATTGAGGAAGAGATTTACAATGAACGGCCTCAAGGTTTTGAGGTGCATGGAAGGAATTCCCATGAGTGCAAAAAAGAGAGCGTTGTATGGACTCAAGCAAGCTCCCAAGGCAAGGTTCCCCGGGATTGACAACTAGTCACAAGGCATGGACTTCACCAAGAGTGAGGTAGACCCAAACTTGTATTACATTTAGGTCAAGGGTGAGCGTCACATTTTGGTGTTGTATGTAGATGACTTATTTCTCACAAGTTGCGAGAGGCTTATAACATAATGCAAGAGGGACATGGAAATAGAATTCGATATGATGGATTTAGGTTTGATCCATTATTTTTTGCGCTTGGAGATGTGGCAAAAGCATGGGAAGATCTCCCTAGGGAAGGGGAAGTATACACTTGAGATTTTGAAGTGATTCAAGATGATGAACAGTAGACCCATGTCTATGCCACTAGTGATTTCTTAGAAGAATATCGATGCTTCCATATCAAAGGCGATGAGCCCTACATTATATAGACAATTGATTGCCTCTCTCATGTACTCAATTAACACTAGACCAGACATTTGTTATGCAATCAATTACACTCAGTCAGTTTATAATGGAGCTCAAGCAAGTTCCTTAGGTGGCTACAAAACATGTGTTGATATACTTTCAAGGCACAACGGATTACAGGCTGAAATATACTCAAATGGATGGATTGAAGGTAGAGGGGTACAATGACATTGAATGGGTAGGTAGTACAATAGGGTGTTGTTTCAGCTTGCAATTGAGGGTAGTTTCTTGGTTCAGCAAGATGCAGAAGTCAGTTGCACTAAGTTCTACTAAGGTCAAATACATGGTTGCTAGCTTGGCAATTTATGAGGCAATATCTTCAAAAACTTTTCAATGGGTTACTTGATCAGGAGATGGAACCAACTTTGATTTATTGTGACAATCAAAGTTGTATCAAGCTCTTGGAGAATCTGGGGTTTCATGACAAGTCAAAACACATTCAGATAAGGTACCACTTCATTCAAGATTTTGTGCAGAAGGGGATAATGAAGCTACATTATGTACCAACAAATGACCAGGGTGCAAACACTCTGGCCAAGGCTTTGATCAAGAACAAATTTACATTCTTCATAAATAAGTGGGAGGTGGTGCAGAACACCTTTCTTGCTAAGAGGGAGTATTGAAAATGTAGCTTGGAAGGTGATTCTGCAATGGTCAAGTGCCATGATATGCATCAAATAACCAAATTTCTCTCACAATTGAATTATTTAGATATTCTCTAAGTTTGGACCTTAGGTATAGAATCAATAATTTAATTTTTTTATTTTACTGACCACTTTTTTTAAAAGGTTAAGAGGTCAACTGAAAATTATATCATGATCATTGATCTCAAGTATGAAAGAGCAATTCCAACCCTCCATCACTTGGAAATTATGTTAGAAAATTATAAAAGAGAGAAAGGGGTTGTTGGAGAGATCAGTTCAATTTGGCAAAAGAGTTGGGCATTCAACAATAACAGGGGATCGAAGCAACAATATTGTTTGAATCAGCAAAGAGGCTATCTTTCGAGGGCAGCAAACAGACTTATGGAGGTCGAAATACCAAGTCATACCGATCAATTTGATTGAGCAAGGATCAAGCCAATTTGCTAGGACCGATTTGGATATCTGTGTGGGCTGAAGAAGGCTGAATTGTGGACTGATTGGTTGGGCCATACAAATCGATTTGCATCAAACTGTACAGCTATTTTTTGTTGTGTCGAAGAGCTGAAATTTCTAAGCTATTTGCTGTTGTTAAATCCCGAAAAAAGAGTTGTAACCAATTTTCTGAAGCTGAATAAAAAGCACAAGTTTGTTGGATTTCCCACATTGGGGTTTCCAGGGTAAAAACTGTGTCGAATAACTTTTTATGTGCTTGGTTTTCTGTTTTATTTCTGCTGTGCATAACTGAGTTAGGAATCCAGATATTTTTTTGTTATAAAATTTAATATCTGAAGAAATTAGTTTTATTTCTATTCTGAGAAATTTTATCGAACATTAAATCCAATCTGGCTTCATGAAATCTAATAGACACTCTACCAAGCCTCTCCATATACCGATTACAATTAAGTGCATATACAACAATGTGAAGTGGTTTGTTCATCCTATACCATCTCCTTTGAAGGTATTTGGATCTACTGTGTGTGAAACTATACCAAAAGGTCCCACCAATAGCAGGTAGCTATAGCTTGATCCATCATGTTGTCAAAGATCTCATGATTTTTTTTAAGACTGGGAGGATCTGAGTCTGTGGGATGAATAACCTCTATAATAGGTGCAATATTAAATATAACCAAGTACTTGCAATCTACCCACTAATCATCATCTATTTTTTCCTCTAAGCCACTCAGGGTTTTCAAAGTTAAAACTGTGATTTGCAAAAAAACGTATATGCTCAGTTGATGTAGTGGATGTATTGCTTGATTTCAAGTGTTCATAATTTTTCAGTTCCCATGAATTACCGGGCCATCTTGTTGAAAAAAATTATTACACAATATCTTTAGTTCTTAATCAGAGAACGGTCTTTAGTTTCAATCCTTGTAAGGGGGTGTTTTTATGAAACAAGCATAACTACATGTCGGATCCTTAGCATATCCCTTCAACAATACAAGACTCATCAATAATTATAGATAGCAAAGAAGATGCCATCACCCTCGCCTTGTTTGTCCCATCAATTCTCATTTATAGTGAACTGCAACCACCAATTCAATATGTACAAAAATACTGATCACATTTTACAAATTAAATAAATTGAACCACGATTGTTTGTAAAAATGAAAAGGTTGTGTTAAATTTTTTTTTATCACCAGATGCCTGAATAGCTCAACTCAAAGAAAGAAAATCGGAAGGCCACCATTAAAAGCTTTTACGATATAGCAACACAATGACCATTCAGAATGTTACAGATTTATGATATAACAGAAGGAATTTCCCTGCTGCTTTTCCTACAGCGTAATATCTGTTCCCCAGACTCCTCGTCCTTCCATCAATAGATAGCCAAAAAGAAGCTCATTCCACATGTCAGGTACTCCAGGAAGACACCAATGACTACAGTCTGGCACAGAGGGCATATCACTCCACTGACCAACATGTGCGTCACTTCGATACGCAGATAATGTTGTAACATTGAGAACTGTAACAGGAACTTTCATGCGTGTTACAACATCCACCAATATCTGAGACAGAGGATACTTCCCAAGATTTCCAGGATCCGATATAGGGTATTTGCTCACCTTGCATACTTTTGTAGTAAAAGAGTTCCTGCAAATTACAGTATTTAGTAATTCCCTAACATATGTTCCGCTTTGTATGCATTATATTAAAAGACGCCAGGAATAAGCGGTTAGATTCATCCACCTTAGCAAAGCTTCATCTTAATGATAACAAAGTTCAAACTGTACAGAAATCTACTTACCTCCAATGGGAAGGCTCAAAACTGCGGAAAAATACATGGGTTCTGCTCGTATTGACAGTACTTTCCACCCATGAAGCCCAGGTACTTATTGCTTTCCGATAAGCATCACGAATTGTCATGCCCAACTTCAAAGAGTCACCTACCTGGAAGTAACACCCCCTGTCTGGATCCAGGTGTTTCCAGGATTAGTGTGATAAAATGCTAGTAGATTCCTATCAAAAATCCAGAAAACATGCTTACAGAACTTCTATGCACATACCACATATACCCCATTCCCTCCCCCCCACGCAGTATACACATTAAAAGGAAATAAGGGCAAACGAAAGAAACAGAAAACCATCCAGGTTCAGACACGTGCTAGTATACATTTTCAAGGCTATAGAAAGAATATAAAACAAGTTTCCTGGGACATAACTCTAGAACTCGAATCTGTAGTACAGCAGATTAGGCCCTTAACCAACTGTGACACTGATTTCCACAACTGGAAATCAGAAATATATTTGAAAAGTAGGTTGTTACCACTCTGTTAAAAACTCTTTCAAAGAGTATGATAATCCCTTTTGGTTTAAATTTTGTTGCTTGCTAAGCAGGTTATTGCCATTCTGTTAAATGGGTGTGAAATTTATTCCTACTACTTGATAAAGATGATCCCTAAAGGCTAAAACAACACTATAGAGATAAGAAAATATTACGAGTGTCAACACAAGAGACCACAAAAGTAGGTCAAAGGGACTAGCAGGTACATTCATTTGTTAAGGCAGAAACAAATCATTCCACATAAGAGTCAAATTTGGCATAGATATGGTTGATCCACCAGAGATGACAGAAACTGAGACAACCAGGAAGTAAAACAGAGAATCCACAATCATTCACAGCATTTATTAGTCTTGTGGGTGCTAGAAAGACTTAGCACAAGGCATGATTATTAGATCTAAAAATGGCAACTACCAATATCAAGTTTGAAGACCGGTTGGATGGAGCATCTAACTTCCTGCCCTGGAAGGTAAGGGTCACCTTGTTGTTGAAGGAACATGACTGTTGGGAATTTGCAGAAAATTTGTTCCTCAACCAACAAATCCGGCAGATAAGGTGGCTCATGTAAAGGACATCAGAGCCCATCGGATTATCATGGACACTAAAGAATAATTTGATCTGGCACTTAGCAAAGAAGTAATTGACTAGAGAGATGTTCAACGCTCTAGTGGACCTGTTCTAGAGTGACAGCATGAACAGGAAGATGATCTTGAGGAGCAAGCTCAGATTCATCCAGATATTGAGGTTTGATAACGTTACCAGTGATTTCATGAAGATCACCCAGATACGGAATCAGCTTGCAGCCATTGGCAGAAAAGTGGATGAGAAATAACTCGTCAATGTGGCACCGAATGGATTCACCAAGCCATGGGACCATTTGACAAAGGAGTATATGCTCACGAAAAACTTCCCAACTGGGAAACGGATTGGAATGATTGCATCCAGGAAGAGGCATGGGAGGAGTTTAAAGCCAACAAGCAAAGAGATGGAGAGGAGAAATTAGCCCTGGTCAACCAGGCCAACAAGGGCAAAGGGAAGGGTTCCAAGGGTAATAGTGAAGGATCACAGCCGGGAAGGACTTGATCAAGCTCAAGTGCTTCATTTGCCACAAGAATGGGCACCAAGCATCAGTGTCCAGAGTCGAAGAAGGGGAATGGGAAGTCACAGCAAATAGAAGCATCAGCAGAGGTACAGCTTGATGTGTTTGCAACAAAGTTGAAGAACTTCTCATTGGTCTCTTGTCTATCTACCAACACGATCACCAAGAGTGCTTGGTACTTGGACAATGGTGCATCACACCATAAGACAAAAACATGGGAGTTGTTTAGTAGTCTGACGAAGAAAGACTTGGGGGTTTATTATTTTATTATTATCCAATTTTAAGGTCACAGCCAAGCCAGACACCAAATTGGTGTATGAGACCCCCTTGTTTGTGGGACAAGGGACCCACCTCCACACAGCTATTTGACTGCTAAATCTACGAAGGCATATATACTCTACCCCCCTCTGGTTTTGAACCTGTGACCTCTTAGGAGGAAACACATGCTCTTGACCATTAGGCCCACTCAAGCTATATATGTGGAGCTTGGTAATGATGCCAAGTATGCAATGAAGAGAGAGGGAACCATTAAGTTCTAGCTCAACTCAAGAGGAACATTGGAAGACAAGGAGGTGTTGTTTGTACCAGGGCTAAAGAAGAACTTGCGCTCAGTCTCAGTGATGGAGGACAGAGATATAAGGCCACGTTCATAAATGGGCAAGTGCTTGTTTGTCCAAAGGATACCAGCCCGGAACCACAGTAGTGATCAAGGTTGGAGAGGGAAAACTTGTTCAAGCTTTGGTACACAACAGTGACAACCTGTGGAATTTGTGGCCCAAGAGGTTAGAACACCCACACTATAAGGTGTTGTCGATCCTTAGGGAGATCAACATTGGTCTCACAGATTTCAGTATTAAGCAACAGGTCATGTGTAGGTGTGCACTTGGCAAGAATGCCAAGGATGCTTTTCTAAGTAGCGAATACATCCAAGCGGATCTTGGATCTCTTCCATTTAGACGTGTGTGTAGTATGTACCAATGTAAGTGGCATCAGTGCAGGGAGCACTACACCATGTCACGTTCATTGATGACTATTCTAGGAAAACCTAGATCTTCTTCATGAAGACCAAGGATGAGGCCTTCAATCAACTCCAGGAATTCAAGGCCGAGATGGAGAACCAGACAATAGAGAATATCAAGGTCTTGAGGTCAGATAATAGGGGTGAGTACACCTCCAATTTTACCAAGATCCTAGGATGGGTCATTACATCAAGAGCAGTAAACTCGAAAGTCTCAATGGCAGTGGGGCTCTAAAGTGCTCTTCACCAAAAATGGACAATTGATTTCGAAGCAAGGTTGGAGAAGTTGACAATTATCCCAATTTTGGGTCCAACTCTAGGATTCCACTTATCTTCTAGTCAACAAATGTCTTCCAAGAGATTGGGAGATTGTTGGGGTTTTTCTACAGAGTGGACTTCTCATACTTGCAAGCCAGTTACATGGGTATGGCACATATTCTGGCGGGGATAAATCTTTCCAAAAGGCTTGGTGGATGCTATCTCCATTACATTTGGGGTCCTTGTCCATAAGCAATCTTTGGATTATGAAGGTATACCCTTCAAGTGTGGATGTCACACCTATGGACATTTGGGAAAGGATTGCTCACTCTCCAAAAAAGGCAAAAATGGGTTCCCAAGGAGGTCTTGGATAAGGAGTTTCAAATCCCCTCTAGGAGGTCCAAGTCAGTAGTTCCTACTTGTCCAATTGGAAGCCCTTCATCTTCCTAGCAAGATGCTTTGGAGGTTCAGAGCCCCCCCCCCCCTCTCAAGTATGGAATCTCGTATTCAACCCTTTGCTTCTCTTTATGTTGATTTATTCATTTTTCATGGCACATCCCTAGGTTCCCCCTCTCCTTCTCACCCTATTGGAGACCACCTAAGAAATCTCTCATGTCTTCCCTTTCCTCTCTCATCCCCCCTGTTCTCTTTCAATTATGTCTTTTTCTAATCCAACCTCCTCATTCCCTCCTTTCCACTCATCCACATGAGGTGGAGCCTCCCCCAATAGTCTCTATTCCTAGTTACAATCTCCAATCAAAATCAAAGATCACCACTTTTCGAAGTAGAAAACTTTGGGGGAGCTCTTACTTGACTCTACCCTTGCATGCAATTTGTGACGCATCAAAGACCCACAAGCAAAACCCCTATTCGAGGGCGAAAATCACATCTTTCTGTCACACAACATCACACAAATGCAGAACTTAGAATAGGGAAATAAAAATCCATTATCAGGATCCTTAGAGCATCAACCCCTTTAAAGTTTCCTCTATGAAGATGTTGTCTTTGAAATATCGAGGATTAGCCAATCCTACCAAAATGTTGGCTATAAAGAGTTTCGTGAGGATCCATTCTCCCCAGATATTTTTTCTTGAAGAAACTATGATGGATGGTGACAAAGTTGTAAAGTTAATTAAGGATTCTCTTCCAAATTGGGAATTTTTAGCCTTGGATGTGTCTAGCAGATTAGGAGGCCTTATCTCGAGATGGTTGAAGGATGTTTTAAAGCTTTTGTTTGCATGGTCAATTGAATTGGGTCTGGCAACAGAGTTTCATTCACTAGACCTGAACATGTCCAAAAATTGTCTCAATTTGTATGGTCCATACATATATATGAAGGAATTTTGTGAAATCACCACAAAGAATCCTCATACAATCTGGTCAGATTATTATTGGAGGAGATCTAAACTTCACTTTGGGGTCATCTAAAATATGGGGCTTTTCTGCTCATCCTGATTCTATAGCAGATTTTATGTTGAACCACTTGAAAGAAATAGGGCTTCTAGGCATACAATCACCTAAACTTTTGCCCACCTAGAGAAACAACAAAGCTAGGGAGGCAAGGATTGCCAAAAGATTGGATCACTTTCTTATCTCCAAATCAATCCTTAAAACTAAATTAAGATTTTGTCAGTGGATCTTAGTGGGCAATGATTCAAACCACTGTCTCATCATCTTAGAAATGATTTCTTCCTATCCACAGCCTCCAAGTCCCTTCAAAAAAACCTACATTGGTTTGAAGATCCGTCCTTTTATCAGGCCATCAAAAACATTTGAAGACCCCACAATTTTGCAGACAAAGCATCACCTCCGATCCAATTTCAAGCAAATCTAAAAAGGGGTAAAGCAGCTACCATTTTCTTGGGCTTTGATAAAGAACTGCTTAGACAGAGAAGCTGAGGGTGTCCTTTTATATATTTCTCAGTCTCAGCTAAAAATCTTGGAGTATGAGTGTAGGAAATTCTTCTTGTCCGAGAGAAGGAATGAAGAACAAAGGGTCGTGCTCAAAAATTGCAAGCAGGTGATGACAACACAATTTTTCATTGTTTTGCCAATCATAGTAAAGCCATAAATAACATTTGGAATATATCCCGGGCAGATGGATCTCTCACAACATCCTTCTCAGACTTCGCAAATGAAGGCAAGGCACTTCAAATCTTTACTCCTTGAAAAATTGAGGGCTACCACTGGTCATATAGCTCAGGAAGAATATGAGAGGCTTATGGCGGAATTCTCAAAGGAAGAACTGGAAAAGGTCCTCCATAGTTGCCTAGGGAAAAGCCCAGGTCCTGATCAGCTTCCGATAGAATTCTTTCTTAAATGCTACAATTTTATTGGAGAAGATCTGCCCAAGGATATCAAACACTCCATGACCACTAGCAAAATTTTAGCTCCTTTCAATACTAACATCATTGAACTCATTCCCAAAGCCGACCATCCCTCTTCATTTGATCAGTTCAGAGCCATTTCCCTCTACAACTCTATTTATAAGACCATATCAAAATTAATTGCCCTTCATCTTAAGGATGCCCTCTCTGAAAATATTTCTCCCGAGCAATTCAGATTTCTCAGAGGGAGGCCAATTCACGAAGCAGTTTGGCTCAATAAGATCTACACTCTATTAAAATGGGATATCAGAAAGCAATGATCTAAGGTGTATCTTTAAAAGGCTAATGGCAGAGTTAGCTAGCTTTACATTAGGCTTCTCCTCATCCGCCTGGGATTGTGTCAACTTTACCTTAGGCTTCTCCTCATCCACCTGGGCCCTAAATTGCATCAGCACTACTTCCTTTGCCCTTCTGATAAATGCTGCAGCTTTGTCTCCTTTTAATGCAGAAAGAGGATTGCGCCAAGGATGAAACCTCTCTCCTTTGCTCTTTGTATCAGTGACTGAAGTCCTCAGTAGACTAATAAACGATGCAAAATGTCAAAATAATTAAGGGCGTCTCCATCGGTCAAAACTGCTTCTTAATGCATTTGTTCTTTGAAGATGATATTTTGTTTTTCTCATATGGGAATTTAAGGCATCTGAAGCATTTAAAAGATCTACTAGACATATTCTCAATGCTATTGGGATGGTCATTAATAGATCAAAATCTTCCGTGTTCTGGTGAGGCTTTTATCTGATAAAGATATTCTAGCAATTGAAAATCTTCTTTCTCTCCAGCTTGCAGACATTGAGGAAGGCTTTAAATATCTGGGCTATATTCTCAAGCCAAACAAATATCTAAAATCGGATTGGCATGGCTACTGGCTAAAATCGAAAAACAAAATCATATTTGGTATAACAGATGACTCTCTTGTGCAAGCAGGTCAGTAATTGTGAAGTCTGTTGTAGAGGCAATTCCAGTATATTGGGCTTCTTTGGCCTGGATTCTGAGGGGGATATTAGATAAAATTATACAGATATCCCTTTGTTTTCTTTGGGATAGAAAGGCAGAAAAAAGATCCTTTGTATTAGCTTCCTGGAAATCTATAGACCTGCCAAAAATTCAAGGAGTGTGGGGGTAAAAATACACCTATCCTGGTTCTCAAAAGATCTTGCTGCAAAGAATGTTTGGCGTCTGATCCATGATTTGGACTCTGGGCCAGTGTAAAGCATCAGAAATATATCAGTCCTCTTTCCAATTCAGATTGATCAAGTCTCCATTGAAATCATGAAGGAATGGCTCTATAATATGGAAAGCCCTTAATCAGGCCTTTCCCCTCATCAAACAAGGACTCAGATGGAAAATTGGTGACAGAACACAGGTGCTCATAGGGAAGGACCCTTGGATTGGCAGCCAAAATAATCACACACTGTCAGACCAATTAATTTCTAGGCTTAACAGGGAAGGATTTCTCTTTTTAAACCAAATCTCTTGCCAGGACTTCATTCAGGGATCTCAACTCTGGGCTACTGCCGCTGAACTTCGGTTGGAAGGACACCATATTGTGACCTGGAAAATATTCAATTAGTCTCTACAACAATCATTAGTCTCTCTCTCTCTGATCAGCCAGATCAACCTATATGGGTGCATAATCACACTAGGGATACACCCCCAAAACTGGCTATCTTTGTATGGCATAGGGACATCTGCCCACATCCGATCCCTGGTGGAAAAAGAACTATGGAAATTGAAATGCCCTCCGAAAGCAATACTCTTTTAACTTTATGTGGCTCCTCCTCTGCAATAAAGCACTGACTTGGGACAACCTTCAGAAAAGTTCTTTTCAGGGACCCCAAATGCTCCCTGTGCCCACAAAATACTGAATGTGGATCACCTCTTCCTTCATTGTCATTTCATACAGGTTGTGTGGGCAGAAATTCGTAATCATGAGGATCAGTCTTATATCTGGGAAGGACTCTCTTTCAAAGAAGGCCTAAAAATGTAGTTCAGCCCAACACAAAAAACATCACAGAGCCCTTCCTCTTACTGTTGTGTCGGGGTCTGGCTAGAGAGAAATCATGCTATTTTTTAAAATATGGTACCTTCATAAAAATTGCAGTTCAGAGCTTAGCCATTATGGATTCTTTTCACAATATCCAGGACACTTCACAAAGGCCCCAACGACCTAAGATTATTATCCAATTCGACTTGCCATGGGCTTTCTTGACAAGGCTGCTCAAGAAAATCCCTCCAGGAGAGGGGGGGAGCATGGGGAATACTTTATCTCTCTCATGTTCATCATACTTCCTTTTCAGCTAGTATAAGCTCTGTGACCAATAATTATGCTGAGCTAATGGCCTTAAAACTATTACTTCACCTTGCAAAGGGATATAACACATACTCATATTTATGGAGATACCTTGATGGTTATAATTGGATGAAAGGACTTATATATAAGGTTTATAGTGACTTTTTCGGAAGTTGAAAGCTATTGGTACAGAAAATGTATAATGAATTTTTTGTTGAGATTAAGAATCAGTTTTCTGCATTTTTTTGAACATAATAATTTGCTGATCATATTCTGGATAGCTGTTTTTTGAAGCTTCTTGGCCTAGGAGGAATGCCATTGGCTATGGCTATATATATATATATATATATATATATATATATATATATATATATCTTCTCTTCCATGTATATATATAGAAGAACAAACTCTTCCATGTGTTCTGGTTCAAATAAAGAAGTCATAACAATGATTAATTCATAATAACCATTGAGCGTTATAACATATCCATTTGACAACACAGGCAATGCTTGCTGTTCTTTTCTGCAAGCTAGCCAAACATTATATTGCTGCAGCTCTGCCTTGTAGTGGCATTTCAATGTGGGCAGCACATTCTTATAGTTGGCCAAACTTTTAAATGTCATTACCTTCTCCATGAAATAGCCTTAAGTCCCAAAACAATTAAAACATATGAAAAACACTACAATACGGAAATGAAATAGGATCTCTCTACAGGCTATCAAATCCAAAAGGCTTTATACATGCCTATTCAAAACCTGGTGTAAAAGAACGTAATCCATTTTACATGCACCAAAACATTTTCACCCCAACCCAGGCTACAGCATCTCTTCCATCTCTCAACTGATTGTCCTCTGTCACACTAGCATCTCTTGCAAACAAACAATTACCTTAAATGGTCTTTTTAATAGTCCTTAGCCTCTGCTACCTTAGCATTTCTTGCAAACAAACAATTATCTTAGGTGGTCCTTTTAATAGTCCTTATGAATATTGTAATATTACTTAATACTTTCATAGTATAGTTGTACAGTATGCCAATAATTTTTAACTTGTCTTCCCACATGCTCTGCTATATGCACTACCCCATCAAAACACTGCATCGTATTACAACTGTAAGGAAAAATAAGGAGATAAACAAACCTATTACCAAGTAGAAGCAGATCTCAACGAACAAACCCAACTAAAATTTAAATTGAAGAAACCAACAGCTAACACTTCATTGGAATTAGCTCAGTCATGGCCCCGCAAAGGCCAATTTTCATCACTCTTTTGCTGCTAGACTGGGGAGAAAGTCAAAGAACAGGTGTAAATATTTGTTTTCAGAATTTGACTGAGGACACCTGGAGACAAACCTTCACTGATGGCTGAATCGTAATCTGTTTGTGCTTTTCAGACAGTGTTCTCTCTTCTGTCAAAAGGATTACCAAGGAAAGAGTGGGGCATCATTCAAACTATCAGTTTTGGTGTGGGTCCTCCAAGCTTTCTCCAACAAGAATTTGCAGGAATTAGTGGCCAGTTATTTTTATTATCAATTAATCTGGCTGAATTTTATGTGTACTATAATCAAACAGATTGATTGGCAACATGTGCTGAGTTTCAGCTGACCTTGGTTTAATCAAACAGACTTGATTAAATTAAACATGCCTAGACTTATCATCACCCAAGACATTTACAACTTATGAGAAACTACAACAAATCACAAGGCCGTGATGAGAAATAGAAATTACAAGAAATCACAAGGCCGATAGAAAAGGCATAACACTAGAGTGTGACTAAACAGCAAATTCGAAGTAACCCCTGACAGGCACAGATAGTAATAACTTAAAAATTAAAAGTGGTGTGTGTCTGTCTTATCTGGCAATAATTAGCATTAACTGAAATTCATTGTCGATTTGTAACTATAGTTAAGTATCATCTGTTCTTTTCTAGTTGCCTAGGGTTATGCACTTCAGAGGAAATACATTCTGTGATTGAAAGCATGTTATTGTAATGTTAAAGGTCTGCACCATTTTCCTTGATGTCTCCTAGTATCCATGTGTATACTCCACCTTCAATAGTTTCCTCAGTTCATGGTGCAAAACACCTGGAAGTAGCTTACTCAATCCCAAATCATAATAATCCACAGTATTTGTCTTGACCCGGGCTAGTATTAAATTCATATTAGAACACACCCCATTATCTCTGCAACGACTCGTCTATAAGTAAACAATAGCTAGAAGCTGAAATAAAGCTGCCAAAAACTTACCTAGTTTTAATGCAAAGAAAAAAATGTGGAAAGAGGAGAAAGATGCCTACATTTCATAGGTTTTGGAAGGTGTCCACCAATGTCCAGCATTGAAAATCAGTAAATCTGCTTCATGCCACTTTTTGTTTGCAACATCTGGCTTGTCCAACTTAAGAGTGGAGTGAACCCTTCTAGGTGCATGTTTAGGCGGACTTCCCTGGCGTACAAGAAAGGGTGACCGATAGTACTCAATGGTGAAGTTAAATGTACTAAACCGGACCCCCAAATATGGGATACGCTTTGCAATTTTGTTTCCATTTACTTCATAAACTGACTGCGTATCAGCTACACCTTGCATTAGAAGGCAGATAAGAGACTCCCATTGTGTTCTGGCCATGGAATCTCCAACAAACACAACACGCAAACCCTGCAATCTTCTTAGGATATCAGGTGCATTAAACCTGCATCCACACTAAGTCTAGTCAAGACTCCAGAGCTCCTGATTATATGTGAAATAAAATTAAAATAGTAAAACAGAATAGCTTGGAATATAGGCTTTCACAGTTTTATATATTTGTTAGAAAATATTTTGGCTGTAACTGTATTTAACATAAGTCATATTCTTTATTGCTCCCTGATGATGACTGAAGTGTTCACCCAAAAGTCGTTGGACTGTAAATTCATATGTAGTTACAGCCAAAAAATTTCTAACAAATTAGAATAGACGATATACAGCATGATAAAAGATGGAACAAGATAGATCATATGATATTGTGGTCTTCCAATGTGGTGCATAGTTAAAAAAAGCTAAAACTGCCAATGAGGTTATTTAGATTTACCTCGGTATATCACAACTCAGGGGTTGCCATCTCCATTTCAGGTAGTCTTTATCTTCCCGGCCATTGTTCTGACAACGAAAACCCAGTTCTGCAAAAGGACAGGCAGAGGCAGTGTACAAAGGGTATGTACTATCAGGAACCCATTTCCCACTGAAAATGTCACAGTTGTTTGAACCATACCCTTGAATGACATGGTTGACTCCAGCATCGAGTTGGCTAGAAGAAATAAACCCCTCGCCAGGAAACTGAGGATGAAAAAATCGATGGCATGTGATGATTATACTATAGATGAAGAGAAGAAGGACCGCTAAATAGCAAAAACACTGATGCCCATGTTTCTGCAGTCCTCCTGATCCAAAGCCATAATTCCTTTGAGCGAAATGATTCTGCAGAGTGAGAGCTCCAAGGGCAGTTGACAGTGGTTTAGTTATAGAGACATAGGCCGAAACGAAATAATTATATAATCGCCGGCACCTCATCTGGAAGCAAATTCAAAAAACAAGGCCGTTATGTAGCTGTTGCGAAGTTAAATATTTATTTATGGCTAGGCACCAGTAGGTTTACAACAGCATTTCAGCTTCTGATAATAGGTGCCGATGCACAAGATCCAATGGAAACTTAGGATGGATAATCACTAATGCCGTCCAGGCACAAGATCCAAGTGATAGCCAACCTAGTAAATGGCTAACAGAGGAGCGCTGATGTTGCTAGAGAGGAAGAAATTTGAGACCCGCGTCTCACAAATTATCCACATTGCCATTAAACTACAAGTTATTGTTCAAGAAACAAGGCTGTTTCAGAGGCTTGCTAGGATTCTGATGGCATCTCTATAGCCTAAAATATGATAATTTTACCAATCATCACCAAATGACAAAAAAAAGGTCAATGCCACTACAAATGACAATCGATTATACCAATCCGTACTGGTGCCGTAATCTACCGAAAGCATAAAGCAAGTTACAACAGGATAGCAAGTTACAACAGGATCGGCCAAAAGAACATGAACAGATTACATCAAAAAAAGGTAGGACAGAGTGCAAGAAATCAACTATCAAACCTAGATTCCCCTTCACTCCCAAATGAGAACCAGTCATACCTGTGCTACAATGCAGAAGTGACAGCACAAAGAATAGAGTAAAACATCAGAACCCTGATATATATTCATCCATCATACCCGCATTAACAAATCAGCAGCAGTGAGGGGGGTATCTGGTCACCTGGGTTGGGGCATTTTCAAAAACAAAAGCGCACTGTTATCGAGGATTCTCAATCTGATCATGGTATCAGTTTCTGATGGAGCAGATTACTGTCACCTGGGCATCGATACTGATATATGTTAGCTGATCGAGGAAAAACAACCGAAAGTATAAAACACCATTTCACAATACACGCATTCCCCCGAAATTGAAAGCGGACCAACCAAGATGAGAGCAGGTGGGAAGCCATTATCGTCATCTGTCCACCAGAACAGACATTATAATAAAAAGCAACAAATTGATTCCTTGGGAAAGAGGCGTATTTACCTTAGATTGGCAATTATAGATTTGCACGGTCCCATAGTTATTACAAGAACCTGCTCTTCCGAATCCCCTCTCTGAAAGAAATTGCAGCTGCAAGCTACGATGTGGGGCCCTCGTGAAATTAACGTGCAACCTGTATTCAACAGACTTACGTCACTCATCCACTCCATAAGCAACGATAAAGAAGCGGACAGGCGTTTTTTCAATTTTTTTGAATTTCTTTTTTATTTGTCGTGTGGGCCACGAATTCTAGTGATAACCCTGTCGTTGGAACTCTATGTTTCACCGCCCAAGCACTCATACCAATAGGAGAAGTTTACAGTCATTTTCGATATAGAATGAAATGATGTTTTAAGGTTCACAAGATTAAAAATAGTGGTGGAGGTTTGTTTATCAAAAATAGTGGTGGAGGTTTGTTTAGGAGGGTTGGTCGTCTACATAATTCAAGAGAATGTTATGTCAATTCTTATCATCTACATAATTCAAGAAAATGTTATTTCAATTCTTATCATCTACATAATTCAAGAGAATGTTACGTCAATTCTCATAACTCATTAGTATAGATTTATTTTAACCACGATGGAGAGATCACATTTCAAATTTGAAAAGAAAATTACATTTAAAGCGATTTAATCTTTTCTAACATTAAGAGATTTAATCCTTTCTAGTGATTGGTAAATATGTGATCAAAGTGGTAATTTTCATTGTTTATATTATAGTTATGAATAGTTTATCATTATCAATATTTTATATTAAAAATTGAATAAAATTAATATTTTATATTAAAAATTGAACGATATGTTATTTTATCTTTAATTAGTGTTTTCTTTCGAATATTGAAATATTTTACTAAGGTAAACATTAATACATAAATAAGATAGAGAGAGAGTTTACAATAAAATATATTAGTTAATATGGATATTCGAACAATTTATTTAAGTTGAGATATTTATTTCAGAAATATATATATATATATATTCTTAATTACTTTATTTCTATAAAGTTATATAAAATTATATTAAGTAAGATAGACATGGAAATATTTATTTATTACTTGAAGAGTGAAAGTAACATATCAAAGAATCAAGTAGAATGAAAGCGAAATATTGGATTGTAGAATGAGCTTTTAGATTTTTAATTGTTTATATATATGGTTATTTATTTTTTGTTTTTTTTTTTGTTTTAGTTGACATTAGGGAAAATTATTTTTATTATTTTTGAGGATGTGACATACTTAA
Organism: Pinus tabuliformis; assembly: GCA_031772625.1. Lineage (NCBI taxonomy): Eukaryota > Viridiplantae > Streptophyta > Pinopsida > Pinales > Pinaceae > Pinus > Pinus tabuliformis. Next base: position 25,472,503 of record CM062807.1, read on the forward strand.
ACATGTCTTTCATACTTACATATGTCCCTTGGACTGTACAATAAGCCTCTTGGTCATGTTTAATTGTTTATTTATATGGTTATTTAATTTTTGTTCTTTTTGTTTTGGTGGACATTAGCGAAAATTGTTTTTATTATCTTTTTAGGACGTGGCATACTTACATATGTCCCTCATACTAGATTGTAAAATGAGCCTCTTGGCTCAATGAGCCTCTCTTTTATTTTTAACTAGCAATTGCACCAGATGTTGCAAAGGAAACGTCGTAAGACATAAATTAGAGAAGAATCGTGTCATATAAGAAATCATTGAAGATAAAAATTAGTAAACAAAATGTCATTCAAAGCTGGAAGATAAAGAGAAATCACTTATATAGTGAAAACAAGAAGTGATCACATAAACCCTCAAAGAAGCTTGGATAAGAAGTCAGTAAAGTCAATTACTTTGATCTAATTTTGACTTCATTCATTATTTTCCAACTTAATGATCACTCTAGGCAAGAGGATGGAAAATATGGAATCTAAAAAAGCCTAATCATAAAAATAAGTTGATAAAAATAAGACAATAACTTCACTTTCCATGGAAAAGGTGGAATATTTTCTTTGTCTCCATTGTTGCATTTTCCTTCAAGGTGAAGGTAAGAGTGTTGGAAATAATACTAAGAGGGGGGGTGAATCAGTATTATCAAGTCACTTATTTTCTTTTTCAAACCCAGATCATATACGCTACTTCAGTTAGATAAAACCGTGTATATACGCAACTGTTGAGAAGGAAACCCGCGTATGCAATGTAGCCTTATAATTTAATTTATCTTACTGATTTTGTTCATTAATCTGTGTATCCGGATCAAATAAATAGTAACCAGAAACAGTAAAACAGATCTGAAGACAATCACACACACAAGAACACAAGATATAAGGTGGAAACCCAATGTGGGTGAAAACCACCTGCTGCAATTCGTCTCTATCTTCTTTCAATTAGAAACTTCTTTTTACAATGTACTGGTGCAGTCCTTTACCAGTACGCAGGCTGCAACCTGCAGAGAGCTACAACCCTCTCTCGTTCTCCAGCTTCTCCTGGAAGGGAGCTACAACCCCCTTAGCTCTTGCACTAGCCAAGATACTAGTACGTAGGTGCTGGCCTACAGAAGGCTACAACCTTCTCTTTCTTCCAGGGACCACGTTTCATAAATTTTCAGACTGGATCCATGAACATCAATCAATCATCAAGAATTTCTGCATCAAACAATCTCCTTTTCACCAATTAGAACTGAATCAAGTAGATACTTCTCTGACAGTTGTACCCAAAACACAGTAACAGTAACCACACACCAAATTCTAAACCCAGACCACTGCAGCAATAAACAGAAGCAGCTAGATCACAACTCAAAAGATATACGCCACTTCAATAACCTGAAACCTGCGTGCATACGCTTCTGTGTCTGGATCAACCTGCGTATACGCTGTTTTTATTCAATGAACCAGCGTGTATACGTGTCTTCGCTTCACTGAACCTGCGTACAGATCTATAAAGGATAATTCACTCTTTCAAATATTCAGACACTAATTAACCCAGATTATCAGATTTATAGATCAAGCATGCGCCACATATAACAGATCAAAATCATACAAAGATACTATCATTCAAGCCTAAAGATTATGACCCATCAATAGAACTTATCCTTCTCTTTGCGCTAAGGTTCCTCCTTCATTCAGATCCAGATCTGCACCATAACCCCAATCACCAATATTTCAGATCTAGCACTTATTAGATATTCAATTAATTCAGATGATCCTTTGCCAAATGATCTCCTTCCTCTTTTATAGTCTTAGGCCTTTCACAATACCACGGTCCAAAACCATAATAGAACAATACCATGGGCCCAATACTTGGGATCAACACTTCTGACGAGATACCATGGTCCAAAACCATAGGTTCAAATACCAAGGACTAACTACCACGGACCAAAAGTAAGTTCTCCAACATATACGTGCTTTTCCTTGCGTGAAAGTGCGTGTATATGCATACGCGTCTTTGTAACGTATAAACCGCGTGTATACGCGCCTTCGTCTAGGTGAACCTGCGTATATATCTTTTTCTTTCATTCTGAGAGCCTGTACTGAGATCTGTCACCAAAGTGAGTTGCCATCAAGGACAACACCTATGCCATAGCTCTAAATCAGTGCCACAATGCCAATAAAGAGTTGCTCAAAGATAACATGACTACCTTCACATTCCACGGTGAAGGTAGGATCTTTCCTTCGTCTCCATGTCTACAACGTCGCATTTACCTTTAAGGCGAAGGAGTTGTTAAAAGATAAGATGACCACCTTCACATTCAATGGTAAATGGTAATGGTAGGATCTTTCCTTTGCCCTCATGTTTACAAGGTTGCACATGTTTTTAATGTGAAGGAAAGACATGATAATTATGTATTTAGTTTTACTAATTCAATTACACTATAGTTTGTTCATAAAAGACTTTATTAAACCAAAGGTTAGTATGAAGGATTATGAATTTTCATAAAGTTTTGCATTTAAGCTCATCTTATTTCATCTATGCATATAAAGAATAAAATTAAGATCGCTCTATTTCATTTTTTTGGTGAAAAGGATAACTCTAAAGTTCACAAGATTTTCAACACTAGGATTGTTGTACTGGAAGAAATGGAAGTGCATATGGAAGGCCACCATCTAGAATATGGCCGCAAAGAGTTGCAACAAGGGAAGCAGAGTATTCATCCACATATGGGTATTCTTATGAGTAGATGCCAAACTGACGAGACATTTGTCGATGTCTACCCTACAGGGGATCGAAATAAAGCATATGGAGCATTCAGTAATGTTATTCAGACAATCCTGGAACAACATGGGAAGGCTCCCATTGGAAACAAGGAATTGGTTTTGGGTGCAAGAAAATTGCTTCTGGAACAAGGGTACTCACAACATCCATGTCTATACTGCAGTGACATGAATGTTGATGCCCCTTTCCTGCACTAGAAATCAATGAAGAAGCGACCAACTCTCACAACATCCACAACATTCATAACAAAGTGTCAACATACATACAATAGATATAAATATTGTTGATGATGTCAAGTGTGATGTTAAAATTATTGCAATACCAGTGATCTTAAATATATTTACTCCATGTTTTCTTTGTATCTCGGTTTATTTAATTCAACTTGAGAGTGCAATTAAGTTATGTCAAATTTTCTCATACTGCTTAGAAATGGGTAGACCAATGCATAAGCATTGGTATTGTTATCCATTAACAAATTGGATTTCAACCAGCCGTGTGCATGGTGATACCCATTCCGGACAGAAGTTTTGATAAGTATGACAAGGTCAAGTTGAACAAAGTTTCATTCATGATTCTTGATACCAACCTTCAGTGTAGGTGGTTTTGAAACTAAAAATGATAGCTAGTTAATAAATTGAAACAAAAATAGAGAGAATGGGGTGTTCACAGTACACACTAAATCTAACCATTTTTCATCCATCTTCGGCTAAACAAAGATAAAATATATGAGTGAAAAAGATCCCTCCTAAAACTCTACATCGTAAATGACCCTACATTTACTCAATAACCTATAGACGAACTACAACAACATTGTACATGTGCACTGCATTCATTTGATTTGCTATCTACTATTATAGAAAACCCTAAATTGTTGATTAAATTCCCCCAAATATTCAGCTATATTTTATGCAAGTCTGACACCTACTTAATCAAATATTTTCAACTAAGAGCTAGTACATTAAACATGTTTTGCAAAACTCAAACTTGATTCTTGGTAATGCTTTTGTCAATGCACCAACCATCATTTATGGTGTACAATACACCATCTATATTTGAACCTTATAATTTCATGTAAAGTAATTAGAAGTAAAAAAAATGTGTAAGATATTTGAACCTTATACTTTTCAAAAATATTTTAACATGGGATTTAAATAAATCTCAAGATCTATGTTAACTCTGATTTATGTCTATATCAACTTCATATATATCTATATATAGAAAAAATTTATTAAAAGAAAATATTTTAATGTTATATATAATAAAATATTCAATGTGGGTTATGAATAAAATTTATTAATAACAACAAAAATCTTTCAAAAATGCAATTTAAACAATGAAAAATTACACATTGTATTTTGCACTCTAAAAGAAGTTTGCACCTAATAAAATTTGATCCCTCTCCACTCATTTAGATCCATGCTTAAGATAGATGTATACTGATTAATTTTTAAAGTGATGATGTAAAAATGAAGTTATTAGGATGAAATGCATATCCATATTTAGAGAAATTTAGTGATTTATTGCAAAGTTACCAATTTTATAGCCTAAATAAATTAAAACTCACACAGAACCTCTAGATCTAAGAAGACTAAACCCTTAAAACTAACCCTAAACTTAAATTTATTCAACTTACTAAAACATACTTGGACTTGATAAGACTTAACCCCAAACTAATGTTGAGTAAAGAAATGGATAGATATTGGAAGGTATCATCTAGATATAGGAGATATATAAATAAGAATAGAATGAGAGTTATATGTTCATGAAGGAAGCTCAAAAACATTTCTTCAAAGACACTCATCATGGGGTTTGTCGCCATCCAAAGTTGGATATACGTGAAGAAAGAAGCAATGCTCTTGAAGCCTCCGTTGGTCCCTCTACTAAAAAGGTACTCCTCTCCCAAAACACCATATCTTCTCGAGAGGCCCTAGGAGGGCCCGTTTGTCACTTTCTCTTTTGGTAACTTTATATTTAGATGCTAAAAATTATCCATGATTGCAGTGGAGAAGGAGAAGCTTGAACGGTTGCATAAATCAAGATTTTGTTGACAGTGAAAACAATAAGATCTAATGGTGGAAGAACTCTCAATCGTCTAACAATGGATCTGAGGGTGCAGAGGAGCACAAAGTCTCTTCAAGTGTCTATTGGTCCTTCTACTAAAAAGGTGCTTCGCTCCCAAAACACCATATCTTCTCGAGAGGCGATAGGCAGGCCCATCTATCACCTTCCCTTTTGGTAACTTTAGATTTAGATGCTAAAAGTCACCCATGATTACAATGGAGAAGGAGAAGCTTGAATGGTTGCACAAATCAAGATTTTGTTGACAATTAAAATAGTACGATATAATGGTGGAAGAACTCTCAATCATCTGACAATGGATCTGAGGGTGTAGAGGAGTACAAAGTGGCAACTGAGGGAGGAGTTTTTCTCAAAGAGAAATGCCTTACAACGTAAATATACATTAGAAATTCGATCCTAAACATTTATATAGTAATAATTATTAATTAAATTAAAATTATAAAAATCCTTAACATTCATATAATAATAATTATTAATTAAATTAAAATTATAAAAATCTTATTCCAAAATAAAATTTACACTTAAACAAATTTTTTTATTTTCAATATTCAAAATCCATCCACTTATAATTGGAAAAAATTTAGAGCTTATGATGTATGCATTTAGAGCTTATGACGTATGCATATTTGCTCATTCACAAAATAACATAAGCACATTGAAGATTCAAAAGGTCTACACGATTTTACTAATTCATAAAACATATAATAAAGTCTAGTAATAAAGTTATCCTTATGTAGATTGTGGATTTTGAAAATATTCTAAAATTTGGTTAAGAAAAATGATTTCATAAAAAAAAAGATGGGTTTTTTGGGATTCTAAATATTTTCCAAAATTTATAATCCATTTAAGTTAAGTTGGACACCGACTTATTAAGTTAAGAGCAATATATAGAAAATTAATACTTTTGCCACAACAATTATTTGTCCATCATTGCTAGACCCATTACGTTAAGAGTTATACACAAAGAATTCATAATTTTGCCTGGAATTGGCAAGAAAATGCATCTGTCGCTTATGTACAACATTGGTTGACATTTTTCATGGCCAAAAAAATAATAATATAATGTTTCACCATCTCTTGAAGTTCAAAATAATTATTGCAAATAATAGTGTGAATATCGTAAAACAAAATATAATGTCTTTTCCATCTCGTTTAGAAATTCAAAATATAATGTTAATTTTTATCTCTTTTGGAAATTGAGAACCTTGATGTTGATGGCAAATATTAGTGCAAACAAGACTGTGAATGACATTGTAGTAACCGCTACTGGCCCCATAAAATCATGTCTATATCCAAAGTAGCTACTCAGGAATTTGTTCACTTGTTGTTTTGTACCATTGGCCATCACCATTTCTTCTGAGTTATCCCCGAACTGAGACGTTGTCAGTCCATATAGAGTCCATGCAAAGGGGGAACCCCAATAATACCATCTCCACCACCTGGAATCTGCTGCAACAATTGTTAGTTTGACAACGATTTAGTAACTTTGGGTAAAATGTAACTAGACAGTTTTATACCGAAATATTAGTTATGTAACGACGGTCGATGATATAAAACTAACAAATGCCCATGAAATGTAATGTGCGAAGAATCATTGTTGAATAAAAAATTCCAATCCATTCAGTTTCTTGTCTTGGCTATTATGTTGAGCTTTCTTGTTTTCTTCATTATTTCAGTTATTCATACAACAAGTGGTATCAGAGCTCCGAGGGCGGTGAGCTTGGGCGTGAAAGAAAGCGGCTGTACCAGTGAGGCGTGAAAGGTTGTCTGTCTGTGCGTGAATCGAGCGTGAGACCAAGACCTGCGTGAGGCTGAAAGACCTGCGTGAGGAGTTTCATTGCTGCGTGTTAAAAAAAAAGGCACAGAGCCTGCGTCCAAGTGGAATTGTTGCGTGTTAAAAAAAGGCACAGAGCCTGTGTCCAAGTGGAATTGCTACGTGAGCAAGCTGCGTGTGTCAAGACGCTGTTTTCCAGCAAGGAACCGAGCCTGCTGTGTGGAATTGCTACGTGAGCAAGCTGCGTGTGTGAAGACGCTGCTGTCCAACAAGGAACCGAGCCTGCTGTGTGGAATTGCTACATGAGCAAGCTGCATGTGTGAAGACGCTGTTGTCCAGCGAGGAACCAAGTCTGTTGTGCAATGTTCTGAGTGAAATGTATTTTCTCTATCCGTGGTGCTGTTGCATATCAGAGATCGAGGAACCGCTGCCCAGAAGAAAACGCTGGTGAATCTGCCTGATTGCTGAGACCGGGTATTTTTTTTTGTGGTCAAATTTGAGAGAAACTTTTGTTTCAGAATTTTTTTTGAATAAAGTGGTGCATGTGAGGAAAAGAAGGCCGTTTTTTTTTTAAGGAAAGGAGAAAAGAAGGTTTTTTTAAAAGGGTTTTCTTTGAATCGAAAAAAACAAAGGTTTTTTCCCTGAAAAATATTCAGCAATTTTTTTTTTAAATTGAAGTAGGGAGAGTTAAAACTTGAAAATCCTTTGTTGGAATTGGAAATTCTTTTTTGGAAGGAGACAATTGAAATATTTTTTTTAAAACCCTAGACTGAAGATTGAAAGTCTTAGAAAATGGCCAAGATGTCGAATGCAAAATTCGAGGTGGAGAAATTCACCGGAAAGAGCAATTTTGCTCTTTGGAAACTGAAGGTTAGGGATTTGCTTGTGCAACAAGGGTTGCACAAGGCATTGGATGGGGCAACTAAGAAACCTGCAACCATGACTACTTTAGACTGGGAGGACTTGGATGCCCGAGCTCTCAGTACCATCCGGTTATGCCTAGCGGATGAAGTTCTCTTCGATATTGTTGAAGAGACTACGGCGTCAAGGTTGTGGGAAAAACTTGAAAAACTCTATATGACAAAATCATTAACCAACAGAATTTATCTAAAAAGACAGTTATACAGTCTTTGAATGAAAGAAGGTTCAAACGTTGCAAAACATTTGAATGTTTTTTAATACACTAATATGTCAATTAACAGATATGGAAGTCAAAATACAGGAAGAAGATAAAGCCATAACCTTGCTGTGTTCTCTGCCTGAATCGTGGGATCACTTCGTAACTTCAATCAGCTTCAGCTCTGCTGATTCTTTGAAATTTGAATCAGTCGTGGGAGCTCTCCTGTCTGAAGAAGTACGAAGGAAATCCAGCACTTAAACAGCTGCATCAAAAGCCATGGTCGCTAGAGGACGCTCAAAGGAAAGAGGAGAAAAACCAAGGGGGTCTTCCAGATCGAAATCGAAGGGAAAGAAGTGTAAGGCAAAATGTTGGAACTGCGATAAATTTGGACACTTGAAGAAGGACTATTGGAAACGAAAGGAATCTGAAAACCCGAAGAACGAAGCGAATCAGGTCGATTCATGTATGATAGTGATAGATGAAACTTCACCTGAATGTAATGTCTCTCGGGGTTTTGATAGTTGGTTGTTAGACTCTGGTGCTTCGCATCACATGTACCCACATAGAAATTGGTTTACCTCGTATGAAAATGTAAACGGTAGTTCTGTGTTTATGGGTAACCATGTGTCATGTCAGACTGTTGGGATGGGAGATATCAGGATTAAGATGTATGATAACACAGTTAGGACATTAACTAGTGTTAGACATGTACCTGATTTGAAGAAAAATTTGATTTCTTTGGGAGTGTTGGATTCAGATGGTTATAAGTTTACAGGTCAGGATGGCGTCTTGAAAGTCTTTAAAGGTGCCCTTGTGGTTATGAAGGCAGAAAAGGTCGGAAATCTTTACAGGTTAAAAGGAAGTACTCAGGTCAGTGAAGCAGCGGTTGCGTCAGAGAAGGAAGAAGCAGGTACTCGTCGGTGGCATCAGCGATTGAGTCATATGAGCGAGAAAGGTCTTCAAATACTGATGAAATGTAAATCTCTTCCCGATCTGAAATCCTTGAAGTTAGATTTCTGTAAACATTGTGTGTATGGAAAACAGTGTAAACAGAGATTTAAAGTTGGAAATCATAATAGTAAAGATGTTTTAGACTATATTCACTCTGATCTGTGGGGTCCATCCCCTGTTGTGTCATATGGAGGTGCATTGTATTTTTTAACGTTTATTGATGATTACTCTCGTAAAGTTTGGGTCTATATGCTAAAAAGGAAAGCTGATGTATTAAATGTCTTTAAACAATTTAAAGTAATGGTAGAGAAAAGAACAGGCAAATCTATTAAATGTCTAAGAACTGAAAATGGTGGTGAGTTCACTTCAGTTGAATTTGAACAATACTGTAAGGATGAGGGAATTGTTAGACACAAAACTGTTGTTTATACTCCTCAGCAAAATGGTGTTGCTGAGCGTATGAATCGGACTCTTATGGAAAGAGCCAGAAGCATGATCAACAATGCTAACTTGCAAAAGGAGTTTGGGCAGAAGCAATATCTACTGCTTGTTATTTAGTTAACAGATCGCCTTCAGTAGCAATTGATTGTAAAATTCCTGAAGAAGTTTGGACAGGTCAGTCTTGTGACTATTCACATTTGAGGATATTTGGCTGTGATGCTTATTCTCTCATTTCGAAAAATCAGCATTCAAAATTAGATCCAAAGTCAAAATGTTATGTCTTTGTTGGGTATGACTATGCAGTGAAAGGATATAGGTTGTGGGATCCTACATTGCGGAAGATAGTCATTAGTAGAGATGTAACATTTGATGAATCCTCTCTGTTAAAATCCAAAGTTGAAAGATTTGAATAGGAACAGGTATCGCCGAATCAACGAGTTCAGTTGGAGGCTAGACCTTTCGGTGACAGTCAAAAGGAAGGAGAGACTTCTGGAGAAAAAGGTGTTGACGACACAAAGGAAGCCGTTGAAGCTTCTGAACCAGTGCAAGTTTCTGAACCAGTTCAGCAACCAGTCGCTCTGAGAAGGTCTACAAGGGAAAGGAAAATTTCCAAAAGGTATGAAGATTCTGCTTCATCTTTTGCTTTGATTACTAAAGATGGGGAACCCTCTTGTTATCAGGAAGCAGTAGATGATACAGATAGCGAGAAATGGAAAATGGCTATGGAAGAAGAAATGGACTCCTTAGCCAATAACAATACCTGGGATCTTGTAGAGCTTCCTGAAGGGAGAAGTGTTGTTGGATGTAAATGGGTCTTCAAGCTGAAACGGAAAGTTGATGGAAGTATCGAAAGGTATAAGGCGCGACTGGTAGCAAAAGGGTAGTCTCAGGTTGAAGGTATAGAATTTCATTAGATTTTTTCTCCAATTGTAAAACTTGTTTCTATACGTACTGTGTTGGCACTAACTGCGTTGCTTAATCTTGAGTTAGAATAGTTAGATGTTAAAACAACTTTTCTACATGGTGATTTGAACGAAGAGATATATATGGAACAACCAGAAGGTTTTGTACGAGGTCACAGCAGAAGTTTAGTTTGCAAGCTCAATAAATCATTCTATGGTCTGAGGCAGTCTCCCAGACAATGGTACAAGAAGTTTGATTCCTTCATGGTGAGCCAGAACTTTATAAGAAGTGAGTATGATCATTGTGTGTACTTCAAAAGTTTTAATGGCATATTCATTATCTTAGCTTTGTATGTTGACGATATGCTTATTGCAAGCAAAAGCATGGAAGAGATCAACAGGTTAAAGGCTCAACTCTCTAGGATGTTTGATATGAAGGATCTTGGAGCAACAAAACATATCTTGGGCATGGAGATACACAGAGACAGGAAAAATGGTAAGCTTTGGTTATCACAGCAGAAGTATGTGGAGAAGGTACTTGAAAAGTTCTCTATGAATAATGTGAAACCTGTTAATGTTCCACTAGCTTCCCATTTTAAGCTTTCTTTGGTTTTGAGTCCTAGAGCTGATGAAGAAAAGCAGTATATGTCTCATGTACCATATGCAAATGTTGTAGGCAACTTAATGTATGCGATGGTATCTACAAGACCTGACATTTCACATGCAGTTGGAGTTGTCAGCAGGTTCATGGCAAATCCTGGTAAAGAACATTGGCAAGCAATGAAATGGGTGCTTCGATATCTAAGAGGCACAAGTGACCATTGCATCATCTTTAATGGTAGTGAAGGATCAGTCTGCGAATATGTAGATGCTGACTATGCAGGTGATTTGGACAAAAGAAGATCTACTACAGGTTATGTCTTTACTCTTGCAGGTGGAGCAATTAGTTGGATGTCAAAGCTTCAAGAAACAGTTGCGTTGTCCACTACCGAAGCTGAATATATAGCTGCTTCAGATGCCAGTAAAGAATCAATTTGGTTAAAGGGTCTACTCGATGAGATTGGAAGGACGCAAGAGAAAGTGAATGTACTTTGTGACAGTCAAAGCGCTATTCACTTGGCTACAAATCCTGCTTATCACAGCAGAACCAAGCACATTGATGTACGGTATCATTTTCTGAGACATGTGATCGATGGCGGAAAAGTAGCTCTTCAAAAGGTCCATAAGCGAGAGAATTGTGCAGACATGTTCACAAAGCCATTTATAATAGAGAAGCTGCGGTGGTGTTTAGCTTCTCTTGGCTTGTAGAAAAGATGATGAATGGGCATGGGCAAGAGATTAGGAAAATTGTTGTCAAGGTGGAGTTTGTTAGTTTGACAACGAATTAGTAAATTTGGGTAAAATGTAACTAGACAGTTTTATACCGAAATATTAGTTATGTAATGACGGTCGATGATATAAAACTAACAAATGCCCATGAAATGTAATGTGCGGAGAATCATTGTTGAATAACAAATTCCAATCCATTCAGTTTCTTGTCTTGGTTATTCTGTTGAGCTTTCTTGTTTTCTTCATTATTTCAGTTATTCATACAACAACAATCACAAAAGAAAAACCATCCATGTGAATAAACGTGAATATGAGAGAGTGACTTGATCCAAGAGACCTGATTTTAACCAAGAGAAATAGATTTTAGATTTGGATTATCTGAAGGTTTTGTGTCTTAAATTTAACTTGGTTTGGATTCAAGAAAGACATTGTTTGAATTCAATAAGGATTCCATTGTTTAAATTCACTATCTGATTTATAAAAAAATCTGATAATATGTTATCAAAATCTCTAGTCCACCAAAACCCAATAAATATAACATAAGTAGGCAGTAAATCTCACCAGACGTGGAATTAAAAAAATGTAGAAAACCATCCAGATTACAATGAAACTTGAGGAGAGAACTAAAGCTATGCTTGAATTCGGACTTAGACCTGCCGTCAACATCCCATAATATGTGGTGTTAAGGAGCGTGAAGAACATCATAAAAAAATACCAAAATAATTTAGTCGTTGTCCACTGGAAGTCGATCAATGCGTAAATGATCAGACCATACACTACCGCTTGCACAAATATGTATGGTACTTCAATCAAAACCTGACCAACACAAACATAATTTCACCACGAGATAAATCATATTTTCCCAAAGATAAAAGCAAAGTGTGAATTTTACCATTTGTATTTGGTATAGTAACTTAATTAGATGGTAGATTTCAAAATATTTTGAAGGTGTTTGGCAAATTTTCACCTTCGTTCTCTGTTGTTTCCTATTTTAATACATTAATTAATGAATTAAGAAAAACTAAAACCAAACCAGAGAAATTAGAGATTAAAGACTTATAATCAAAATAAAGACCAGATCTCCCTGACCTCACTGGTTGAGCCAAATGAGAAGTGGAGATTGTGTTTGGCCAATTTGGTTTAGCTACCAAAAGACATAGAAATATGTCTTCTTCAAGAAATTTTTCCTCCCTTCTTTGTTCTCCTCCATTGGGATAGGCCTTGGTGAAGCAGCCAGAGAAGTGATCAACCAGATGTTCAGCATGTGAAAGCCATTCAAAATGGAGCAATTTAGCAGAAATATGTCTTCTTCAAGAAATTTGTCCACCCTTATTTGTTCTCCTCCATTGGGATAGGCCTTGGTGAAGCATCCAGAGAAGTGATCAACCAAATGTTCAGCATGTGAAAGCCATTCAAAATGGAGAAATTTAGCAACCCATAGATTAACAGTGGCAAGGCCCAGTTCCTTTCTATCCCATACTCGATGACCAACACCGAGAAGCACATGCCTCAGATCATTTCCCTTTACATCTACCTCTTCCCCACCCTCCGACACTATTAACCTTTGGGGACATAACTCATCTAGTGATTCCCAAATCTTGGGGTCCTGAGTAATTGACAAAATATTGACCATCGCAGTCGTTCCCGGGGGAATGCACATTCCGTCGGCCATGCTAATACCTTCAGTAGAGAGACAGGCCCATGATAGCAGTGGTCCATGTGGATGCATTCGCACCGCCTCTTTCACCACCGCTTGGATGCATTTGCAGCACCTCTTTCACCACCTCTTGGAGGTATGCTATTATTGGGATGTTGGAGGTATGAAAAAATTGGGATGTCAAAATCATTCAAGCTTCGGTCCAACTCTGCCTGTGCTTTCTTTTGAGATTTAGGGTTCAACACCAATGTTTCCATGGTCCACTCTGTTAGCGGAGCAGTCATGTCTGTGCCACGAAAAATCATCTCCTGCGCACACAAAACCCAAAAGTTAGTTAATGTCCCTCCCCAAATGCAATCAACTACATAAGGACCCACTTAATGTTCAATTCTAATATAAGTGAAATATAGTGAGCAGAGAATGGAAATAAGAACCTAGAGAACAGGGTCGATCATATCCTCCTCATTGGGTGTATCCTCTCCTTGCAACGACAACAGAACATCAACAAAAGATTAATCGTCACTTTATCTACGTGCAGTGGAGAAGAAGCTTATGATTTATTGGACATTGTGCTACAGAGCATGAGTCACAGAGGAATTTCACAACAAAGGATAAACAGGAAGGAGGGGTTGCGATTTGTTGCAGTGGGTTTTGTGATTATATCATTTCAATGTTTTAAATTTTTAAATTTGATTATCCATTCCAAATTGTAATTGCAATAACTATTTTCAATCCCATGGTTGAGATCATTTTAATCGCCTAACACCAAAATCAGTGGAGCACGACAGAACATGTGGCATGGGAGGGGAGTTGTTCTCAGAGGGAACGCCTCATGGCGTAATTATTTATTTATATGGTTATTTAATTTTTGTTCTTTTGTTGAGCCTCTCTTTTATTTTCAATTATTTATTTATATGGTTATTTAATTTTTGTTTTGGTTGACATTAGTGCAAATTATTTTTATTATTTTTCGAGGACGTGACATACTTCACATCCCTCATACTGGATTGTAGAACCATTTTAGATTCATTTTAACCACGGATTTACCAAGAGTCGAGAGGGATCAAATTTCAAACTTGAAAAAAGATTTACACGTCAAGAGATTTAATCCCTTCTAGTGCTTGGTAAATATGTGATTAAGATAGATCTATAGTAGTAATTTTTCATTGTTTATATTGTATTTTTGAATATTTTATCATTATTAATATTGTATATTAAAAATTGAATGAATTACACATTTTTTTCTTATTAACAAGTAACTACATTATTTTATCTTTAATTACTTTTTCCTTTTGAGCATTGAAATATTTTACTAAGGTAAACATTAATACACACATAATAGAGAGATAGTTCATACTGAAATATATTAGTTAATATGGATATTCAAACAATATATATATATATATATATATATATATATATATATATATATATATATATTATTTAAGATAGACATGGAAACATTATATTTATTAGTTGAGTGAAAGTGAAATATCAAAGATCCAAGTAGAATGAAAGTGAAATACTTGATTGTAGAATGAGCCTCTCGTATATTTTTAATTGTTTATTTAATGGTTAATTTTTTTTTATTCTTATTTTGGTTGACATTAGCGAAAATTATTTTTATTAGTTTTTGAGGATGGGACATACTTACACATGTCCCTCATACTAGATTGTAGAATAAGCATCTCTTCTATTTTTAATTACTTATTTATATGGTTATTTATTTATTTTATTTTATTTGGTCGACATTTTTTTTTTCTATATTAAGACTAACCTACGTACCCACGAGAGATTTGAACTGGTGACCTATTGCAAGGAGTGTCTTAACAGCGCACCCATTCACCGTCAATCCAAACCCCCGTGGGCTTTTATTTGGTCGACATTAGCGAAAACTATTTTTATTATTTTTTGACGACTTACATACTTACACATGTCCCTCATATTGGATTGCAGAATATCAACGATTTTTAAATATTTATTTATATGGTTATTTAATTTTTGTTTTTTTTGTTTTTGTTTTTGTTTTTGTTTTGGTTGACATTAGCTAAAATTATTTTTGTTATTTTTTGAGGACATGACATACTTACACATGCTTGATTTTAGATTTTTGTGATCCATACTGATTTTGATAAATTCTTTCGGATTAATCACATCATGAGTTTTTGGTCGACGTTTCGAACCATCTAATGTGGTTCATCATCAGGACAAAGGTGAAAAAATCAGTCAGTCAGAATGTTTAAATAGCAAGGATGCATCTGTTCCAGAGTTAGCCGTTAGGAAATAACTGTTATGAATTAGCCGTTAAAAAATTAGTTGAATAAATTTATTATTATTTTGTTATGTTTTATTTTAATTTATTAATATTTTTAATTAAAATAATATTGAATTCAAAATTAGTTAGATTAATTTAATAATATAATAAGAATTGAATATTTGTAAATATATAATTAAAAATAAGTTTAATATGGTTATTATTAAAAATGAATAATATTCAATAATTATATTTAAATATTATTACATTAAAAGATTAGATAATGTTTTAATAGGGAGGTCAAAGAGGATATACCCTGCAATATAAAAATAAAAATAATCAATTATTAATTATTATATTTATTAAAAAAAAAAATTATGAAAAGAGGGCGGGGATCCAACTTTTACTTAACTTCCAACCATTGTCCCTATTAAGATTAATAGCAGATTTTTCAATTTCAATGGCTTCTTGAAGCTTCCTATGATGGAAGTGATTAATCTTGGTGATGACTCGAGAATTCTCGATGCAGACATGGTGATTGGATTTCACTGCATGTTCAGCTAAATCCGAGGAACGAGAGCAGTTATGCTTAATATCTGTTGCATGTTCTTGGATTCTATGGTTAATGGAACGATCAGTTTCCCCAATGTATGGAATCCCACAGGAACATGGGATGGAGTAGACCCCTTCCATGTCTTTAGGGTTTTCAGGGTCTCGACGGATCTAAGAGATTTTCTAATGGTATTAAGGGGTTTGAAGGTAGTAGCAACTTTGTTCTTTTTTAGGATATGAGAAATATTATCGGTGGTCCCTTGAATAAAAGGAAGTTGAACACTAGAGATTGTATCATCATGAGAAGGTTTAATCATTGATTCTTTACTAGCCCTTAGAAAAGCTTTGAGGCCTTGTTGCCTGCTATAGCTGTTATTTTCAAAAACTTTCTGAAGATGAGATTTTTCCTCTTCTAAGTGATTCTCATCAGAAATTCTTAGAGCACAGGTCGTAAGGGTGTTGAGAACCCCAAGTTTTTGTGCTGGAAAATGATGAGAACTGGCATGAAGATACTGTTCCATGTGCGTTTTCTTGCAAAAAACCCGGTGAGAGACAATACCATCATCCATTCTAGAGAGGAGAATATCAAGAAAAGGGAGACATCCATCTACCTCGATTTCCATCGTGAATTTGATGGAGTCAGATTGGGAATTAAGATGGTTGAGAAACAGATTTAATTTTTCACGACCATGGGGCCACACGATATTAGTATCATCAACAAACCTCTTCCATCGCTTGGGGCGGAGTGGAGCAGAGGCTAAAGCTTTTCTCTCAAAATCTTCCATGAACAAGTTGGCAACTATAGGGGAAAGAGGAGAACCCATCGCAACCCCACAAGTCTGTTCATAGAACTCACCCTCGAAGCTGAAAAATGTAGAGGTAAGGCATAGTTCGCTTCAGCAAGATGCCACCATGAGGTACATGCACACCATCAGCTCACCAGCTCCACCATCACGATCATGTCAAAGAGTTGGTCTCACCACAGCGGACTGAGTGTTAGTGATGTCTTGCAAGGCTTGCTCAAGCCATGTTGTCTCACATGAGTACATGTGCATTGTAATGTTGAGTCATGTCAAGTGTAAGTCAAGTGTCAACAGTTGGATGTAACAGTCATAGAGTAGGTGAAGAGTCATGAGGGTAGTTGAACTGACACAAAGGGGAATGTCAAGGGTCACCCCACCCTTTGCTATAAATAGTCCCTCATAACTCATTGTATGGGCTTTTGGTTAGCCAAGCTTCTACTGAGACTATCTTGAAGAAGGCTTAGACAATTTTTTAACACGCCTTGGCTTCTCCACTACACAGAGCTAGTACATCTCTTTGGAGGAGCATGCGGATGTGGCTGTAACGTTCTACTGATAGGGCTAGCAGGTTTACATGGTGTATTGTATGATTGTGATTTACACTTCTTTATATAATAAAAGCCAACACATTTTCATCCATATGTTGTTGTTGTAGTTGGACTGCTCCGGTTGCCTTAATGATATATGTTGTTTAACTTACGTACTTGTGTATGAACTGATTCACATGAAATTTTATGAATCTTGTTGTTAATGTGTTTCATATGTTGTTAATGTTGTCACCGTCTGTGTCGACTACTTTTTCGAACACCAGACAAACCTTTCTCTGAACCCTGTTATATCAACTGTCACACTAGTCTTGGACCGATCCGTGAGTGTTGTTTGTGTTTTCTTACCCTGTATGTTGGGACTGTCGCATCTGTGTCGACTGCTCTACCGAAAGCTGTGTATGTCCTTTGTGTGGTGTTGTTAAATTATGGTATGTTCTATGCTTAGTACAATTTACTTATTTTCTTTTTTATTAGCCACATATTAGCAATCACATATACATTAAGTAAAGTGCAGATAGAACATTAAATGATCAACCAAAAACAAGCCAAGACAAGAGACACAAGATGTGGTGGCTAGCCAAGGACAAACCCCAAATTTGGGGAAACCCTTTGATCAAACCTTTTTTTATCTTCAATAGTTTAGCAGAGAAAAATAGTACAAAATCTGAATTCTATAATTTTATATTAGCAACAGCAAACCCTAGATCAGCAAAGTCAAACTTGGTCAAACTAGCTGAAATTGGCCTCTAAGATACTTGGTCAATTTCTGGTCAACTTGTCCTCGAATAGCCTGAAGAAACAACCCTAGAACAGCCCCAAAAGTTCAGTCAAAGTGCATATTTCTGAAGTCAACTGTAGCCCTAAACTAGGGCAGTCAATACCGGTCAAACCAGAGGTTAGATCACCTCGATTTTTGTGCCAAAAATTGCAGCCTGCCTAAGAGAGGCAACCACACCCAATCCGCACTCTTTGGAGGGTCAACATTGGTCAACGCTGGTCAAAGATGCTTGCTGTCCTGTTTCTGCATCCTTTTTGCCTTAGGACGTCTTCCTTTTCAGCCACACGTGTGAGAAAGAGAGAGAGACTCTTTCTGCGCAGGAGAGAGAGAGAGATGTGTGTGAGAGTGAAGTGTCCAAATGAGGAGAATGCTCCTTGTATTTATATGCAAAACGTTGGGGTTGAATCAACATGACGGTTTGGGTTTCTGAGCCTACATAAGTTGTTGGCCAACCTTGATAATTTGTCCATAATCAAAATAAATTCATATCTTCATAAATACTTATCGGAATCGGATGATCTTTAGATCAATCCTACACCTCTCGACGAGAGGAATCTAGGAAAAATATTAGCAGCCATAAATAAGGTGACCCACATGGAGTTTAGCCCTAGTTTCCAATTTTAACACTCCCTCTCAACTAGGGAGAACTTCATCTGCAATCTATCGGACCGTCACTGCTATCCATCCATCAAATGCACTATCCTGTACAACTTGACCCCGCTCTGCTCTGCTCTGCTTTGCTTTGCTCAAACTATGAAGAAGAAGAAATGATTGAGGATGTATCATACCATCCTCACCTGACCCGAAGTTAGTCTCAGAGTGTGTACCACTCTCTCTGATCCCAAATCAATATCATTGATCCCAGATCAATGGAGGTCATCCTAGCATAGGGAGTATGGTAGATATAATGATGGGTCCATCAATAGAACTACTATGGTCCCTATCCTCACTTCCCTTCTCATTGATCAGATAAGAGGTACTTCCTATGAGTCCCAGACTGCATGGGTAGGATGCCTCGACAGGAGAACTAATCATCCTGTCCACAAGAGAACGAATCATCCGGTCTAGTGGATGCCATAGAGAACTAATCCTCCTGGTCTACAGGAGAACTAATCATCCTATTCCATAGTGGCCATGGAGAACGAATCATCCTGGCCCACAGGAGAACTAATCATATGCCACAGTCGCCACGGGGTGTCACAGGGGAAGGTTGAACCTTTACCCTGTACATAGTGCACTAGTAGGGGATGGTGAGTTGCCCTATGGTCACATGTTGCTCCAAGAAGTACCTCGCACCCCCCTGGAGCTCCTAGAGCTCAATACATCATATTCGACCCTCATCAGAGGGTCTCTAAATGACACCATGTCGTTCTCGGGAAAGTCAGGAATTTGACCTTTCCTAGGGGCTTTGTCAGATTGTCGGTGACCTGTTCATCTATACCGATATGTTGGAGCCTTATTACTCCTCACTGCACCATATCTCAAATATAGTGGTACCTAATATCGATATGCTTGGAGCGATCATGCAATACGGGGTTTTTTTGATAAACAGATCCCGCTCTGGTTGTCACATAGAATCACGGTGGTATCCAATGTAAATCCAAACAGCTCACTGAAGAGCTTTCGCAACCAGACTGCCTCACAAGAGGTCATGCTAGCAGCAATGTATCCTGCCTTGGCGGTGCTCAAAGCCACTGACTTCTGCTTCCTGCTCATCCAGGATATCAATGCAGAACCTAAATATAAACAGCACCTGGAAGTGCTCTTTCGGTCCACCACACTGCCTGCCCAATCAACATCAGTATACCCAAGTAGTCTCACATCTCCGACAGTGTATCTCAACCCATGAGTGATTGTGCCACGAAGATATCTCAGTAGGTTCTTGGCACCAATCCAATGTATGTGGTGAGGCTCAACCATATGTTGACTCAATGCGTTAACTGCAAAGCATATATCTGGACAAGAGTTCACCAAGAACATTAATGCTCTGACTAGTTGTCGATACTCGGTAGCGTTTCATAAAATGGGTCTAGCAGCACTACCGCTTAACTTCTTGAAGTCAAGCTCCATCAAGGTAGTTATGGGCTTACAGTCCACCATGCGTAATATTTCTAATATTGTCACCACATATTTTCCTTGAGATAGGAAAACCTCCCTTGGTTTCTGCCAGATTTCGAGTCCTAGGAAATAGTGCATGAGTCCTAGGTCTTTCATCTCTAACTCAAAAGCCAACTCCCTCTTACATTTGTGAATGAGAGGGTCTGCACCTGTTATAAAGAGGTCATCAACATAAAGCACCAGTATGAGAGGCTTGTCATCTATAACCTTAAAGTAAAGGTTAGGGTCGACTTCACTTCTAGTGAATCCCAGCTTCATCAAGTAGCTATCGATTCTTTCATACCATGCTCGAGGTGCTTGATTTAGCCCATACAGGGCCTTCTTCAACCTGCACACATGAGATTCTCGATCATAAATCCCAAATCCTTTGGGTTGCTCCACCTAGACCTCCTCTTTGATCGAACCATATAAGAATGTAGTCTTGACATCCATCTGATGTAGGTTCCATCCTTGTGAAGCAGCAAGGGCTATGATGGAGCGGATGGTGGTATATCGGGCAATAGGTGCAAATATATTGTCATAGTCTATACCCTCCTTCTGGGAGAAGCCACGAGTGACAAAACGAACCTTATACTTTTCCATACTTCCATCAACTGCATGCTTTATCTTGTAAAGCCATTTTGAAATGAGAATAGTTTTGTCCTGGGATCTGGGGACCACATCCCATACATCATTTTTCATAATGGAATCATATTCCTCGGTCATAGAATCCTTCCATACTTGATGCTTGACGACATCTGTGAATGATGAAGGCTCATTTTGGATGATCGTGCTCATGATGGTCAGGTATCCCTGATACCTGTTCAATTTCTTGCTTTCACAAAAGGTTCCTTGGGGTGCAATGTGTCCTTTAGCATCATCAAGTGTCCCCCTAAGCCATGAAGGCCTCTTCCTAGAAGAGGAAGGCTCTTGCGAAGGAGGATCAATAGGATCCATAGGTTCTTCCACATCAGGCATCATCTCATCTTCCTTTTCCTTCGGTTCCTTGGTGTCAGCTTCTTTAGATCCTCTTAGAGTAGGAAGATTGTCTACTTTGCTAAGAGCCATATCTTTGTCAAAAGTGACATCATGGCTAATCTCGACTTCTCTTTGACCAGCCACATAGATTCTATAGCCCTTAGTATTTTCGCTATAGCCCACGAAGATTCCTTTCTTTCCAGATGCACCTAATTTATTCCTTTTCTCCTTCAGCACATGAAAATATACAAGGCTTCCAAAAATTCTAAAATGAGATATGTCAGGTTTCTTACCAGTGAACATCTCTTCGGGATTCTTGGAACCCAATGCTTGATGAGGGAATCGGTTTTGTACATATACGACGGTGTTTGCAGTTTTGGCCCATAAAAACTTTGGAAGTCTTTGATCATGGAGCATAACATGGATAACTTCCACAATCATACGGTTCTTCCTTTCAGCCACACCATTCTGCTCAAGAGTATATGGTGTAGTAGTCTCCCTCTTAATGCCAGCCTCATTGCAAAAGTCATGAAACTCATTGGATTCATATTTAGTCCCGTTATCAGTCCTTAAGGTCTTGATCTTCTTTTTGGTTTGATTCTCGATCAAGGCTTTGAAGTGTTGAAACCTAGAGAACACTTCATCCTTCCTTTTCAAGAAGTATATCCAAGTCTTGCGAGAATAATCATCTGTAAAAGTGAGGTAATATAAATATCCTCCCAAGGTGTTCACAGGCATCATACCAGATATGTCTGAGTGAACCAACTGCAATATATCGGAGGTCTTGCTTTGGCTTGAGGGGAATGGTCCCCTTTTGAGCTTTCCTTCGGCACATCCTGGACATACACCTTCTTGCTCTAATCTGAACTCAGGCATCCCGGTCACCATTTTTCTTACATCAAGTAGAGCTTTATAATGAAGGTGAGCAAACCTTCGATGCCATAGTTCAGAATGAAGAGATGTGTCACAAGACATGACACCTAGAGGACTTCCTCCGACCTGATATAATGAATCAACTCGAAACCCAAGAGTGAAGGCATCTTTAATATTATTTTTCCATACACGTACCTTGCCATCGTTGAAGGCCACCTTGTAGCCTTTATCTTCCATAGCCGAAATGGACACCAAGTTCTTTTTGAGATTAGGTACATATAATACATCTTGTAGGTGGATTGTATTACCCTGATTCAATTTAAGAGTAACATTTCCTATGCCTTTCACGGGATATTTTGAATTATCTCGAAGAACAATTTCCAGGTTGGTTTCTTTCTCTATCATATTATAGAGAGCTTCTTTGTAACTAGTGAAGTGCCTTGAGGCACCACTATCAATGAGCCAATTTCCCAGTGAGTCCAGGAGAGCAGAAGTAGATAGAGCTACTGGTAGATAATATTCATCTTGCTTATTGTTAACAGTGTTAGGTTCATACCTAGAATTTCTTGCCTTCTTGAATGGTTTTCCTCTTCCTTGATTTCCAACACCTCTTTTACCTCAGCCATTTGACCTGCCATTTTTTATTACCTTGAGAGGGATTTTGATCATCATCCCGGTGTGAGTCCCTTTTATTAGGGCACTCCCTTGCATAGCGACTTGTTTTATTGCAATTGTAACATTGTCCTTTTCTTCCATCCTTTGGTCCAGCCTTTCCTTTGAATTTAGCCCCAGAATTGTTTCTTCTTTTAGCATGAGAAGAAAAAGCAGTGGGATGACCTTTAAGTGTGGGCATTTCTTGTTCTTCCATCCTTGCTTCTTCTTAAATGCATCTCGCCATTAATTCCTCAAATCCAAGAATTACATTATTGTTGAGGAGAGTAGTCCTGAATATATACCATTCAGATGGTAGTCCTCCAAGAGTTGTGAGTGCCATTTCCCTGTCAGGAATTACTTCCCCAATAGATAGGAGATCGTTCTTGATTTCGGTGATCCTTAAGAAATATGCTTGCATACTTTCATATTTTCCCTTCTTAATTTCCTTTAGCTTATTTCGAAGAAACAAGACTTGATTTGCATCATTAACTTTAAATAAACTCACCAGTCTATCGTAGATTTCCTTAGAGGTGTTTAGCTCAGAAACATAGGCCACCAAGCGTTTGTCGATAGAGTCCCGGATGATCTTCTTTGCTTTGACTTCTCCCTTGGTCCATTTGTTTCTAGCAGCAGTGGATGAATTTGATGGAGGCTCAACAATTCCGCCTCTCACATAGTCCAACACTTCCTATTCTTCTAATGTTAGATCGAGAGACATCTTCCATCTGTGATAGTCAGACTTCTCACGGAGTTTGTCTTCAGCAGGGAAGTGTGTTGAGGACCCCATGATTTCTTTCAGATAGCCTTGCCAACCTTCTCTTTGGTGATTGCTTTTGCTCTTGCTTGGGCTTTGTCTTCACCTTAACTCTGATACCATGTTAAATTATGGTATGTTCTATGCTTAGTGCAATTTACTTATTTTCTTTTTTATTAGCCATAGATTAGAAATCACATATACATTAAGTAAAGTGCAGATATAACATTAAATGATCAACCGAAAATAAGCCAAGACAAGAGACACAAGATGTGGCAGCTAGCCAAGGACAAACCCAAATTTGGGGAAACCCTTTGATCAAATCTTCTTTTATCTTCAATAGTTCAACAGAAAGAAATAGTACAAAATTTGAATTCTGTAATTTTATATCAGCAGTAGCAAACCCTAGATCAGCGAAGTCAAACTTGGTCAAACTAGCTGAAATTGACCTCTAAGATACTTGGTCAATTTCTAGTCAACTTGTCCTCGAACAGCCTGAATAAAGAGCCCTAGAACAGCCCCAAAATTTCAGTCAAAGTGCAGATTTCTGAAGTCAACTGCAGCCCTAAACTAGGGCAGTCAATACCGGTCAAACTAGAGGTCATATCACCTCAATTTTTGTGCCAAAAATTGCGGCCTGCCTAAGAGAGGCAACCACACCCAATCCACACTCTTTGGAGGGTCAACATTGGTCAAATATGCTTGCGGTCCTGTTTTTGCATCCTTTTTTCCCTAGGACGTCTTCCTTTTTAGCCACACGTGTGAGAAAGAGAGAGAGAATCTTTCTTCGTAGGAGAGAGAGAGAGAGATGTGTGTGAGAGTGAAGTGTCCAAATGAGGAGAATGCTCCTTGTATTTATATGCAAAACGTTGGGGTTCAATAGAAATTATTGTTTGGGCTTCTGAGCCTACATAAGTTGTTGGCCGACCTTGACAATTTGTCCCTAATCAAAATAAATTCATATCTTCATAAATATTTATCGGAATCGGATGATATTTAGATCAATCCTACACCTCTCGATGAGAGGAATCTAGGAAAAATATCAGTAGCCATAAATAAGGTGACCCACATGGAGTTTGGCCCTAGTTACCAATTTTAATAGGTGTGTTCTTAGCCGAGTTGGGACTGATCCCTTTCAACCTAGAACTCACCTTCACCTTCCTCCCCCTTTGAAGTGTTGGAACCTCTCATACTCATTCCTTGACTCACTACATCAGTCACACCCTTGCTAGTGACAGAGTTATTTTACTTGCCTCTGTGCGACATCACGGTCAAGGCATTACCTTACGACCTACTGTTGGGACTCCTACACCAGACGGTATGAGGTCTAATTGGGACTTCTTACCAGGGAGATCCCTTGAGATGTTGGCGGGTCCAACACCGTCAAAATTTCTGGCACTAGAAGGAGGGTCTAATGATAAGCAATTTCATCTCATCTAGTTTTGAACCTTTGCATATCTTTCATAGAATCTTGCATTCTTCTTCGCCCGAGGTGTTTTTCGAATCTTGAAGATGTATCCATCTCAGGAAAGCTTTTCAATCTCTTGTCCACTCACATGTACAATGGTGAAGGCGAAGTGGCCTGGCTTGAGCACTTACATAATTTCCTTTCCATGATTTATGAGGAAGATGAGTTTACTGCCGAACAGGTCAGTCTGCTGCTTGCATTCACACTTCACGAATCCCCATTTCATTGGGTGCTCAGCCTACCGGCTGACACCATGCACTCATGTAAGCACTTATGTGATATTATTGAAGACACATTCCATCATTTTGATCCAGATCATCTTGACCGGAAACTGTTACAACAATGGAAGGCCCCGCATGAATCTGTTATTGATTTTTGGCAGTGCTTCCGTGACTTACAGTTTCAAGCTCCGAAGAGCTAGATGAAGTTCGCTTATCTTTAGGACCAGTTCGAGTATTTTCTTAAGAAATTTTCCCGTCCCAAGAGAATGCTTGATGTGATGGAACTGCACAATCCCATGTCGGAGCACGCATTATCTCAATAGACTGTTTTCCTCCCTTTCATTCAATAATTCCACCATCGCCCAGTGATGTTGAGGATCATGTTCGCACATCTATTCATTCTTCACACCCTCCCAACATCACTCCACTCAATTTCCGTGTAGAGTTCGTTGTTGGTCCTTCGAGTTCCCATATGCATTCTTTTCTTCGACCTTCGTTTTTGCACCCAGGTGTTCCTCTGGATGATGTTGTCTTGTGTTCGTCCATTCCGGAATCTTCACTTGTTGTGAATGAGGAACAATCCACTTACGGAGTTGGTGTTGCACAACCAACATGCACTGTCATTCATGAAGAGTATGAGTGGGAGCTTGAACATCAACACTTGGTGAAGGTCGACTCCCTTCCGTCCGAGCCCCCTTCATTCCTTCCTAGCTTCTTTGGTGAACCTACCATTCATGATTTTGTACATGTGCCTTCATCTACGGATGCACCCATTGTTGATTACTCGTAGGACTCACTGGATGCTAGTCCATCATTCGAAAACGGAGAGGATAAGTTATTCATTGAAGATCCACTTGATCCTTCATCTGTCTTTTCCAAAAACACAGAGGATGAGATCGTTCGCTTTTGATCTACCCCTATGTTTGATTCATCTGATCATGAGGATGCCAAAGAATTCGTTGATTTTTCTGATTGTGGCAGTCGTGATCCATTTGCTTCCATTTTTTACCATGATCATGAATCTATCGCAAATGGTCTTTCAAAGCCACCAATTTATGATGATCTACCTGATGATGAAGTTAAGACACCCAAGACTGTCGAGGCACTTCAGCCTGAGCTGATGGTTATGTTAGGTCCTCACTCTCTTGGGGTTAGTCTCACTTCCGATCATGAAACTGTTCAATCACCCAAGGCTCCTCATCACTCATTTGTATGCATTGAAGATCCATCTCACACACAGATCACACTTCCTTCACTTGAATTGGATGATCCCATTGCTCATGCATTGGAGGAGTCTTACATTGCAAGCACTCATGCACGATGCAAGTTATCTTTGTTTCTTTCGTTTGCTTACATGTCTCAGTTAAGAGTGTGCTTTTGCTTCAAAGTTGTACGTAGTGTCACACAACACCATGATAAGTCCACGGATTGTCTGTCATGCACATGCACTCACTTATGTCCTGTGGGCACTTTTGAAACACAAAGTGTGGCTGTCTTCACTATCATATCTTTCTTATATGATGGGCCACACAAATGGGTTACTCACAGACCAAGCCTTCACTCATATGGGTCTACCAATGCGCCGATGGCTACATTGGAAGTATCACTTCACGTGATCAGGCCCATGCACTGTTAGTGTAGGGGTAGGAGTAGTGTTTGCTTTCAGTTGTTTGCCTGCATGCTTGTTTACTTCATGCTTTGTTTGTTTGTTTGATTACTTGTTCTGCTTTCACTTTTACTTCTGCTCTTGCTTGGTTTTGTTGTTTGTTTCGTTCATTCGTAGGTTAGTTTGCATGAAACCATGTGTGACTCATGAAACGAGCTTGGTAAAGTACAAGAGGGTTTGTACAACTATCACTAATTGGTTATTTGTCATCTTGCCTTTGTATGATGAACTTATTACTCTTAGTACATGATATGTTGATTCAGAAAATACGTACTCTTCGAAGTGAACCTTGGTGTAAACACGATGCTTGCGTACTAACTAGCGTCACCTTCTCTAGTCGATTGTTTTTTGGTTAATCCTTGTCAACTCAGTCAATTAGAGTAAGGTGAGGGGGAAAACCTCAACAAGCATGTCAAAGATATAATAAACTACTTCTCTACTGGAACAACCTCCTCTACTCTCAATAAGTTGGGATCCCTCTTCCGCCTCTGAAATGAATAAGTGTTATGCACAGTGAAAATGAAAAATGAAAAAAATCAAAAGTCAAAAAATTCAAAATGAAAAATGAATAAGGTGAAAGAAGAGAAAGGCTTCCTGCATAGGGAGGTGATGCAAGTAACTCCGCTGGGGTACTGACCAGGCTCACTAGCAGCGAAGCCATACTTATGTTCCTATGTGAATCCATTGGGGTACTGTCCAGGTCTACTAGCGGTGGAGCAACACTAGAGATGAAACTGAGACTCTGACAACTATAATGCTTATGCACCTATATACCCCTCAACCCTAATCGAAACAATTGTGTTGCCTTGGCTTGGAATGTGTGTCAATCAACCAAGAGTCTCGCATATGATACATATTACAATCAAGTTAATGTGAAACCAAGATGAGCTAAGAACTGAACAATACTTTTGGGGGTGTTAGACTTGCTTCTCATGAACAAGGTCCATTAAGAGAGCTGGAGTTCTCCCAGTGTGTCGCCAAGTGTTGTAGCAGCTACAACCACCCTCCAAAATTTTTCCTTAGCCTATTTCAGAGCCTCCCTACCAACCTTCACAGTAGCTTGCCTTTCTCCATCAAGTCCTCAAGCTTCGGTGTCTTTCTTGCTCAAAGGCAACCTGTTGATCACAGTTTGATATTTTCCATTTACAGGCTTCTCATCCAGACTTGGTCCAGTTGCAGGCTGAGCAGCTTCCGAGTGAAATTGTGCATTTTTGGAGGGCAACCAACCATTCCCTCTAGGAATTGTGCAATTCCCTCTCATAGCCTGCTGGGCTCCAGGATTTCACAATCCTTCCAGCCAACCCTCCCAGCAGGAATTGCGCAATTTTTCTCATCAACAGGCAGTTCATCCCTGGATTTTCACAAATCTAGACAACAGTCAGCTACTGGGCCCATAAATTGCATAATCCCCTTGGGCAGTCAGCCCAACTTAAAGTCAGAAATGTGCATTTTTCTCTAGTAGTCGCTTGCATGTGCAACTGAGTTGACCGATTCCCTCCAGGACTGAGAAAAATAGACTTGCATGCATAGGCTACTTCTCCCAAGGTAGCATGCAAAGGCATCCCTTGTTTTAGGGATCTATGTTTAGGAATTGGAGGTTACATGAAAGGAGTAATTCTGAAACCTCCCTCCAAGTGTCGCTTCCTCCTAGATTTGTGGCATGAGTGTCATAACCTCGATGTTATCAAAACTCATCAACTAGATGCTGCAAATCCCATTCCTCACATCAACCTTGTAGCTATAACATCCTACATCACATCTAGGAGCAGTTGGAAAATTCAGCTCAGTTGTTTTGGGGTAAGCTCGCTTCCCATGCCTTGTGCTGCATTTATGTTTTTTTTGTATATTCGCTTGTGTGAGTGTTGTTTGCTTGATTTCTTTGAACGCCTGTTTACATATATTCTAGCTTTTCATAGCTCTGTTTCAATTTTGGTTTCTATCTCACTGTTGTCGCATGCATGAAATTGTTTTGCATGGACGTTTGCCCAACCGGCAAACGACCTCACCCACATGCATGTTGATCTGTTTGCTCAATCCTCCATTCATGTTTTGCATGCACTATTTATCACTTCTTCTATCACTTAGTGTCGCCATGCATTTCATCGACTTACTTGCTTTCAGTTGCCCATTAGCAAGTTGGGCCAAGCTTGGCCTAGTCTCTGCCTTCACCAAGGCTGCATTGCACAATCTGGAGAAGGAAGGATCACCTTCCTCTCCATATTTGCACAATCTAGCCCAGCACTAGCCTCCTGGACTGAATTGCACATTTCTGGAGGTCAGTGGCTGCTTGGCCCAAATTTTGCGCAATTTTTTCCCTGTGCCAATAGTCTTTCTGAGCTGGATTCATGCATTCCACAACCCCAGCAGCCAACTGCTGAACTGGATTGCGCATTTTGTAGTTCCAGTAGTCAATTAGTCTCCCAGCGACCCGGACTGTGCCTTATGCAGTCTTGGTAGTCAGTCTCCCGACCTCCCGTTTGAATTTGTACAACCTTCACGATCATTCACCCATGTATGTTGTAGGTCAGTTCTCATGTTCATTTTGGTTTTCGACTAACAGGTTGCTTGCTATGAGTGTTTCCATGTCTCCAAGTATCACAAGTAGTCATCTGCCTCTCCACAGTATAGGTACAATGGTTTCCAAGAGAGCAGAGATAAAGACACCATTCAGAGCATACTTAGGGATGCAGTCGATCAAGTGTCCATGGGCTTACCTACTCATGAAGACATCAAGTTTTTCATGGACAGGAACATCAAGCAGCAACATCACAACGAGGAGCATCATGAACAACAGTTGAAGGCAGCATACCAAATGCAGTGAATGCAACGAATGTAGAGGATGCAAGAGGAAGGTTGTTGAAAACATGGAGGCAGAGAAAAGTTTCAAGATCAAGCAAATCCACTGATAATGAAAGCAACTTTGGAGACTCAAACTATGAAGTGATGGAGCGACATGAAGATCATGTGAAAGCAAAAGATGGAACAAAGAAGGAGTTGATGTGCAGAGACAAACCAATGAGTTGCAGTAGGAACATGAACAACAGTGGGCGCAACATGCATTCACGGATGAAACTGCACCAGTACAAGTTAAGGAGCCATCCCAACAGTGGACATAGAGAAAAAATTGTGAGAAATGTTGTTGATCGCATGTAAAGGATCCAACAACATGCATGTCGTTGAGCACACGCATATAATCCAACCTATTCAACACACTCACCAAGGCCAAGACAAGAAACAAGTCCAACTTGGGTTGAACTTGCACTTCGACAAATTGATGTGCATGACCACCAACACACACTTGAAGATCAGCACGGACACTATGCATCAGTGTGTTGGGTCCCTATAATACTAGTGATTACCCCATTACTATTGTAGTTGTATCCCTTATTAATATTTTTGTGCCCCTATTGCCCCCATATTGTTATTACTGTGCCCCATAGAATCCTTCTATTGTTATTTTTGTGGCTTTATATTATTATTGTTACATCGGCTAGGTTATATTGTGACTCCTTAGACTCCTATATATAGAAAGGAGGTTTTGTCATTTGAATCATCCAAGAATTGTTCATTTATGTAATGTAAAGTAGGTTGCCCCCTCGAAGAGGCTGAATTCTAAGGCGTGGATCTATCTTTTCTATATTTTTCTTGCGCTGGTTCATAACATTTGGTATCAGAGCTTTGGATTCTAGGGTTTCACTGCTCCAAACAGGTCATCGTGGCATTTTCGCTATAACTTTTTTTTTGCGATGTTTTAGAAGCTAAAAAAATTAAATTTTAAGAAGACATCGCGCTAAATCTCGGGTCCGAATTTCAGATCTTTTCGCACTATATTTGCGGAGATATGATCTGAGGAAGTTGGTCTTTTTGAAGACTCCTGAATTACATTCCAAACAGGTGACCTGGGGAAAATCATCATAAATTTCTCTTTGAGCATCGGATTGAAATTTCATAAGAAGGTATAGAAAGAGTATGGACTGTAGTTTCTTGTACATCTTTTTCAGAGCCAAAGGTCCAAATAGGGACACGTGGCACGTCGTACAAGTTCGCTCTACTGAACTAGTCTATAATCAGATCACTGTGGGAGATTTGACATAACTCTTCCTTGGAGAATCCAATTGGGATCAGGCTGGTGGCATTGGAAAGAGGAGACAGAGGGCTACTACAGGTTGCAATTTTAGAACTGGATGATCCGAAATTACAGAGAGACATTAGAGGCAATATCGAGCTCCTACAAAGTGAAAAAAGGTGTGTAGATTTTTTTAAATTTTTGCTTAAGCTTGGTTTGAAAAATTATTTTGAAGGAATTCAAAGGGCATAGTAAAGAATTTTTATCAGTAACTGATGCCCCGAGGAAAGAAAATGCAAACACCTAGTAAGCAACTTGAAAGCCCTAGCATGACTCATGAAGAAGAGGAAGAAATGATACATGATATATCAAATTACAAGACCAAGTGCAACAAATTTCACTCTCACAAAAGCTAACAGAAGCTAAGATAAATGGCGTGGAATCTAAGATAAAGGGCATGGAAGCTAAGATTGATGATTTGAAGACAGATTTGAAGAGAGACATGGCAGATTTGAAGACAGATTTGACAAATTTTCTACAAGAAATACTTACTAATGGTGAAAAGGTAGTAAACAAAACTCATGATGCTAACAAAAGAAATGTTAATCATGATTTCATAGACTGTAATGTGGGATCGAAGACCCACCATATTCCAAAAATTGATATGAGGAAGTTTGATGGCAAGGATCCCGCAACATGGATATTACAGATGGAGCAATTTTTCGATCTCAATAATGTGCAAAACACAAAAAATGTACGTATTGCAACTTTATATTTGGAACCAAATCAGTTTGTATGGTATCAATGGCTTTTCTCTCGTAAAAAAATTATCACTTGGGCAATTTTTACAGAAGAATTGACAACACATTATGAGGATACAAAAAGCCACACTTGTTTTAGCCAATTGATAAGTCTCAAACAAAAGGGTTCAATAATGGAGCACATTGAGGAGTTCCAAAAATTGAACATAAGGGTAAAAAATATTCCAGAGGAGCATAGGATTGATGTGTTCATAGGGACTTAAAAGGATAATATCCAACATGATGTTCGCCTTTGGGAACCTGATTCATTAGAGAAGGCATTCAGGTTAGCAAGAAAAATGGAAAGCAAAATTATGGCAACCAGGAAGCATACCACTCACAACTATAAAGATGGAAGTGTTGTTGCCCCTAGTCTTCCACAACCTATAAGGTTGACACCACAACAATTGGAAGAAAAAAGAGAAAAAGGGCTTTGTTACAGTTGTGATAGCAAATACACTAAATGTCATAAGTGTGCTGAGAAGAAATTATTCTACATAGACTGTGAAGAGGAAGAAGAAAAGGAGCAAGAAAGGTCAAACGAAGAGGATATACTCCAGGAACAAAGCCTAGATAAAGAAGAAATGAATACAACCATATCTTGTAATGCGTTGGCGGGAATTACCACTCCTCAAACCATCAAGATAGAAGGACAAATCAAGAAGAAAAAGGTAATAGTGTTGATTATTTCAG
This sequence comes from Pinus tabuliformis, assembly GCA_031772625.1. NCBI lineage: Eukaryota > Viridiplantae > Streptophyta > Pinopsida > Pinales > Pinaceae > Pinus > Pinus tabuliformis. The sequence goes on from CM062807.1 coordinate 25,504,760, forward strand.
GGAGTACCCACAATTTTATTCATTGTAAGGTAGCAAAAGAATTGAATTGCTTCTTATATCCAGCACCAGAGTTTCAAGTGATGGTTGCAAATGGAGGAACAATAAATTGCTCAGGAAAGTGCCATAACGTCAAGCTATCCATGGGAGAATATGTATTGACTAGCCCAATGCTTTCCATTCCAATGGGAGGTGCTGATGTTGTACTAGGAGTCCAATGGCTACAATCCTTGGGTACAATAGCTTTTAATTTTCAAGAACTTTTCATGAAATTTTCTGTGGAAGGAAAGGAAGTTGAATTAAGGGGTATTGCAGGGGAAAAGGGAAAGATAATCAGCTCTAACGGTATGAAAAAGCTTCTAATAAAGGAACAAATAGGTGTAATTGCAAAATTATGTTTGCTAGATGTTTCCACATTAGAATCATCTATTTCTCTAGATCTCCAAAAAGTCTTGGACAATCATTCCAAGGTATTTGAGACACCCAAAGGTCTCCCACCTATTCATGATCATGATCATGCTATTCATCTGATTCCAAGAAGTGTTCCTCCAAACATCAGGCCGTACAGATATCCCTATGCCCAAAAGAGTGAAATTGAACGTATGGTTGCAGAAATACTAGAGGCTGGTATAATTCAACTGAGTCAAAGTTTTTTCTCTGCTCCAGTAGTATTGGTGCACAAGAAGGATGGATCATGGTGCATGTGTCTGGATTATAGGGAGCTCAACAAGCTCACTATTAAAGATAAGTTTCCCATTCCTGTCATTGATGAATTACTGGATGAATTCCATGGATCAATTTACTTCACCAAGTTGGATCTTCGTTCAGGATATCATCAAATTAGAATGAAGACTGAAGACATTCTGAAAACAACATTTAGAACTCATGAGGGTCATTATGAATTTTTGGTCATGCCTTTTGGCCTTTCCAATGCACCTTCAACATTTCAAGGTTTGATGAATTCCATTTTCAAACCATTTCTTAGAAAATTTGTGTTAGTATTTTTTGATGATATACTAATCTACAACAAGTCTTGGAAGGATCATGTTGAACATGTTGACATGGTGCTACAACTATTGGAAGAGAAACAATTATATGAAAAAAGATCCAAATGTTTCTTTGGAGTACAAGAGGTGGAATATCTGGGTCATATTGTATCTCATGAAGGAGTTAAGGTAGACCCTAGCAAAATTAAAGCCATTAAGGAATGGAAAATCCCCACATCCATAAAGCATCTGCGAGGATTTCTCAGGTTGACAGGGTATTATCGCAAGTTTGTTAAGAATTATGGGAGAATAGCAGCGCCTCTAACAACATTATTGAAGAAAGATGCATTTTCATGGACTCTAACAGCAACAAAGGCCTTCGAACATCTTAAAGAGGCAATGTGCCAAGCACCGATCTTAGCTATACCAGACTTCACAAAAACCTTTATTGTGGAATGTGATGCTTCAGGAAATGGAATTGGTGCTGTTTTAATGCAAGATGAAAGACCCATTGCTTTTGAAAGTCGTCCAATCAAGGGAAAGTTTTTACACAAAGCTATTTATGATAAGGAAAAGTTGGAAATACTCCATGCACTTAAGAAATGGCGACCCTAACTAATGGGAAGACACTTCAAGGTAAAAATGGATCATGATAGCCTTAAATACTTTTTAGAACAAATATTATCCTCTGAAGAGCAACAAAAGTGGGTCACAAAGATGTTGGGTTATGACTTCGAAATCATCTACAAAAAAGGGAAGCAAAATGTGGTGGCAGATGCACTCTCAAGAAAGGATGAGGATGTGGAAGCATTGTTGTGTGCCATTTCTATTATCCAACCAGATTGGATAAACGAAGCAAGGGAGGAATGGAAGAATGAAGAAGAAGTGTGGGCACTTATTCGAAAGTTACAACAAGATTCCAGTACGTCTAATACATTTAGCTGGCAAAATGATTCGTTATGGTACAAAGATCGCTTATACCTCTGTAAGAATTCCTAGCTAAAACAAAAGATTCTTATGGAATTGCACACTTCTCCCTTAGGAGGGCACTTAGGATTTTTAAAAACTTACCACAGGGTTAAGAAGGAATTTTTTTGGGATGGCCTTAAATCAGATATTCAAAAGTTTGTGGCGGAATGCTTGGTTTGACAACAAAATAAAGTTGAAAGAATTAAGACACCGGGTCTATTACAACCTTTATCCATTCCAAGCCAACATTGGGGGGAGGTTTCAATGGATTTTATCACAAGTTTACCCAAGTCTGAGGGAAAGAGTGCCATCATGGTGGTAGTTGACAAACTTACCAAGTATGCACACTTTTGTGCTTTATCACATCCATTTAAAGCCAATACAGTTTCTTCTGCATTTATGGAAACAATTCAAAAGCTACATGGAAACCCAAAGATTATTGTAAGTGACAGAGATCCCATTTTCACTAGAAATTTTTGGACAGAATTATTTTCTTGTCTTGGTGCTCAATTAGCTCATAACTCATCTTATCATCCTCAATCTGATGGGCAAACTGAGATAGTAAACAAATGTTTGGAAGGATATCTTCGTTGCTTTGTATCTGATAAACAGACACAATGGGTCAAATGGTTGCCTCTGGCTGAATGGTGGTATAACACTTCATTCCATACAGCAACAGAAATGACCCCATTTATGGCACTTTATGGATATCAGCCACCATCCATCACATCATATTTAAGAGAAAATTCTAAGGTTCAAGCAGTGGAACATCACATCGAACATCAACAAAAAGTCCTCTAACTCTTAAAGGATAACCTCGTGTTGGCACATAATAGAATGAAACAACAGGCAAATCAACATCGCAGCGAAAGAAGTTTTGATGTAGGTGATTGGGTATTCCTACGGCTATAACCATATAAGCAAATGCCCCTCAAGCAAGCTAAGAAGGATAATAAATTATCACCAAAGTATTATGGTCCGTACAAGGTGTTGCAAAAGATTGGTACTATGGCATACAAATTGGAGCTTCTTGCAGCTTCTTGATTGCACCCAGTTTTCCATGTTTCATGTTTAAAGAAGGTTATAGGCGACAAGCTCCTAGTTCAAACAATATTGCCAGAACTTGACGAGGAAGGAAAAATTATATTGGAACCAGAAGCAGTCACAGAAACAAGAACTCGACAGCTATGAAATTGATCGATTTCGGAGTATCTTATCAAGTGGAAGAACTTATCCGCTGAAGATTCCACATGGGAGGATGAGAATTTTATACAGAAGCATCTAGAACTACTAAAGCGTTGAGGACAACACCTTTTTGAAGGAGAGGGGCATGTTGGGTCCCTATAATACTAGTGATTACCCCATTACTATTATAGTTGTATCCCTTATTAATATTGTTGTGCCCCTATTGCCCCCATATTGTTATTACTGTGCCCCATAGAATCCCTCTATTGTTATTTTTGTTGCTTTATATTATTATTGTTAGGTCGGTTGGGTTATATTGTGACTCCTTAGACTCCTATATATAGAAAGGAGGTTTTGTCATTTGAATCATCCAAGAATTGTTCATTTATGTAATGTAAAGGAGGTTGCCCCCTCGAAGAGGCTGAATTCTAAGGAGTGTATCTATCTTTTCTATCTTTTTCTTGTGCTGGTTCATAACATAGTGTGTTGCTAGTTCAACCGTACCCACGAATACCATGCGCATGTTAGCAAACGAGTTGGATGAAGAGGCTGAACCAATGCACCAGTTGCAACAGAGGCAAGAGTTCGCTTCAGCAAGATGTCACCATGAGGTGCATGCACACCATCACAGATGACCAAGCTTGGCATCAGCTCACCAGCTTTACCATCACGAGCATGTGAAAGAGTTAGTCTCACCATAGCGGACCGAGTGTTAGTGATGTCTTGCAAGGCTTGCTCAAGCCCTGTTGTCTCACATGAGTACATGTGCATTGTAATGTTGAGTCATTTCAAGTGTAATTCAAGTGCCAACAGTTGGATGTAATAGTCATAGTGTAGGTGAAGAGTCATGAGGGTAGTTGAACTGACACAAAGGGGAATGTTAAGGGTCACCCCACCCTTTGATATAAATAGTCCCTCATAACTCATTGTATGGACTTTTGGTTAGCCAAGCTTCTACTAAGACTATCTTGAAGAAGGCTTTGACAATATTGTAACACGCCCTGGCTTCTCCACTGCACGGAGCTAGTACATCTCTTTGGAGGAGCAGGTGGATGTGGATGTAACGTTCTACTGATAGGGCTAGCAATTTTACATGGTGTATTGTATGATTGTTACTTACATTTATTTATATAATAAAAGCTAACACATTTTCATGCATATGTTGTTATTGTAGTTGGACTGCTCTGATTGCCTTAATGATATATGTTGTTTAACTTACGTACTTGTGTATGAATTGATTCACATGCAATTATATGAATCTTGTTGTTAATGTTGTCACCGTCCGTGTCGACTGCTCTGCCGGACACCGGATAGACCTTTCTTTGAACCCTGTTATGTCAACCATCACACTCACCTCGGACTAATCCATGAGTTTTGTTCGTGATATCTTACCTTTCATGTTAGGACTGCCGCATCCGTGTCAACTGCTCTACCGGAAGCTATGCATGTCCTTTGTGTGGTGTGTTCCCAGCCCGAGTTGGGACTAATCCATTTCAACCTGTAACTGACCTTCACCTTCCTCCCCCTTTGAAGTGTTGGAACCTCTCATACTCATTCCTTGACTCACTGCATCAGTCACACCCTTGCTACTGACATAGTTATCTTACTTACCTATGTGCCACATTGCGGTCAAGGCATTACCTTACGACCCACTGCTGGGACTCCTACACCAAATGGTCTGAGGTATAATTGGGATTTATTACTGGGTAGATCCCGTTGACATGTTGGCAGGTCCAATGCTGTCAACATAACTCCACAATGATGATCACATTCTCTTGCTTAAAACTACTTTTGCTTATAGAAATCTCACACTCTTCTTTGAAATAAAGAAAATCTCACAGTCCTGTAAATCAATCTCACACTTGATGTAAATGAAAATTAATTCCACACTTTGCATAACTAAAAGTTATATACACACACTCAATTGCAGAAGAAAAAACTACTATTGAATCTCATCACAAATCTATATAAACAATAATCATACTTGTATGAAAACAAAATGAAACACACTCATGCTTAAAATACATTCCACTTGCTTGAATTATAGATCACACATGCTTGAAATTTAACATCCAATTATGCAAATAAATCCTCTGACTATAAGAAAGATAAAATTCTATCTAATTGATTGAAGTATAACACTATGTCATTGCTGCTAAACTCTATCCATGTGCATCCAAAATCTATGAAACGAAATGATTAGTAGAACAAACTTAATTCAAATCCGGGAGAAATCATAATGCAATTACTTAATCAAACAAACAAAAGTTGATGAGAATATAAAGGCAATTTCTATCTACTGAAAATGAAATAGAAATCCTTACTACTCGAAGGGGCCCTCCATGAGAAGCTGTCAATCATGCTATTGATCAAACACTTAACCAAACATGAGAAGACGGAATGATTCTTTCATAAACAGAGCATTAAAAATAGAGTTTAAATATCACTTTCGCGTCCTTACTTAACAACCTTTTCATTTCTACCGAGAGGCATATTTATAGAGCTCATAGCAATAAAATGTTTAGAGCTATATGCCTAATCCCTATCAAGAGACTATAATTAACTTGAAAATATATCGTAACATAATTCTCTTATGCTTTGCTATTATCAAGGCAAATCATGAGGCATAAATCTCGTTCTCGCTCGCTTGTTTCCGACTACAGAGGTTGACTTCATCTTTGACCGCATCACCAGGACTTGCTTTCATTTATCCGGTTCACGAGAGTAGGAGAAAATCGTTGAGTGCATCAATTGCCACCTACCCATATATTTCGCTTCTTAGTTGGCACCTCGGAACTTGTCAAACCATAGACTTAGCTGCAGAATCATTGCAACTCGATAGCTGAAGTAAACATTAAACTAAATAATAAAGAACATTATCAATTTATGAAATACAAGACAATTGTATACTTGCCATGTCATAATTCCTGTGATTTGATGCCCAATGTGTGATTATGAAGGTCAAAAAGAAATAGATAGAGTGAAAAAGGGTGTAAAAAAGAAGCAATTGTGAGGCTCAATAGAAGTGATAATAGTTAGTACAACCAGTAAGGAGGGATGATATGTTTTAATGGGAGACCGACTCTTCTGATAATTTCAAGGATCCATTGGATCTCCTTCAAAGCCTCAGTCATTAATTCTTTGGAGCATTCCCTCTATTCAAAACTATATTGTATGGAGATCAATTTCAGATTTGGCGTGAGGTTAGAATTAATGTTTTTTCTTGGGGACTTCTTGCGATGGAAAGCGAAAGAAATGATAAATTGGAAATTTTTTTGGCAATTCACATCATCTCCATCTCTCCCTCCACGCTCAATTTGGTGGCTCTGTAACTAGATTTTTGTTTCTATAGTTGCCTTGGAGAGTCAGGGTCTAGAGGGGGACTCAAATAACTGGAGAGGCTGTTTAAATTATTGATGGGAATGTTTGAACTCACTGTCAGGAGGTTGGAGTTATTTTAGCATGAGAGGGAGGAAAGATCCAAGCTCATGGAACATAAGTTTGAATAGTTGCAAGCTTGAGTGGAAAGAAAAGTTGTTGGCTTGGAGACAGAGATTCTGTTATTGAAGGCATAGCTAAGCGACTCTGTTAGGTTTGAGGAGATCGTTAATATGTAGGGTTTCTTTGGTTTGGATCATGACATGCAAATGGTCATCGAGGACGGTGTGGCGCATGGTGAATGTCAATCTCATGGCAAAGAGTAGCAACAGGGAAAAATTATGAAGCTAGCCCTTCTAGGGAACCTTAGTTAATATGTAATATATAATGTAAATTTGAACTCTTTTTACGCCAATTTTCTAAAATATATGGGAGGTTTCAATGCAAAATTGTTGTGCAAAAAACCCGTAGAGGCAAGAAAATTTTATTGTGGTTGTATTGGAACATTAAAGCAACAAAAGAAAATAAATCTTGTAAATGGTTCTGGCCATGAAATCTAGACTTTATAATATAAAAGATAGCCATTTTGTTTAAAATAAAAATGAAAAAATCTAATACACATATACCATTTGGTGAGATATACTATTCATACTATGCAAACAACATAATACATCGGAGAGGTAAATTCTCTTATATATGATTGCATTTGGTGCATGGCATTAAATGATCATATTATGGAGTAAGTCATTTTGTATCACAATTATGATCTTTTTTCCTGCACTTCTTTACATCTAGCAGGGTTGTCTTTCTAGGTCATTGACATAGGAGTGTTGTCGATTTCTCTTGGATGGATTTTATGCATTGGGAACACACATTTTGATGGATATATATTTCTTTTGGCCATTCGAACAGACAATGCATAGAGAAGCCACAAAGCTGCATGGGAGTAATGACATGCAGAGAAACAACTGGGGAAGCCGCAGAGCCGGAACCATGCCTCAAAGGAGTTAGAGAGCCCAATTGACGAGGTAGCTAGTAGCGTAGATTGCTGAGAGAGTGCAGAGAGTTGAGAGAGCTCAATTAACAGCAGCGAGTTTTTGCTAAAGGTCGCTAGAAGGTTGCTAAGGGACGCTTGGAGGTTGAGCGATCCATTGATGCACGCAGAGGCCAAGAGAAGCTCGTGAGAGCCAGAGCCAGAGCCAGAACCGAGGGCAAAAGTATCAGAGCCACAGAGCTCAAAGCATACTTCAGAGAGCCATGGAGCCGTAGTGAAGCTGCAGAATAGCAAAGGGTCGAAATGATCAGCTGTTGCTGGTGTCCAGAGTGGGATGAAGACAAAGAAGGCATTCCAGAGACAATTAAGAGCATTCTGAGGGAGTTGGTGCAAGCTAGAGAAAGATCGCTCAGAGCACTGATTGAAGGAGTTGAGTCCAGAGGAGCCTAGATCTATATGCAAAGTGAGGATAGCCAGTGGGATAATATGGAATTCTAAACCCATAGGTTCAGTGTAAACCAATGGATTTGAGCGAGGAGTTTGTAAAAAGATTTCAACCATAATCCTAGAGAGCCTAGTTGAGTTGACTAGAGCTCATGGAGATGTAGCCCAAGAGTTTTGGGTGAACTACTAATTGATATTGCTGTTAGATGTGTTTGTTAATTGTTGCATTGTTCCACTGTTATATGTTTTATATCAGTTTAAACAACAGAACTTACAACACATAAACAATTTTAAAATAAACATAAGCATACACCTATGTTCAAGCACATTATTAATTCCGCATTGGTTAATCAATAAATCTTGGGAATATATAAGCTTTGAAAGTGGGAGAGGTTCTTGTAAGCTTGACAAGAAGCCTTTCTAGCCCCATTTTCAGATCAAAGGAGGAAGTGCCATGTCGTTGCAAAGAGCAAAGCCAAGAAAGCGGAAAACACAACAAGGAATGAGTTACCTGTTTGTTTCCAGGGTTTACTCCTTCCTAAAGCCACATCTGCCCTCCAATTTGAGGAGCTAAGCATCACCGTCAGTCGCACCCCAGGATTGACGCCAAGCGAAGTACAACTGGAGGCCATGAGCGAACACTCCAGAGAGGGTCTAGTAATCTAGGGCGGTCAGCCGCCCAACATATAACAATGGCGTTAATGCCTGTACTCCTTGAATTAATGTTATTAAAACTTCAATAAATACCATAATATGACTGATTGGAAATAGATTTATTCAGAATTCGATGCAATCAATTAATGTATCATAAGGTTTGATTATAGTAATGTTTGCAAACTCATAACCTTTATAATCTCCAAATCATTAAAAGTTGTACCGAATAAGAAAAGAGGATATAAAGTTTATATGATGTCTCATATGGTAAAAGATATAGAAATTATAATTACTTCCACATTAGATTGTATTATTTGGTAAAACCAGTATTTACTATGGTTACAAATGTAAAATCATTTTTTTATGAGGTTCATGACAGTGTGTAAGAGAGTGTAATGTAGCATTAAGAGAGAGATAGTTACACAGTGCCATGTGAGCCATCAAGGAGAGAGGTGCGAAGTGATTGAGGTGATGAAGGTAAGGTGACCTGTAATCCCTTTTAATAATAATAATAATATTTGATGATTAAGTCAAAATTGAAATATTAGGATTGATTAACTATAAGTTATGTGACTTTCCTTCAACTATACTTGATTGCCAATTAATAATAATAATAATATTTGATGATTAAGTCAAAATTGAAATATTAGGATTGATTAACGATAAGTTATGTGACTTTCCTTCAACTATACTTGATTGCCAATTGATACAAGGTGATTTACTATTTTTAGAAAGTCATACTTGAGATACTAAACATGGGAAATTCATCCATGAGCTTCCAATTTTCAACAAAATAAAAATTCTATTATTTAATAACACTTTACTAATTAATATCAAATGAGTCACTTGTTTACACAAACTACTATTACCACTTTTACCTTCTTCTTTTTCCAGAATAATACAAAATAAATAATATTCATTTACTATAAACAATTAAGTTAATAATAATAGTAATTATTATTATTATTATTATTATTTTATTTTACTCAAATACAACTAAATGAAAATAATAATATTATACAAAATAATTTTATTTTTTATTATATAATTTAATTTATTTTACATTTAAAAATTTATTTACAATTTAACTAATATATTAAAATAAATTATATTAATATCAATTTAGGTTCATTGAAATTAAAATAAATTATATTATATCATTCACTGCCCCCATGGCACTCTAAATATTCTATCTCCATCCACTTTTTACTAGGTTATATTGGGTAAAATATAATACTATAATTTACATTTTACCCAATATTTCCCCTCAACAAACCCATTTCTTATTGTAATTTTTCTTTATATTTGAAGTTTAAAATTAAATAAACTCAACTACAAAATCATTAGGGGTGAGGGGGAATATTGAGTAAAATGTAACAATATTACATTTATGGTAATAAATATTGGGTGAAAGATAATATGTAATATTACATTTTTACCAAGATTTCCCCTCTCTCGCTTGGTTTTTTATTAAAAAAAATTATATTTGAGTTTCATAACTAAACTTAACTCCTATGTAAACATTTGATCCCAGTGTTGTAACGATATTGTAATCTTTAACATTTTGACTCTATAAAAAAACATAAAATTAATAATTATATTTATAATTATAATTATAATTAACTATAAATAACAATTAAATCATCCTAGATCTGATCTACCCAATATAGAGAAAGATCAAATCTCTTTTCATTTTAAAAGAATTTTACATATCAAAAAATTTGATAAATCCAGAGTTAAAATAAATCTCGACTAATAATTTACTAAAATTAAAATATTTTTTATTGTATTAATTAATAAAAGATATTAGATTTATATATAAGTAATAAAAACATACATTTAATTCACATTTTATAATTAAAATATTAAATTTATTTATTTATAGCTTTTATTTATATACTTTAAATGAGGTTTAAAACTAAATCTATTTTACCACATTAATCTAATATTTTGTGGTATATCAGCGAGAAATATTTCCACGGTAGAAAATTCATTTTTTTTTTAAGTTGTCATCATGCTTATGAAAAGCAATAAACAGACAAAGTGCTACATGATCATTAAATGATCAAAATAAATTGACCGTTGAAACGCGTTTTTTTTTAACTGTCATCATGCTTACCAAAAGCAATAAACAGAGAAAGTGCCTACATGATCATTAAATGATCAAAATAAATTGACCGTTGAAACGCGTTTTTATCAATATTTTTCAATATTTTGTAACCTTTACTAAAGAATTTCATTTTTTTAAGGGAAAGAAAATCGTTTTCTTCTTTTTTTTTTTCCTTTCGTTTGCATTCACAGACTCTGTGTGATCTTGTCTGGTTCTAATAGTCAACACAGGAAACTCCTATTTCATAGACCATAGAAAAGTAAATGTTGCCTGCCAGCACAGGAAACTCCTATTTCATAGACCATAGAAAAGTAAATGTTGCCTGACATGCAAGGCAGATAGCTTCCGCCCTCTCTCTCCAGGCTGCTATCTCGATTCGTGTGCCTGAGAAAGCGAAAACTATCTACCTTACATGTGAGGCAGCATTTACTTTTTTATGGTCTATGAAATAAGAGTTGCTGTCAATGAAATAGGAGTTGCTGTCAACACTAGGCATCGCCATCCTCCTCCGATTATCGCTAAGCAATGGTTTTTTTTTAAAAGGAACAGTAAATTGTGATCAATACGAAGGAAAACTTTTGTTTGTCAATTGTAAAAATTAATTATGTTTATCAATTAAACCACATCGTTAAGACAAAAAATTTATCAATTAATATCCTAACTCTGAAGATGGATATGCAGCGGGGTGGAGGCAAAAATAACCCAATTCATAAGTAAAGTGCCTAACCTTTTTAATGTTGTGCTTTTTTGAAGGTGTGATCAAATCACAATGAAAACCCTAAATGTTAAGTTGGAATTAATTGTTAATAGCCTCAGCGCCATTCCAGAGTGTCGAGATGGATATGGATCTACATGCAGAGGAGTAACCCAATCCATCGCTAAGGTACGTAATCTATTTTGTAATTTCAACTTTGAAATTTTATTTAATTTCTAATATTACTTAAATTAGAACAAATGGATAGGTGTATATTAATCCGAACAAATAGATAGGTGTATATTAATCCACAACGATATTGGTAAATGTGGTTAAAATTCGTAGGACTTTCTTATTTTCGAGTTTACATGTCTATTATTCATTTTTTTTTGTAAGCTTGGTAGGACTCTCTTATTTTCGAGTTTACATGTCTATTATTCACTCGGCTGCCGGGGAGGGTAGCACAAGATTCCAACCCAACATCTCCGATTCAATGAGACTTCATATTCTACAATCATCGCCACTTGAGGTACCCAAGGCATTATTAAGGACCAGGATGATGAACCTAGATCTAGGTTCGAAACGCTCTCTATGTGATTTCTCTAGAAAATATGAACATTATATCATGAATCACATAAGCATAAAATCAAATATGAGATTATTATTATTATTAAAATTTAGATTTAGATTTTAAAGGAGTTGCCTTTAGTGTGACATTTTGGACTTTTCTACAGAAAATTTTGAGGTGAAATTTTGATTTGTGTTATTTAAACTGGTTTTATATAAAAAAAAAACTCTAAGACACTTGGATTGTGCGTTGTGATTTCAATAAATTCCTGAGGGATTTTAGAGAAATTAGATCGGAAAAACCCACCATAAAAGCTTTCAAAAAGTCACTAAAGACAACTTTAAATAATAATAATAATAATAATTATTATTAATAAATATAAATTTAATTATTTCAATTTAATTGATATTATAACCATAAATATTATTATTATTATTATTTAGTTAAAATTAGGTTTATTATTATTATTTCAATTAAATTTAACTTTAATAAAATTTACATTTGAAATATATTTGTAACCAATTTCTTTTTATATTTATCATTATTATTTTCATCATTATTTATATAAATGTATTTACTATAATAATCATGATTATTTTCATTCATGATGATGATGATTAATGTCCACTAAGACCAATGTGGTCTATCGGACCTCAAGAAAAGAGAGCCTAATTGTCATTCTTCAAAATCTTGTTTATGTAATCAAAGAGCAGGGAAAGAAGTGTTCCAAGATCGCTATAGTTGGGTTGGCTTAATAAGTCAAGAAGATTGGAGGCGTGGATGATGATAGGTAATTAAAAGTGGATGTGGGCAAGAGCCGGGCAATCTAAAAGGAAGTGCTTTTCATCTTCCACCTTCTTAGTATCACAAATCTGAAAAATTCTATTGTCCCAAGGAGTCTTGGGAGTAGACCATAGCCCGGTCTCACTCCAAAGCTCATGAGATTTAGTTCTAATCCTAGCAATGCTCATTTTTGTGTTACTGCTAGTCACAATAGAGAGATAATTCTGGTTATCGGGGGTGGGGTTAATCACCTCCTTATAATACCTTGGTTTCCTTTTACCCTCCAACTCCTTAGCATCCCACATTATGTCCTTAAAACTAGAGGTAATAATATCTTTGATACTGCCCTTGCTTCCCATGATGATCTCCTCCTTAATCCCCCAAAGGTTGAGCTAGATGCCACCCATGCTTGAGGCACGGGTGCGGGTGTTGACTAAAGTTAGAAGCAATTTTTGGGAGCCTCTTGGATTCCATATTGTTAAGCTTCTTCTTATACATCATATACCTAAACATAGCCACACTTTCAATGGGGGACAACCCAACTTTGATCAAGAGGATACGATAGGAAGTATTAACCTTGACCTTGAGTTTATAGGTTATGAATTTCTTTTGGATCATCTCAATCTTTCTCCACGACTCCCTAGATATACTGCACCCCCAAACTTCACATCCATATAAGATACAAGGGTGACAAGAGTCTAAAAAAGGAACCTTTTTTTACTCCAAATGTAAAGACTGTCTGACTTACAATTGTTTTCAAGCTCATAATAAGCTTTCCAACCTCTGATAATTATTTTCTCGATGCTATAATTCCAGTTGAGCTGTTGAGGAAAGTTAATACCCAAATATTTATAAGAGGAAACCTACTCAAGACAATGGTTATCATAGACAAAACTACCATGGATGATCTTTTTGGATTTAATGATCATGACTTTAGTCTTGTCGGTATTAACTGTCATACCCATCTTGGAGTAGTAGACATGAAGAATCTTAAGCTGCTTGTCTAGGTCATCATGGCTCCTTGCAAGAAGAACAATATCATCGACATAAAGGAGAAGAGTAATGATAATACCAGCAAGCTCGGTGCCTTTGTAGCCCGTAGTTTCCAGACACTCCTCTAGTTTATTGATGTAAATACCAGAAAGGGTAGGGGAAAGGGGACAACCTCTCTTAACCCTGATATTACATTTAATATATTTAGACCACCCTTTATTGGTCTTAAGCTTGAAAATGACAATCTCGTAGAGGCAGATCGCAACAATCCTCAGTTCAGGAGGAACCATGTTCTCTTCAAGCCTCTTTGAGAGTTTATCTCAGGGGACAATGTTGAAAGCTTTTCTAAAGTTCAAAAAACAACAAAAGGGATCAGTTTTACTATTGCGACATTCCTCTACCATGATCCTAAGGGTTAAAAGGTGGTTGATGGTTGAGTGATGTCTCCTAAAACCAACTTGCCCTTTAGCTCTTTTACCCTAGTTCTGAAGCCAAAGGCTAAGTTTTTTTTCCAGAATGAGCCCATAAAGCCTAGCTAGGATGTGGCTAATCATAGTGGTCATGTAGTTAGAGGGAACACTTTTGTCCCCATTTTTGAAGATAGGCACAATAATGCTTTGCATCTAAAGCTTAAGGAAGCCATGCTTTACAACCAAATTGAGAAGCTTGTGAAGATGAGGAATGAGGATATATTTTCCCATTTTAAATATCTCAGCTTGGTAACCTTCAATATATTTATCTTTCCCATTAGCGAGCTTATTAATCCCAAAATCAATGTCTTCTAGAGAAAAAATAACATCCTTAATAGGAGTGTTTAAGATGGTGCCCATGTTGTCCAGAGAGTCATACAACTTCTTAATATAGTTATCCCAATTTTCTAGGGGGATAGAATGATTATCATTAGTTTTACGAACAATCACATTCTGCCAAAACTTTCTGGGTGCAACTTTAGAAAGGTGGAGAAGACACTCTTGTCTCTTATTAATGTATGGCCCCTTCTTCCTGTTAATCAAATATTTGTATATACTAATATTCTGTAGCTTAATGCTTTCATTAGGGGTGTCTCGGATTGCTTTCCTGACAATTTTACAGAATTTGTCATACTAAGGATTGGAAGTTCTATTATTCTTCTTGTACAAAGTCTTATTAAAGAATTTGTAATGGTGGTGGAAAGGGTGGTAGTAAAATGGAAATAGAATTGATCAATGTTGTTATTATAAGTCAGGGAGCCTAAATTCCTTTCTAAACCTCTTAAGAAAAGGTCGACATTACTTTTATCGAAGTGAATGTGACTTTTGCTTTCACTATTCTCCTGCATGTGGGTGGTACGCATAGAAAGATTAAGGCGTAAAGACAAAGGTTTGTGGTCAGAATCAGGCTCATACCTGTTAAGAAGCTCAAAGTTTGTAACATGGTTGAGGACATGGATGTCAGAGATCGCATAATCCATGACGTTGCTACCCAACCCATGGAAATAGGTCATCTGACCGGAGAGAGGCCATTTATTAATACCATTACAAATGATTAGGTCATGGGAACTACAAAGTTTGAGGAGCTCGGTGCTGAATAAGTTCTCGATTATGTCTTCAGATTTTCTCTTGAATCTATTAGCTAAGTGACCATCCTCATCAAGCCACAAGGGGTCGAGGTTAGAGTTGTTACTTAACATAATAGCTTGCTTAGTAACAGTCCGAGCATTAAAGTCCCCAAGAAAAAGGATATTTCCTTCATTCTTTAAGTTGTAGATGTCTTTTTGCAAGGTATTGAAAGGACAATTCTTATCCATGTTGTTTTTCTTATAGGATGTAGAGTTGATAGTGGCGAAATAACAGATTCCAGGAAGATCCTATTGGTTATAGAATCAAAGATCTTGATCCAAATGTATTGATTGAACGGGTTGGTTTTATGAAGTCGGATGTGAGAGGAAACAATGTTCTTAATATAGCAGGCTATACCACCAAAACCTCTCTTGGAGGATTTCTTATTCCAGGCAGACCAAAGAGTGAACCCATCAAGGTGAGGGACCCTAGATTCGTCATGCTCCCAAGTTTCAACTAAAAGAATAAGATCAATATCACTTGGGATCCAACTTAACATAGGACCTTTACACCATGGAAAACCACGACAGTTCCAGAAGAGGATCCAGAGTGATGTTATTCCCTATTTATCATTCGTGTTTGGGACTTTGTCTCTAATAATAGATTTTCTATTCCTAATGATTGCCCATTTCCCCTCTTTTCTTGCCTCCTTGACCTTTTGTACTTATTTCCTAAGTTCAACTTGGTCTTCTGGAATGAGGTCTTCATTTATAAAGATTCTCGTTCCTTTTAGGCTTGGGGATTTCCTAAGTATATCTAATTTATGGTTATTACAACTGACCTTAACACATATTAGTCTATGTTTATGCTCAAGTATCTTTCCTACATTAGCTTCGGTGAGATAAGTTGCTTTAATTTGAGATTTTGTCTTTAATTGTTCTTTAACTAATTCTAATGTGTCTTCATTGTTTTGTTCTTCTATACTAGCAATTATAAGGTGTAAGGCTATTTTGTGGTGCTCATGGTCGAGTACAATTAATTTATTAATTTCTTCTTTTATGGGTTTAATATCTAATTTATTCTCTGTATTATTTAGGGCTGAGTTATTATGTAGTTGTTCTTTTAGATTTTTAATTTCGTTTTTCAAAGTGTCATTTTCTTTAACCATCACTCGTTTTCTATGTTCGATTTCTTGAATTCTACCTTTCATTCCTTTGAGTTTAGTCTCGAGTGAGATTATTTTATTTTCTAATGATTTGTGGTTATTGTCAAGCATTGTAATTAATTCTAGTTTAAAATGAATTTCTCTTTCTTCTCTTCTTCTTTCTAAAGATTCAATGTACTCATAAAGACTCTCTAAGGTAACTTTACTTGGTCTCCCTTTACTAGAGGGGGCTTTAGAAAAATGAGGAGAGGTACTCATAGTGGAAATAAGCAAAAATTAACAAGAGGAGAATAGGTGGGAATGTATGCACCTGTCAGAGTTGTCTGTAGTTGAACTGATTCCTCTAGATGCTTGCTCTAATAACTACTATAAGTAGAAAATTGCTCAACTCCAAATCTTTAGCAAAAATAAATAGAATACAAGGATAACCTATTGTTGTTGCTGGGGAATAATAGTGCCTTTGGTAAGATCCGACGACAATTCTTCACAGGGTATAAGTGTGTCTCAGATCCGACGTCAAATTCTTTGCAGTGTTTGAGTTGGTCTTAGATCTGATGTTAGATTCTTCACTTCTGAATTTTCTACAGATACCAATACTATATTAACATTCCCTTTTGACAAATTTGAGGGTTTTGTAGTAGGGCCCAACGTTGTGGTATGAGTTCAAGCCACATAACCCACTAATTCCAACCACGAATCTTACCTTCGGAACCTCTCGCTTGCCCATAATTTGATTATAATGCCATCATGATTTTCTTATTGTCTCTGGGCCAAGGATACTAGGGCTTGATGCCTTCAGGAAATCTGAATGACACTTGGAATCTGTCTTAGGAGGGATCATTGGTTTGAGACGTAGATAAATCCCTTGAATCGCACCATTGTAAAGAGGGTTAAAGAAATTCACAACGAGCTCATCACATCATGATGATAAAAATTCACAATGTGATATTTTTTAAATTCTCAACTTCTAAAAATGTAAGAATTCCCAAAATAAAACAGTAAATCCTTCGAATTTCCAAAAAAATACAACAAATTTCCCAAATAAAAGTAAATCCTCTGAAGTTGAATTTTTTTTTACAACATAAATAGGAGAAAAAAAACATATAAAACAATAATTTAAAACATAAATTCAATTAATATTAATATTATTAATATTATTATTATTATTATTATTAAATTAATAATTCAAAAATAAGTTGGATATCAGAGGTTGGAGGTCGAACCTTTCAATTTCATATAACAACATAAACGTTCCTGACCTTCTGACTCTTGTCGTAACCAGGGTTGGGCTGCATCCCGCAACAAAATGAAACAACAATCATCTGCCCTGACCTCCTGATTCATGACTTCCCTCTCATACCAACCTCCCAACTTCCCTCTTTTCTCGACTTTCCAGCCTCCCTTTTAACTCGACTATGCTCTAGGTCGGGCTCCCACTATTTGCTGCAATATACATGATATCAAGAACATCCCAACTTATGACTAACCGACTGGACACCCCTTTTCGAGGTTGGAGGTTAGATCTTTGTATTTCATAAAGCACCAGGAATGTTCTCGACCTTCCGATTCTTGTCTTGACCAGGGGCCGCACCACACACCGCTACACAATGGAAGAACAATATCCCACCTTGATCTCCTAACTCCAAAATTCCCTTTTAGCTCGTCTGCAAAGCGCGTCATCCTCACACTATCTATTGGGGTGTACATTATATCAAGACCGTCCCAACCTTCGACCACCCGACTTGCAACCCCTTTCTAAGGTCGGGCATTGAGCTTCTTATTTCACAAAAAATACTTGCCATCTCCCCGACCTTTCGACTCCCAACTACAATGCCATGCAAGAACACACCTGAAAAATATGAACTTTGTTATTCTCCACAACCGACCTCCCTCATACCCTGACCACGCTAAAGGTCAACATCACGACTTCTGATTACCCAACTACCTTGTGCTTCGAATAACAATAAATCATATTTCGGTATGCGTGCTAACCATAATTATATTTCACGTTTCCCTACTTATTTGTTAAAAAAAACTATGAAATGGGAAGTAGCCATTAAAAAAAAAATCCCCAAATTCCACCATGCAATATTGCCACGATTTTCGGACGCAAGTGGTTGAAACATCTCATCACTTGAATTATTAATTAACACATCTCATGTGAATTTATTGTTGAACATCCCAAGGACCTTAAGAAAATATAACAACTTTCCTACTTTTCACTCCCTATTTTTCACTCTCTTCTTGGCACCGCACTTACAGTGCTTTTATGAAATTTGTCCTTGATTACAAACCATCAAGTTCAAATTCACTGTAACCCTTCTTATTTCTGGTAAACATACACTATCATACACAATTGCATTAGTTAATTTCATATATATGATACAAAGATGATGTTTTTTTATTCATCTGCAGGGCACAAGATGGGAAAGAAAGGTAAATCCATGATGTCAAAGTAGGCCATACAACACATCAAAGAATGCCTAAAGGGAGTATAAAATCTTGAACCGGAGCTCTGCAATGTCAACACAACTCTCATCTCTGACACCACCTTCAAAACACAAATGACAGGTATAATGAAGTGGGAAGAAATATATGATTTCTTTGAAAATAGAACCTGGTTAAATTTTGAAACTTCAAGTGAGGAGAAAAACAATTAGTTTGAAAAAATTAGAGGTACATAACTGCACAAAGTTGTTGCTAGAGCCAAAACTTTTCCTTATTACCACATGGTTTCATGGGCCATGCAGCATCTAGATTTTCCCTCCCACAATTTAATATACTGCAACAAAAATGTTAAAACCTCCTGGAATCTGGAAGTACTTTCAACAATTTACGAGCTTAGTCCTCTCGAAGTCTCCTTGAACACCCAGTTTCTCAATAACTTCAACAACACAGTGTTCAGGAAGTGTGAAGGGAATTATGACAAAATTGTGAAAAATTGATTACAAGAAGATAGAGAAGGCTTCAAACTTAAGGCATCAAAATAATATCTAATCACCATTTTCAAAAGACCCATTAGGTTCCTCGTGAAAATTTTGTCCCATCTATATGGAGAGAAAGACCCTGAGCATTGCAAATTGCAATGGATGGCTTTAATGCACAACCTACTCAATGATTCAAAGTGTTTCAATTGGTCCAAAATGATTTCTTAAAATATAGCAGATACCGTTATTTTTTCCATTATGTCTCGTTCAAGATATGATCACCTCTTTTGCATGTTAGCATACATTATCGATATTATAATTTCTTTTGTTCTATTTTCTTTGATGAAATGGAATTACCTAGCTGAGCAATAACTCCCTATTCATAATTACGCCCCAATTTTGTGGGAAAGTAACTTCAAATTTCACTTTTACGACATTTATAATTATGTGATGAGTCCTTTCCATCATATTTTGTTTGGAGAAAACCCTCCCAGGGTTAGTGAAGCCCTTAAAGAGGCCTTACAAGAAATAGGAGACTGGTTCATGGAAGAATTATTCACATATATTAGAGTCTATGGAAGTGAAGCTAGACCTCATCTCCTTCCTAGATATATTCTAGAGAGGATAGCTTTAAGAGAGGTAGCCATTCAAACTGCCTTGAATGGACAAGCTAAAAAATTGAGCAAAATTTAGAAGAAAATTTGGCCAAAGTTCCCAATTCACTTTGTAAAATTTTGCCTCAAGGACTGAGGACATGCATTTAAGGAAGCTAAAGAAGTCAACCATGTTAGGTTTTATTCATTTCCCCTTCATCAGTATTACCCTCCCAGAATCATCAATGACCATTATAGCGTTGTTAGTGTGGTGAAGTAAAATTCTAAGTGCAGACACAAACAATTCCTCTAGCTCGATAGCGGGTCTAGCCATAAACAATACATTCTATGGAAGATTTACTTAGGTTAAAACCAATTAATAGGGCCTACCTCTTAGTATGCTTATCCCGTTTGGTGATGACCTTGATTGCTTGTTCTAGCTATCTCCCATTTCCTTCTTCGAACACCTGAAACAAGTAAACATTAGCGAACAACAAACGTGATAATAGAAAAATTGTAATTCAACCTACTTAACAAGTCAAGAAGCATAAATCCATAAAAATTTGAGATGACACATTATGTAGAAAATCAATGTATAGTTTCATATATATTAAATCAAGAAGAGATTACAACTGTTGTCTTGATGTTGTTGTTCTCCTCCGACAAATCCACATTCCCAAACACTTCTATTAGCGTTCCATGATGGCCTCAACAATGATAGTTTTAAGGCTCTTCCCTTTAGTCTTCACACTAAACCAAATTCACTCTTCTTGCTCAGACACAACTAGAGATCTACAACTGTGACTTGTTGCTTACTCCAAACTTAATTAGAACTAGCACACCAACATTAACACTATCTTGTGCTTGATAAAAAGGGAGGTTTATATAGCATGAATGGATGGGAGATGGTTCCTCTTCTAATGGGAGAAGGTCTTATCTCTTGAGGTAGTTCCATCCTAATAGGGGAAAAGAGCCCAAACTGACATCCTCGACTCCATCCGGCCCAACCATTTATCAGACTTCCGTTACGAAGCTTCTAGAGCTGGAAGCTTTGGCTCCTTATTTAAAAACTTTCTAAAAGAGGATCGGTGTGATTGGAACAAGGCTCAGTAGCTCCGGTCGGTGCTAGGGATAGTTATAATCCCTGCATATCGGCATGAGGAGAACAAGGGTCATTAGCGTCGGTCTTGCAGGTAAGATCCAAGTCCCTAAGCTCCATTTCCATACTGTTTATTCCTATTTTTATCCATTTTTGGGGTTTATGAGGGAGGTTTTGGCAAAAAAAATTGCCCTTGGTCGATGCAATTTCCGAGCACAGAATCGCTCTGGCCGAGGGTTGTTAAAACTCCCAACCGCGCCGTCAGTGCAACTGTTTTTAAAACAAGCATGCTGATGCCATGAACAAAGAAAAATCCATTTTCCTCTCAAATCCATCGTTTGAATTCAAATTTTACTTGCCAAAAATGATTATTGACTTGAATACATGGTTTTTGAAGGAAAGAATCGTCGAAAATGGTAGGTTGGAAAGAACGTGAGCACGAAGATGCGAACACTCAAGAAATGAATGATCCAAGTTTCTTGGACACCTTGAGGAACTATGGGCTCCTCATGTTCTTCCTCACACAAGGGATGCGGGTTCAACCTGAGCTGCTTCGATACCTGATTAGTCTCTAGGAAATAAATCAAGAAATATTTATCATTGGTGACCAGGAGCTGGAGTTAGAAACTTTAGACATCTATTTCATGACAGGACTGTCCCGGAGAGGGGAACCAGTCAACCTATATGGGTCACGACCGATTGGGGATAATGCGGAAAATTCTTGAAAAGCAGTAATATTTGTAAAAATGTTTTATTAAAAGATAGATTACAGAGGATGATGATTACAAATGGGGTTCCTGGCTAATATACCGCCATAGACACCCTTGGGGAAAGGGAATGATCTTATGATCGTGCCCTTTCGTCTAATTTAACTGAAAATTAAATAATAAACCTAATCTAACTAATTTTTACATAACATTGCCTTCCTCTTGAAAGAATGCTTTGTCCTCAAATCATACGTAACGATGGATGTTGTTGACAAAATGCTTCATTCTCCCAAGAAGCTTCTTCTTTGAGTAAGTCGTTCCACTTGATCAGATATTCCTTGATAGTACGATATCGAAGCTTTCTTTCTCTAGTAGACAAAATACCTTTTGGTTCTACAATGACTCTTCCCTCATCATCTAGGGATGGAAGTGTTGTTTGCACTGTTTGATTGTTACCTAATGCCCTTTTAAGGCAAGATTGGTGGAAGACATTGTGAACACGACTTGTCTCTGGAAGGCTTAAAGATATGATAAGGTCCATAAAACTTTGGTGCCAATTTGTTTTTTCCTTTCTGTTTTAAGGATAATTGTTTGTATGGTTGGAGCTTAACAAATACCCATTCTCCCACTTCAAACTCTCTTTCAGTTCTGTTACGGTCTGCTTGTTGCTTCATACGATTCCTTGCATTATTCAGGTTTTCTTTTAATATTTGGACATTTTTTTGGGTTTCTTCTAGTTGATCTTTAACAGCAGGTAGATTTGTCTAGACAATAGCTAGATCTTTCCATTTCGGGGGTTCATACCAATATAGAGCTTGAAATGGCGTCATTTTGCTGATGTATGATAAGTGGAATTATACCACCACTCAGCAAGATGTAACCATTGAACCCACTTATTTTGTTTTTTGTAGCGTAGCAACGTAGGTAGGCCTCCAAACATTTATTGACAACCTCTGTTTGGCCATCTGTTTGAGGGTGATAAGCGGAACTCATATTTAGGTAGGTTCCTATATGGCTGAACAATTCCTTCCAGAATTTACCTTTGAACTTGGCATCTCTATCACTCACAATGAATTTCAGAAAACCGTGTAACTTATATATATTTTTGCAAAATATTTCAACGATTTCTTTTGCTAAGTATGACTTCTTTATTGGCATAAAGTGAGCATATTTGGTGAGTCTGTCAACTACTACGAAAATATTGTCCTTGCCTTCAGATACTGGTAATCCTTCGATAAAGTCCATCGAGATTTCTTCCCATTTCTAATTTGGAATGTTTAAAGGGTGAAGTAATCCTGGTATCGTAATATTTTCACTTTTATTCCTTTGACATGTGTCACATTCTGCTACATATTTCTGAATATCACGATTCATTCCCTTCCAAAAGAAGGATTGATGTGCATTGTAGTAAGTCTTAAAGAATCCTACATGTCCAGCTGATGGTGAGTCATGTAATTCCTTGAGTATCTTAAACTTAAATTTGGAATTTGTATTTAGATAGATTCTTCCCTTATACCATAGGATATCATTCTTCCACTCAAATTTTGAGTTGTTGGGAAGGCTATTGATTATTACCGTTATTTATGGTTCCTTGGCATACTCACTTCGAATTTCGTTAAGCCACTCAGGGACAACAACCGAAATTGCAAGTAGTGTTAGTTCTTCATATTTCCTGGATAAGGCATCTGCTACTACATTGTCTTTACCTCTTTTATGTAGTATTTCCAAGTCAAAAGTGGCAATTTTTTCAATCCATTTTGTTGTTCTTCGGAAAGTGTTTTTTGTTGAAGGAGATGCTGGAGACTGTTATGGTCTGTTCAAATAGAAAACTTACTTCCCAAAAGATATTTCCTCCGCTTAGTTAGTGCGTGCATGATAGCGAGCATTTCTTTGTTGTATGTGGATTTGAGGCGTTCTCTTTTGTTGAGCTTCATACTTTCAAAAGCTATTGGATGTCCTTGTTGAATTAATATTGCACCTATACCAAATCTGGAAGCATCACACTCAATGATAAATGGTTTAGAAAAATCTGGTGTTGCTAATACGAGAGCATTAGACATAATTTCCTTTAATTTTTCAAAACACCTTCCTGCTTCCTCATCCCATAGAAATGAATTCTTCTTTAAAAGATTTGTTAGAGGTGCAATTATATGTGCATAGTTTTTAATAAATCTTCAGTAATATCCAGTCAAACCTAAGAACCCTCTTAGCTTGGATATATTAGCAAGTTTGGTCCATTCTTTTATAGCTTTGATTTTGTTAGGGTCCACCTTTATGCCTTCGTGGGATATAATGTGTCCAAGGTATTCTACTTCTTCCTTTCCAAAGGTGCATTTGGATTTTTTTGCGTAAAATTGGTGTTCTTTAAGTAGTGTAAGAACTTTGTCCAAATGTTGCAAGTGCTCCGTCAAAGTTTTACTGTAAATTATAATATCGTCAAAAAATACTAATACAAACTTTCTAAGATGTGGGCGAAATAATTCGTTCATAGTTGCTTGGAATCAGAGCAGTTCGGTCCTCTAGGTTGTTTCACCTATGCACAAAGCTCGTTCTCGGATCCAAGTCTTTGACTATCGAAATTCGTCAACCTTGTTGCCGTAATAATTGAAGCATTTTGCTCAATATTTGGGAGTTTCTCCTTTTCTCCGTTTTTCTAGGCCTTTGGTCATATAAAAAAAATTAACCACAAAAGAAAAATATATATATAAGTAAATAAATTAAAAAAAGAAGAAGAAAAAAGTAAAAGAAAAAACAAAACGGATACAAAATCCCATACCAAGTATATTTAAAACTTTTTATGTGAAGAAGCCCGTGGTTTCGAAAAAAACCCATGGTAATTGCCCATGGTATTTTAAAAAGTTAAAAGAAAAACAAAAAACAAAAGGAATACGTTTTACTTTTTACGTGGAGAACATTTTAACGGAGGTTTTAAAAACAACCCATGGTAATAGCCCATGGTATTTTAAAAGTTAAAAAAAAACAAGGATACAAAAGCTCTTACGTGAAAGGTAAATATTACTTTTTACAAGAGGTTTTAAAAACAACCCATGGTAATAGCCCATGGTATTTTAAAAGTAAAAGATATTTTGATAACATTGGAGAAAAAGGGTGTGATCTAAATAATTTTAATTGTTCAAATCTAAAGATTGTGACCATACCAAGAGTCACGTGCCATCCAAATTTTTTGAGAAAAAAAAGTATATTATTATAATTATAAAAAAGGATACTATATAAGCCTTATATACTTACATATAAAAGGAAAAGTGGGTCTCAAAAAAAGTATATATAAATTTTAAATATAACTATAATTTTATAATATATATAAATTAAAATTATATAATTTATAATTAAATATATATATATATATATATATATATATATATATATATATATATATATATATATATATATATTTATTTATTATTAGATTAGCAATTGTCCCAAAAGGTACAAAGAGAGGCCGATAGGATTATTAAATTAGAATTGTTGAATTTCTATAGAAGAGATGTTGGTTCAAGCCTACAAGGAGCAATGAGCAAAGAGATTTGATGTTTGGAGTTCTATGCTTTTTGGACACCATATTTCTTTAAATACAACTTAATTTTAGAAAAGTTCAAGCCTAATGCAGTTCTGCCATGCAGACATACACTTAAATCGCTACTGGGCTTATGATATTGACAAATTCAAAGTAAACTGGTATACAAGAGAATGTACCAAGCTAAACCACAAGTTACACATCTTCAGACTTGAAAAAGTACATAACAATGGTTTGGCAAATCAATAGCGATATCATAATTGCTTTTCTTTCCACATACATACAATTGCTCCAAAAGCAAGGACAAGAAAATTTTCAGCTCTAGTGAGCACCAGTGGGTCACTAAAACGAGTGACCACTAATGGATTTCACATTTATACAAGGAATTGGCAAGGGATTTTACATGGACTACACTCAACTTCAAACACAGCTTCAACCAATATGCAGAGTGATTGAAATTCAACACAGCTAAGTAGTGACAATGGCTCACAGTTAATCATACACCAAGTATAAAATATTGAAGCTTTTACAGAAGCAAGGAGTAAGAAAAATTATGAAGCTCAGAGAAGTAGATTTAAATCAATCAAAGCTTGTTGAACGGCTATAACGTCCATAGAAATAATCTTCCAAGGTTCTCCTCTCATGTGCAAGATCTACACTTTGATTTGAACTACTGTTTGATACCAAATCATCATCAAATCCAAGCATTGCAAGTGATAGATGAGTTTGGATGTCACAACTCCCAGAGTTTGGTCTAGATTCATCCTCAATCAATTCATCTAATTCCATGGAGATTGTCAATTGCCTCTTGGTCCAATAAGGTAGGTCATCTCCTTCTCCTCGTAGTAATTTCAAAATCTGCAATAATAAGTTACAAACAAACAACGAGGAAGAATAAGTTCACGTTCTTACATTAACATTTATCCATTGTTTGAAATTTGACAAAGCCAGTTTAATGCAAAGGTAAGCCACTTTATTTGGGGAAACCAAAGCTTTCAATTCAGATCTTGCAATCCAGATTTCAGCTAGGATAGTGATTCTCAGGAAAGATATATACTCTCTTGATATTGGAGTATGCTGGCTCTTCTTGCCTATTCAGGGAGGGGTAATTTGCATACTGAAGCTTTGGTTTGATATATGATGTAATCTCTTTTGCTAATATTAAAAGAATGTTATATTTCATTAATGGAGAAAGAGGTTATTGGCAATTGAGGCTTTGAATATTTTGCCATAATCCACCATCAGCATTCAGGGCTAACCTGTTTAAGGGTGATGATTTTACAAATTGAACTACTGAATAAATGTTTAGATTACAACCCTAAACACTAGATCTAAACACCCTTAACTCTATGTCAGAATGATATCAACTCGATATTTCATGTGCCATTCTTCGTTATGGGCAAAAACAATTCTAGCACTAACTCCTCACAGGAAAGGAAATGTCTTCAAGCAACTAAATTTGACATAAGATCAGAAACTGAAACATATATATGCAACTAAAGAGAATAAGAGTAATTACTCTGTTCATTCGAGGTCAAAACTGAGCTGCCTGTCTCAGACAACATGCTGCACCAATGACCATTCTCTTCATCTTGCTCATGTCATAAGCATCTTCCAAAAGTGGATGTTCAAGTTCTTTACAGAGCCAGCTGCCAGTAATGGCCTTGCCTAAATTTTGAAATTTACAAGAGATTAAGATTATGAACCAAGACAAAGGAACCAAAAGAATCCAAAATTATCAAATAGAAAACAAGCAAGGACACTAGAGCCCTACCCACATAACCAGGATTTCTTGGCCTTTGGGATTCTTGTCATTGATTGGTTTTCTTCCAATTATTAGCTCTAGAAGAACTACTCCAAACCTTGCCATACATGAAATATTCTGGAGCCAGATACCTGAAATATGATAGCAGCTAGTTTTATGAAGTCTTGATTATAAATGACATTTATTTTCCTAAGGAAAGAGCTGGTGTAAAGAAAGAAATGGATATTTACCAAAATGTACCTACAACATCACTACATGTGATATATGCAGATGTTGTTGAAGCCCATTTGGCCAGCCCAAAATCTGACAACTATTCATAGAATATCTTTAGTTAACGATCTGATTTGCTAGTTAATGATCAAGCAAATCTTATTATAACATCTCCAACCAAAAAATACAAACAATTCAACAGAAGCTTGAGAACTTGTTTCTCTCACAAAGATCAAGATACCTGAGGTTCAAAGTCTTCAGAAAGCAAAATATTAGATGATTTCACATCTCTATGGATGATAGGATGAGAACAACCTTCATGCAGATAAGTCAAAGCTTCAGCAATTCCAATGGCCACTTTCAGCCTATCTTTCCAATGAGCCTGTGGCTTGTCCTTTCCTCCTGTAACCCAACTTTTTCTGAGAACTGGGAACAACACTTAACACTAAAAAATAATAAAAATCTCCAAGGACGTAACATGATAAATGCATGGAAATTGGCATACTCCATACCATAAAGAGTTTCTTCCAGACTTCCTCTCAGTAACAAGTTGTAGACCAAAAAGTACTCCTTCTCTTCAACACCAATTAATGAAACAATTTCTTCGTTATGGGCAAAAACAATTCTAGCACTAAATCCACCACAAGTTTAATGGAGCTTTTATCTTTATGTCCATTTAAGAATGCCTCTCTAATATAAGTGAAGGCTTCTTAGTGCCAAACAAGCTTCATTATCAGTTATTTACAGAAAACTTTGTGTCATGTACTCTGATATAATATTGTATTCTCTTAAAGAGTAGCCCCTTTTTTGTCCCAAAAGAAAATTAAAAGACATTTATTTAATCCATGGCACTTATACTGGAAGTTAAAAGCTTAAAATGTATTTCCCGGATCCTTGAACACTCTATAGCATTGTTTCAAATATCATTTCAGGGGATATATCGCAGAAGGTCCAGAAAGTAACTTAGCAGAAATATGGAGGAACATATCATAAAAAATCAACAAGAATAAACTTAGACATGAAGAATTCTGAAACCATCAAACAAATTGGCAACCTGAAAAACTCAGGAGAAATTGGAGATATTTGCAATACTTCTCAACAGAAAAATTACACTGATCTTCAAAATTCAAGACTATGATATCCCATTACAGAGATGTTAGATCTTTAAAAATATTTTCAATATTTGCATTTCACAGGAACAAAACACGACAAGAAAAGACAATAAAAAGGTTACTTGAAAGCTTCACTCACAAAACAGTAAATTGATACAGAAAATAAATACTGGGGGGGGCGTGGGGGAGGGCTTGGGAGAAATCAACATATAGTATTTTACATACAAATTTCGTTAAATGATTTCTGCAACTTCATTATGTTGGAATTGGTGAATATCACTATACATGCTCATCACATCAATAAAAACTGATCAAATAGACGGCACAACATTGACATAAAATCTGGCATAAGTAATGTCCCTATGTATCATATGATATATGTTGTGTTTGTTGAATTATTTCTTACAGAACACCCACAATGCGAGAGGGAAAGGTATGTACATGCAGAGAATACTGCTTTAGGTGATTCTGATGCAGGCATAAAAATATAGAGTTAACTTACAATTTAGGCACACGGATAATAATGCTCCCTCCTGAGCCTCCCCCACCCTTCAATCCTCCATCTCCTCCATCAGCACTAATAGTTCCATTGACATTCAAAATGCTCCTTGCAATAATCTTGACACGCCCACCTCCCCCACCACCAAATTCGCCTTCCCTACTTAATGTCCCACCCCTGCTTCCATGACTCCAGGGTTTCGTAAGAGTAGACCAAGCATAAGCATCTCCACCCCAAGTATCTTCCGGATCCTTGCCATCACTCTTAACGCAGCAAGCACCTCTACCTCCGTGACCTCCACCTGCACCATCAACACCGAGTGGTGTTCCACTCGTTTGGTGGGGTGGTGCACCACCTAATGCAGTTGTCTTCAGGAAAGAATTATTTTGTAAAAACAAGTTTCCTGCACGTACGATCAATGTCCCTGCCAAAAGAGATGCATACTCACCCAATAATAAGTCCCCTGAGATATTAATACTGATCAGACAGCCTGCAGATGGACAGCCCACAGAAACATGCGATAGAATATCTAAATTGCCTTCTCCGGTGATCAGCACATCATTATCAAACTGCAAGCTAGTATTAAGCTGACAAGTCGTATTCAATGACCCAATCCCTTTCAATTCGTCTTCACATAAAACCAATTTCTTCATGTCATGAAAACCACAGGATGAATTTCCAATGTCACATTTACTTCCAGTTTTCCCATCATCAAGAATTCCAAAAAAACCATTCAAGACAACAGATTCCTTCAATTCCATATCCTCAAGGTTAAAGACCTTGATAAGTGGACTACCAGAAGTAAGGCCAAGTAGAAAGATGATATTGAGCTCCAGAAAACTACAAGCTAGTATTAAGCTGACAAGTCATATTCAATAACCCAATCCCTTTCAATTCGTCTTCACATAAAACCAATTTCTTCATGTCATGAAAACCACAGGATGAATTTCCAACGTCACATTTACTTCCAGTTTTCCCATCATCAAGAATTCTAGAAAAACCATTCAAGACAACAGATTCCTTCAATTCCATATCCTCAAGGTTAAAGACCTTGATAAGTGGACTACCAAAAGTAAGGCCAAGTAGAAAGATGATATTGAGCTCCAGAAAATATTCCCCATGTAAAATGGCCATACCGCCAGTCCAAACACGTCAAAAACCATGAGTATAAAAGGGGGAATATCTACATCTTGATGGCAATTTGGAATGTTTCATGAATTTACTTCATGACATAAAGAAAACCTGGTGAATATTATCATTTTACAACAAACCCACACTGGCAAATGTAGAGCTTGCCTTACCCAGTTCATCTAACTTTTTCCAAGTTCACAGAAACAGGCATGAACAAAGCATATCCTCCTGCAATTTTGTTTCGCACCTGTTCAATGCACCTAACCACAGGAAAAATCAAAGAAATTGAAATGTCATTCACTATCTCATCTCAACATCACCAAAAGCTGGTCCCACTGTCCTCACCCTTTCTGATTTCAGTAAACATTCCAGTCTTAGAGGCATTAGCCATCCATGTATCGATGTTACGAAACGGCAGTTCCCAGTAAATCTCTGCAGTTTTACAAACATAGAAATAGCTCTAAGTAGAATAACAATGACATGGCTGTCTGTTTGTCGATGAAGTTTGATCCAAGGAGGCTGCCGGTACGGTCATGGAAGCACGGAAATCGCAGAACATGGTTTGCAAAGCACAAATTTGTTGATCGTGCATCGCAGAACAAGGGTTTCAAGCCACGAATGTGCACCGCAAAACAGGGACCGCATAACTAGGTTTTCGACAGTGTTGAGCATTAATTCCACCCAGCAATAATGCTATCAGACAGGAAGTTCTCGGCACTGTGAATAAACAGAAATGAGGACAGATGCTAACAAACGGAGAAAAGCAGGAAGTTCTCGACGCTGAGAATAAGCAAAAATCACGACAAAAGCCCGCCGAATACGGACACCAGGTGTCAACCTGAGAACGAAAAGGACGACGAAACTCTGTTTCAAAGGAAGGCCTATCAGCCTAATAAATTTTTTTATTAAAAGAGTGAAAAAAAGAAGAAGAAGAAGAAGAAGAAGAAGAGAATATTTGAAAATATATATATATATATATATATATATATATATATATATATATAGATATTAGATTTTTATAAGAGAGAGGAAAAGAAAAAAACAAAGGTTTTATATAAAAAAATAAATAAATAAATAAAAGAAATTAAAAGAAATTAATAAATAAATAATTATTATATAAAAAAAGAGTGATTTAAGAAGCTATTTAATATTTAAAGAGTAAAACAGAGACTAGTAATGAAAGGTTTCCTAAAACCTTTAGTAAAAGTGTTGATACATTATTTAAAATCAAAGGATCGCTTGCAGGAAGATATAACATAATCACTATATCAGTCTTGCTGAAAAAAGTAATTATGTTAGTCCTAAATGTGCTAACCAATTGGTGATTCTTGAATCAAATATAGTTGAAAAGAATACTCTTGGCGAATATGACAAACAATATGACATAAGCAATTTACACCTAAATATTGGAGATTATACTTTTACCTCAAAATTCACCGTGAAAACCTTACGTTTTTATGATAGTGACATTGTTTTGGGGTTACCTTGGATGGAAACTCTAGGTTCCTTTATTCTAAATACAAAGAAGAAGTTTTTAACATTTTCTTACAAGAAGAAGAAAATAAAGCTCCAAGATTTTACACTAAAACCAAATTCAGTAACACCAAAAGATATCTTAGATATTTCAAAAGTAATGTCTCAAGAAGGTAAAAAAGTATTATAAAATATGAAAAATGAAATTAATAAAATCATTGTTGACAAAAATGAAGAAGTTTCTCGACTTAAAAACCATAGTGAAAAATTGCTGACGCAAATTAAGAAACTTAAGAAGGATAAGAAGTCATTAGAAAGCCAAGTACAACAACTTATCAAGAAGGAAGCATCAAATGTAGGAATTCAAGTTGATGAAAAAAAAACAAATATCGATTCAGTGAATGTCACAACTCAGGGAGAAGACAAGCAAGTTGAAGAAAACACGCGCTTGGATGTTGCAGTTCAAACAATGAACATCCCCAGTGAATGTTTCATAACCAACTCAATAACATCTTCGCTAGAAGAAAATATAAAAATTGGCACATGCCCAGTAAGGAAAAATCAAACAAAAAAAGTTCCATATCAACATCCAAATCATGAGAACAGACGAATCAACCATGCTACATATTTGAACTAGTTAGAACCGAAACAACAAACTAATTTTCCCAAAAAGAGTAATGTAACCTCAACCCAGTGCTACGAGGAAAATTCGTTACAAAATTCCAGTGATCAGAATGCTATACAAAATATTAATCTCGGATGGTTTGATCCCTTCTTAGTGTGACAATTTTGTTTGTCACTAAGAAGATCATATCAGCTTACATCGACAAGGATGACTATTCCGAGACAGAAAGACTTTCGAAGCCGGAAAAGGGATCAAGCCTTTTTTCATCGACAAGCTTTGAGGACAAAGCTCTTTGAGGAAGGAGGCAATGTAACGAATAAAATATATAAATAATATAAATATAATGTAAATGATAATAATCATAATTAATTATTAGTTAAGCAGTAATTATGTTGAAGAGGCATGTCTAATTGAGACATGACTCTTCATGAAGAGACACTTGCTTGATATATAAGCAAGCTTCTCGTTCTCATTGTAAATCATCATTCATTCTTATTCATTTTATTTAATATAATATTTATATCCTAAATGGATATCTTGACATTCCAAGTCTTTTTGGAGTAATTAATCTATAGATGGAACTTTTTTCGCTTCAGGGGCAATCATATCCATGCTATTTGCTGAACATTGCCCAGAAGCACTGAAATCCAAGAGTGTCAAGATTGAGATTGCCACTGTGCGAGATCTGACGATGAGAGTGCTACTGTTGACTATCAACAGAGTGGTTGGGTCCCAAGCAGAGCACGAGACTAACAAGACGAAATTTCTATATGCTATCGACTGTATAGCACCGATGATCTTCAATTGTGCGGAAACCATGAAGATCAACATGAAACACCAACCGTCAAAAGCTAAGGCGGGGAATTTGAAGCAATTTTTCTTCAGATCTATACTAGTGACCTTCTTCTTGGAACAAGTTCTGCTGTTCTAGTACCAGTTGACTGAGGTAGATCCGTCGATGCCACGAGACCCACGGATGGGAGGATGTAAAGAAAAAAATAAAAGTTTTCAAAAGTTGGGACCAGATTTGTTGCTATGAATTTCAAACCCATAGTAGTAAGCAAAGAAAAGCAGAAAAAACTAAAGGGAAATGCCGAAACTAGAAAAGTTCACACAAAACCATGAAATTCCAAGCAAACAAACAAAAGGATTGGCTCCCCAGTGGAGTTGCCAATTTGTGGTGAAGTAAAATTCTAAGTGCAGATACAAATAATTCCTCTAGCCCGATAGCGGTTCTAGCCACAAAAAAGACATTCTATGGAATATTTCCTTAGGTTATAACCAATTAAGAGTGCCTACCTCTTAATACGCTTATCCCGTTTGGTGATGACCTTGCTTTCTTGCTCCAACTATCTCCCATTTCCTTCTTCAAACACATGAAACAAGTAAACAACAACAAACAACAACCATGATAATAGACAAATTGTAATTCAATCTACTTAACAAGTGAAGAAGCATTAATCCATAAACATTTGATATGACACATTATGTAGGAATACAACCATTTTCTTGACGTTGTTGTTCTCCTCTGACAAATCCAGGTTCCCAAACACTTCCGTTAGCATTCCATGATGGCCTCAACAATGATAGTTTTAAGGCTCTTCCCTTTAGTCTTCATACTAAACCAAATTCACACTTCTCCCTCACACACAACAAGAGAGCTACAACTATGAATAACTTGATGATTACTCCAAACTTAATTAGAACTAGCACACCAACATTTACACTAGCTTGTGCTTGATAAAAAGGGAGGTTTATATAGCATGAGTGGATGGAAGATGGTTCCTCTTCTCATGGGAGAAGGTCTTATCTCTTGAGATAGTTCCATCCTAATAGGGGAAAGGAGCCCAAACTGACATCCTCGACTCCATCCGGCCCAACCATTCACTAGACTTCCATTACGAAGCTTATAGAGCTAGAAGCTTCAGATCCTTATTTAAACAACTTTCCAGAAGAGGATCGACATGACTGGAACAAGGCTCAGTCACTCTGGTCTATGCTAGGGACAATTATAATCCCTGCATATCAGTGCGAGGAGAACAAGGGTCATTTGCATCGGTCTTGTAAATTGGGAAACAAATAAGATTTGTGGGAAATGATGCAAAAGGGAATTGTTTTTTTCATGAAGAGGGACACAATGGGAGTTTCTTCATGAAGGGGAAGCATGTAGGGTTCACAGTAGAGGTCCACCAGGATCATGGAATGGGGAGTACATGGACAATGAAAAAATGTTGTGTAACAGATGCCCCCTAAAGCCTGAAGGCTGAACTAGAGTGAGGGATGAAAAGATTTATGAATCAATGTGGGGAACCAGAGTCTATCGTCGGAAAACCTGCAAGAAAGTCAGATACATATACATAACTAAAAACTCTATCAAATGATACATGAATCATGGTATGGTCACATCCATCTAGAAAATGATCATGTAAATGGATCCAAGCATGGGCGCAGCCATCCGATAAAGAGGATCATATTGAAACCAAGGTATGGTTGTAGCCATCCAATAATGAGAAGGATCACATATGACAACTCATGGTATGGTCGCAACCACCCATCTAAAAAAGATATGTATATCAACATGATCATGTCACATCGCCTTGCAACCTAGACTTTTGTATTCTAAGCCCAGGGTCTTTTGCTCACCCATGACCCGATTAAAGTACAAATTCTAACATGTGAATAGATGTGTTGATGTCGAACATGCTAGAAAATTGCTTGATTACCAGTTGATGATGTAAACTGTTAACAAGCGCGAGAGAAACCCCCAATAATGATAATGGTCCTCAAGGTGCTATTAGCATAATTCATGGAATGTGAATAAAGGAACTATAGTCGAACACCTGGGAAATCACTCGTTCGAAATCCAATAATTTGAACTTGTCATCGAGTGTGAAGAACTTGCCATTAGGGCATGCAAACTCTAAGGTACTCGAAGAAAGTCTCTCAGACAACTTCCTAGATAATGAGCTAAAGTCGATAGGAAGCGACCGTGTCAAAGGAGGGCCATAATGTATCCCACATCATCAACATGAGACAAAGGGATGCAAAATGATTTTGGATGATACAGAGAGTTAGGGGTAAGTGTAACTACAGAAGGACAACTCTTGAACATATTGGTGACAAGATTAGAATTTTGGCAGATTTTGGATCCATAGGATCAATGGTCATGATGATGTGGTAGAGATCAAATGGAAAGAAAAAATAAATGGCCCAACCCAGGAAGGTCAATGATAAAAAGGAGGATATCCCAACCTGACACAAAGCATAAAGTGTCATGTTCAAGAGTGACCTGTCGACTCAACTGATTGGATTTCGAAATTTTCCTCCACCATTTCTGGTAGGTACCCCAATTATTTTTAAATCGCAAGCTTGAAGGGGATATCATATGCTTGCACTGTAAGTTCATCCTTCCGACAAATCTAAAATTGTAAGTTTAATGAGCCCTAGGAAGGAGAATCTCGTGTTTTTCATGGTGATGAATCCGAACTAGTAAGTTTAATGAGCCCTAGGAAGGAGAAGCTCATGTTTGTCATGGTGACGAATCCAATGTCGTTTAATATTTTGAGGAGTCCGAAAAAGGTGCAACTCAGTATCCTTTTCATGTTTAGAGAGTTTGAAAAAGACACGAAAAAGAAAACTCCACTTGGTCCCTTTTCGTACATTTGTGTCTCTCGAGCCCGAAAAGGTAGAAAATGATACTTGAGAGAACTGCTTGACCATTTTAGTCAAGGAGTACCTTTTTCGTAAATAGTGCATCCCAGCTTGAAAAAGGGGTAAATATATACTAGGCACACGACGTTTCACATCTGTTAATGAGTTCAAAATGACAAGGGCTCGACTATATTTTCATGTTTAAAGGGTCGGAAAAGAGCTTGAAAGCACACTGCCCATTTTATTCTCTTTTACGAGTCAAAAGGGAAAAAATACTCGATAATTTTTTCATTTGGGTTTTACGAGTCGAGAAAAGAGATAAAATGTGACTCAACACCATCGTCGAACATCCATCACCTGCCACTGCACAAAAAAGGTAAAGTGCATTATCCAATTCTCGAGGCAAAATAGGTCAAAAATACTCAGAAACCCTAACATTTTATAAAAAATTGAATAAAAGGAGGGAAAAGTAAATATTTTTTACCATTCACCATTTTACCTTGCTGTGAAAAACGTTTTACCCACTTTTGCCCTAATTTTTCTAGAGTAGATTGCGGGAGATCCATGACGTCATTCGTCAAGCCATTAGTTGTAGGTAAGAGCCAAGTCCCTAAACTCCATTTTCATACTGTTTATTCCTATTTTTATCCATTGTTTGGATTTATGAGGGATTTTTTGGCAAAAAAAATTCGCTCTCGGTCGGCGCAATTTTCGGATGCAAAATCACGCGGCCAAGGGTTGTTAAAATGCCCAACTGCGCCATCGGCGCAACTATCTTTAAAACAAGCGCGTTGGTGTCGTGAACAAATAAAAATCCATTTTCCTCTCAAATCCACCATTTGAATTCAAATTTTACTTGCCAAAAATGATTATTGACTTGAATACATGGTTTTTGTAGGAAAGAATTGTCGAAAATGGTAGATTGGAAAGAACGCGAGCACGAAGATGTGGACACTCAAGCAATGAATAATCCAAATTGCTTGGATACTTTGAGGAACTGTGGGCTCCTCAAGTTCTTTCTCACACCAAGGATGCAGGATCAACCTAAGTTGCTTCGATACCTGATTAGTCTTTGGGACATAAATCAGGAAGTATTTATCATTGGTGACCAAGAGCTAGTGTTAGAAACTTGAGACATCTATTTCATCACAGGACTGCCCCGGAGAGGGGAACCAGTCAACCTATATGGGTCACGATCGATTGGGGCAAGCATATCCATGATACTTTCCGAACATTGCCAAGAATCCCTCAAATCCAAGAGTGGCAAGATTGAGATTGCCACTGTCCAAGATCTGACACTGAGAGTGCTACTGTTGACTATCAACAGAGTCGCTAGGTCCCAAGCAAAGCACGAGACTAACAAGTCGAAATTTCTATATGATATCAACTATACAACATCAACACTCTTTAATTAGGTGGAATCCATGAAGATCAATATGAAACGCCAGCTATCAAAAGCTAAGGCTACCAAATCCACATAATAAATCCAAGAAGGGATCCTCAAAGGGAACACATGGTGAGGCACTGGCCTCACAGTTCGAATTGGATTTCACCCTCATCCATGTATGGTTTCATCAATGGTGGGGTGTGTTTGGTACCTAAATAATGGAGCTTCATTCCACATGACTGGAGACAAGAATCTTTTCAGTACCTTGGAGGAGAAGGACCTCCAGATGCGCATCGAGATTGGCGATGATGAAAAGTACCGTGTTTCAGGTGAAGGTACGGTTCTGTTTCAGAGGGAGCATAGAGCTCCTCTCACCCTGACTGATGTAAAGTATGTGTCGGGTTTGAAGAAGAATCTTGTGTCTATCGCTATGCTGGAAGACAAAGGCTATGATGTAGCCTTTATTAAAGGAAAGGTATTCCTGAGGCATATCGGCACTAGACAAACCAAAAGGATTGGGATTCGAGTAAATAATCTCTACAAGCTGGAGGTAGATGGCTATGCTGCATTGAGTTCCAAATCAGAGTTGGTGCAGAGCCAAGATGTTGGCGAGCTATGGCACAGAAGATTGGGCCACTTGCACCATGGGGCCTTGAAGATCATGCAACAGATTTCTACCGGACTTCCCAAGGGAAAACTAGAGCAAATGGATACATATAAAGGTTGTACCTTGGGTAAGTATGCAAAATATTCCTTTCAGGATCGAGACAGTAAAGCTTGAGATATCATGGAGCAAGTTCATACAGAAGTGTATGAACCATTCTCTATAGCCTCCACCGCTAAACAAAGGTACTATGTTATTTTTATTGATGATTTTTCTCGTAGATGTTGGATCTACTTTATGCAGAAGAAGGATCAAACCTTCTCAAGGTTTTGTGAGTTCAAATCCTTGGCAGAGAAATAATCTCGAAAGAAACTAAGGGCCTTGTGAAGCGACAATGGTGGAGAGTATGTCTCCCAACAGTTTAAGGACTTTTGCACAGCAGAAGAAATTAAACGGGAGTTGACGACACCCCATAACCCACTCTAGAATGGGGTGGCCGAAAGGAAGAACAGATCGATTGTGGGAGAAGCTCGGGCGATGCTGCATGATAAAAGCCTACCACTTCATTTGTGGGCTGAGGCATGCAATACAGTAGTATACTTGCAAAACAGAAGCCCGCATCGTATACTGGGGATGAAGACACCAATGGAGGCCTTCTCCAGGAAGAGACCAAATGTGAGTTAGTTCAGGATCTTTGGATCATCAGTTTATTTCCATGTGACCAAAGATGCCCAGAAGAAGCTAGATCCAACAGCTGAGTTGGGGATACTTGTGGGGTACACTGATACACCCCACAACTATCAGGTGTTCTTACCTACCAGTCAGAGGACAATGGTACACAAAGATCTGAAGTTCGACAAGCAGAAATCCATGTGAGTATCACTTGAGAGGGAGCTCAAGTTGCATGCAGAGGAGGAACTTTTAGTTCCTACGGAGGAGGAGCCTTAGACTAATGCAGAGCAGTCGCATGCAGAGGATCCGGGAGTGGAGACATCCAATCATGCAGATTCTTCTAGAGATGGGCGGAAACGCTCAAGGGAAGCTGACAGGTTGATGCTGGATACGAGAGAGAATGTGGGACAACCATCTTCTCAGCGCAGACAGAGGAGGTCACCCGAGTGGTACACTGGTTACATGGCACTGGTTGGGGAGTGTGTAGAGACCGAACCTTCTTCTTTTGAGGAAGCAGTGCAGCAACCAGTCTGGGTTGATGCAATGGTGGAGGAGTACAACTCCATCATTCAGAACTTTGTTTGGGATGTTGTTCCATGACCAGAGGACAAGTGAGTGGTGAGTTCTCGGTGGCTTTACAAGGTAAAGCAAGCAACTGATGGCAGTGTGGAGAAACATAAGGCAAGGTTTGTTGCCCATGGTTTCTCACAAGTCGAGGGGATCGACTATGATGAGAACTTTTCTCCTATAGCAAGGTACTCATCTATCATATCGATGTTGGCGCTATCAGCTCAGATGGGTTGGAAGATCCATCAGATGGATGTGAAGATTGTTTTCCTCAATGGGAAGATTGAGGAAGAGGTGTAGATTGAGCAGCTAGAAGGATTTGAGACCTTCGATCGTGAGTCGCATGTGTGCCAACTCAAGAGAGCTTTGTATGGGCTGAAGCAAGCACCTCGTGCTTGGTACACCAGGACCAACAACTATTTCACTGGGTTGGGCTTCACCAAGAGTGAAGCAGATGTGAACCTTTACCAGAAGGTAAGCCATTGATCATTGTTCTTTATGTTGATGATCTGATATTGGCAGGTGATGATCATTTGATCAAGTCTTGCAAGGAGGAACTTGCAAGAGAGTTCGAGATGAAAGACATGGGTCTTATGCACTACTTTCTAGGCATGGAAGTGTGGCAAAAAGATGGGGAAGTATTTGTGTCTCAAGGCAAGTATGCCAATGAGATACTCAGGCGATTCCACATGGAGAAGTGCAAGCCCATGCAGAGTTCTCTAGTTGGTAACTAGAGGAAGGAGGATGCTACTTCAGGTGAGGTAGTAGCTGCTACTGTTTATAGACAGCTTGTGCGTTCATTGATGTATCTAGTGAACACAAGACCAAATTTGTGCTTTGTGGTGAACCAGCTGAGTCAAGCTATGGTTCAGCCTACTAAGCTGTTTTGGAAGGCAACGAAGCATGTGCTGAGATACGTCAGAGGCACATCTCAGTATGGATTATGGTACAGACGGACAGAGGGAGTGAAGCTTTAGGGCTTCACAGATGTAGATTGGGTAGGGAGTCCATAAGACCGGAAGAGCAATTCAAGATGAATCTTCAACCTTGGTATAGCTGCAGTTTCTTGGTATAGCATGAAACAGAGGTTAGTTTCACTTAGCTTAGCAGAGGTTGAATACATGGCTACCATTCGGGAAACATGTGAGGCCATTTGGATGCGGAAGATTCTAGTTGGATTGTTTGGTTAGAGGATGGATCCAACTGTGATATATTGTGATAATTAGAGTTGTATCAAACTCTCTGAGAATCCAGTATTTCATGACAGGTCCAAGCACATCGATATCCAGTATCATCATCTTCGAGACTGTGTGGTGAAGAGGACCATGTTGTTGTTGTATGTTTTGACCGAGGAACATGATGCAGATATTTTGACTAAGGCATTGCCAAAATGCAAGTTTGAGTTCCACAGAGACAGGATTGGGGTGACTAATAATCCCTTTCTTGTTGAGAGGGAGTGTTGAAAATAGCAACAAGAAATGATAAATATAGAAGTGCTAAAAATAGCATTGCTATAAATAGCATTCAGGATACATTCCAATTTTAGTTAGTCCCTGAACTAAAATTGAGAATTAAAATTCGAATTTGATTTTAGCAGCTGTTTGAAAAATAATTAATTAATTCATCTTGAGTTAATTAGTTGGATAAAATCAAACATGAAGTCTATGTGAAGACATGCAACATTTTTCCCTTTGATTGAGGAAGTTATCCCTTAATTAAAGTGATCAAGATGAGTTGTACTTTGAGTTGTAATTAGTTAGCTCAGTTAACTGAGTTAAGTCCAGTTAGATTAGTTCCAACAGTTTGTGGAACTGGTTGTGAGTTCAGTTAGTTAATGCATGCATGCATGTAACTATTGCACTTCAGATAACTGAATATTCTCTCATAAATAACTCATGCATGTCAATTCAGTTAGAGACCCAGTTGAGATAAGATGATGGGACATTGTACTATCAATTGCAGGAATATTCCATTGAGGATATCTCTTGCATGCAGAAGGAATTCATTCCTTGGAGATTGCACAATTACTTCTGAGTTTGGTGAGTTGTGGGAGAGGTGAATTCACACAAGTGGCAGCCAAAGGACCCAAGAGAAATTGCGCAAGGAAATAGGAGGCTTGGAAGACTGGAGGAAGGCATATGTTGTGTCTATTCAATCTATGAGCAACATTGAGGGATTGTACTGAGAGCTGGATAGCTTGTGAGCAAAAGCTTTGTGTAATCCAGACATATTTCCACTGGTATGATAATACAGAGATCGGGATTTTTAGCTGAGGCTTTCCCCAGAGTATTCGTATGTGTTCATGTGTGATTGATTTCTTCTTCATCTGTTATATGTGTCCTATTTGATCTGCTCAAAATCAATTAAGCTTCTGCAAGTTTGTTTGTAGAAGTAGATCAAGTAGTTTGCTTTAGTATATTGCATTATCAGGTGATCTACAGTGGGAAATTCTACATAATAGATTGACTATGCCTTGAAAGCTAGGCAACAAACTATTTTCCACAATAGAATCCAATTTTATATGCTAGAGATCAACAAATGTGCTCAAGAAGGTGAATGGGAAAAATATTTAGGAAAATTAGTTGTGCATACTTTTTTCCCCAAGGAAAAAGTCACAATTATATTCAACCTAAAAAAAGGAAAAAAAATTACATTATGTAGATGTTGTTAAACATTCAACCATGTCAGTATTTCAGTAGATGATCAATAAAAAGAAAATAGCAAAAAATTACATAAAATATTGTCTGGGTTAAGTGTGATAAATATCACTTAACTTCCTTTTTTTCCTTTATTTTCTTTGAACCTTTTTCTAGACCCTATGGTTGGGCTCAACTGCTAACACTTCTAACCATTTCCATTGTTTGCAAAGGGACTTCTTTGTCTAAGTTAGATATCTTAGACACATGAGTTATCTGTATACCTCGTGTGCCCCTTTCATTGAGTGTTTCCTCTTCCTTTTGCTTTATTGTTTTG
The DNA here is from genome assembly GCA_031772625.1 of Pinus tabuliformis. Classification (NCBI taxonomy): domain Eukaryota; kingdom Viridiplantae; phylum Streptophyta; class Pinopsida; order Pinales; family Pinaceae; genus Pinus; species Pinus tabuliformis. The sequence goes on from CM062807.1 coordinate 25,546,748, forward strand.
ATCTCTATTAATTTGATACCCTTATAGATGTAGGTTGTGGTTCCTAACTTATCCACACCACCTCCATATGCTTGTTTGCCATTTTGCACCTATGCTTCCTTATTTGGATTGTTCTCCATGTTCTCTTCTTCTTCTTCTTTTGAAAGTAGATGGTCAGATACTTGCCATCCCTAAGGCTTATGTCATTGCCTTTTTTTCTTTTTTCATATCATTTTTTTCCTGTGGGAGAGTGTTCTACAAGTGTCCTCTTTGAAAACACATATGAAATCTAACTATCATTTTATCATAATATAAGGCTTGGGTCCATTGAAATTTATTATGTTTCAGATGGATGTGGTCAGGTAGACCTTTTTTGAGGTTTATCTCTATACAAATTCTAGCAAAAGTGAAGATACATTTTTTTGTCTTGTAATGGTCCATCATTTTGAATTTTCCCAAAGTATTTCCAATATCTTCTAAGACTTGATGGTGCCAGAAAGGAACAAGGAGGTTCACAAATATCACCTAAATCGACATTGTTCTGACCACCATGCTTGTGGCATCAAAATATGGGAACCATCGGGTGATGAAGAGCCCTGCCTTACACCAAAACCATGGCCCATGATTTAGGACATTCTCCATATCTTTCTGTATATCAAATTGGACTATGAAAAATCCTTTGGAACATAAAAGAGATGTCGCAATTGGGTGTCCAGGAGGAAAAAAACCCACTAGTGTAAATATTTAGATATTAACCAGAATCCATTAAACTTTCATATTATATACTTGGATTGAAGATAAAAAAAATAATGAATTTACCTCCGGGTTTTTAAATTCCATTGTTAGATATTTTTCCATTTGTTTGAAAATGTAGTGTCCTGGTATATTTTGGATCTAGGATGTAGGAATGAGATACTTCCCTTCGACTGCATCCTTGAATGAGACTAATAGTTTATGGTTTTTGAAGCTTGAAGCTCCACCCCATAACCTCACATTTAATATTATGGTGGAATTCCTTGCAATGTCATAGTCTTTAATCTATAATGAATCTTGTAATAATTTTCCTTCATATAACAAACATTGAAAAATTACAAGTATGTAGGTTTTGTTCTATATTTTCTACTTCATGTTTTCCACTAGATCTAAACCTCAGATCTAGAAGATAGAGGTATTCACATTGAAACTTTTTAAGAAAATCTATAATTTTTCCTACACTGTCGGTCTTTTGGCCAGATCAAAGAAAAGTGTACTAAGGGGTATCCCATGGAGGCACAAATCCCCTAAGTGTCCCATTATCTACAGCTCATTGGCCCCTAATTCAAGCAAGACATTAGGATCAAGTGTCGTCAAGTTGACATCTTTCAGATCTAAAAGAAAAGGGAAAGGAGGGCCCATTTTATGAGATATGTAACCCAACCCATGAGGCTTCCTATTTGCAAACACAGGAAGAGAGATAAACCCCTGCTAGAGCAACAATTCCTAGGGCATGAGGGAAAGATCTAGATATTGTTTATTGGTACATCATGTGCCCACAAAAAAACAAGAAAAGGCCATCACTCAGCCTTGTAAGTCGTTTGAAAACTGTTGTGGAAGAGTAAAGAAAAACCATATAAAAATTCCCCATACATCTAAGAGCCTTCAATCAAGAGAAGAATAGGACTATCCCCAACTCACCAAAGCCCTCTTCCTCTGTTAAGATTGAGTTCATAGCCTGTAGTGGCACCTTCCAAAAATCTACACAGAGGAGAAACCCTAATACATTGCATGACCTCCATCATTTAGACTTCTTTATCCATGCATATACCCCAATAAAAGGTAATCCCATTAGAGTCAAAATGGTGAAGCACATGTTTGAATAATGCTTTGAAATCCCTTCTCTTTTGTCAATTTTATGGTGTTCATAACTTAACTAACTCTCAAATATCATAATGAGAGATAAGTAACAGGCGTTGGGGGAGGAAGTGACTAGGGTTGAGGGATCCACAGGTATATTGTAGAGTGGAATTATGGTTAAACAAGGAGCTAGGATCAAGGTTCAAGGTTGGGTCGCAAGGTAAGATAGTGCACCAAAATATTTTGGTTGAGTGGCAGAGGAAAGCACACAATTTTGTCTCTTATGTGAGAGTTAATGAATAGGAAACATAGGAATTAAATATAAAGAAATAATTAGTTTCTTGCAATTGGAATGTATTAAATGAGAGCCTAAATCTGTACATATATTAGAATTCTCATGTCCATGTTGAATTAAGTATTTGACTACCAAATAGAAGGGTAAATTGTGCACCATTTTCTAATAAAGGGAAGATTACAAGGTTTCCCAAGATAAGAAAGAATGGATATTGTACCCCCTCATGAAGAAAAAAAACTAGATTGAATTTTAATGGAACAATTGAATGTAATCAAGACCTTACAAATGCTCGAGAATTTATCGAAAAGTTTGAAACCGTAATGGAGAAACCATTGATATATATGCAAACTCTTGGCTCACAAAATCAAGCAAGTATTATAGTTTTAACATATAACATGAATCCTTGCATGAGGTTTGGATATAAATCCACCATTGTAGAAGGGAATTCAAAAATAGTATTCACCCTAACGAGAAAGGAAAGTAACCCATCTAATTGGTAGTTATAGATTTAGTGCAATTGAATAAAAGAAGTTACATAAGATATTGAACCTATCCATGCTTAAAGAACTACAAATAAAATAGTCAATTGCCTAGCCAACAAACTAATTGCCATGGTAGAATCTAATTTTATATGATAGTGATAAACAATTGTGCTTAAGAAAGTGAATGGAAAAATATTTAGGAAAATAAATCCATAAGCTCCCATGGTCAAATATTTTAGGATCTAATTTGATTTGGATTGTTCAGCAAGCCTCCCTCGTGTCAAGGTCCTAAGGAATTATATAACCATGCTTGATAGTCTAGTAAGTCTAGTGGGGATGATCACTTCCATTCTTATAAGATGCTCATGCCTCCACCCATGCCTTCAAGGCCTACTTATCTTTGAGTAGCACCTCAGATATTCCCTCTACCTTTTGCAGAACATAACTTTTTGCAAAGCAAGATTCCAACAAAGAGAAAGATAAGATGTCTTACCAATTAAATCTTTGGAAAAAAAAGATTATATATTGTCGAAATCATTGAATTTGAAGGGATTTGAAATTCTAACTTCACTACCACTCTAAATTTTTAGTGACTATCATACTGCTGGGTGCTTCAAATTAAACTAGAAAAAACACCAGTGATTAAATAAGTAATATTACAGAGGCATTTGCTTTTTTGAACTCATCAGAAAAAGTTCAATTAAATTTAGATGCGACTTACATTTGTAGAATTAAACTTATATATTAAAATTAAATTTAGATGCGACTTACATTTGTAGAATTAAACTTATATATTAAATTTAAAATCAACCCATGGTTGTACTTCTATTAATGGCATCCAGTGCTAAGATTTGATCCTACAGATGTTGTTCTACTCTTAATCAACACTGCAACATGTTTTAATTGAGTGCATTGTATTTATGGCCCATGCTGTAAGGGTAGTGTCACATTATTGACACTGTAACCTATCTCAATTTAGCGAACTATCAATTGGCTGGCATTGACAAATTATTTTTCATGGTGATTTCAGAAACACTACTTGGAGAAAAACATGACAACTGAATCATACACGCATGAGATAACATATCAATACATAGATACATCCATAATATAAATTGTTGAGATATTAATCTCATAGTATGCTAAATGTCATCGTTGTCTGCTAGGTGTCATCTTTAGGTCAATTTTTTAATTCATCTTAATTCGAGTTTCACTTTATATTTAACTTTATCTAAAATGCATCTGTTTCATGGCTTCAATGAAAATTACTCATCCATTTGGCCCAGTGAAACTATTAGTTATAAGGTTGAAACCTTAAATATATGACACAGAAAAGCCCCCAGATCGATATCCTTAACTAAGTTGAAAAACCATGGGTAATTGATAATTAAGTGGAACCATTATAGAAGATAGACTTTCCCACCTCTAGATTTAGTGGACAGGTTTCCTCGTCCGTCTTAGTTGGATCCGTGTGATATACAAGCAGCAGATGTCGAAGCTGCCCGTGCCTTCAACGGGGAGACGTTTTCCCTCAAAGCTCCAAATCCAAAACAAGCAGCAGGTCGGAGAAGAAAGCTTCCAGTACCAAAACAAAGCAGCAGTAGGTCGTCCAGCAGCCATGGAAGAAACACACGGGGAAGCTTCGTGGCATTTGCAGTCATGAGTGCTTTTGCGCTGTGTGCCCCTCTAAATTTCAGATTTGAAATTTGGAGTTGAGCGACTGCCCCGTGCCTAGAAGATATCGGTAAATATCCCGCCTCTTTTGAATGCAGATAAATTTAAAAGGAGTTGTCTATCAAAGCTGAAGAATTGTCTGGACAGCCAAAGGTGGCTGGAATCTGGGCAAAAAAATTCAAAAAATCATGTAGAGACAGTGTTCAAATGGTGTTTTTGATGGTGGAAATGGATTAGCACCATCAAAAACTTCTAGAACATCTAAAATTTTGATGTGTAACAATTATAACTTGGATTTACAAAAATCTTTGCCAGATTTTCTTTAAATATGACCAAAATTTCCATCACATTAGCGACAATTCTTCCTATTAATTAGACTACAGCAATTTAAAATTTCAAATTAATAGATGGAATGCTCAGCGCACACACAAGTCTTCTAACACCAGCCCCTGCAGTTCGAGTTCAAAACTCGGGAACTAGCCACAGCATGCTCCTGTCAAATCCTGCAATAAGTCATGTATGGTGAACCAACCTCCATAGGGACATTAAATGCCTTATCTTATAGGTCATGTATGGTGAACATTCTCCATGGGAGTATTAAATGCCGAATAGTAAGCTGGATAGCTCTTGACGTACGTCAAGGTAATTTTTTTAAGTTCGCTGACTTTTTGTTTTTTGAAGCACGAGGTCATGGCTCATAAAAATCAACTCCAGCGCTAGGTCTTCATTCTTTATTAAAAAAAGCGAACTCCATTCTTTATTAAAAAAAGCGAATGGTCCATGAGAAAATAACCTTTCGTGGTTCATTATTTTTTAAAGAGCAAAGAGCAAGCACACTTTGTTTGACATTTTATTTGATTCCTGAAATATTGGATTTATTTGAAAAAGGGGTTTGTTATTTTTTAAGTTTTATTTAAATACTTGAAATTGTTATAAGAAGGGGCTGATTTTTTTAAGTTTTTTTTGTTTTTTGTTTTTTGGGAAATTACAAAAAGGGTGTTGCATTTTTTTGTTTAAGATATTTTTTTGAAGTTTTGAAAAGAAGATTGTAAAAAGGCGCGCACATACGTATTTAAAAAATGGCTTCTTTCAGAAAAAGCACAGAACCAAATGTTGGATACAAAACTCAGTGGATGACTCTATCTTCGACAAGATAACCAACACATCACAAGAAAAAGAAGCTTGGGTTATTTTAAAAGTTGTGTATCAAGGTAATGATACAATGAAGACTACAAAATTGCAGACATTGAGAGCTCAGTTCGAAATCCTGAAGATTACTAACACAGAGAATGCAAATCAGTTCATGACTAGAGTCATGGGAGTAGTCAATCAGATAAATATCATTAGTGAAACCATTGCAGCTTAGAAGATTGTTGAAAAATTCCTTTGATGTCTGCCCAATAAGTATGACATAATTGTAACAACCATTCTGGATTTCAAATATTTTACAACTTTCTCAGTAGAACAATTGATTGGATCACTTCTGACACATGAAACAAAACTTAACTTGCCAGAAGATTCCATGGAACAATCTTTCAAAGCACATCTCTCTCTTGGTAGAGGCAGAGGTAGAGGATATAGAGGTGGCAACAAGTGAGGCAGAGGAAGATCAGAACATCATCATGCAACAGAGCAGTGGAGATCTCCACAAAACCAAACACAGAGAAGCAAAGCATAGAGAAAATCTAATGTTCAATGCTATTACTGTAAGAAATTTGGGCATTATGAACATGAATGCAGAAAGAAACAATCATATCAACAAAGAGGTAGTGTCCATCTCTCCAACAATGAAGGAGAATCCTCTGAAACAATGTTTCTTTCCTACCATCTTTCTAAAGACAGACACAACGAGGACCTTTGGTTGCTGGACAGTGGCTGCAACAATCATATGACAGGTAACAAAAATATGCTTTCTTATCTTAATGCTTCTATAACATCATAAACTACTCTTGGATATTGTTCCCATATTAAAGTTGAAGGGAAAGGTATTGTCCCTGTTCTTACCAAACATAATCAACATAAATATATACATGATGTTTATTATGTTCCACATCTGAAGCATAACCTCATTAGTGTAGGTCAATTGATGGAACATGGTTATGATGTAATATTCTAAGGGAACACATGTTATATCTATGACAAACCTCCCAATAGAAAACCGATAGCAAAGGTTGAAAAAAACAGGTATAGGATGTTTCCATTGACTCTTAAAAGTCGAAATATCTCATAGTATTTTGCCCACAATGTGTCAAGAATAGATGAGTCTCAGCTATGACATTCTAGGTATGGGCATATCCCATTCAAGAGTCTAAGTTTGCTTCAGAAACATTCAATGGTCATTGGTCTCCTTGTTATGAATGAAAAATATTGTAATTATGAAATTTGAATTCTATCCAAGCATAAAGGAGATAGCTTTCCAACATCTTCCTCTAGAGAAAAAGAACCTTTATAGCTAGTCCACACAAATATATGTAGCCCAATGTAGACAAAAGTACATTGGTGGTAGTCTTTATTTTCTGACCTTCATTGATGATTATAGCACGAAGATATGGCTGCATTTTCTCAAAAATAAATCAGATACCTTCTCAATATTCAAAGAGTTCAAAGAAGAACCAGAAAAGCAGAGTGGAAAACCTTTGAAGGTACTCAGATTCGACAAAGGAGGATAATACACCTCTAATGACATCAAAGATTTTTGTTAAAAACAAGGAATCATCGTGTAGAACACAACAAGATATACTCCACAATAGAAAGGAGTAGCAGAAAGGAAAAATAAGTCAATCATGAACATGACTAGATGTATGCTTCATGAGAAGAAGTTGTCAAACAACTATTGGGTTGAAGCAGTTTCGAGAGCAATATATGTTCCCAAGAAATCTCCAAAAACCAGTGTCTAAGATGCAGTAGCTCAAGAAGTATGGGATCGTAAGATGGTGAATGTATTTCACTTTTAAAGTTTTTGGATCAGTAGCATTTTCACATGTTCCTGAGCAGCTAAGAAAGAAGCTTGATGATAGGAGTGAAAGATGTATTTTTGTAGGCTATAGTGAGCAGTCAAAGGCCTATAGACTTTAAAATCTAGTTACCAAGAAGTTTGTCTTAAGTAGATATGTTAAACGTTTTGAAAATAGATCTTTGTCTGATCATGTTGATGAAGCTTCAAATCAACGTTTTTATTGACCACAAGTACCAAGATTGCAAGTTCAATAAGAGCCATATCACTCTGAAAATGATACATCTTCATGCAGTGACTCCACCAACAATTCAAAATCTTCAGAAGATAATCAGAAAAAAAAAAAAAAAAAAATAATAATAATAATAATAAATAAATAAATTAAAAAAAAAAAGCATCAGAGAAATATATGAGCAGGAGCATGAGTTTGATCAACAAAATATTTTTTCCTTTCTTTCATCTCAACCAACACATTTTGAAGAAGCAGTTAAAGAAAAACATTGGGTTGATGCAATGAACCAAGAAATTGTTGCCATAAAGAAGAACCAAACTTGGGAATTAGTTGATCTCCCAAGAGACAAAACCAAAATTGGTGTAAAATGGGTATATAAGACCAAACTGAATGAAAAATGAGAAATTGAAAAACATAAATCAAGGTTGGTGAAACCTTTGCTCTAGTACAACGTTAGACATTGTCATAACCATTTTATCCACAACAACTCAACACAAATAGAAAGTCTGTCAACTTGATGTAAAATATGCTTTCTTAGATGGTGTATTGCAAGAAGAATTTTATGTGGAGCAACCTCCTAGTTTTGAAGTTCCAAAACATAAGAATAAGGTGTACAGGTTGAAGAAATATTTATAAGGATTGAACCAAGCTCCCCGATCTTGGTACAGTTGCATCGACTCCTATCTCATCAAAAGTGGTTTTTGCATAAGCAACCATGAGCTAATACTGTATACCAAAACTCATGAAGGTAAAATTCTCGTTGCTTGCCTTTACGTAGATGATCTCCTTTATGCAAGCAATATGATTTTAGAAGACTTCAAGGAAACGATGTAAACAAAGTTTGATATGATTGATCTAGGGGTCATGAAATACTTCTTAGGCATTGAAATTCAACAATCTGTTAATGGAATTTTCTTAGTCAACAAAATATGGCACTGCAATCCTCCAAAAATTCAAAATGACAAATTTCAAGCCAATTAATACATCACTTACTCAAAGCACCAAACTGAGCATAAAAGATGTAGCACCACCAATTGATTCCACATTGTATAAAAGTCTAGTTGGTAGTTTGTTATATCTCACTACAACTAGACCTGATATCATGTTTGTAGCTAGTTTTGTCTCCAAGTTTATGCAGTCACCCAAGATTTCTCATTGGAAGGTTGCAAAAATGATCTTAAGATATATTACAAGGACCCTAGACTATGGTTTTCTCTACACACATTTTGAAGATAACTCACTTTCAGGTTATACAGATAGTTATTATGCAAGAAGTTTAGATGATCGCAAAATCACCTCAGGGTATGTTTTTCATCTTGGAACCAATATGATTTCATGGGCATCCAAGAAACAACGAATTGTTTCAATATCTTCAGCAAAGGTCGAGTATGTAGTTGCCACTTTAGTAGCTTGTCAAGTATTGTGGTTCACAAGACTATTAGCAGATATCTCAAATGCTCAAAATCATCCAACTCTGATTTATTGTGATAACAGTTTTGCACTATCTTTATAAAAAGATCATGTCTTTCACAAAAAGAGCAAGCACATTGACAGATTATTTCATTTCATTTGTGAGCTTGTCAATGATGGAGACATATTACTTACTTTTTGTGGTTCAAAAGATCAACTTGCATATATTTTCACAAAGCATTGGGAAAAAAATTATTTGAATTTCAAAGAGAGAGACTAGACATTGTAAGTGCTAGTACTTGTAATAATTGAGAGGAGGGGTGTTGAGATATTAATCTCATTGTCTGCTAGGTGTCATCGTTGCTTGATAGGTGTCATAGTCAATTCATTTTTTTAGTTAAGTTTAAGTCGAGTTTCCTCCAGTCATTTATTGTTGATGTCTCTAATGTAATTATATTAACTTTTTTGAATAATAAGAAGACTTGTTGCTCCATTTCAGTTTTTGGCCTCTTCAAAAAAAATTTGTCATACATAGTCATGCAGAAATATTAGTATACAATGCATTCCAAAACATAAAAGTTGTTATGAAATTAGTATACATTGCCTTCAAAATAAATATATTAGCATGGGAGGCACATAGAATATAATACTACGGAGTCTAGGAAAATCGGGGATATTATCTCTAGATTCGTTAAATCATAAAAATAAACGTCGTTGAATTATTCAACATGTCGGTGTGTCCATTGTCAATTGTATTTCTCTATACAAGTTGAGGTGTAGAAAAATAAGAGGAAATGGATGTAAAAATGAGTGATGTGAAATGGTCGGTTCTCATGATGATGGTTCGTTGAACTAAGCATGAGACAGAGAAGAGATAGGATGGAAGTAGGAGAGAACCGTTTGAGAAGGAGAAGGAGAAATGCACTGTAGTTTGGTTTGGAAGGTGCTAGTGTCATTAATGCATGGAACCAGTGCAATGTCTTAAGGGAAGAGACAGATAAAATCACTTCCTGAGATGGATCTAGAACAACTGTTAGGCCCCTATAATACTAGTGTATTCCCTTATTATTATTGTCATTGTAGCCCCTTATTGTTATTGTTATGCCCATGTTGTCCCCATCTTGTTATTATTGTGCCCCATAGAAGCCCACTATTGTTATTGTTGTGCCCTTACATTATTATTGTTATGTTGGCTTGACTATATTGTGACCCCTTAGACTCCTATATATAGAAAGGAGGTCTTTTCATTTGTATCAGCCAAGAATTGTTCATTTGTGTAATTTCAAGGAGGTTGCCCACTTGAAGAGGCTAATTTTTAAGTCGTTGATCTATCTTTTCTTCTATTTTGTGAGCTGGTTGCATAACAATTGGTATCAGAGGTTTGGATTCTAGGGTTTCGCTGCTTCAAACAAGCCATCGTGGAATTTTCGTTATAACTGTTTTTCTACGACGTTTCAGAATCTAAAATTAAAACCCATTTGATCCAAAATCTTGATGAACCTCAGGTGCAAATTTCAAATTGTTTCTCACTAAATTTTCGGAGATGTGACCCAAGGCAATTAGGGTTTTTGCTGGGCTCCCGAATTATATCTCAAACAGGTGAACTGGGATAACTTTCTCTATGACCATCAGATTGAAATTTCATAAAAAGGTACAGAAATAGGATGGATTGTAGTTTTCTGTGTATCGGTTTTAGGTCCATTTAAGGTCGAAACAGTGACATGTGACACTTCGTACAAGTTCACTCTACTGAACTAGTACATAATCAGGTCATCGTGGGAGATTTGGAATAACTCTTTCTTGGAGAATCCAATCTTTATCATACTTGCGAGTTGGAACGAGGATTGCTACCACAAGACAAAATTTCAGACCTTGGATATCCGCAATTACATAGATACAACTAATTCAATATCGATCTCCTACAAAATCAAAAAAGGTGTGTAGTCTTTTTAAAATTTTGTATAAATTTGGTTTGAAAAATTAGTTTGAAGGAATTCAAAGGACATAGTGAAGCATAATTATCATTAATTCATGCCCCGAAGAAAGAAAATAGAAACACCTAGTAAGCAACCTGAAATCTCTAGCTTGACTCATGAAGAAGAGGAAGAAATAAAACATGATATATCAAAATTACGAGACCAAGTGCAACAAGTTTCACTCTCACATAAAGTAACAAAAGCTAAGATGGATGGTTTAAAGAAAATAATGGAAGCTAATATGGATGGTTTAAAGAATGGCGTGGAAGATAAGATGAATAACGTGGAATCTAAGATGGATGGTTTAAAGAATGGCATGGAAGATAAGACGAATGACGTGAAATATAAGATGGATGGCGTGGAAGCTAAGATGGATGGCATGGAAGGTAAGATGGATGGCATAGAAGCAAAACTTAAAGGCAACATGGAATATTTGAAGATAGATTTGACAAAGTTGCCACAAGAAATTCTTACTAATGGTGAAAGGGTAGTAAAGGAAACTCATGATGAGAACAAAATAAATGTTAATCATGATTTCATAGACTCTAACTTTGGATTGAAGACCCACCATGTTCCAAAGATCGATATGAGGAAGTCTTATGGCAAGGATCCCGTAACATGGATACTACAGATGGAGCAATATTTCAATCTCTATAATGTGAAAAACACACAAAAGGTAGGCATTGCAACTTTATATTTGGGACCCAATCTGTTATGAAACCAACTCACAAAAAGATAGAAAAGATAGATGAACACCTTACAATTTAGCCTTTTCGAGGGGGCAACCTCCTTTACATTACACAAATGAACAATTCTTGGATGATACAAATGAAAAAACCTCCTTTCTATATATAGGAGTCTAAGGGGTCACAATATAACTAAGCAGACCTAACAATAATAATATAAAGGCACAAAAATAACAATAGATGGATTCTATGGGGCACAGTAATAACAATATGGGGACAATAATGGCACAACAATATTAATAAGGGATACAACTACAATAGTAATGGGAGAATCACTAATATTATAGGGGCCTAACATGCCCCTCTCCTTCAAAAAAGTGTTGTCCTCAACACTTGAGTAGTTCTGGATGCTTCTGTATAAAATTCTCATCCTCCCATGTGGAATCTTCAGCGGATAAGTTATTCCACTCGATGAGATATTCTGAAATTGATCGATTTCGTAGCTGTCGAGTTCTTATTTCTGTGACTACTTCCAGTTCCAATATAATTTTTCCTTCCTCGTCAAGTTCTAGCAATATTGTTTGAACTGGTAGCTTGTCGCCTATAACCTTCTTTAAACATGAAACATGGAAAACTAGATGCACTCGAGAAGCTGCAGGAAGCTCAAATTTGTATGCCATAGTACCAATATTTTGCAACACCTTGTATGGACCATAATACTTTGGTGATAATTTATTATCCTTCTTAGCTTGCTTGAGGGACATTTGTTTATATGGTTGTAGCCATAGGAATACCCAATCACCTACATCAAAACTTCTTTCGCTACGATGTTGATCTGCCTGTTGTTTCATTCTCTTTTGCGCCAACATGAGGTTATCCTTTAAGACTTGGAGAACTTGTTGTTGATGCTCGATGTGAAGTTCCACTACTTGAACCTTATAATTTTCTCTTAAATATGATGTGATAGATGGCAGCTGATATCCATAAAGTGCCATAAATGGGGTCATTTTTGTTGCAGTATGGAAGGAAGTGTTATACCTCCATTCAACCAGAGGCAACCATTTGACCCATTGTGTTTATTTATCAGATACAAAGCAATGAAGACATCCCTCCAAACATTTGTTTACTATCTCATTTTTCCCATCAGATTGAGGATGATAAGGTGAGCTAGAGCTAACTGAGTACCAAGACAAGAAAATAATTCTGTCCAAAAGTTTCCAATGAAAATGGGATCTATGTCACTTACAATAATCTTTGGGTTTCCATGTAGCTTTGAATTGTTTCCATAAATGCAGTCGAAATTGTACTGGATTTAAATGGATGTGATAATGCACAAAAGTTTGCATACTTGGTAAGTCTGTCAACTACCGCCATGATGACACTCTTTCCCTCAGACTTGGGTAAACCTGTGATAAAATCCATTGAAACCTCCTCCCAACGTTGGCTTGGAATGGATAAAGGTTGTAATAGACCTGGGGTCTTAATTGTTTCAACTTTATTTTGTTGGAAAACCAAACATTCCGCTACAAACTTTTGAATATCTGATTTAAGGCCATCCCAAAAAAATTCCTTCTTAACCCTGTGGTAAGTTTTTAAAAATCCTGAGTGCCCTCCTAAGGGATAAGTGTGTAATTCCATAAGAATCTTTTGTTTGAGTTGGGAATTCTTACAGAGGTATAAGTGATCTTTGTACCATAATGAATCATTTTTCCAGCTAAATGTGTCACATGTACTGGAATCTTGTTGTAACTTTCAAATAAGTACCCACACTTCTTCGTCATTCTTCCATTCCTCCCTTTCTTCGTTTATCCAATCTGGTTGGATAATAGAAATTGCACACAACAATGCTTCCACATCCTCATCCTTTCTTGAGAGTGCATCTGCCACAACATTTTGCTTCCCTTTTTTGTAGATGAGTTCAAAGTCATAACCCAACATCTTTGTGACCCATTTTTGTTTCTCTTCAGATGATAATCTTTTTTATAAAATGTATTTAAGGCTATGATGATCCATTTTTACCTTGAAGTGTCTTCCCATTAGGTAGGGTCGTCATTTCTTAAGTGCATGTAGTATTGCCAACATTTCCTTCTCATAAATAACTTTGCATGAATACTTTCCCTTGATTTGATGACTTTCGAAAGCAATGGGTCTTTCATCTTGCATTAAAACAACACCAATTCCATTTCCTGAAGCATCACATTCCATAATAAAGTTTTTCGTGAAGTCTGGTGTAGCTAAGACCGGTGCTTGGCACATTGCCTCTTTAAGATGTTTGAAGGCCTTTGTTGCTTCTGAAGTCCATGAAAATGCATCGTTCTTCAACAATGTTGTTATAGGTGCTGCTATTCTCCCATAATTCTTGATAAACTTGAGATAATACCCTGTCAACCCGATAAATCCTCACAGGTGCTTTATCGTTGTGGGGATTTTCCATTCCTTAATGGCTTTAATTTTTCTAGGGTCTACCTTAACTCCTTTATGAGATACAATATGACCCAGATATTCCACCTCGTGTACTCCAAAGAAACATTTGAATCTTTCTGCATATAACTGTTTCTCCTCCAATAGTTGTAGCACCCTGTCAACATGTTCAACATGATCCTTCCAAGACTTGTTGTAGATTAGTATATCATCAAAAAATAATAACACAAATTTTCTAAGGAAGGTTTTGAAAATGGAATTCATCAAACCTTGAAATATAGAAGGTGCATTGGTAAGGCCAAAAGGCATGACCAAAAATTCATAATGACCCTCATGAGTTCTAAATGTTGTTTTCGGAATGTCTTCAGTCTTCATTCTAATTTGATGATATCCTGAACGAATATTCAACTTGGTGAAGTAAATTGATCCATGCAATTCATCCAATAATTCATCAATGATAGGAATGGGAAACTTATCTTTAATAGTGAGCTTGTTGAGCTCCCTATAATCCAGACACATGCACCATGATCCATCCTTCTTGTGCACCAATACTACTGGAGTAGTGAAAGAACTTTGACTAGCTTGAATTAAACCAGCCTCTAGCATTTCTGCAACCCTACATTCAATTTCACTCTTTTGGGCATAGGGATATTTGTACGGCCTAATGTTTGGAGGAACACTTCCTGGAATCAAATGAATATCATGATCATGATCACGAATAGGTGGGAGACCTTTGGGACTCTCAAATACCTTGGAATGATTGTCCAAGACTTTTTGGATATCTTGAGAAATAGATGATTTCGATGTGGAAACATCTAGCGAACATAATTGTGCAATTACACCTCGTTGTTCCTTTTTTAGAAGCTTTGTCATACCGTTAGAGCTGATTATCTTTCCTGGTTTCCCTACAATACCCCTTAACTCAGTTTCCTTTCCTTCCACAGAAAATTTCATGAAAAGTTCCTGAAAATTAAAAGCTATTATACCCAAGGATTTTAGCCATTGGACTCCTAGTACAACATCAACACCTCCCATTGGAATGGAAAGCATTGGGCTATTCAATACATATTCTCCCATGGATAGCTTGATATTATGGCACTTTCCAGAGCAATTTATGGTTCCTCCACTTGCAACCATCACTTGACACTCTGGTGCTGGATATAGGAAGCAATTCAATTCTTTTGCTATCTTACAATGAATAAAATTGTGGGTACTTCCTAAATCAATCAACACTATTACCTTTTTCTTCTTGATATGTCCTTCTATCTTGATAGTTTGAGGAGTGGTAATTCCAGCCAATGCATTACAATATATGGTCGGATTCATTACTTCTTTATCTAGGGTTTGTTCCTGAAGTATATCCTCTTCTTTTGACATTTTTTGTTCATTTTCTTCCTCCTCTTCACAATCTATGTAGAATAATTTCTTCTCAGCACACTTATAAACTTTAGTGTATTTGCTATCACAACTGTAACAAAGCCCTTTTGCTATTTTTTCTTCCAATTGTTGTGGTGTCAACCTTATAGGTTGTGGAAGGCTAGGGGCAACAACACTTCCATATTTATAGTTGTGAGTGGTAGGCTTCCTGGTTGCCATAATTTTGCTTTCCATTTTTCTTGCTAACCTAAATGCCTTCTCCAATGAATCAGGTTCCCAAAAGTGAACCTCACGTTGGATAGTATCCTTTAAAGTCCCTATGAACACATCAATCCTATGCTCATCTGGAATATATTTTACCCTTATGTTCAATTTTTGGAATTCCTCAATGTGCTCCATCATTGAACCCTTTTGTTTGAGACTTATCAATTGGCTAAAAAATGTGTTGATTTTTGTATCCTCATAATGTGTTGTCATTTCTTCCGTAAAAATTGCCCAAGTGACAATTTTTTTATGAGAGCAAAGCCATCGATACCATACAAATTGATTTGGTTCCAAATATAAAGTTGCAATATGTACCTTTTGTGTGTTTTTCACATTATGGAGATCGAAAAATTGCTCCATCTGTAGTATCCATGTTGCGGGATCCTTGCCATCAAACTTCCTCATATCGATTTTTGGAATATGGTGGTTCTTCGATCCAACGTTAGAATTTATGAAATCATGATTAACATTTATTTTGTTCTCATCATGAGTTTCCTTTACTACCCTTTCACCATTAATAAGCATTTCTTGTAGAAAGTTTGTCAAATCTGTCTTCAAATCTATCTTCAAATTGTCCATCTTAGCTTCCACGTCATTCATCTTAGCTTCTACATCTTTCTTTAAGCCATCTATCTTAGATTCTGTTACCTTTTGTGTGAGTGACATTTGTTGCACTTGGTATCGTAATTTTGATATATCATGTTGCATTTCTTCCTCTTCTTCATGAGTCATGCTAGAGCTTTCAGGTTGCTTACTAAGTGTTTGCATTTTCTTTCATCATGGCATTAATTACTGATAATAATGCTTTACTATGCCCTTTGAATTCCTTCAAACTAATTTTTCAAACCAAACTTATACAAAAATTAAAAAAACTACACACATTTTTTTCACTTTGCAGGAGCTCGATATTGAATCTTATGTATCTCTGTAATTTCGGATCATCCAGTTCTAGGATTACAACCTGCAATAGCCCTCTGCGTCCTCTTTCCAATGGCACTAGTCTGATCAAATTTGGATTCTCCAAGAAAGAGTTATGCACAATCTCCCAATATGACCTGATTATATACCTTTTCAGAAGAGTGAAATTGTATGAAGTGCCACGTGTCACTTGTTTAACCTTCGGATCTGAAAAAAGATATACAGGAAACTAAAGTCCGCCCTCTTTCTATAACTTCTTACAAAATTTTAATTTGATGCTCAGAACAAAATTTATGAGGATTTTCCCCAGGTCACCTGTTTGGAATGTAATTCGATAGTCTGCAAAAAGACAAACTTCCTCAAATCATATCTCCCTAAATATAG
Organism: Pinus tabuliformis; assembly: GCA_031772625.1. Taxonomy (NCBI): domain Eukaryota; kingdom Viridiplantae; phylum Streptophyta; class Pinopsida; order Pinales; family Pinaceae; genus Pinus; species Pinus tabuliformis. Next base: position 25,563,632 of record CM062807.1, read on the forward strand.
CGCAAAAAGCTCTGAAATTCATACCTGAGGTTCAGAATGATTTCAACCCAAATGGGTTTTTGTTTTAGCATCTGAAACGTTGTGGAAAAAAGGTTATAGCGAAAATACCACGATTACCTGTTTGGAGCAGCGAAACCCTAGAATCCAAAACTCTAATACCAAATGTTATGAAACTAGCTCACAAAAAGATAGAAAAGATAGATGAAAACCTTACAATTCAGCTTCTTCGAGGGGGCAACCTCCTTTACATTACACAAATGAACAATTCTTGGATGATACAAATAACAAAACCTCCTTTCTATATATAGGAGTCTAAGGGGTCACAATATAACCAAGCCGACATAACAATAATAATATAAAAGCACAAAAATAACAATAAAGTGATTCTATGGGGCACAGTAATAACAATATGGGGACAATAGGGGCACAACAATATTAATAAGGGATACAACTACAATAGTAATGGGGAAATCACTAGTATTAGAGGGAACTAACACAATCGGTTTGTATGGTATCGATGGCTTTGCTCTCGTAAAACAATTGTCACTTGGGCATATTTTATGGAAGAAATGATAGCACATTATGGGGATACAAAAAGCAATACATTTTTTAGCCAATTGATAAATCTCAAACAAAAAGTTTCAATGGTGGAGCACATTGGGGACTTCCAAAAATTGAATATAAGGGTAAAAGATATTCCAAAGAAGCATAGGATTGATGTATTCATAGGGACATTAAAGGATAACATCCAACATGAGGTTCGCATTTGGGAACCTAATTCATTGGAAAAGGCATTCAAGTTGGCAAGAAAAAAATGAAAGAAAAATTATGGCAACAAAGAAGCCTACTAGTCACAACTATAAAGATGGAAGTGTTGTTGCCCCTAGCCTTCCACAACCTACAAGGTTTACATCAAAACAATTGGAAGAAAAAAGAGCAAAATGGATTTGTTATAGTTGTGATAGTAAATACACTAAAGGTCATAAGTGTGCTGAGAAGAAATTATTTTACATAGATTGTGAAGAGGAAGAAGAAAATGAACAAGAAACATCAAAATAAGAGAAAACACACTAGGAACAAAGCCTAGAGAAAGAAGAAATGAATATGACCATATCTTGTAATGCATTGGCCGAAATAACCACTCCTCAAATTATCAAGATAGAAGGACATGTCAAGAAGAAAAAGGTAATAGTGTTGATTGATTTGTGCAGTATCCATAAATTTATCCATTGTAAGATAGCGAAGGAATTGAATTACCTCCTATATCTAGCGCCAGAGTCTCAAGTGATGGTTGCAAATGGAAGAACCATAAATTGCTCTAGAAAGTGCCATAATATCAAGTTATCCATGGGAGAATATGTGTTGAATAGTCCAATGCTTTCCATTCCAATGGGTGGTGTTGATGTTGTACTAGGAGTCCAATGGCTACAATCTTTGGGTACAATAGCTTTTAATTTTCAAGAACTTTTCTTGAAATTTTTTTCATAAGGAAAGGAAGTTGAATTAAGGGGTATCGTAGGGAAACCAGGAAATATAATCAGCTCTAACGACATGAAAAAGCTTCTAAAGAAATAACAATGTGGTGTAATTGCACAATTATGTTCGCTAGAGGTTCCCACATCAAAATCATCTATTTCTCCAGATATCCAAAAAGTCTTGGACAATCATTCCAAGGTATTTGAGATTCCCAAAGGCCTCCCACCTATTTGTGATCATGATCATGCTATTCATTTGATTCCAAGAATTTTTCCTCCAAACATCAGGCCTTACAAATATCCCTATGCCCAAAAGAGTGAAATTAAACGTATGGTTGCAAAAATGCTAGAGGCTAGTATAATTAAACATGGTCGAAGTTCTTTCTCTGCATGAGTAGTATTGGCGCACAAGAATGATGGATCATGGTGCATGTGTCCAGATTATAGGGAGCTCAACAAGCTCACTATTAAACATAAATTTCCTATTCCTGTCATTGATTAATTATTGGGTGAATTGCATGGAGCAATTTACTTCACCAAGTTGGACCTTCGTTCAGGATATCATTAAATCATAATGAAGACTGAAGACATTCTGAAAACAACATTTAAACTCATGAGGGTCATTATGAATTTTTGGTCATGCCTTTTGGCCTTACCAATGCACCTTCTACATTTCAAGGTTTGATGAATTCCATTTTCAAACCCTTCCTTAGAAAATTTGTGTTAGTATTTTTTGAGGGTATACTAATCTACAACAAGTCCTGGAAGGATCATGTTCAACATGTTGATAGAGTGTTCAAACTATTGGAGGAAAAACAATTATATGCAAAAACCTCCAAATATTTCTTTGGTTTACAAGATGTGTAATAATTGGGTCATATTGTATCTCATGAATGTGTTAAGGTAGACCCTAGAAAAATTAAAGCCATTAAGGAATGGAAAATCCCCACATCCATAAAGCATCTGCGAGGATTTCTCGGGTTGACAGGGTATTATCGCAAGTTTGTTAAGAATTATGGGAAAACAGTAGCACCTCTAACAACATCACTGAATAAAGGTGCATTTTCTTAGATTCCAGAAGCAACAGAAGCCTTTGAACATATTAAAGAAGCAATGTGCCAAGCACCGGTCTTAGATACGCCAAACTTCACAAAAACATTTATTGTGAAATTTGATGCCTCGGGAAATGGAATTGATGTTGTTTTAATGCAATAAGAAAGACCAATTTCTTTCGAAAGTCTTCCAATCAAAGGAAAGTATTTACACAAAGCTATTTATGAGAAGGAAATGTTGGAAATACTACATGCACTTAAAAAATGGCGACCTTACCTAATGGAAAGACACTTCAAGGTAAAAACAGATCATGATAGCCTTAAATAATATTTAGAACAAAGGTTATGTTCAAAAGAACAACAAAAATGGGTCACAAATATGTTGGGTTATGACTTTGAAATCATCTACAAAAAAGGGAAGCAAAATGTTGGTGCAGATGCACTCTCAAGAAAGGATGAGGATGTGAAAGCTTTGCTTTGCGCAATTTCTATTATCCAACCATATTGGATAAACGAAGCAAGGGATGAATGGAAGAATGACAAAGAAGTGTGGGCACACATTCAAAAGTTACAACAAGGCCCCAGTAAATCTGATACATTTAGCTGGAAAAATTATTCATTATGGTACAAAGATCGTTTATACCTCTATAAGAATTCCCAACTCAAACAAAAGATTCTTATGGAATTGCACACCTCTCCTTTAGGAGGGCACTCAGGATTTATAAAAACTTACCACGGGGTTAAGAAGGAATTTTTTTGGGATGGCCTTAAATCTGATATTCAAAAGTTTGTGGCAAAATGTTTGATTTTCCAACAAAATAAATTTGAAAAAATTAAGACCCCTGGTCTATTACAACCTTTATCCATTCCAAGTCAACATTGGGAGGAGGTTTTAATGGATTTTATCACAGGTTTACCCAAGTCCGAAGGAAACAGTTTCATCATGGTGGCAGTTGATAGAATTACCAAGTATTCACATTGTTGTGCAGTATCTCATCCCTTTAGAGTTAGTACAGTTGCTACTGCATTTATGGAAACAATTCAAAAGCTTCATGGAAACCCAAAGATTATTGTAAGCGACAGAGATCCCATTTTCACTGGGAATTTTTGGAAAGAATCATTTTCTTGTCTGGGTACTCAGTTAGATCATAGCTCATCGTATCATCCCCAATCTGATGGGCAAATTGATATAGTGAACAAATGTTTGTAAGGATATCTTCGTTTCTTTGTATCTGATAAAAATACACAATCGGTCAAATGGTTGCCTCTAGTTGAATGGTGGTATAACACTTCCTTCCATATTGCAGTGAAAATGACCCCATTTATGGCACTTTATGGATATCACCCACCGTCCATCACATCATATTTAAGAGAAAATTCTACGGTTCAAGCAGTGAAGATCACATCGAGCATCAACAACAAGTTCTCCAACTCTTAGAGGATAACCTCACTTGCCATAGAATAGAATGAAACAACAGACAAATAAACATCACAATGAAAGCATTTTTGATTTAGGTGACTTGGTATTTCTACAACTACAACCATACAAAAAAATGTCCCTCAAGCAAGCTAAGAAGGATAATAAATTATCACCAAAGTATTATGGTCCGTACGAGGTGTTGCAAAAGATTGGTACTATGGCATACAAATTAGAGCTTCCTACAGCTTCCTGATTGCACCCAGTTTTCCATGTTTCATGCTTAAATAAGGTTATCGGTGACAAGCTCCCAGTTCAAACAATATTGCCAAAACTTGACGAGAAATTAAAAATCATATTGGAACCTGAAGCAGTGACAGAAAAAAGAACTCGACAGCTATAAAATCGATCAATTTCATAGTATCTCATCAAGTGGAAGAACTTACCTGTAGAAGATTCCACATGGGAGGATGAGAATTTTATACAGAAGCATCTAGAGCTACTCAAGCGTTGAGGACAACACTTTTTTGAAGGAGAGGGGCATGTTAGGCCCCTATAATACTAGTGTATCCCCTTACTATTATTTTCATTGTAGCCTCTTATTGTTATTGGTGTGCCCATGTTGTCCCTATATTGTTATCATTGTGCCCCATAGAAGCCTATTATTGTTATTGTTGTGCCCTTATATTATTATTGATGTCAGCTTGACTATATTGTGACCCCTTAGACTCATATATATAGAAAGGAGGTCTTGTCATTTGTATCATCCATGAATTGTTCATTAATGTAATTTCAAGGAGGTTTCCCCCTCAAAGAGGCTAATTTTGAAGTTGATGACCTATCTTTTATTTTATTTTGTGAGTTGGTTGCATAACAACGACTACCACAGATGGAAACAGGTTGATATCGTCAAAAGAGGTGTCACAGAATGGAGAAAAAGAAAAGAAAAAAACAAAACAAAAACAAAAGCAAAAAGAAAGCTTTCACTGGATTTCCAAAACGTATAGTAGATAGAATAAACTTTTAATTTCTGCATTACATAACTTAAGATTCCAAAATATTCTCAACAAATTTCTAACAAAATTCACTAGAAAATATGCATTGCGGTAAAAAAACCTCTAACAATTAGATTAATACATTTGTGAAACAGAGCACAAACAAATTTTATTATGACACTGGATGAATGTGTCTGCTAGTGACAAATTTGATACAGTTTCTACGAGCAGAGCGTACACAAATTTAAATGTGTCTGTTAGTATAATTTGATAGCTTACACAAATATATGTTAATGACAGTGCTATGTCACAAGGTTCTTCAAACTTTAACCTTGAGGTTTAGCGAATCTCATTGAACCTCATAGCCATTGACCAAGTCCATAGATCAAACCTCATAACTTCATGTCACAACTCAAGCTTGTAATTTATCCTTAGAGTTTTCATGTCCGTGATAGCATTTTTTATGTTTACTGATGTTGATTTCTTACTATTTTTTCTTATAATTCATTATATATATATATATATATATATATATATATATATACGAACTTAATGACGAACCTCATTTGAATCTCATTAAAAATTCAAGCTCAAACCAAACCTAATTATTGTCGAACCTGAACTCGAACCCAATTCATGTGACATTGTGACAGTGCATGAAGGGGATAGCTTTCCCCGGTCTCTTTTTTATTTCTCTCCTTTTTCAAAGAAACCAATTATTAAATAGGTGATGATGTATGTCTTTCCGTCCTTATGCAACATGTAAGTGTTGAAGTAGCCATTGGTCACATTGCCTCGAGATATCCCTCAACCAATTGAGGTTTTATTTTCATAATTTATACATAAAAATTTGAGGAGCATAAATAGGATATAGATTACTCTCAAAATTATTCGTATGTTTCATTCAAAGCCAAATTACAAACCACATAAATAGTGTTCATGAGATCCAATAGATTCCAAATAAGGATTTTCTTGTTGAGAAAATATCTCAACAAAACCAACAAACTAATTTACCTATTTACTAATGTAAGCATTATTTCCAAATCCCCCCTTTAATGCTTACATTACTTCATTACAAAGATTAATACAGAAAACACAAATTAGTCACATCTGTCTAACTGGTATTCCTCGACACTTATCCCCATCAGTTCACATATAGTCACCTCTGTCTAACTGGTATTCCTCGACACTTATCCCCACTCTTAAATCTCTCAGACAACGCTCTTTTCACCACCATAATCTTTGAGCCGCTCATTCAACTCATTTAAGACATAATCGTCTCTAACGATCTTTGATGAACTTTTTATAATTGACGCTTCTCAATCTCCGGAAGGACAATCTCGATATTGGATTCTATCTTGCAGTCAATTATGCAACTGAGCTTTCTACACACATGGATCTCATAACATACCATGTAACTAATAATCTTGAAGCCCAAAACACAACAAGACCCATCAACATATAACAAACTCATACAATCAAATTAACTATACATTTTCTTGTCACTGAAAAACTTCAAAAACGACCAATTTATTAAGATCAATAATTGATTCTACACTTACAACTAAAATATAAAAAAATAACATGACATACAATAAATTCCATCCCACTGAGGCATAATTTTAATGGATTGGATGAATAAAATAGATTCACCAAACTCATACCGACCCATGAAAGATGAATCATCACTTGAGCTCCACTCTATCATTCTGCCTTGTTGGTCTGCCAACTCCAATGTTGCGCGATGGCCCAGTCTCAAAATCTGTTTCCTCGGATTCTTTCTTCCTCATCCTCATAGCACTAACTATGACCTTAATAAAACTAAGTAAGAAATTCCCCGCAACCCGTCATAGGCTCCCTGACCAGACCAGAAAATAATGTTAAAGAGATCCATGAGAAGAGCAAGTGTTCCAAAACATAGATAGGTAGGAGCCCGCATTAATTGTAAAGAAAAAGGAAGAGAAAAATGTTCTGCGAACCCTCTCTTTTGTTGGACCATCTGGAATTCTATTTGGTCCCCTCTAAAAACTGAGACTCATGTTTCATGCCTCTAGTGCCAGCTGCTATGAATGAATAAGAGACCCAATAACTGGCAGCTTTGTGAGTTACAGGATCACGATCTTATATTGCAGCGATGGACATCACCCAGTTTATTGAATCTAAATTGGGACAATTGAATAAAATTTCTCAGTCAATTTTTCATATGACAGAGTTTGGCCAAACGCAGCACCAAGGAGGCATCTAACTGAGTATCAGCATCGAGCAATTCTCATGTTGTTTGCAGGGGAGTCTGCGTAGCCAAGCACAACGAATGGAAGAGAACTGTCTCCAATTCTTGATGATGAACAAATTCTTTTTATCTCCTCTTGTCATTGATACTTCGCCATACAAAATATCTCGATGGCAGGTTAGACTTATTTTCATATGTTGCTACAGGCAGCAGATCTACTTTAGGCAAGCTTACACTCCACACAGGCTTAGTAGCGAAGCGACGTCCATACGATACACAATTGCAAGTGGTTCACACAGCCTGCAGAGCTCACACAGCGCAAAGGAAATCATTGCAGCCCGAGATCCTGAATTGAATCCAGCTGCAATAGCAAGCGAATGATTTATGCGAGGGAAGAAATTTGGGAGCAATGAAGAATTTCTTGGCCTCCGTTTGGATTGTTGCTGGACGCCCAGACTGTATATCGACAATGGTTACTTACCATAATTTTCTTCACCACATTAGCCCCTTGAATGCAGTTGTAGAAAAAGATGACTGAAGGAGGTCGGATGAACCACAAGAAATTCTGAGTGCTCTCAATCCCCAAGGCTAGCTCACAGATTTGTGATCCATAGTCAGAATTGGCTACCGACTAATGATTGATCCACGCAATCTTCCAATCCGGGCATGTCATTATATGCAGAAACAAAATAATGTCTCTACAGCAGCAACAAATGCACTCTAGTCATCATTAACAATGATCATACAATTTGTTGTTATAGATAATTTACATATTATATATTTACTTCTAGTTAGTTATATAATAATATTATTTTTTTGTTATATTTTATTTGAGATATGTGCACTTAATCTAATTTGGAATATGTACTTTAAATATAAATATAAATATATAAATATATATATATATATATAATATGAAATATTTATAACTTATTTATTTCAAGTTTAAATTCATTTGTCTTATTTATATCTATTAATTAATCCATTTTAGTTCATTTTAAGTGTTAAAGTGACTTGTATTATAGTAAGATTGTATGTATTTTCTTAGTCCATGAAACTAGAAATCAAAATGAATATTTTGTAAAATTTTACTTCTTGAATGTTGTGGATTTCATATTCGTGGCTTTATGGTGACTACATAATGTTCTTACTTCTTGAATCTTGTAAATTCCAAATCCATGCCTTGATGATGAGTCCTACATAATGTTTAAATCTTATACCATGGAGTTTTTAGTTAATTTCAATACCATGGAGAGATAATTTCAACCTATAGCATTTAATTGAAAAATATTCACAAAATGGATGATAAAAATCATTAAATACAAAGTAAAATTATATTTTAAAATATAAATGTAAGTCTTTTAATTAATTTTAAATTATCATTATTATCTTTTTAATAAAAGTTATACTATAGAAATTTATTTAAACTAGCGAAATAATTAACATCCATAAACTTTCATAAACTGAAATTTAATGAACATCCATAAACAATAATTAATAAACATCCATAAACTGAAATAATGAATGTATCCATAAACTTTCCATATGAAAATATATACAAAGTACATTACATGAACATCTATAAACTGAAATAATAAGCATCCATAAACTAAAATAATGTTCATGTATCCATAAATTGTCCATATGAAAATATACAAAGTATAGTACACATGTGAATGTGCCCTATGAAATGGGCCTAAAAATATACAAACTATGTGGTCTAAGTACCACTACCCCTATGTGACCGTTAGTCAAACATGGCGTCCAAATCTCAGTACTACAATATAAAAAATTTAAATTCAAATTAATTATCATTATTTACAAAATAAACAATATAGAAATAAATGATTTTGAACCACATTTAATTACATATGAATCTACTAACCTGACTCGAGTCCAAATGAAAGGTAGGTGGGATAGGGGTCTAATCAATCTAAGTTTGGTGCTTGTGTGTTTGTGGTTCAATGATTGTAACATGCATTGATGGACCGGCATTGGCAACACCTCCGTACCTAGCATCCCACTCATGCAGCCACGTAGTTGTTGCTTGGACACCACTCTGCATCTGGGCATGTTTACACAATGGAAAAGAAAAATTATAAGTAGTCTACGAATTAATTAGCGTGCATGTAAACTTAAAAAAGGAAAACGTTGAAATCTTAGGAATAAATTTTTTTACCTCAATTATTGATCCATGTGGCTAAGTATAGTGACTCTCCTCCATGTGAGTGAGATGAGGTGGAGGTGGAGATGGAGGTTGCTCTAGACAATCAATTTCCCCACAGATGACCTCAGAAGCTCATTCATATAGCCCTATGTCTACATGTTATCATGAACTTATTAATATAAATGTAATATGATATGAACTAATTAATATAAATAATGTATAATTTGATGATAAGAATAAAAAATTATGTATACATGTACCAATTTTCTGTCATGTTGTTCTTACACCCACCAAGTATCACAGATGGCATCACGACACATCCTTACATATGCCAAAACCTGGTCAAGGGGTAGAAGCTCGAGCTCTAAATTTTCAACAAATGGAACTAGAGGGTCATGAGACAACAATGGTGGTATGTTCATCTCTCCACACAATGTGGCATGTGCACTGGCCAATATGGTTTGCATGCTCACTAAAATGGTATCCCTAGTCTCAACATCGAGTTGTGACAACTCCTCCAGCTCAGTCAACAATACCACGCTCCAAGATGTTAGCGGCACCAATCATGAAGGTGGTGGTACATGCGTAGGGTTCCTATAAGCCCTAGGATGATCATAGCTATGTCCCCTGTTGGATCCATAAAAATATGATCTGATGCGGGTTAATCTGGCCTCATATGCAACACAAACTCTTCATATAAATGTTGGGAAAAGTAAAGGGGGACATGGTCATGGTTTGGGAACTGGCCCCAAGATCCAATGAATTCATCATAAACAAAAGGAGCCACGTCAACATTCTTAAAATACCTTAGTGGAAGCGTACCATGATCTCTAGCATGGCCTAGAGGGATTTCAAACAACTCCCTGTTGAGATTGCAACAAGATGATGGAGCTTAGTGAAAAGAGTCGCCTTCACTAAGTGGGCCCGCAGGCTATTTTTTGGCGCAAGTCTATTTTTAGACTATGTCTATTTTTATACATATGGATCATGTCTATGGATTGCAGGTTGCTGTTTATGGATGATTGATCAAGTTGGGAAAAAATATATGGACTTCTATTTTTGATGAAAGTGTGAGTGATCACAGTGTGAGTGATCAAAGTCTATTTTTAGACTGGTTGTCAAAAATAGAAAAGTCAAATATTATTATCTCACAATAATATTTGGACTATAAACTTAATCTTATTCTCTTGGAGCACTTCAATTTGAGCTACAGAGGTGGCACATGCAGCTGTCAGAAGGAAATACACTTTTCTTATGAGTCAGTTGAGTTGTTGCATGCATGACTTCAGTTAGAACTCAATCAGTTGAGTTTGGTGGAGTTGATTGTGGAGTTGATGGAGTTGTGTTCAGTTTAGCTTTGTTAAACTGGTTGTATTTAGTCTAACTGGCAAATAGACTAGAGATGAGTTGGGTAAATTAGTTATTAATTAATTCACAAGTTATTAACTCATAATACAACTAATGAATACATCAGTTAATTCAGTTGCATGTCAGTGCATGTTCAATTCAACAGGGACAGGTGGTAGAGAATCAGATTGCTATCAGTTGTGACTATAGTTGTGCACCAGATCTTGCACAATCAAGGGATTGAGTATGCCAATGAGTTTTCTCACGTATTGGCCCACATTATAGCTTGTGCTCACGTCCAACAAAGAGTGAGTGACTATTTTGCAGGTGAAAAACGAGTTTGGTGAGCCATTCTCATCAGTTCTTCAGCAGGTATTGAGCAGTGGAGGCAGGCAAGCAGTGGAAGAGATTTGGAGATCAGATCTGAGCTGTATTGTGTGTAACAGAGGTGGAGATACTTGTGAGAAGTATTATGCTGTGTAATGCTACATGACTCAATCATTAATATACAGATAGTTGGGGTTTTTAGCGAGATGCTTTCCCCGGGATACATATTGTGTTAATGTGTGAATGCTCTTGATGTTTTATTGTTATTGATGCTGCTATATTGATGATCAACGTATAGGAGCTTATGTATTGTGTATGTTTTCCGCAATAGTACATGATTAGGATAATCTCCATTGAATATGTGTTAAATTATTCAAAATTTCTACATGGTATCGGAGTGAGCTAGATAATTGTAGAAAAAGTTTCTACATGGTATCAAAGCTGTTGATCATCAGATCTACTATTCAGGAAGTGTTTACATTCTATTTCTCTAGGCAGAGCCTGTAATCGGGCCAGGTAGCCTCTGGATTCATCCTTCCTTTGGAAGGTGAAATATCCGGTAAAATCCCATACAGTCAATCTCTGTACGAGAAATATTTTGTTCTCACGAATTCTAGATTGGAAGCGGTTGAGTTGGTTGCTGGTGGAATTCGAATTTGCAGCAGTGTTGTTGAAATGTCTTTCAACGGATTGCAAATGTTATTCCAAAGCAAGAGCGACCTGGCGCTCAAGGATAAACTCAGAAACAATAAAGGTGAGAATGGATCTTCATCAAAGGTATCTGATGAAGAGAATTGTGCTTTGGCTGCCAAAGCAAAGAAGGGGAAGAACAAGAAAGCTTCTCATTCCGGTGCGAAAGGCAAGAAGCAGGACATGTCCAAGGTGAAGTGTTTTCACTGTCACCAGCACGGACACTATGCCACAAATTGTCCGCAGAAGAAGAAGAACAAGCAAGCTGCTGGATTTGCAGGGGGAGAGGCCTTAGCTTCTCAGTTTGAGCTTGATTTTTCATTGATCGCATGCTTGGTTTCAAGTGTGATGGGATTAGTGTGGTTCTTGGACAGTGGTGTGTCTTTTCACATGACGGGAGATAGAGATTTGTTCTCTGATATGGAGGACAAAGATCTTGGAGTGCACATCGAGATGGGCGATGATGGTAGATACAGTGCGACCGGTATCGGTACCATTTCCTTTGAGAGGGAGTCTGGTAAACCCTTTGTATTGAAGGAAGTCATGCATGTTCCAGGATTGAAGAAGAATCTCATCTCAGTGGCGATGTTAGAAGACAAGGGGTATGATGTTGTTTTCAGCGAGGGAAAGGCCTTCCTACGCAGCAAGACAACTGGTGAGACCCGGAAGATAGGGGTTCGAGTGAGGAACCTTTATCATTTGTATGTAGATGGATGCGCAACAATGGCAGGCAAGGCAGAAGGATTGGTGAGCCGGGATGATGGCGAGTTGTGGCACAGGAGATTGGGTCACCTTCACCATGGAGCCTTGAAGATACTGTAGCAGATCACTACAGGGCTTCCTAAAGGCACACTTGCGCAGTCAGATCAGTGCAAGGAGTGTACCTTGGGGAAGTTTGTGAAAGCCACCTTTCACGAGAAGGATAGTCGCGCCATGACGATCCTTGAGAGAATTCACACAGACATGTGTGGACCTTTCTCAGTTGCTTCGACAACAAAACACAGGTATTATGTGATTTTTGTTGATGATTTCTCTCGTAAGTGCTGGATCTTCTTCATGGGGAAGAAGAGCGAGACATATTCAAAGTTCTGTGAATTCAAAGCACTGGTCGAGAAGGAGTCGGGGAAGAAGGTGAAGGCTCTTAGGAGCGATAATGGTGGTGAATACATCTCGGACGAGTTCAAGGATTTCTGCAAGACAGAAGGGATTCGTAGAGAGCTCATAGCGCCCCATAACCCACAGCAGAACGGGGTAGCTGAGCGGAAGAACAGAACGATTGTGGGTGCTGCACGGGAAATGTTGCATGATCAGGGCCTACCCCTTCACTTGTGGGCGGAAGCATGCAATACAGCAGTTTATGTGCAGAACCGTTGTCCTCATAGGATACTTGGCATGAGTACACCTGAGGAGACTTATTCTGGTAAGAAGCCTGATCTTTCTCATTTGAGGATTTTTGGTGCTAACGTTTACATGCATGTGACGAAGGATGCCAGGAAGAAGTTGGAGCCGACAGCAGAGGTTGGGATATTTGTGGGGTACACTGATACGCCCCACAACTATCGTGTGTATTTTCCAGACAGTGGTAAAACTGTTGTGCGACGGGATATAAAATTTCAGGAGGAGAAAGCCATGAAGTGTTCGCTTGAGAGGGAGCTACACTTGCATGCAGATGAGGAGCTATTAGTTCCTAAGGATGAGCTTCAGGACGTGGATCAGCCACAGGACGAGGTTCATGGAGTGGAAGAGATCACTCATGCAGCGCCAACCATCAGAGGGTGAAAGCGCTTGACAGAAGCTGAGCGACTGGCTCAAGATGCAGAGAAAGTTGTAGGACCACCTACAGCCCAACGCAGGCAGAGACAGTCACTTGATCGGTACACTGGATACATGGCTCTTATGAGCAAGTGTGTTGTGACTGAGCCATCCTCTTTCGAGGAAGTTGTGGAGGATCCTGCATGGGTAGACGCCATGGTGGAAGAGTATGATTCTATTGTCAGAAACAGTGCATGGGAGATTGTTCCTAGACCGGAAGGGAAATCAGTGGTGGGTTCGAGATGGATCTACAAAGTTAAGTAGGAAGCTGACGGGAGTGTGGAGAAGCACAAGGCAAGATTTGTTGCCCGAGGCTTTTCACAGATTGAGGGGATCGATTATGAGGAGACCTTTGCACCTGTCGCAAGGTATTCTTCCATACGGACGATTCTTGCTCTCTCAGCGCAGATGGGATGGCACATTCATCAGATGGATGTGAAGACTGCGTTCCTCAACATAGTCATTGAGGAGGAGGTGTACATTGAGCAACCCGAAGGCTTTGAAGTCTTCAGCAGCGAGTCGCATGTGTGCAGGCTCAAGAGAGCGCTATATGGGTTGAAGCAAGCACCATGTGCTTGGTACACACGGATAGACAGCTATTTCACAGGACTTGGATTCTCCAAGAGCGAGGCGGATCCGAACCTATACCAGATTGTGGTGGAGGGTAAGTTGCTTATCATTGTACTGTATGTTGATGATTTGATTCTAACGGGTGATGAGCTGTTGATAATGTCATGCAAGAAGGATCTTGCTACAGATTTTGAGATGAAGGATTTGGGCCTCCTTCACTATTTCCTGGGATTGGAAATATGGCAGCGCAGTGGTGGACTGTTTGTTTCTCAGGGCAAGTATGCTCAGGAGATACTTGAGAAGTTCAACATGCATGGCTGCAAGCCTGTTGATACTCTTCTTCCTGGAGTTTGGAGGAAGGAGGATGCCACTTCGGGAGAAGAAGTGGATGCCATTGTTTATCGACAGTTGGTGGGGTCGCTGATGTATTTGGTCAATACATGACCTGATATATGCTATGCAGTTAACCAGCTTTCACAAGCTATGGTTAAGCCTACCAAGCTCTTCTGGAAGGCGGGCAAGCATGTATTGCGCTACTTGAGAGGCACATCCGGATATGGTTTGTGGTACAGACAAGAGGATGAGATGAAGCTATGTGGCTTCACGGATGCAGATTGGGTAGGGAGCCCAACAGACAGAAAGAGCACATCAGGAGGGGTCTTCAGTATTGGATCGACAGCATTTTCTTGGTACAGCAGGAAACAGAGATCCGTGGCACTCAGTTCAACGGAGGCCGAGTATATGGCAGCAAGTTTGGCTGCATGCGAGGCTATATGGATGAGGAAGATCCTAGTTGGTTTGTTCGGTTTTCATTTGGATCCTACTGTGATTTACTGTGATAACCAGAGTTGCATTAAACTCTCGGCTAATCCTGTATTTCATGATAGATCTAAACATATTGACATCAGGTACCATCATATCAGAGATTGTGTGCAGCGGAGGATCATGTTACTTTCGTACATTCCAACGAAGGATCAGGATGTTGATATTCTGACGAAGGCTCTCACCAAGAGCAAATTCGAGTACCACCGAGGCAGGATAGGGGTTGCTGATAATCCATATCTTGTCGAGAGGGACTGTTGAGATTGCAACAAGATGATGGCGCTTAGTGAAAAGAGTCGCCTTCACTAAGTGGGCCCGCAGGCTATTTTTTGGCGCAAGTCTATTTTTAGACTATGTCTATTTTTAGACATATGGATCATGTCTATGGATTGCAGGTTGTTGTTTATGGATGATTGATCAAGTTGGGAAAAAATAGATGGACTTCTATTTTTGATGAAAGTGTGAGTGATCAAAGTCTATTTTTAGACTGGCTGTCAAAAATAGAAAAGTCAAATATTATTATCTCACAATAATATTTGGACTATAAACTTAATCTTATTCTCTTGGAGCACTTCAGTTTGAGCTACAGAGGTGGCACATGCAGTTGTCAGAAGGAAATACGCTTTTCTTATGAGTTAGTTGAGTTGTTGCATGCATGACTTCAGTTAGAACTCAATCAGTTGAGTTTGGTGGAGTTGATTGTGGAGTTGATGGAGTTGTGTTCAGTTTAGCTTTGTTAAACTGGTTGTATTTAGTCTAACTGACAAATAGACTAGAGATGAGTTGGGTGAATTAGTTATTAATTAATTCACAAGTTATTAACTCATAAAAAAACTAATGAATACATCAGTTAACTCAGTTGCATGTCAGTGCATGTTCAGTTCAACAGGGACAGGTGGTAGAGAATCAGATTGCTATCAGTTGTGACTATAGTTGTGCACCAGATCTTGCACAATCAAGGGAATGAGTATGCCAATGAGTTTGCTCACGTATTGGCCCACGTTATAGCTTGTGCTCACGTCCAACAAAGAGTGAGTGACTATTTTGCAGGTGAAAAACGAGTTTGGTGAGCCATTCTCATCAGTTCTTGAGCAGTGGAGGTAGGCAAGTAGTGGAAGAGATTTGGAGATCAGATCTGAGTTGTATTGTGTGTAACAGAGGTGGAGATACTTGTGAGAAGTATTATGCTGTGTAATGTTACATGACTCAATCATTAATATACAGATAGTTGGGGTTTTTAGCGAGATGCTTTCCCCGGGATACATACTGTGTTAATGTGTGAATGCTCTTGATGTTTTATTGTTATTGATGTTGCTATATTGATGATCAACGTAGAGGAGCTTATGTATTGTGTATGTTTTCCGCAATAGTACATGATCAGGATAATCTCCATTGAATATGTGTTAAATTATTCAAAATTTCTACACTCCCCATGCACATCAATGTCTTTGGTGGCGGCTTTGACAACCTCCCAAGTATTTGTGCCTCAAACCTTCTACCTCCTAGTCCTATGTAATGCATGTAGGAGGTCTCTCTGTTGGCCCGCTCTTTGTTAGAACTGGATCAACCGATTGATGATCTCCAACATTAGAGTCAAGTTATGTCTAGTAGACGAGTGAGCAAGGAGTGTACCCAACTCTCATGTAATCCAAGCATGTTGGGCCCTAACATCCTCAAGTGTGATAGTGGTTGTGGTGTCATCCCATGGAGGGATTGACGTTGCACTGTCACTCTTAGCTTTGCCCTACTTAGGCTATGCAAATCATAAACATAATTTAACATATATAACAAACTAAACATAATAACATATACAAATTGAAGATGATTTAAAAATTAAAGGAAATTTCAAGACATAAACATATAAAGTAAAGAGGGTTTAAAAATGTAGGTGTACCTATGACAGGTGAACATGGACTATCTATAACATCATCAACAGAGACAGAAACATTGCATCTAACACTCCTAATAGCGTCGTAGCCAGGATCTACCAGTGGAACGCAAACTTTGGTTAGGCTACGTGATCTTTGACAAGCCTGATCATGGGTAATTGATCTCCCCGCACTATGACATCCTGCAGATTGGGGCAATGTGGGAGAAGGCTCTGCATAAATTTAGTTGGAAGGGGATTGATTATAAGAGTTATAGAGTTATTGAAAATAAGACAATCAAAGTATAGAGGAATATAAGCAATAGATTTTTATTTTAAGTACGTTAGAGCCGTCTAAGTCATATAAGCTTCCAACATAGATCCTTAGAATGGAAAAAAATACTAATACATATAAACTAATCTAAGAAAAAAAATAACATATAAATAGAGTTTAGACTAACTAAAGAATGTTGACAAGAAAACCATCTCTAAACTCAAGTATAATAATCTAGCCTTCCTAAACTTTAGAGAATATTTTTTGATAATTTATCAACCAAATTATTGAGTTCCATATAAACACAATAGAAAGAAGTGATCAAATCTAGCTTGACATTTTTTCCCATTTCTAAATAATGCATTTTATTCATAGAACATAAATATGTAAATATATGTAAAAAATTGAAATAAACCTATTTGCAAAACCAATAAAAGTTCATGCTAGCCAAATACTCCATAAGACAAGTTCTTATAATGTTTGACTTTGACATATGGCATATTAGGTGCAACCACATGAAGACAATGTTTATAGTACAACACACTACATATCGAGTTGTTATCCAAGGGAAAATAAACCATAGGTATTTTCTTAGTAAGGAATGCCTCTAATGATCCTATGAAACCATATTTATTGTGATTAACTTCCTTACTAAGACTTTTTTAAGGTAGGTTAATTTCTAAGAAACCTACTTCCAATATTGTTGATAAGATTTTACAAGAAACATTTAGAGTTAAGGGGGTTCTTACTAACTTTATTTTGACAGAAACAATAAATCAATAGGCTAATGAATAAATGGAATTAAACAAGTTGCACTCATAAATGAATTAGTGCTCCATTGATTAATGAATTAGATCAAAATTTGATTAAAATATTTCAAATTTCAATATATGGTTTGAAAAACTTATGTGAGCACTATCATATTTGATCAAGAACTTCACAAATTTCTTCTTATAAATTCACCCTAAATGTTACAAAAATCCCCTAAAATCTATGAAACCCTAAAAGTTATAAAGACCTAAAGATTCCAGTCACAAACTAAAATAAATGATTATAAATATTAATATTAATATTAGTTCTAATAATAATATTAGTATTAGTATTAATATTATGTGGTGTAGAAATTCCTTACAAAGCTTTTAGAAGTTTATCGTAGTCCCTATGTATTGTATATAAGGTGATGCCTACCCATTTTGGAATGCTAACCATGGAAATGTTCCCATGCTCATTTTAAGCCTTTAAACATAATGAAACAATTTGGTACATTAGAAAAGAGTCAAAATGTTTTTATTCACTTTAAATGCACTTTGAACATGGATTTAATGTATGTATCAATGCATTGTTGAAATTTGACATTGTAATGAAATAAAAATGTTGAAGCTAAATCAATTGATTCACTAAACTTGAAACCCTCATGCAACCTACAAAGATTACATATGACATAAATTCAATCTTTATTAAATTTTACAAAAATTATGGATGACACAATTTGAGCATTTATAAAGTTTTAAGATTCCTTTTCATATTTATTTCAAGTTAAATCCGAACATTGATAATAAAAAAATATCATCTATGATTCCAAAAGGTTGATTTGTGAGAGAAAGCTATGATCTATGAAGTTATTAATAGTATATTGTGTTTGTTTTTCTTTCAAAGCAATTATAGATTAGCAATTGCTCCTAAAGGTGCAAAAGGTACACCATTATAGGGCTTATGTACACTTCAATTTCATGTATATCTCATTTAATAAAAGATTTGTTTTGATGTGTGTTGCTCATCTTTTCTCTTTGGGTGAGATATATACTATGTCATAGATTTCTTCAAAACTTGAGCAATATGTGACATATCACAAAGAAAATACCTTCATATGACATGAAATAAAGAGTTTGTTGCAAAGAGTTTAGGAGAATGTGATGTGTTGTGTGGAGAATATCTTTCATACAACATGATATATTGCATGGAAACTTTTTTTGTTGAACCATGATGTATCACATGGAAAACAAATTTGTGTGCAACACACTATAGAGGAGAAAAGTTTGTGTCATGCAAAAAAAAAATTGTTCATGTACAAAATATCATGAAGTGTTTTGAGAGGAAAAACTTTGAATGTGAAATGGTTCAAGGAAGAAAAATTTTGAAAGATGCAACGAAGCAAAATTTGCTACATGACAAAGGAAAAGTTGTATCGCACAAAAGAGAATAATCTCAACTAGCCAACCAATTCAAAATCACACTAGTGCAAAATAAAGAGTAAATGGAAAAATTAGATATATTACAAATATTAAAAAATCTAATATATATATATGTATATATATATAGATGACATTATTAAATGAATAAAACAATGCGATTTAGTATTTTAGTACATTTTCTTGGGTTAAATATGATAATTTTATATAAAGAAGATTTTAAATATTTTAACAATTTTGAATTATGATATTGGAAAATTTATAAAAATAAATTATTTAAAAATTTTAAAAAATTCAAAATATATATATATATATATATATATATATATATATATAATCACAATCTAGCTTTGTGATGATAATAAATTGTTCTATTACATTATTATTTTGAATTAAATTTTTATCAAAAAAATTGTAGATAAAAAATTAATAAGTTGATTAAAAAAGTGCAATTGTCCTAACATGTTAAGAAGGATTTTAAACAACCATATAATAAACATTTCATAAACTTGTAAGTATAAAATTATTAGATATAATTAATTATTTAAAATTTTAGTTTTTTACATCTCTAGAACATATTTTTCAATTAGAAGTCAACCATGTAAATGTTTGTTTATTTGTGAATAGGTTTCAGTAATGAAAACATTTACGACATAAAAAATTAGTTTGAGCATTTTCTTACACCAACAAAACCATCATTTGATTACATAAAAATAAGCTTTGATAGAAACAAAATCTATATGATTTCCAAGTGAAAAATTAGACAAATAGCCTCCACCATATTCTTATTTAGGGAGACAAATAGCTACAAAAGCACATAGTTGACTATCCACATGTTGCCATCAAAATCACCACCTAATTCATCATGATAGATATTTATGAATCCAACCATTGCTATCAAAACACCCCATGTAATAAAATATGACAATAAAAGACAATGTACAGTGATGGAAAATTATTTTTTAAAAGACATTGCAAAGAAGCACTAACCATATTGAAATTAATATTTTGAATTAATGTAAATCCTAACATTACTTTACTAGTGGTTTTGAACCTAATAATAAAAAAAATGTGCTAGAAATAGGGTTTTTAGTTAAAATTATTTAATTCCTTCATTTGCAAGAAAAAAAGAATAAACATACAATGGCAAAAAACCTAAATCGATCTCCAAACATTTTTCAACCTACAAAGATTAGATTTTGCACTCCTAAGTCAAGTTTGGGTGCCTAGGCTGCTTGGTCGAGCTATTGGGCGGCTTGGTTGAGCTCTTGGCTCCTCAATCGAGCTTCTAAATTCATCAATTGACCTCTAAACTTTGTGATCTACGCAAAAATGGTCTACACATATTGTGACCAAGCATTTTATAAGGAAAAAAGGGCTCGATCGAGCCCCTAAGTAATAGCGGATTACATAGGAGTTCAATTGAGGGCTTGTTTTATTGCTCGATCGTGCAATATTTAAGCCCTTCAATAGCTTGATCGAGGGCTAAAATATTGCTTGATCGAGCGCTTAAAAATGCTCAATCGAGTTGTTTTTCTTCATCCCCAAGCCAACATGCTTACCGAAAAATGTAAACAAACTTCCTATTTTCACCCACATATCAAACTCGAATCTCTAAAGTTATCAAACAAACTAAAGCATGCCATATTGCAAGATAAGTATAAACAACTATATAAAGATTATGCAAGTTACACTATATTAAACAACAAATTGTGGTTTCCTAACTCTCTTTTTTTCTTCTTTTTTACCATGGTGAATCGGTAATTCATTGGAGTAATATGGGTGAGGCCCAAGATCAAACCTAATGACTGCCACTATAACACCAAGAGTATACCCAATAGCTCGCAAATCAAACCTAACAGTTGCCATTATAACACCAAGAATGTACCCAATAGCTCGTAAGCCAAATATACCAGTAATTTATGACTTAGCAAGAGTGAGACCCCACAAGGGTGGAGGAGCTTACTCCTTGAGCCTTGTCACAATGGGTCAAAGATGCTCTCCCATGGGATTTGAAACTGGGTGGAGGGGATAATATCCAATTGTGCCAACCACTGAATTGTCCCACAAGAAGATGACGGTTTCCTAACCATAGAAAATAGTACACCAAAACCCCAAAAGTTGAGACATCTAAAAAATAGGATAATGTTAAGAAAATTCCCTTCAACTAGAAATCTAGCAATCAACATTGATTAGAAGACAAACCAATTTAGAGATATGTCTCAATGAAAGGATTAACATTTATAAGAAAACTAAATTTTTGACCTATATAAGAAAAAGATAATTTTGAATTAAAGGCTTAGAAAACAAAGTAAGACATAAGCAATTTAATGGTTTATAAGTCCTATAGGGAGTTAAATATAGTAGAGAATTTATCATTTACCAGCATACATTCATCTTAACCCTGGATTTGCCAAGTGCCAAGAGGGATCAAATCTTTCACAACGCAAACCTCTTTTTAAGTGGAAAACTTGAGCAAAGGTTTGCACCTCCAGAGATTTGATTCCTCTCAGCCCTTGGTAATTCTGGAGTTAAGATGGATATACGTTACTTCTGAGCAACACACTAATAAACTGTTTTAACTATAAGAAATTTCTTATTTGGGTTGTTTTTATATAATATATATATAATTGACATTGAATTATTTTATTTGTAATTCACATTAGCCCCAGTAAAATATTAATACATGCTCCTTCATATTAAAAATTATAAACATGTTCTCTATATATACAAAGACTGGAATAAATTATGTATCTCATTTACCAAAGAAAGTGAAAATATAAGAAAGATTTTAATTTAAATTACGTTTTTATGTATATAAAAAGTTGATATAAAATTATGTTATTTAATATGAATATTGAAATATTTTATCTATGACTAATACTTCTTTTTTAATTAAATTGTTTTGTTTTGAATATTACATCTCATTTCAATTAACATAGAATGAATTACACATTAAACAATATCAATAATTTTTACATCCATATTAAACAATGAAAATTTACATATCTCATTCGTATTAAAAAATAAATGAAGAATATTTTACTTAATTATTTTATCTTTTTATAAAATTGAAATATTTTATTTATAACTAATATTAAAAAAAATTATTTTATAATGTAAAGATTATTTTATAATTTTTAAATATAACATTAAGTAAGGACATTTCTTTGGCACTAAATTATACATCACCACTATACACAGATAAATTAATATTCATTTATATAAAGGAATTCTTAATTTTTAATATTTAGTATGTGAATACACGTATGCTATTTTTGAAAAACACGGCAAGCAGATTTGTATAAAGTCTCACACTTTAAAATGAAACTCTCATTCTCTAATTCACCCAATTAATGAATCAATTTCTTTGTCCCGAATAACATGATTATTATTTGCATATGTCATATCATAGATTATTTTTAGTCTCATAGACCTTAAAATATCATTTCATTTCATATACCACACCAAGCCAAATTGATCACATATGTAAAAGCATTTTCTTAATCACTTAACTATTGTTTACATATGCCAAATCAAATTAATTAGATAAAATCGCATTGAAGTATTCAATTTATCAATAATGATATGTACTTTAAAACTATATGTATTTATTTATTTTTGAATAAATTCAATTAATAAAATTATATTAATAAATATAATATGTTATAAACCTTAACATTAAATTAAAATATATATATATTAAAGTTCTATAATTTACCTAGTTTAAAATTAAAATAAAGGATTTTATTTATTTAACAAAAATCAATATTCAAAAAAAACATTAAAGAAATTTAATCATTTTTCCAAAAATAAATCAATTTAATTTAATAATTAATAAAACCTTAAATTAAATTATTATTATAATTTTTTTCCAAATAATAATTATTATAAAATAAAATTTATAAACGACAAGAAATGCTAATAATTAATTGATTGAGTGGGAAGATGTACGTTGGACCAAAGAAGCGAATATTGATAACCCAAGTCGTCATGAAATTATGTCAACTGAAAGTCGAGAGACATGCAATTCCCCGTTGTACGCAGTCATGTGGGTTTCATCCCCGTGTGTTGAGATTCAATATCGAAAGAGGCAGAGATTGATCAGCCTCTATCATAATGTCCCATTAAAATCCTAGCCACATTTCACAAATATGTGATTCTTTGATTTGAAATTGAAAACTTATTGGAAATTTTTTCATATCATCATCCTTGCATAATGTATTAGACAATAAAATATTTTTTCGAAATCAAATTTTATCCACTCATTTATTTAAAAATCAAAATTCCTCAAGTTCAATTTTAATATAGACCACACCTACCATGTAAATATGTTTTTACATAATAAGACTTTTGCTTTTCAATTTTGTTATATACAGAACACGAGTGAGACTACTTACAAATCTATTCCAAACACCAAAACTGAATGGTGCTTATTGTTTTAACACAAAACAAATCAGCCGTTACAACTTAACCATATGAAGGGAAACTAATGGATGTCTTCTTCCAACATTGTTTTGATAACCTCAAACATAAATGGAGATTTTGATTGTTTTGCTCTCATCATTTTTGTTTTCTGGTTTTTCAGAAGAAAAAAACACCAATTTTATATGTTAGAAAAATCAGTGCATGCTTCAGGATCTTTCTTCATTCCCTTTCAAAGGTGAAAAAGGTATTAAAACACATGGTACTCAAAAGAAAGAGACCGGCACTAAACAAAAGTCTATTAAAAGCCTACAGAAATTCCAAATAAAACCACGGGATTATGTCACATGGTACTCATTTGACATAAACATACAAAGGGTATTAAAACACATGGTACTCAAAAAAAGAGATCGGCAATAAACAAAACAAATCTACTAAAAGCCTACAGAAATTCCAAATAAAACCACGGGATTATGTCACATGGTACTCCTTTGACATAAACAAACAAGTCTACTAAAAGCCTACAGAAATTCCAAATAAAACCACGGGATTGGTCTGGGTATAATTTTCTTTTTGTACTATAAAAATGAAGGGTCAAAGACCTTGTCATACATATTATGGACGAGTTGCAAATTCATTCCTCATCACAAACATAGCTGAACACCAGCTCTGGTGTATGGATTCTAGCTGTAGATCAATAGCCAACAGTGTACATACGGGGAAAAGCAATTGTAAATGCTTGAATATGTTGGGACTCGTAAATTTATCACAATTTATCACATTGCTAAGTGAGTCTCAAACCAAGAACATCTAAAACTGCCTGCTTGTTGCAATCTTGTAAAGGCAGTTACGCCAAATAGAGGAGAGGCCATCAACCAATCTCACAAAAATCCATTGGAAGAGTTACATGAAGAATTTGATAGTGATGCACTTCTTTCTTTTGGTAGTCATAGAAAATGAGAAATAATCAGATGAAAGTTCATGAGAATGTAGGACGAGACGAGAATTTTGAATAGGTTCAGCTTAAAGGAATTTGGTAAAGGAATCAATTGGCTTAGGAATAATGGGACTACTGCCAAGCCAATCAATGTATACCTTGATCATGTACACAAAACACACAGAAATTAATAATCTTCTAAACCATTATCATTATTTTGAGTGGACAATTAATCCCAAGTTCCAAGGGTGGATCCCAGTGTAGCGGTTAGTCCATGTGATTGATTCCCAATGAGGTGAGTGTGAAAATTACTTCAAATGCAATTAGGGAAATCAATTATGGGCTAAGGGTCTAATATCATGTTGAGGTTTCCATTACACGGACACCAAAAGCCGCAAACATTAGTAAAATTTCAAACTATTACTATTACTGTGAGTGGGCAATTAATTCCAAGTTCCCAAGATGGATTCCAATGTGGCGGTTGGTCCACATGATTGATTTCCAATGAAGTGAATATCAAAACTACTCCCAAAAAAAATATTATAGTTTGTTGCAATATGAAATGCATGTTTTTTGAGGGGGAAAAATTTTCATAGAAAATCAATGAATCTGAGTCCATGGAGACGTGTAAATAGTTCAACCATGCTAATTTACGTAAAAGAAATTCACTAGAAATAACTGCTTCATAGTCACTGCCAAGGCATGTAAAATACTTGGCATCCAAGAGATTGATTCTAATTTGAGTATTTTCATAATCAAAAAGCTCAAATACCAGTATCGGCTATCCTCAAAGACAACTAGGATCAAAGAAGCTCACTTTGGTGTCACCTTCTGTTCTTCTGTTCAATAATTGACGTAAAACATTGCTTATCAGTGCTCTTGAAAAAAAATATAATCAAAGCTCAGCTGGGAGCAATCTTTGAAAGTTGGAACATCAGAACAAGGGGCAAGCCTGAATAGATTCGATCAATCAATTAATGGCAAGATGAAGAAAAGGTAGAAATTGTGACATTCAAGATGGATTGCCGCTGCTCCACAATTTACTGTTGTGCCCAAAATATGAAAACAATGATGATATAAGATTCATTCTAACAGGCATAATCTAGCTGCTGCAAGAATCTTGAAGCCAGTTTTATTCCTTTTTTTCCTTGCTCTTGTTTGGTAAGCCTTTACCAGATAAAAAAGTCTTAAACAGTAGCAAGGCTCTAGAAGGTTGGGAATATGGAACCAGATGAGCAGCGCCTCTTACAGTTGCAAAGGTCAATAAGTTGCCATACGAAATTGACCATCCAGCTACCTGTTGATCAAATGACGACGAATTTTACATGTTTCATACTTTTGGAATCCATTATTACAAGGATAAAAACAAAATAATGGGAGCAAAGCATACTTGTCCATTCTGATACCAGGCGCGATATGGCAAATACACAGTCAAATTTAAGTGATCAGCTAATTTGCGAACTAGCGATCGTGATCCCAATAATGGTACAACTGAGTCTTGGTCGCCACTGAAAGTATCAGAATATTAAATGCCTTAGCTGTGTAAAAGTCAGCTCTAGAGCTTAGGGTTTCATTTTGCTTGAAACCAGAAAATCTAATAAAAATGAAGTAGCAGAAGAGAATAAACTTATTCTGGACAATGATATCATGCAAGTGATTCCATGTCAGATTTTCAGAGGAAGAAAATAAAATATTACGAGAACTGACATGTTTTTCCTGATATATCTTCAAAGCAAGTATCAATTAACTATTAGATGATTTAGTGTGGAGTGCCACACATTACCGATTCTAAGCCTAGAAAATCTTGAGAGAATAATCTTAAAGTAATCACTTCAACGGTCACTTCAACTGCAAAGAAATCTAGTTATTGTTTTTGCAAGTTTTGTTCCTCAAAGCAAAGGCCGATAACGAATAAGATTTGCACCATACCAAGAATATATGATTTTGACAACTATTATGCCAGAGCAGCTGACAGCGAGCACATATTACAAGCAAACAATGTGCTTTCCTCTAGAATATAAAAATACAAAAATTGCCTTTGTGTATACTTGCCTGTAAACCCAAACACGTACACCACATTCGATTATCCTTTTGAGCACTGGGAGAATGTTGATGCATAAATCTTGTAAGTTGTAATTCAAGACACTGGTTAAACAACAAGATATGATGTTAGATTTGAATAATTTTCTTTTATTTCAAATATCAGTAACAAGTGACAAAGTAATCTTTTCTTCAAATGCTAAGTGATACATCAGAAAATCAAGGTCCGGGATGCATTAAATAATTATCCTGACCAATGAAACACTCTCTTACTCAACACAGGCAACCTATAATTGAGATCTACCATGTTTTGTAATTCTAGCCAACCAGCTGATGCAGATAACAGGCATGCCGATCATTAAAAAACTTAGACAGCTAAGACTTGATACATCATGAAACACATTTTCCTATTCCTATTTTTTTAAGCACTTAAAAGGAATAACTATGGCCAAATTTCATAAAACCTTGTGTCCATTTGACATCCTCTCAGCAAGCCATATGTGAGCCTGAAGTCAGTGCCAACTCATCACATAACTCATTTTCTTTGTTGAAAGGACATACATATCTTAATCATGAAATTCCCATCAACTACAAATGGCATAGCTCATAAGAAAGAAATAGATACATGGTTCTAATACAGGCCATTTTCAATTTCCCTGCCTTCTCACTGAAAGCAGGCTGAGGAAAGGGGTAAGCCATGCCTCCATGATTGCTCCCTCTTCTCATTGTAGCACTCAGATGTTGGACCCCCTCGAGCTGGTAACATAGCTATGGCCATCTTTTTTGAAGTCTTCCTCACTCAATCACCATCATTATTACATGCACATACGGATTGATGGGTCTACTTGTGAAAAGTCCTTCCCCTTGGAGTCTGGAAGCATCTAATAGAGCTGAAAGTATAATCATCCCCAACACAAGTGTGGTAACTTGCTTACAAATCCTGATCTAGAAAGACATTGGAAGGAAAGGCTTGTGTGAACTATTGTTGTGCCCCTAACATTGAATATGGTTCACTAAGATACTTTAATGGTTTTTGTTCCTGGTGATGTTGACTTCACTTGATCTTAAGGGTATGTTTCAGGTGGTTCATTACTCATGCAACAGATCATCTGAAAGAAGTCTTGATACTTATCCAGTGTCATTCAAAAGACATTTTGCACATTATTGAGAGCAGATATGACCTTGTGGCCTTAGTGTTGCCCTCATAAGATTGACATTGGCCTTTGATGAGACTCCACACGGTTGTATGCCCCTTGCTACACCTCCCAATGCTGAAAGGTTGTAACAGGAAGCCCAGGGGTTGGCTTATTTGATGATGTATCCATATGGACCTAGGACGCCCCCAAACTGACCTTGACCTTGTTTGATGGACACTACCTTGTTCCAAAGCCCAGATGAAGATTGTGATCACAAAGATGACTTGGGAGGGCTACCACATTATGCCTAGATGTCAATGCTTGACTCAAAGCATGCCACATCATCCCCACAGCCCTAAAAGCGTGACATGAGCCTTCCTGGAGATGGTGTCATGGTGGAGGAGTTATTTGGAGATGTACCATTACACCTTGATGATTTTCTTGGAGGAGCACTCAAGAGCCACTTTATCACTTGCTTGATGAAGATGTCCATTTTTGGGAGGATGAAATCATCATGGAGAGCATGTATTCCCACACAAGTGGGATATTTTTATGTCTTTATTATGTTTTAAAGCTATCTTAAAGTTGGCTTGTGACCTTTAAAGCCTATTTGAATGCTCAAATAAACTTTTAGGGCTTTTACAAGTAAAATTATTAAAAGTGACTCGGTTGCCCTCATATAAATAGAGGGAAGTCACTTTCATTTGTATCATCACACTTTCATAACACTTCTCTCTCTCTTAAGAAGTGTGCACTAGCTCTCTTGTCTTTTTCTCTTGGTCCCTGTGGATGAACAATGGAGTGAATTGTCTTGGGAGGGATATTTCTACATGAGAAGACTATCTTGGATTGATGAAGTGATTCATGATTGAATGGTGTAAGTTTATTGTTGATTTCACCCATTTTGCACGCAATTTTATGAAATTAGGGATTCTATTGTGCCATATTAAAAAGTGCAAAATCTTTCATGAAATCTTGTTTCTATATCTTATGCAAAATTTGTCTTTCAAGAATCCATCCAAAAAAGTTGGTGTATGCATCATTTGATCTTAAATCTCCATTTTAAAGAAATCGCTAGAGTTTCTAAGACAAGATTTTTAGTCCTCCACCCTCTTCATACAACTCCCTCTATCTTTGACCTCACCATTATTAACTCCATTGCCCAACTGAGAGAAGGCAATCATTAGAAAAATTTTGAGGTCTAAAATGATCCTCAAAACAAAAATGTACAACCAAAATCAACTTTATAAGAACCAATAGGATTCAAGATGGTGATGTCAACCATGGGGGGTGATTCACCATTTTTGCAGTAAAAAAGTAAAAAGATTAAAAAATAAAAAATAAAAATAAAAACTGTTTTTTCAACTTATCTCCCTAGGTTTCACTCAAATTTCAAGCGGGAGCACTCGTTGGATGCGGAATTTAATTCCTCATCTAAGGAGTACTCATGTTGCATACTTTTGATGGACCCTACTACACGAAAAATGAGAAATACATGAAAAAACGTGATTGCAGCCATGTTTTTTCAAATATTTCTCATTTTTCTGTGTAGCAGGGTGCATCGAAAGTATGCAACATGGATACTCCTTGGATGAGGAAATAAATTTCGCATCCAATGAGTGCTCCCACTCAAAATTTGAGTGAAACAATAGGGAGATAAGTTGAAAAAGTAGTTTTTTTTCCTCTAAAATTTGAGGTTGTAATCTAATCTTATTTTATTATTTTCATTATTATTTTATAATATTCCTTAGGAGGCCTATTTTAGACCTTAAAATTTCTCTAATGAGACTAGCTTATGGTGATCATCTTAATTTCTCCTTTTTCTTCTTCATTCATGGCAACTAGGATCAAGGTTAGATTAAATCTGGGTTTTATAGCAATTTATTGTCTATTTGTTGTTTCCCTATTGAAAGGGAATGCATTTAAGAAATATAAATAGGCAAAAACTAGCATTAGTTGCATATTTTCACCCAAAATTAGGGCTAATGTCTAAATAAATATTGACATCATATGCATTTTCAATCATAAAGATATCATTGTTTACCTAACCCCTGCTTGCCTCTTTGATAGCCTCTGCTCCTTTGTTGATCTTATCACTCATAGGCTATTTCTCAAGCTGTTATATGTCATTGTATGTCTTAATTTTGCATATCATAAAAAACCCTAACTTATAGCAGCTTTCTTCTAAGTCATAAAGGTCTTAGGCAAGTGTACTTGAACTGTTGGCAACTCTTACCTCAATCTTTCAAAGTTTGGCTAATACATTCCCCTTCAATTATTAGACCTTGCAATACCCTTGAGCCCACATTAGTTGAATATCTTGTTGGTGGTTTCTTTAGGGAAGCCTCCCTTATGGGGATAATATCCACCACTAAACAGTTGGAGAGAAGCCATCGAGGTGTCAGTGGTGGTTGATCTCTTCTTGCCATAAGACCTAGGATGCCTAGTGAAGCTTTGCACTAAGTGTGCTATAATTTGCAGTTGCTAGTAACAAGCTTAGAATGCAAGAAGATGTAGCTAGGTTCACAAGAGAATCTATGCTTTACTATACTAGCAAGCCTAACAACAGGAAATAGGATCTATACCACTTCTTATTGTACATATTGCCTCAAAACCTAGTAGGCCTTGTAAGAAGCCTCACAAGGTAAAGGCAAAACCTTACTACAATAATGAGGTGGATTGCCACTGTCACCTCAGCAATCCTCCTACTCTTTAGTGGAATTACACCACAAGAGAAGCTTCCTAGTATCCACCCAAATGATATTCCAAGCAAGATGGCTCAAGGGGATGTAAATAAAAGGCTAAGGTACTTCTTCAATGAACAAGGGCACAATTCCTTTGTGTGGGAGTCACGTACCAAATACCAAGCCCTAAAGGAGGCACATGTGACCTAAGGTTTCAAGATATAGATCAACAAAGGAATACCCAAGCATACAAGTACCAAGGAAAAGATTTGAAAATTGATTTAATCAACAAAAAGAGAAGGCAAATCCTCAAATTAAGCCCTAAGTTGAAG
The DNA here is from genome assembly GCA_031772625.1 of Pinus tabuliformis. NCBI lineage: Eukaryota > Viridiplantae > Streptophyta > Pinopsida > Pinales > Pinaceae > Pinus > Pinus tabuliformis. The sequence goes on from CM062807.1 coordinate 25,594,420, forward strand.
ACTTAGCTAAGGTTAAAGTTTTTATTGGGAACAAATACTTAGGGAGGATGATGCCAGGCCTAATAGGGTAAATTCAACCATGCTAGATTTTGAGTGTAAAGGATACATAAAGATGAATTCAAACTAATTAAGCCTCAACATCCAATTAAATGATGCCCTAATTGAATTCAACCCATAACCTAGCCCTAGTGGCTTGCCTTAGAGGACTTAGAAAGATAAAGGAGAAGAAAATATAAATGTTTTTATAATTTTTTACCACCACTAGGATTCCTAATGTCTATTCCTACTTGAGTGATGGAGTCTTTAGGGCTAAATTTAAGAGAAATTGAATTTATGCTTGGAATAAGAGGGAAAACCCTAATTTTCACTTGATAAACCTTAACTATCTTTTTTGTGAGGGGAGAAATTAAATAGGGAAGCTATCTAAGAGATCCCCTATGGTATTCAAAGACGAAAAATTTAACATGCAATAATCAAGCAAGACTTTCCATAAATAATATGCATTTAGACATGGAATAAGAAAAACTCTAGCATTAATTTATCACATGAAAAAAACCAGCAATTTAACTTACAATTCTTCCAAGAAATATTGTTCTTTCAATCCCAAAAAGACATCTTCAAGACAAAAATCATTCTCCAATAGCAATAGTTCCAAAAAGATCACATCTACACAAGTAACAAGTTACATCTAGGCTAAGTCAAGCTCCCTAAAGGAGGTCAAAATCCACAAGTGATGATGGGAAAATAGAATGGAGTGATCCTCTATTTATATGAGGCCAATCACTTCCATTAATTTGTCTAAAAACCCTATGACAGGTTTAATTTTGAGTAAACATGGAAAAAGTGGGGTACAAGCCAACCCAATAGCTCAATATAATAAAATAAACCACTAATAGCCCATAGGTGTGGATCGAAACTCCTCCTAAGCATGATGTCATGACCTTTTAGGCCTAAATAAAGCTCCAAAAACGCAAGAAATGGGCTAGATATGTCTCCAACCATCATAATCAGCCCTAGATTGAGGATAAGTCCTCAAATCAAGCCTCAAAATGTCTCCATATGTCAAGAACTAGCCCTGGGTGTCCTGCATCAACTCCATCATGGCCATCAAGACTATGTGGCAATCTTTCTCAAGTGTTGGGGCTCCATGAGGTGGTACAAACTCTCCCTAGTCACATTGGGATGACCATCGTCATCTAGACTCTGAATCAAGCCATGCCCATCAAACAATGTCAAGGTCATCCTAGGGCATGCTAGGTCCATTGTGCACATCATCAAGAATCTCCAATACTAAGCAAAGTGAGATCGGTGTTTCAACATCTGGGGTTGCTTTGAGGTGTCAATCAACTACTAGAATCATCAAAGTACCCAACATTGTTGTGGAGGGGCAGCATTGCATCTGCAAGGTCATCATTGCTCTCCAAAAGTGTAGTATGTCCTGGGCATCATGTGGCGTAGACATAGAGTGGGTGTGCCCTTAAGGCCTCTACTAGTCTATGAAGGACCACTCGGCAAAACCATCTCGAACTTGAGTGAAAGAAACCACTCATTAGAGACAATGACCATAAATGCAACACAGTAGGCCATACTTAATTGTTAAGGGCAGAATAACATTTCATACTTGTATCACCTTCAACATCTAACTAGAGCAAGTCCCGTAAAAGTGTTCCCTACCTTGTTAGGGGTGGCTAGATAATTAACGCTATTAGGTGCTTCTAGCCCCTAAAGGGAGGTGACATGTCCAAGGTCAACCCTTCAATTCATAGGTGTTTGTGATAGTGGTGGCAATAGAGGGTAAAGACTTCATCACTAGGTTCCATGGCCATGGGACTACCTGATGAAGGTCCATCATCCTGAGTGTATAGATGTATGGAGGGAGCAATCGTGGAGGCATTAGTACCCCTTTCCTTGGCCTGCTTTTTCCACCCCTCGAATGCGCCTTTTACTTCTTTTTGGCACTGCTTTGATAAGGAGCATAGCTCAGGTGCCCAAGATTGCTTTTAATGATGTAGCATTTATTTATCCCTTAAGGATGATCCAGTTTCTCGCTCATCAAGGTTGGGACATGCAAGGGTTCCTTTATTATGTGATGAAGCATCTAGTGCTTAGGAACCAGGTAATGGCTAATGAGGAGGTTAGAGCTCAAGCTAGGATTTTTCCCACATGCTAATTATTGTCCAAACCATCTTTTGCATTTTAAATTTTCTTTTTCTTTTTTTGTGGTCATCTTATGCTTGTATATTTCTTTTAGCTACATCAACCTCCAACGCAAGGTTTTTCGGCCCTGACTCAAGGGTGTGGATATGAGGGTGTCAAATCCCAATGAACCAATGACAACAAACCCCAAGGATGGATGGGAAATCAAGGAAATGTGTGAAAAGTGGTAAGTATTGAATGGTTATGGACATGCTACTTCAATCCAAGTTTCCCGCGTAATGCCCTTCCTATAACCCTACTGCCTCAAAGGAGGTCCCACTGGACTAGGGCCAAAGACTAACCCCCTTGGTAAGTTGAGAGAACAATTTTACAGTCAAGATCGGTCAATTATCCATATTACCCCTTTCTCCATGTTTGAATGCCCAAAACATTAAGCAAAAGCACTTGATTGCAAAATGGTTAAAGTGTATGCCGAGTGGTCACCCACCTTCCTTCAAGAGGAATGTCAGATGGCAAGAGGTGTATGACTAGTGCAAATGCGAAGGAATGTAGCATATTATCATAGCTAAACAATGTATAGGGTTCTGGCTAGCTCGTTGTCCAAGATAGGAGAAAAATTTTCTCCTATGGGGTTACCCACTTTTGGTCAGTAACATCAAGCTCCAACTCGGGACATGTGCTCACCATAGAGTGCATGATCTGTAATGCTCGAACAGGGAGTTCACAAGAACCCCGGCAGTCCCTGCGGTCACAAATCTGTTGCATGCACACTCAAATCAACTTGTTTCCTAGCATGTGTACGGGGTGTTGATCATCACCTCTGCATTTATATGATATATAAAACCATACAGAAAAAGAAAAAGTTATCTCCATGCATTCTAATCTAGAATGCAACACATCAACGTGAATAATGAATAAGTAGGATGCACACACAATAATGAAATGCAACTACTTAACTACAAATGCATTAGGTTCCATTGAACAATGTAAGGTGATTACCTCGTAATAAGGAAGGTAGGTGTTCACCATCAAGTTTCACAATATAGAAATATCCAATCCCTACTTTGCCATAAATCCTAAATGGAAGAGGGTCATTGTTTACAAGGAATAGGTCACCAACCTGAAAATCTTTACCTTGTCTTTAAACCCAGTGATTCTTTTTGTTTTGGAATGTTGTTAAAATTGGCAACCAGGGCAAAACTTCATGTGGGTCATCTTATTCATGGCTGATAATATTTTTATTAGATTCCTCTCGTCGAGAGGTGTAGGATTGATATAAAGATCATCCGAGTCCGATAAGTATTCATGGAGATATGAATTTATTTTGATTATGGAATTATTATCAAGCCGACCTACAACTTATGTAGGCTCAGAAGCCCAACAGTCGCATCTATTCAAACACCAACGTTGTGTATAAATATAAGAGGACTTTTCCTCATTTACACTCACTCTTCTCATCACATCTCTCTCTCTCTACTACGCATAAATGAGTCTCTTCTCTACTATGCAAAAATGGGTCCCTCTCTCACACATGTGAAGCCGAAAACTGCTGAAATTGAAGCTGCAACTGCAGAAGTAAAGATTGACCTGCGTTGCCTAGAATATCTCCTCATCTGAACTGCGTTGTAGGTTCATCTGAACCTCCTCTGAAAGGCGCAACTTTTGGTGGTGGAATGAAGTCAATCCGATGAACGGTTTGCAAGATATCGACTGCCCTAGTTTGAAGCCGAAAACTACTGAAACTGAAGCTGCAACTGTAGAAGTAAAGATTGACCTATGTGGCCTAGGATATCTCCTCATCTGAACTGCGTTGTAGGTTCATCTGAACCTCCTCTAGAAGCCACAACTTTTGGTGGTGGAATGAAGTCAATCCGACAATTGGTTTGTGAGATATCGTCTGCCCTAGTTTGATAATGAAGCCGCTAATGCTAATGTTGCTGATCTAGGGTTTGCTACTGCTGATATGAATCAGATTTATTGTACTATTTCTCTCTGCTAAATTATTGAAGATAAAAGAAGATTTGATCAAAGGGTTTCCCCACACATTGTGGGGTTTGTCCCTGGCTAGCCGCCACATCTTGTGTCTCTTGTCTTGGCTTGTTTTCTGTCGATCGTTTAATGTTCTATCGCACTTTACTTTATGTACATGTGATTGCTAATCTGTGGAATATAATAAGAAAAAGAAGTAAACTGTTATAAGCATAGAACATACCATAACTTAACATGATATCAGAGCTGAGGTGAAGACAAAGCCCGAGCAAGAGCAAGAGCAATCACCGAAGAGAAGATTGGCAAGGCTATCCTAAAAGAACTATGGGGTCCTCAACACTCTTTCCTAAACAAGCTCCGTGAGAAAGATGACTATCACACATGGAAGATGTCTATCGATTTAACCCTAGAAGATCCAAGAGTGTTGGACCATGTAAGAGGCAATATTGTTAAGCCTCCATCAAATGCATCCACTGCTGCATGGAACAAATGGAAAACTGAAGAAGTCAAAATAGAAGATCATCCAGGACTCTATCGACAAGCACTTGGTGGCCTACATCTCTGAACTGAACACCTCCAAGGAAATCTACGATAGACTGGGAAATGGCACTCACGACTCTTGGAGGATTACCATCTGAATGGTGCGTGTTCAGGACTACTCTTTTGAACTATAATGTAATTCCTGGTTTCGAGGAATTAATGGCTAGATGCATTCAAGAAGAAACAAGGGAAGAAGAGCAAGAAATGCCCATGCCTAAAGGTCCTCCTGCTGCCTTTTCTTCTCATGCTAAGAAAAGAAATAATTCTGGGACTAAATCAAAAGGAAAGGCTAGACCTAAGGGTGGAAGAAAAGGACGATGTTACATCTACAATAAAGCAGGTCACTATGCAAGGGAGTGCCCTGATAGAAAGGACTCACACCAGGACGATGATCAAAATCCCTCTGATGGAAAATCAAAGGAATGACAAATTCAACAGCAAAGGTAAGAAGAGAGCTGGGGATCGAGGAAGAGGACAACCATTCAAGAAGGCTAGAAAGTCCATGATGTATTAAATGCACCTGACCTCAAAAAGAACCTAGTGTCCATCTCGACAATGGAAGACAAAGGCTACAAGGTAACCTTCAGCAATGGCAAGGTATGTATATGGAAAAATAATGTTAAAGATGCCTTTACTCTTGGGTTTAGTGTTGATTCATTATATCAGGTCGATGGAAGTCCACTAGGTGTCATGTCTTGTGACACAACTCTTCAGTCTGAACTTTGGCATCGGAGGTTTGCCCACCTTCATTACAAAGCTCTACCCGATGTAAGACAGATGGTAACAGGGATGCCCAAATTCCAAGTAGAGAAAGAAGGTGTATGTCCGGGATGTGCCGAAGGAAAGCTCAAAAGGGGACCATTCCCCTCAAGCCAAAGCAAGACCTCCGATATATTACAGTTGGTTCACTCAGGCATATCTGAGGCTGGCATTAAGAGGGAGACTACTACACCACGTACTCCTGAGTAGAATGGTGTGGTGGGAAGGAAGAACCACACGATTGTGGAAGCTGTCCAGGCCATGCTACATGATCAAAGACTTCCGAAGTTTCTATGGGCTGAAATTACAAACACTGTTGTATATGTACAAAATCGATGCCCTCATCAAGCATTGGGTTCCAAGACTCCTGAAGAAAAGTTCACTGGTAAGAAACCTGATGTTTCTCATTTTAGAATTTTTGGAAGCCTTGTATATTTTCATGTGCCGAAAGAGAAAAGAAATAAATTGGGTGCATCTGGAAAGAAGGGAATTTTCGTGGGCTATGGTGAAAATACTAAAGGCTATAGAATCTATGTAGCCGGTCAAAGGGAAGTCGTAATTAGTCATGATGTCAACTTTGACGAAGATATGGCTCTCAGGAAGGTGAACAATCTTCCGACTTTGAGGAGCTCTCCAGAAGCTGACACCAGGGAACCGAAAGAAAAGGATGATGAATCAATGCCTGATGTAGAAGAACACATGGATCCGATTGATCCTCCTCCACGTGAGCCTTCCTCTTCTAGGAAGAGGCCTTCATGGCTTATGGGGCTACTTGATGATGCTGAAGGACATGCTGCACCCCGAGGAACCTTTCGTGAAAGTAAGAAACCTAATAGGTATCAAGGATACCTAACCATCATGAGCACGATCATACAAAATAAGCCTTCATCATTCTCAGACGCCGTCAAGCATCAAGTATGGAAGGATGCTATGACCAAAGAATATGAGTCTATCATGAAGAATGATGTTTGGGAAGTAGTTCCCAGACCCCAGGACAAGACAGTTGTTACTTCCAAATGGCTTTACAAGATAAAGCATGCAGCAGATGGAAGTACGAAAAAGTATAAGGCTCGTTTTGTTGCTCGTGGTTTCTCCCAGAAGGAAGGTATAGACTATGATGTGATATTTGCACCTGTTGCCAGATATATGACCATCCGCTCGATCATAGCCCTTGCTGCTTCACAAGGATGGAACCTACATCAGATGGATGTCAAGACTGCGTTCTTACACAGCTCGATCAAAGAAGAGGTCTACGTGGAGCAACCCGAAGGATTTGAAATTTATGATCAAAAATCTCATGTATGCAGGTTGAAGAAGGCTCTCTATGGGCTGAAGCAAGCACCTCGAGCATGGTATGAGGATTGACAGCTACTTGATGAAGCTGAGATTCACTAGGAGTGAAGTCGATCCTAACCTTTACTTTAAGGTTGAAGATGACAAGCCTCTCATACTGGTGCTGTATGTGGATGACCTCTTTCTAACAGGTGCAAACCCTCTCATTCACAAATGTAAGAGGGAGTTGGCTTCTAAATTTGAAATGGACCAAGGACTTGAAGTGTGGCAGAAGCCAAAGGGAAATTTTCCTATCTCAAGGAAAATATGTAGTAAAGATATTGGAAAGATTCGGTATGATGGACTGCAAGCCTGTGACTACCTCAAGGATCTTAACTTTTAGAAGTTATATGGTAGTGATGTCGGACCAAATTTGGGAAATGCCTCTGAGTTTCATAAACTCATTCGCATTGATGTTCTTTATGAACCTCCATTCGAACATATGTTTTGTAGTTAGCATTGTGAGCTCATATTTGGTTGAGCCTTACTGGGTTGATGCCAAGAATCTTCTGAGATATCTTCGTGGTACAATGAGTTAAGATACACTGCCGGAGATGTGAGACTACTTGGATATACTGATGCTGATTGGGCAGGTAGTGTGGTGGACCGTAAGACCACTTTCAGGTGTTGTTTCACCTTGGGATCTGCTTTGATATCCTGGATGAGCAAGAAACAGAAGTCGGTGGCTTTGAGCACCGCCGAAGCAGAATATATTGTTGCTAGCATGACCTCATGTGAGGAAGTCTGGTTGCGAAAGCTCTTCAGTGAGTTGTTTGGATTTACATTGGATACCACTGTGATTCTCTGTAACAACCAGAAGTGGGATTCGATTATTGAGGAATCATGTATTCATCAATTGCTCCAGCAGATAGACATAATCTGAGATATGGTAAGTCGATGAGCAAGGAGGCTCCATCGCATTAAGATGATGTACAAATCAATACACCTTGTCAAAGCCTCGAGGAAAGATCTAATCTATGATTTTCCCAAACGACTTGGAGTCGGCAAGAAACCCTTGTACAAGGGTCCTGCATGTTGCATACATTGAGCTCTCGGAGCTCTGAGGGCTTGCGGTTCTTACTAGAACAACATACGACCACAAGGTAACTCACCCTCCCCTGGTGGTGCGCACTGGAACAAGATGATTCACTCTCTTGTGGGACAAGATGATTCACTCTCTTGTGGAACAGGATGATTCGCTCTCCTGTGTAGCAGGATGATTAGTTCTCCTGTGAGGCCTGGATTGATGTGTTCTCCATGGCGGCCTGGATTGATGATTTCTCCATGGCAATTGTAGCAGGATTGATGTGTTCTCCTGTGAGAAAAAGATTGATTAGTTCTCATGTCGAGGCATCCTACCCATGCAGTCTGGGACTCATGGGAAGTACCTCTCATCTGATCAATGAGCAGGGAAATGAAGTTAGGGACCATAGTAGTACCGATGGATGCATCGTTGTATCTACCGTACTCCCTACGCTAGGATGACCTCCATTGATCTAGGATCAATGATACTGGTCTGGGACCAGTGGTAGGAGTTGTACCATACTATGACACTGACTTCAGGTCGGTTGAGACTGGTCTGGGACCAGTGGTACATACTCCAAGACTGACTTCGTGTCAGTGCAGTACTGGTCTGGGACCAGTGAGAGTGGTACATACTATGACGCTGACTTCGGGTCGGTTGAGACTGGTCTGGGACCAGTGGTACACTCTCTGAGACTGTGATACTAGTCTGGGACCAGTGGTAGGAGTTGTACCATACTATGGCGCTGACTTCAGGTCGGTTGAGATTGGTCTGGGACCAGTGGTACATACTCTGAGACTGACTTCGTGTCAGTGCAGTACTGGTCTGGGACCAGTGAGAGTGGTACATACTATGACGTTGACTTTGGGTCGGTTGAGACTGGTCTGGGACCAGTGGTACACTCTCTGAGACTGCAATACTGGTCTGGGACCAGTGGTAGGAGTGGCACTTACTATGAAGCTGACTTGGTTGAGACTGGTCTGGGACCAGTGGTACGCACTCTGAGACTGACTTTGAGTCAGTGGAGGATGATACTGGTCTAGGACCAGTGGAGTTGTACTCACTATGACGCTGACTTCGGGTTGGTTGACACTGGTCTAGAACCAGTGGTACATACTCTGAGACTGATTTTGAGTCAGTATGATACATCCTCGATCATTTCTTCTTCTTCATAATTCGGACAAAAGCAGAGCAGAACAGAACAATGCAAAAGTAGAGCAGAACAGTGCAAAACAGTACCGATCAATATAGGGCAGAACAAGAAAAAGCAGAACAGGCAAAATAGAGCAGAGCAGGGCAAGGGTCAGGCTGTATAGGGTAGTGCATTTGATGGATGAATAGTAACGACCGATAGACAGATTGTAGATGAAGTTCTCCCTGGTTGAGAGGGAGTGTTAAAATTGGAAACCAGGGCAAAACTTCATGTGGGTCATCTTATTCATGGCTGATAATATTTTTATTAGATTCCTCTCGTCGAGAGGTGTAGGATTGATATAAAGATCATCCGATTCCGATAAGTATTCATGGAGATATGAATTTATTTTGATTATGGAATTATTATCAAGTCGACCTACAACTCATGTAGGCTCAGAAGCCCAACAGTCGCATCTATTCAAACACCAACGTTGTGTATAAATATAAGAGGACTTTTCCTCATTTGCACTCACTCTTCTCATCACATCTCTCTCTCTCTACTGTGCATAAATGAGTCTCTTCTCTACTACGCAGAAATGGGTCCCTCTCTCACACATGTGAAGCCGAAAACTGCTGAAATTGAAGCTGCAATTGCAAAAATAAAGATTGACTTGCGTGGCCTAGAAGATCTCCTCATCTGAACTGCACTGCAGGTTCATCTGAACCTCCTCTGAAAGCCGCAACTTTTGGTGGTGAAATGAAGTCAATCCGATGAACGGTTTGCAAGATATCGACTGCCCTAGTTTGAAGCCGGAAACTGCTGAAACTGAAGCTGCAACTGCAGAAGTAAAGATTGACCTGTGTGGCCTAGAAGATCTCCTCATCTGAACTGCGTTGTAGGTTCATCTGAACCTCCTCTAGAAGCCGCAACTTTTGGTGGTGGAATGAAGTCAATCCGACGGTCGGTTTGTGAGATATCGTCTGCCCTAGTTTGATAATGAAGCCGCTAATGTTGATGCTGCTGATCTAGGGTTTGCTACTACTAATATGAATCAGATTTATTGTACTATTTCTCTCTGCTGAATTATTGAAGATAAAAGAAGATTTGATCAAAGGGTTTCCCCACACATTGTGGGGTTTGTCCCTGGCTAGCCGCCACATCTTGTGTCTCTTGTCTTGGCTTGTTTTCTGTCGATCGTTTAATGTTCTATCTGCACTTTACTTTATGTACATGTGATTGCTAATCTGTGGAATATAATAGGAAAAAGAAGTAAACTGTTATAAGCATAGAGCATACGATAACTTAACAAATGTTGGGCTCTTACTCTTATTTCCAAGAGCATTCTTGATTCGACATACATTCCTTGATGACGATTCAACCTCTTTTGGTCTATTAGGAACCTTTGGCTCAAAGTTCTTTTGTTTAAAGTGAATGTCTTTTGGAGGCATGCTAATCTTGGATTTTCCAATGGGTTGAGGGAAGAGAAATGGTTCTGTCTTCCACATCCTCAAGCATGTGCGGTTCTCTATATAGGATGAATGTTTTCCCATCCAAAGTAGGTATAGTAATGTAGGATAGATCCATTTGTAATTTCCCCCGAATAGAGGCACAGCATTTCCTACACAAGAGCATGCCCCAAACATCTGACACATCAATGATTACAATATCCATCAACACTGAAATGTCTTCGTTAGTAGCCAAGGATACTTTAACATCTTTTAGCAAGCCATACATAGGGATAGACCTTGAGTCAAAACCACACACATTCTTATATGGCATAGTGATTTTCATCTCTAACTGATTCATGACTCTCAAAGGAATTACATTAGCAAAGGCACCAAAAACAAGCATAAATCGTGTAGAATTAGCTTACTTATCACTAAGGGCAATAAGAAAGGTGCATGCCCTCCACTTCTTTAGTCATTATATATGTTTTGGGGGATCGTTGGAGGGTCCTTAAATTGTTTTTCAAGGTTGAATTATTTTTTGACTTGCCCACTTTGGGGTTCAAGTTTGACCAACTCCAAAAGAGGCACTTGCACATTCATCTTAGCCAAAACACTTTTATAATTCAACATCCAAAAACATATTAGGCCCATGTGCACTAGGCTACATCAACCTCTAGGGAAACGTTTTTCAGCGTTGACTTAAGGATGTGGATATGAGGTTCCAAATCCCAATGAACTAATGACAACAAACCCGAAGGATGGATGTGAAATCAAGGGAGTGGATGAAAATTGGTAAGTATGGAATGGTTATGGACAAGTTATTTCAATCCAAGTTTCTCAAGTAGTTCACTTCCTATAACCCTAAGGCCTAAGAGCAGATTCCACCAGACTAGGGCCAAAGACTAACCCTCCTAGTAAGGTGAGGGAACAAATTTACAATCAAGATCAATCAATCATCCAGATCACCCCTTTATCCATGTTAGAATGCCCAAAATATTAAGTAAAATAACTTGATTGTAGAATGGTTAACATACCTACCAAGTGGTGACCCACCTTCGTTCAAAAGGAATGTCGAATGGTGTGAGGTGTGTGATCCGTGCAAATGGAGGAGGAATGTGGCTTCTCATCATAACTAAGCAATGTATAGTGTTGTTGGTTGGTTGGCTACCCATGATAGGAGAAATGTTTCTCCTATGCGGTTACCCAATTTTGGTGGGTAATAGTACCCACTCGTCCTTGGGAAAGCATTTCCATGTACTTTGTGGAAGGTTTACTTACAACCAAGAAGGGACGTGAATACATGTTTGTGGTGGTTGATAGGTTCAGCAAGATGTGCATTCTTATGCCTATAAAAAGACCATCAAAGGGCAAGAAGTAGAAAACTTGTTCTTTAAATGGGTTTGGGAGCTCTTGGGAATATCAAGGAGCATTGTTTTGTAGGGACATTAGATTTCTTAGTGAATTTTGGACTACACTATCAAAGAAGATGGGCACGAAGTTGAAGAGGTCTACAACATTCCATCCACAGACAGATGGGAAAAATGTAGTCAACAAGACTTTGGTGCAACTCTTGAGGGGTTACAATCAGAAGCATCGAAAGACTTAGGATGAAAATCTAATATATATACAACACTCTTATAACAGAGCAATCCACACTTCTACTAGTAAGTCCCCATTTGAAATTTTCTTTAGATATTTGCCACCTTCACCTTCAAATATTGCATATGAGCAGCAAGGAGGGAGGAAGGATCTCACAAGGGATGCTTTAAGGGCAGATAAATTTGTTGAGAAGATAAGGTAGATCCATTTGCAAGTACAGAAGACATTGAGAAGACATAGGAAAAATACAAGGCCATGCACAATCAACAGAAAACAAAGAAGTTATTTAGAGTGGGAGACAAAGTATGGTTATTGTTGCCGCGAAATCTAGCAGGCCTTAGAGAGGGAAACCCTACAAGGTATAAACTAGACCAAGAAGCAACAATGGGGTAGTGGCCCACTATCACCACAGCCAAAACCCCCTGTTCTTTAAAGGATTTCACCGATGGGAGGAGTCCCAATAGGAAAGAGATCATACAACACTCTTATAACAGAGCAATCCACACTTCTACTAGTAAGTCCCCATTTGAAATTTTCTTTAGATATTTGCCACCTTCACCTTCAAATATTGCATATGAGCAGCAAGGAGGGAGGAAGGATCTCACAAGGGATGCTTTAAGGGCAGATAAATTTGTTGAGAAGATAAGGTAGATCCATTTGCAAGTACAGAAGACATTGAGAAGACATAGGAAAAATACAAGGCCATGCACAATCAACAGAAAACAAAGAAGTTATTTAGAGTGGGAGACAAAGTATGGTTATTGTTGTTGCGAAATCTAGCAGGCCTTAGAGAGGGAAACCCTACAAGGTATAAACTAGACCAAGAAGCAACAATGGGGTAGTGGCCCACTATCACCACAGCCAAAACCCCCTGTTCTTTAAAGGATTTCACCGATGGGAGGAGTCCCAATAGGAAAGAGATCACTTATAATAGGTATTTTAGGGTTAGAGTGTGAAATGATCTCACTAGGAGGTCTTCAAGAAAGGCAATTTTGGATAAAGGCTTCACAAGGAAGCAATTCGCTTTCTATGAAGTTACTTAGAAATGCAGGCACAAGACCTAGGTTTTGATTGATTTGACGAGTGTTGGAGTAACTCGAAGTCAAGGCAAGGAGAAAAGGTTTCTTGCAATGTATATTAGCTAGGCCAAGGCTCATGAAACCTTAAAGGAAGTTTGTAAGTTGAGGGAAGAAAAACTAGGGTTTCCCTCTTAGAGAAAACACCTAGGGAAAGAGAATTTATGGATGAAATTGAAGTGGATGCCCACAAATTGATAGGTTTTGTGGCAAACCCTACCCACTTGAAGTTTAGGTTCTCCAAACACTAAAATCCTCCATACCTAGAAATTCGCACCAAACGCTAGAACTCTTCTCTAGCCTTGAAATGAACGAAATTAAGAGAGAAAATATGGATAAAAGATGAAATTGATCACCAACAACTTGGACTAGTGCCTAGTTCCTTGGGAGAATGGAGTCTAAGATGATTTAAGTTAGATAAACTTGTTTTCAAGGAGGCTGAAATTTGATGCCCTAGAAAGCAGATTTCAAGCATTTACGCACTCTATGAAAAGTGGATTTTTATGGGAGAGCTACAATGAGTTCATCACTAGGACTATTATTCACATGTTATACGTGAGTAATGTATGCAATATTCATCTAGATATCAATTCAATTAATCTTCAACAAATTAGGGCACAATTTTACCATAACCTAGAATCAATAGTTCCATACATTAGGCATAGAAAAATATAGTCAACAATAAAAAGAACTTGCAAGATAACATGCAAGAATTCCTTATGTTATCTAAAGAATAGCTCCAAGAAACATCCAGAATAAGCTCCAAATGTCAAAATGCATCCAATAGATCCAACTCTTCCACAAGAGAACAAGTGCAAATTCACTAGATAGGCCAAATTTCTCAATGACGCCAAATTTCCAAGTGTGATGAGAATGAGAGATCAAATGAAATGATCTCTAATATATACATGTGCTACTAACTTTAATTTTAGCCCACAAGCCCCTCAAATAATAAAATAATAGCCAATTACTAATCAAGGCCACAAGCCAACTTTGTAGCCAATGTAAAAACAAAACAAATCCCCAAAAGGAGGGCAGAAATGTTGATGTCATGCTATCGTAGGACCTACTAGGGCATGCATTGAGCTCCTCTACTGCCATGATGAGTGTATAGGGCTCCTAAAATCAAATTCTAGGGGTTGGCCCCTAGATTTCTCTGCAAAATCATCTTGCGGCTCTCAAATGTGGTTTTGGGGCACAAAAAAGGGTCTCATGGGTCTCCAAGGGATGAATAAGCATGATTTTTCTCCAACTTTGAGGCTCTGAAGATGGTGCTAGCCATCCCATGTCTCAAGGCGTGAGACAAACCTCATCTGGGCCCCTGATCAATTGCCACACTATGTAATTACTGTTAAGTCGGCTAGTGGCATACTAGTCCAAGTGCATTATCCCATGAATAATAACACAAATGCAAGAATGTTGTGGGTGGTGAAGGTGCCCATGGCTATGAATGATACTCTATAATTGTCCAGAACCCCATGGCTCTCAATGCATCACTAATGGGTGTCAATATGTTCCTTTGGAGGACCTAGACCCCAGTTAAGTTGCCCAAACCTATAGATGGAACCACCTGCCAATTACACACAATATCCAGTGTAGTAACTTTCACCATCAAGTACATTAATCACTATTGCATTTAAGTGAACCAAGCTTGAAAGAAATGGGCAAAATAACACTTCATAAGAGGTTTCTCTTCCAAAATTGTGGCCTTGGTCATGAAATCGTCTTACCTCCCTAGGTAGGAGTAGTTAATAGACTATGATATTAGGTGTTCCCAACCCCCAAGGGGAAGTGACATGTCCTTGGTCCACCCTTCAATCGATAGGTTCCATGTGAATAATGATGGAATGGAGGGGAGAAAACTTCATGGCCAAGTGCCATGGTCAAAGGTGTAGGAATTTACAGGGTAAGTTCCACAGAAAGAATACCAAAAGGACACCGCTCACAACCAGATCTCAAATCAATACACCAGTATTTTTGACGTGGTTAAAACCCTCAGAGTGCAAGGAGGGAAACAGTCCACGGCCTGTCCCAACGTGGGTACTACAGGCAATTTATTAATCAAAGAATGAAAATTTACATAAGCTTCTCTCATGCACGGATTACCTGAACAATGACCCTCCATGCGCTTTAAATAGAACTCATGGACCAATCGGGTGTCAAGCCACGGATCAAGTGTCGGTAATACCGAGGTGAGAGTGAACCGTCGGATCACTACATATCGTGACCGTCGGATTGTAAGTTACAAAATGTACAACGGTAAAGAAACACACTTTACCTAACTCTAACCTAACTCTATACTAGACCAAGTTGAACTTAACTATATCCTATGTGTCGGAATATCCTAACATCCCCCCTTAAGAACAACTTGGGATAGGATTGAAGGATTTACAAATATGACACAATAGGAGAAGGAAGGAGGCACTAGAGCCTATCCCCCCTTAGTGACAACTTCCTGAACTCCAAGCATATATCGAAGTTTAGTGAACTTCGCCTCTGTGAGAGCCTTTGTGAAGATGTCTGCAACCTGATCATCTGTTGGACAATATTGCACTTCAAGAACATGGTCATGAATGAGCTTTCTGATGAAGTGCATGTGTAGTTCAATGTGTTTGCTGCGCTGATGCTGGACTGGATCTTTGCATAGCTGAATGGCACTTTGATTATCACACCAAAGTGTGGTTGGATGCTGCTGCTCAAAGCCAAACTCTGATAGGATCTGACGAAGCCACAAGGCTTCCTTACTAGCTTCCACGGCACCACGATACTCTGCTTCTGCTGACGAAAGAGAAATGGCAGCCTGTTTCTTACAAGCCCATGTAATAGGTCCTGAACCAAGAGTGAAGACATAACCGGCAGTAGACTTCCGATCATCAGGGTCACCAGCCCAATCAGAATCAGTGAAACCAACTAACAGAGGAGCTGCTTTGGCACTGTAATGAATCCCAAACTGTACTGTACCTCGAACATAACGAAGTATTCTTTTAGCTGCTTTCCAATGACTTTCACGGGGGTTTTGCATAAAACGAGCAACAAGGCCAACAACAAAGGAAAGATCAGGACGAGTATGGGTTAAATACAAGAGTTTTCCGACAAGTTGACGGTATAAGGTAGCATCAACTTCAGGAGAAGTACAAGAGACTGAAAGTTTGACTCCAGACTGAAAGGGAGAAGGGGCTGGCTTACAGTCTTCCATGTGAAAATGACGAAGAATATCACAAGCATACTTGGACTGGGAAAGGAAAATACCCTCTTGGGATTGCAAGACTTGAAGACCGAGAAAATAGTGTAAGTGTCCTAAGTCTGTCATTTCAAATTTCTTTTTAAGGCTGGACTTCACATGGTTTATAAGGTTGGGATCACTACCAGTAAGAATAAGATCATCAACATAAAGAACAAGGATGATAAGAGAGTTGCCCACTTTCTTGGTGTAGACAGTATTGTCAGAATGACACCTAGAAAAGCCAGATTCTAAAAGAAAGCTATCCATTTTGGCATACCAAGCCCGAGGAGCTTGCTTGAGGCCATAAAGGGATTTCTTAAGTCGACAAACAAGGCTGGAGTCTGTTTGTATGAAGCCAATGGGTTGTTCCATATAGATTTCTTCCTGCAAGTCCCCATGCAAGAAGGCAGATTTAACATCCATCTGATGGACTTCCCATTTTAAAGAGGCAGCAAGGGAAAGAACAAGGCGGATAGAGTTCATTTTGGCAACAGGGAGAAGGTTTCAGTGTAGTCAATGCCTTCAACCTGTGAAAAGCCCTTAGCAACGAGACGAGCTTTATGTTTATCAACTTTCCCATCTGGTCCATACTTGGTTCTGTAAACCCATTTACATCTAACAAGTTTGCGTCCCTTTGGTAGAGGAACAAGATCCCATGTATCATTTGTCATCAATGAATGATATTCTTCATTCATAGCTGCTTCCCAATGTGGATGGCCTGAAGCTTCTGCAAAAGTGTCAGGATCATGATTTACTGGAGCTTGAGCCAGTAAAGAAGAGGCTCTTTCAAACTGAGAACGTGTACGTCGCTGATCTGTAGGATCACCGGCAAGATCACCTGCTGCATCCCGAGTAGCACGGACCCATCTTGGAAGTTGAGGATCCTGAGAAGGTGGGGGAGGATTATCATCCTCGCTTTCATCATCTGAAGAAGAAATGTTTTCAAAAGTAGAAGAGATAGGAAGAGGTGGCACATCCGCCGGACTAGGCTCGCAGGCCGATTTATTTTCATCAAATTTTACATCTCTTCTAATGATAACATTTTTGGACTTAAATGGAATAAGTCTATAACCTTTTACATCTTCAGAATATCCAACAAAAGTACATTTCTCACTCTTAGGTTCTAAAGCTTTATGCTTTTCATCTGGAATATGGGCCCATGCTTCACTTCCAAACACACGAAAGTGACTTACATCTGGTTTAATGGAACTCCAAGCTTCTTCTGGAGTGATATTCTCTAGAACCTTAGTAGGAGTGCGATTGATTATATAATTTGCACAATTAATTGCTTCGGCCCAAAAACTAAGACTGAGTCCTTTAGATTGCAGCATACAATTAGCCATTTCCTTTAAGGTGCGATTTTTCCTTTCAGCTACACCATTTTGTTGTGGAGTGTATGGAACAGTATGTTGCATTTGAATTCCATTTTCGGTGCAAAAGTTGATGAATGTGTTTTTAACATATTCTCCACCATTATCAGTTCTTAGCTTAAGAATTTGATGTCCAGATTGTTTTTCAACAAAGGCTTTGAAGGCCAAAAAAGTGTTAAATACTTCGCTCTTGAGTTTTAAGAAGTATACCCAAGTGCGTCTGGAGAAATCATCAATGAAAGTTAAGAAGTACTTGCAGCCAGAGAATGAAGCAACAGGAAGAGGACCACATAAATCACTGTGCACAAGCTGTAAAGGGGCTGAGGCGTGCCAAGAGGCACGTTTGTCAAAACTGTCCCGATGATGTTTTCCGAGTACACATCCGGAACAAACACCATCTCTGCAAGATACCATAGGAAGACCTGTCACCATATTTTCTTTACATAGATGCTGAAGGGAGCGATAGTTTAAGTGACCAAATCGCTCATGCCAAAGTTTGCTCACTTCATCATTATGAGCAACAAATACTGAGGGAAGATTGGATGACCCAAAGTTGTGAAACTTATACAACCTTTTGGAATCATCAGCAAGACCAGTAGCTAGAATCTGTTTAGGATCTTTTAGATCCTTGATTACAACATCATGAGGTGAAAATTCAACAATTTTACCTTCACCTGAATGAGTTATCTGATAGACAGATAGAAGGTTGCAGGATAAGGTTGGAACACATAATACATCATTAAACTGACCATTGTCTAGATGAACAGTTCCAGTCCCTACAACATTAAGAGATCTATCATCACCAATATATATATTTTTGGTGTTACAATCATTTAAAGAAGAAAACATGGCTTGGTTTTTGGCCATGTGACAAGAGGCTCCAGAATCAATGAGCCACTCATGAGAATGAGAAGAAGAAGAAGATACATTTAATGCATAACCAGACTGAGATGATTGACAATGACATGCAGAAAGTGCCATTCCGGAAGTTGAAGTTGAAGTAGGCTCCACATGGATGTTATGTTTCTTCATTGCGGCTTCCAAGGCTTCCATCTTCTTAAAGCATTTAGATTCTAAGTGGCCATCTCGATTACAAAAGTTACAATGTCTATCAGTCTTCTTCCATTTGTTTTTATTGGTCTTATCATTTTGCTGAAATGATCTTTCATTTTGAGGCTGAGATGGTTTAGGACCATTCTTTTGAGGATATGACTTCTTAGGATTCTTTGAATTTGGTTGCTGCTGGGCGGCTAACGCTTTCGTGGAAGAGTTTCCAAGATTAAGAAGACCAAGGTGTAAGAGTTTTTCTTGTTCTCTTATTAAGGAATCACAAAAGGAGTCAAAGGAAGGGGCCTTGTAGTCTTGTCCTTGACAAATGAAAGCTTCCCTTGTAGAATGGAAAGTGGAAACAAATACAGAGTAGGCTGGTCCCAACTTAGTAAGGATGGAATAAATAAGGTTACCATCTTCTTTCTTAACTTTAACACCTTCCAAGAGATATCTAAGGGTCTTGAATTTGGACAAGAAATCTTCAATGCAAGAAAAATTATTAGGATCCAAAGTAAGCAGCTCATTTTCAAGTTGATGGGCTCTAATTTCATTTTTAATCCCAAAAACTTTAGCAAGTTTTTCTAATGCTTCATGAGGAGTCTCAAGTTCTGCAATGTGGAATCTAAGATCAGGAGAAATAGACATCCCTATCAAACCACGTGCTTGATCTTGTCTATTTTCCCATTTTGCCGCCTTGTCTTCATCTTTTGGTTTCTTCTCTTGGTCTGTGGCTATTCTGAAGAGACCTTTACTTCTAAGTAAATCTTCCATGTAGGCTACCCATTGGAAGTAGTTAGTGCTGTCAAGAATGACTTGGCATGGACTTTCCATTTTAAAAAAAACTGAAGCTGAAGATGCTGAAAGTAAGTGTTCCAATGGATAGATCTCGAAAAAATAGGCGGTTTTAAAAAAAACGGCTCTGAAAAAGGCTTCCGGATGAAGAAGTTATGGCTTTTTGAAAAAAAATTGTTGACGTTGCCGGCAAAGTGCGCGAATGTGCGGGAATGAAAAAATCCGCCCCCACAAAATGGAGACTTGAACCCAAGACCTCTACTCTCTTAAAATAGCTTTGAACCAATTGATCTATACAAAAAATTTGAGAGAGAGAGAGAGAGAGGGGGGGGGGGGGGCCTTAGTTTGCGTGCTTGCCTTGAGAAAGCTCTTTTTCCCTACAAAACACAAAACACAAAACCCAACACGAATATGCAAAGAAAAACGAACCTTGCGGCTCGAAGTTAGCTTTAGCCAAAAAACTAGAAATTTAAAAAAAAAAATCTCAAAGTTAGCTTTAGCCGAAAAACTAAATATTTTTCTCAATGTTTCTGATTTTCCGAGATCACACTAAGGTGCAGGGAAAAGAGCATACGCATGAGAAAAATCCTTCCTTTCTGTTTCTGATTTGCCCAGATCGCACAGAGTCGCAGGGCAAAGAGCATACGCAGAAATGAAAGGTATAGATCCGGTAAAAAAAAAAGGCTAAATAAACTGAGACCGAAATAAGCAGAGAGAAAATAACAGTAAACTGCAAAAGAAACAATGTATACCTCCCGATCTGAAAAATGACGCAGCTAGGGCTACCGAAAACCTTTTCGCGTGAAACGAAAGGGGTTCCTCACTGGAACAGATGCTCCGAACGCAACAGAGCAGTCCTCTCGGCCCGAAAGCAGTCAGAAACAGCAGATCTAGGAAACGACAGCCGCATGCAGTTCTACCGGCTTCAGATTTGGATCACCAACGGACGCGGCCCTCAAATAGCTCTGATTCCATGTAGGAATTTACAGGGTAAGTTCCACAGAAATAATACCAAAAGGACACCGCTCACAACCAGATCTCAAATCAATACACCAGTATTTTTGACGTGGTTAAAACCCTCAGAGTGCAAGGAGGGAAACAGTCCACGGCCTGTCCCAACGTGGGTACTACAGGCAATTTATTAATCAAAGAATGAAAATTTACATAAGCTTCTCTCATGCACGGATTACCCGAACAATGACCCTCCATGCGCTTTAAATAGAACTCATGGACCAATCGGGTGTCAAGCCACGGATCAAGTGTCGGTAATACCGAGGTGAGAGTGAACCGTCGGATCACTACATATCGTGACCGTCGGATTGTAAGTTACAAAATGTACAACGGTAAAGAAACACACTTTACCTAACTCTAACCTAACTCTATACTAGACCAAGTTGAACTTAACTATATCCTATGTGTCGGAATATCCTAACAAAAGGGACCTGGCTAAGATGGAATACCTCATCCTAGGTGTATAGATGTGAGGAAGGAGCAATCGTGGATGCTACCTCGGCCTTTGTTTTTTCACCCCTCTATATTGCCTTTTACTTTTTCTTGAGTTTTCCTTGTATTGCCGCTCATAGCTTGGGGAATGAGAGATTGCTTTGTATGATGTATATCAATTATTACCTCTTTTAGGATGGGGTAGTCCATCGCCCATCAGGGCCTGGGATATGTAAGGGTTCCTTGTCTTCTATGAGATAGGGCAACATTGGCCCAGGAACCAGGTGATGGCCATATGATAGAGGTGGAGTTCAAGTTTGGCTTTTGCACATGTGCTAATTTGTAAGTCCTGGCCATATTTTTTCATTTTGATTTTACTTTTTGTTTTTATCATGGCCATCATATGCTCTTTCTTTTTTTTTAAGCTGCATCAATTTCCCAAGGTGCATTTTTAGGCCTTACCCAGGTATAACAATGTGTGAGCACCAAATCCCAGAGAACCAATGGTCAGATGACCCGAAGAAAGAGGTGGAACAGGGACTCATAATGTAAGATGGAAAGTGGTAAGTATGGAATAGGGATAGATGGGGCTACGCTATCTCAATCATGGCTTCCCAAGTAGTGCCCCTTCCTAAAGCCATGGGCCATTAGGGGAGGTCCCACTAGACTAGGATTGAAAATTAACCCCCCATTTAAGATGAGGAAACAAGACTACGGCCAAGACCCTTCTTTCTTCCAAGTTACCCCATAATCCATGTCATCATGCCCAAATGCAAACAAGCATTAGCACCTAATTGCATAATGAATAAAGTACCTTTTGATTAGAAGCCCACCTTCCAACATGTGCTCTTGACAAATGGGTGAGGAGACATATGACTGATGCAGGTGGCAGAGATATGAATGGCACGTCACATCAGCTACAAAGTGGCTCTTAGGGTCTACTGGTTGTTGGCTGGAAAATGGAGCAAATCTTCTCCTAGGGGTCACCCACTTTTGGTGGGTAACATCTAACTCCAACTGGGACATGAGCTCACTATAGAGCGCATGATCCATGTACTCGAACAGGGAGTTCATGAAAGTTTTAGCAATGTCCTAGGACCGTAGACCTGTAACTTGCACTTTGCAATACAACTATTTGGAAGCATGTGCACTAGGCATAGGATATTGCCCATGTTTTTCATAATGATAATAATTTATACAAAAAAGTAAATCTATGCTAAATGCAAGTCTAATCTACATGCAACTTAATCTAGCATGAGAACATGATATGATGATGTTAGCTATGCAAAAGGAACATATAATGCACCTACACTACCATGCATAACATGTGATATCACAAATCCAAGAAAGGAGTAATACGGTTATCTTTAACCAGGTCGAGCCAAAGCTCACCATCAAGCCTAGCTATATAGAAGTAACCCAAACCAACCTTTCCATGAATCTTAAAAGGGATGGGATGCTTGTCAACTAACACCATTTCCCCAACCTTGAATTCCTTTTTAGGCTTTTGCACCCATTGTTTCTTAGGTATGGTCAGCTTAGGATTAGATCTATTAATAAGGCAAACTTCTTGAGAAGGGGAACAATTAATAGGCTTGGATTAGCTAATAGGAGGGCCAAGACTTTTGGTTCCAAGTTATTGCCCAAGATATGGGAAAGGGTCCATATCTTCCACATGATTTGGAAGTTGGGGTTCCATGTAGAGAATGAATGGTGTCCTATCAAGATACGGAATAGTGGCATACAATAAGTCCATTTGTAGTTGGCCACCAATTGAGGCACCCTGCTTCCTATATAAAAGCATTCCCCATACATCAGGTATATTAATAACAACAACATCCATGAGTGCAGAAATATCCCTGTTAACAGCTATAGTAACTTTCAAATCCTTAATGAGCCCATGGATGGGAATGGACTTGGAATAAAAGCCACAAACATTCCTATAAGGTCTAGTAATATCCAATTCCAATCGGTGCATAACCTTTAAGGGCATGATATTGGCAAAAGCCCCCAAATCTAGCATATAAATATGGAGAAGCAACCTATTAATGGCTAAAGTCAACAAGAAGGGCACGCAATTAGGGTTTGTCCTATCAAAGTGCATGTTTTGCAATACAATAGGGGAATCACTGAGTCCATCACCTAGCCCAAGAGCCTTCTTGACTTGTCTTCTATGGGGAGCGAGTTGTACTCTCTTCTATGGGAACCTGCATAGTCATTTTTCCCACAGCACTACAAGCATCAACAACTAACTCAATTTCATGGTCCTTGGATTTGTGCTTGGGTTTTTCCTTAGGAAGTTCCTTTTCTTGAGAAGGATTTGCATTAGAGCATGTTTGGGCTTGTTTCTCATTCTTTCTAGAGTATTGCAAACCCTTAGATATCCCACTACTTTCCACGGCCAACAACTCTTCTTCTTACTCATCTTTGAGTTTAACTTGGCTAGGTTGTGGATGGATATATCTATTCCCAAGAACAATGTTATATGGGTGAGTTTCATCTACATTGTTCAATTGCTCAGGTTCCTCCTCTTCCTCACTTTGTTCACTAGATTTGTTCTCTTGGGCCTCCTCCTCTTGTCCTAGCATAATGGTTGGGGCAAGGGTGATAGGGATACTTTGTTGAGTACCTAGGTCTCCCTCAATATTCTTCTTAGAAAAGGACTTATCCTTGTTGAATTGATTCTTAGGAGGATCATTTGACTTTGACCCTTTATCTCTTTTAAGAATAGTCACCCTATTCATGATGGATTTTTTACCAATATTGACATCATCAGACAGCTTGCCAACCCTTTGGGCCAAGGCCAAAACCACTTCCTCAAGTTGAGACTTTGATTTCGACTTGGTCTCAATTTTGGCCCTAGGGTAGCTGAACATTTCAACATGTGCAACTTCATGGTTTGTTCAATTTCCATGAGTGTCTCCTTAGCTTCAGCCAAGGTTATAGGATTTTTATCTCTAAGGGCATATGTTAGATGTCCACGGGATGACTTGATAAACCTTTCAATATAATAGCATCATTAAATTTGAGTCTATCAAGGATTTCCCTAAGAAGATTGTCAAGCCTTTGGATGTATTCCTTAGCACTTTCTTTATCATTTTTAGCCATTGCAAAGAACTTATCAAGAGCCATACCACCATCTAAATCAGAAGCCCACCTGTTCTTGAAAGCTTCTTCAAATTGATCAAAATTGGCAACGCTTCCTTGAGGTAAGCTAACATAACAATCCCTAGCATCACCTTCAAATGTTAATGCAAATAGCATCATAACACTATCTTCCTCATCAATATTCCAAGGACGAATGGCCCAAAGGAAGTTGTTGGCATGTCTTTCAGCAGACATAACAACACGTCCATCAAATTTGGGCAACCATCCATGGTGTTTCTCAGGTATTGATCACGGGCTCCAAGAAAGATAGCAATGTTCAAAGGTTTGAAGTATGCAAGATTCCACCTCTTAGCCATGGGGATATTGTAATTAGGGTTAGGGTTAGGAGTAGGATTAGGATTGGTGTCAAGAAATAGAGGTTGCCTAGTAGGGGATGGAATATGCTCACCCCTTCTAGTAGCAACTCTAGTCCTTGGAACTACGTTTTCTTCAATATTATTCTCTGGACACTCAAAACCAAGCAATTTAGGAGTCGCCAGAAGAGGATCTATCTTGTCATCAAAGAAAGCACCTCTTCAAATGGAGAGAAGCTTAAATGTTTCAATCTAGGGGAAGATAGACTTGCTTCCTCCTCAGAAACAACGCCAAAAATGTTGCAACAAAATCTAGCAGGCCTTGGAGAGGGAAACCCTACAAGGTATAAAATAGACCAAGAAGCAACAATGGGGTAGTGGCCCACTGTCACCACAGCCAAAACCCCCTGCTCTTTACAAACTTTCACCGACAGGAGGAGTCTCAATAGGAAAGAGATCACTTATAATAGGTATTCTGAGCTTAGAGTGAAATGATTTCGCTAGGAGGTCTTCAAGAAAGACAATTTTGGTTCAAGGTTTCACAAGGAAGCAATTCGCTTTTTATGAAGATACCTAGAAATGAAGACACAAAACCTAGGGTTTGATTGATTTGACAAGTGTTGGAGTAACTCAAGATCAAGGCAAGGAGGAAAGGTTTCTTACAATGTATATTAGCTAGGCCAAGGTTCATGAAACCTTCAAGGAAGTCCTTAAGTTGAGGGAAGAAAAACTAGGCTTTCCCTCTTAGGGCAAACACCTAGGGCAAGAGAATTTATGGATGAAAATGAAGTTGATGCCCACCAAATTGATAGGTTTTGTGGCAAACCCTACCCACTTAATGTTTAGGTTCTCCAACCACCAAAATCATCCCTCCCTAGAAATTCACACAAAGCCCGAGATCACTTATCTAGCCTTGAAAGGACAAAAATTAAGAGAGAAAAGATGGATAAAGAATGAGATTGATCACCAACAAGTTGGACTAGTGCCTTGTTCCTTGGGAGAATGGAGTCTAGGATGATTTAAGTTAGCTAAACTTGCTTTCAGAGAGGCTTAAGTTTGATGCCCTAGCAAGCATATTTCAAGCATTTACCTACTCTATGAAAAGCGGATTTTTATGGGAGAGCTACAATGAGTTCACCACTAGGACTATTCTTCACATGTTATACATGAGTAATGTATGCAATATTCATCCAGATATCAATTCAATTAATCTTCAACAAATTAGGGCAAAGTTTTACCATAAACTAGAAACGATATTTCCATACATTAGACATATAAAAACAAATATTCAATAATAAAGAGAACATACAAGATAACATGCAAGAATTCCTTCCATTATCAAAAGAATTGCTCCAAGAAACATCCAAGAATAAGCTCCAAATGTCAAAATGCATCGA
Organism: Pinus tabuliformis; assembly: GCA_031772625.1. Taxonomy (NCBI): domain Eukaryota; kingdom Viridiplantae; phylum Streptophyta; class Pinopsida; order Pinales; family Pinaceae; genus Pinus; species Pinus tabuliformis. The sequence continues at coordinate 25,620,215 of CM062807.1, forward strand.
ATAGATCCAACTCTTCCACAAGAGAACAAGTGTGAATTCACTAGATAGGCCGAATTTTTCAATGAGGCCGAATTTCCAAGTGTGATGATGATGAGAGACCAAATGAAATGACCTCTAATATATACATGTGCTATTGACTTCGATTTTAGCCCCTTCCTAAAGTTATGGACCATTAGGGGAGGTCCCACTAGACTAGAATTGAAAATTAACCCCCCATTTAAGGTGAGGGAACAAGACTACAACCAAGACCCTTATTTCTTCCAAGTTACCCCATAATCCATGTCAACATGCCCAAAAAAACAATCATAAGCACCCGATTGCATAATTAATAAAGTACCTTTTGATCAGAAGCCCAGCTTCCAACATGTGCCCTTAACAAATGGGCAAGGAGACATATCATTGATTCAGGTAGCAGAGATAGGAATGGCACATCACATTGGCTACAAAGTTGCTCTCAAGGGCTGCTAGCTGGAAGAGATGAATAGAAGCAAAGCTTCTCCTAGGGGTCACCCACTTTTGGTCGGTAACCGTTACAATTGAAAGAGAGGCTATACGGTCCTAGTAAGAAAATAAAGGCTCTACAATATGGTTCTTTTGAGATACTAGAAAACATGACAAATAATGCCTATAGACTCAGTCTACCCCCATACATGCACATTTACTCAGTGGTGAATGTGAAAAATGTCAAACTCTATGAGCCTTCCATGTTGGATCAGGAGGAGGAGCAGGTCCTTCCTTCCATAGAGGACTTAACACCAAATGCTCAGGCAGAGATGATAAAGGGCACAGTTTTGTAGAAGAGGTCCAAAACTACAAGACAGGGGCAGCATGACCTTTGGCAAATTGGGTTGAAAGGACAACTTCCAGGAAAAGCTAAATGGTACTCCAAGGAGAAGGTAGATGAAAATTTTCCTCACCTTATTTACTAAAAGCTTTTGGGGACCAAAAGCCTCTCAAAACATGAAGGTATGATCCAAATTGGATCATTATTTTACTTTTCATCCATCTCAATGCTTTTAGATTGGAAAAACTAAAGGAATCAACTTACAGAGCCATTTTTACCGACGGGTCCCAGTTTGGCGAATTAGGGTTTGAAACCTTCAAGAGCCATTTTGAGGCCTTAAATGACCACCGTTTGGGGTCCAAACTTGCTATGGACCTAGATTCCATAATCTATACACCAATATCTTTCCATCGATACAAGAATCGCCTCACTCAGAGCTCGTATGATAAAGTTATCCCTCTCAGAAGATGACCTCTCATGATTGACCACAATAATTCGAGACAATGCCACGCCAACCCCTGTTACTCATGGAAAAGGAGCTAGCCACATGAAAACTTTGAACAAAACTTGTAATATTCCTAACGGAAATATTAAGTCAATAACAAAAACATGCAATATACCAACTAGGAAATTCAACACATATGCAGGAAATCACAACACAAGAGGAAATGCACCAAAACTCTGAGCCATTTTATTTATTTCCGAGCAAAATGGAGACAAATGAGTATGAAAGAGAAACCTGGGCTTTCTACAACATTTGAAGGTGGCAAATGGCTAATGTTCTCACGAAGCCTCTAGTGAAGGGAAAGTTTCTGAGCTGGGGGTGGTGGAGAATCCCTTGCTAGGAGGGAGTGTTGATGTGAGTAGCATCGGAAGGTCTTCTACATCGGCTTGGTGTCTTAGCATGTGGAAGACATTATTTGCCTCTTCTAGTGATTTATGTCTTCTTTCCTAAGTCTAACTTAGGAAAAGTATAATAATTAAAGTAAATTAATTATTGTGGACTATTGGGTTATTTTCTAAGGATAAATAATTTAATTATTTAAGTGACTTAGAAATAATCTCAATCGTTGATCTCCAAGATGGTTCTAGAAGGGAGATTGGGGTTAGGGATTTGGACTCAATGAAGATTATAAAGGGAGCCTAGCGAGGAGGTGAAGACACAAGACGAAGAGCACAAGTTGTGTGAGCGAGTCATCACAAAGAGAGAGCAATTTTCTCTTAAGTGTGAGTGGCTCAATGGACTAGTGCGCAGAGAAGGAGAAGTGTGAGTGGATTCGTGCAAATCCAAGGAGGCCGAGTAGGAGGATATTTCAAGGCCAAGTTGTCAAAGGGAGATTGTACTTGTCTAGAGGAGGTCGAGTTGTTGGAGTCTTGCGTTTTTCCCAGTGCGCATTAGCAATAGGGCACAAATCTTGTTGTTGGAGGGGACAGATCGAGTTACTAGAGGCCGATTCACTTGGGTTGAATTCATTCTGAGGGAGCTGAGTTGTAGGTTCCATATTTGCATTTTTCCTTGTATCTTTGTGGGTCGAAAAACCCAGATTTTCCAGATAATGAAATGATGGAGAATTGTTGTGGGTTAATTAATTTTGCGATGTGTAATTGATCTCTTTGGTTTATTTATTTTTAATTCTAGAAGTTAAAAATACTAGTGATTTTATTTTTGGGTAAATCAATGTTTATTTGGGTTAATAACTAAATTGTTGGGGATAAATTAATTTGTCGTGAGAAAATAAATCTGGTTGGTATTAGAAATTAACAATCTGCTCATGTTATCAGAAGGCGCTAGTCTCTCAACGCTACATCTGCTAAGGCCATGTACTTCTCTGAAAGTCCCGGGTACCTGTGGAGTGGGTGCCCTCAAGGCCTGGGCTGCTGTGGACCACTTGACAAAAACATGGGCTCAAGTGAAAGCAACCATCCATCAGAGACTACGATCAATAATGCATCTAAGTGGACCAAACTTTAATGTTAAGGGCATATTAACATTTCAAACAAGGATCACCTTCCGATATCTAACTAGACCAAGTCCCGTAAAGGTGTTCCCTACCTTGGTAGAGGTGGTTAATTGCCAACCCTATTAGTTTCTTCCAACCCTCAAGGGGAAGTGACAGTTCCAAGGTCAATCCCTCAATCAATAGGTGTTAGTGTGCATTGTGAATAATGTGGTGATGAAGGGGGAACGGCTTCATGGCCAAGTGCCATGGTCAAGAGGACCAACCAATGCGGATGTCCACATCCTAAGTGTATGAATGTAAAGGAGGGTGCATGCATGGAGGCATGAGTTACCTACTCGGACTAATTTTTACACCCCTCTTTTGTGCATTTTACTTCTTGATTATTCCTTGTATTACCGCATATAGCTCAAGGGTTAGAGCTTTCTCTTTATGATGTAGCGGTTTTATTACCCCTTAAGATGAGTTTGTTCATCGCTCATTAGGGTTGTGACATGCAAGGGTCCCTTTTTAATGAAATGGAGCATCATGTGCTTAGGAACCAGGTGATGACCATATGAGAAAGGTAGAGTTCAAGCTAGGCTTTTACACATGTGCTAATCTTTATGTCTCGTCCATCTTTTGCATTTTGATTTTCTTTTTTTTGCTTTGTGGTGATCATGATATGTTTTTTCTTTTCTTTTAGCTACATCAACCTCCAAGGCAAAGTTTTCCAGCCCTACTCAACGAATGTGAACATATGGGTGCCAGATCCTAAAGAACTAAGGACAAGTTAGACACGAAGAATGGAGGTGAGATATGGGGCTTGTAATGTGTCATCGAAAGTGTCAAGTATGGTATAAGGAAGAATGAACACATTATTTGAATCATGGTCCTCCAGGTAGTGTCCTTCCTATAAGGGAGGTCCCACTAGACTAGGGATAAATATGAAACCCCCCTAGTAAGGTGAGAGAACAAAATTACAGTCAATATCGATCAATCTTCCAAATCACCCCTTTATCCATACTAAATGTACAAAACAAACAAGTATAAGCACCTAATTGCATGATCAAACTACTTTTTCAATAGCAACCCACCTTCATCCAAGTGCAAATGTTAGACAGTGAGAGGCAAATGGCGGAGCTGGAGGCACATGGCATATCATTGTCAGGTAGTGGTTGTCAAGGGTTGTTGGCTAGTTGGTTGTCTAACTAGCTATCAAATGCAGGAGAAACATTTTCCCTATGGGGTTACCCATTTTGGCGGGTAACAGTCTCCACCAACAAGCTATCTAGGAGGTCCTAATATAATGGGAGATACACCACCCAAGGATGCCACATGGGAACCAACAGAGATCCTCCAACAACTCCCACATCTCTAGGCTTGAGGACAATGTTGCTTTTCAAACAGTAAGGCATGTTAAGGTCCTAATCCCTAACCCTTATGTAGATAGATAGGTTGCTATGAATACCTATGTATGGACACCATTTCTAGTAAATAAGGCCCATGTAGTAGTGTGAAAACAATAAATGTAAGAAGGATTGCTAGAAGGTTCTACCTACTAGAAAGTTTCTTCTTTGGAATGTTCGTAAGGGTTGATAGTAATACATAAAGAAGTAAAACAATGCAATGAGATGTGTTGTAAAGTTTATTGTAATCAAAGGCTTAATTGGAGGTTTCCCCCTCGAAAAGGACAGTGAATATTGCTGCCATTAATAAAGTTATAACATTTTGTGTTATTCTAGTTCTTTATTTGGCTATTGCGATTGCAATTTGCCATTTTTGTGGTAAATTTGGGTAAAATCTATTATTTATGCCCTACATCTTTCAATTTACTAACAAAGAACACCACATTTTATGAATTGAAGACTTAAAATAGCATAAAAAACCAGAGTACATACCATGTATACCAAATGTAAGCATGGAACACAACTCCAAGATAGATAATAGAGATGAATTACATAATAACTCCTTCAAGAATAGGAGAACCTCCTCCAGATACTCAAATACATTCATACATCGACAATTACATGTCCTTAATAATGGTCGTATGGTCTATGTTACCCACCACCTATGGGTAGTATCTATATGAGAAAAAAAATCTCCTAGCCAGTCCTCAGCCAGTAGCCAGTAGTCCCTTGCTGCCACCAGATAGCTTTATGTGTCAATATCTCTACCACCTAAGCCAGCCATATGCCCCCTTGCCCATCTATCATGATCGCATGTTTGAAGGTGGGCCATTCCACCCCGAAGGCATGGATTTTCATTGTGTAGTTGGATATTTTTGTTTACTTATCATGGTTGCTCTTGGGCATGGATTAGTTGGGGGATTTGGCGGAAAGAGTGGGTTTGGTTTGTAATCTTGTCTCCTCTATCCAATTTGATGATAACCTTGTATCCTAGTCACGTGGGATCTCCCTTATTGGCTACTAACTCTAGGGATGGCACTACATGGGAAACCTTGATTTTGGGTGTGTGGTCTCGCTTCTCGACACCATATACATCACTCCCCTCTGCTCATTATAACCCCCATTCACCATATTGCCCATCTAGATCCACATTTGTCCATTGGATCCACAAGGAGTTAGCCTCCCCCTCCCCTTGTCCACATTGAGTCGGGCCTAGAACGATGCCCTGGAGGTTGATGCAGCTAAAAAGAAAAGAAAAAGAATAATTTGGCCGCTCTCAACAGGAAATGTACTACAAATATCAAAATATGGTTGGGACATAAAAATTTGGCACATGGGAAAACATGAGCTCCACCCCTATCATTATGGCCATCACCCTGGTTCCTAGAGACCCTTGTGTTGCCCCACTTCATCAGTAAGGAATCTATGATTGCCCCAACCCCTAGTGGGCGATGAACTACCCCACCTCAAGGGGGTAGCCACTGTTATATCTCACACATCATGCTCTCATCCCCTGGAGCCTCGAGCAATTATAAAAGAAAAATCAATAAAAGGCAAAAGACATATGAAGAAGGGTAAAAATACAAAGGTTGGGTAACTCATGTACCATAATCGTTCCCTCCTAAATTCATACACCTAAGTGTGTGCTTCTTTTATTATAACTACCCTTGTACTATGGCATGTGGCTTGGAGCCTTCCCTAGATGCCCCACTCCATTCCATCATTATATCACATGCCACCTCCCACTTGAAGGATGTACTATGGACATGTCACTCCCTTAGAGGTTGAAACCACCTTGGTTAACCTTCTTCTTGAACTTGGAAGCACTTGCACGTTCTAAAGCCCACTATGGAAGCATGCCACTATGAAGTGTCCACTTGGTTCCATGATTTGTAAGCTCATTTACTCAATTGCACTAATGATTTGTTATACTAGAAGGTGAGGAGATGCACTGGATCTTATACAAGATTGCAGGTGGCTCTTCATCTGGTGTTTGGTATCCCTATACAGAGTCCAAGCCCAACAGAGGGTCATATTGGCATTTGTAGGGTGAGCGTGAGAGCCAAGGGCCTCCACTATAGCAGAGAGCATATTGCCACATCATGGGATCCATCACTGTCATCCATTGCTTGCTCATGTTCCACCTATTTGACAATGATGATGCACCTGGACCATCTTGCCCTGCCGGTTACATTCTTGCACCACACATTTGGCAGCTGATCTAGGGCCCAAGTGAGGATGTGTCTCACTATGGGAGACAATGGGAGGGCTTTCATCATTCTTTTAGCCCTTACAAATGGGATACAGGCTTGTTCGATCCATTTGGAGACCCATGAGGATACTTTGTGCCCCCATAACCATTTGGGGGCACCACAGGTTATTTGCTTGGATATCAAGGGGCCACCCCCTTTATCACTATGCTTGGAGCTCATTCATTCATCTTGGCCCACATTGGACTCCATTAGGCCTCCTCAATGGCTCTTCAACCTATTGTATCTATTATTTTTCCCTCTTGGGAGGCTTATTTTTGTATTATGGAGTTATCTTGGTGGGCTTGTCACCAAGGAACATTATTTTTTCACATTATTTTATTAGTTGGGGCATTATTAGGCCTAATTAGGCAAATCGAACCCCTTAGGGAGGATATATATTGATGTGATGATCATTTCATTTGATCATCACTTGGATTTGGATCATTATCTCTTCTTGAGAATTTCACTAGACCTATTAATGGATAAATTGGAATCTTGATGCATTTCGATGTTTGGAAAGGCTTATCTTTAATCTTGAAGCTTCGATTTTTGTCTCTATTGATGATTGGAAGATTTCGCTATACTTGTAAGTGTATTTTTCATGAATTATTTCTGATCTATGTCACATGCGTAATGTATGGGAATTTTCGCTCATGAAGTTGGAGTCGCTGCATTAATGAAATGCGAGTTTATTGAACCTTGTCTTTGTGAGGGACTTTCATATGTTTCATGCAAAGTATAGTGAATGATTGTCCAAGGGGTATTTTATTGTTCATAATGTCCTTGATAAGTCATCAATTACAGCATCAAAGAATTATAAATTTTCCTAGTAACCTAGTTTCTGCCTCTAGGGCCATGTGAATTTGTTGGGGAACTCCTTGATGGGTATAAGGATCTCTAAACATTGAATCTCATTGACTCCCATTCTCCCAATAGGCTAGGCACAAGTCTAGTCCTAGGTGATTACCAAAATGAAGATTTTTCTCACCTCCTTTCTCTCTTCGAAACCCTAATCCTAGTAGGCTTCCTAGGGCATCACACAAAATCCATTGTAGCCATCCAAAATTGATGAAATTTGGTCTAGAGTTGCTTTGGTCTGTCCTTGAGAGGTCCTCCAATTTTTAAGTTATTTTGACGGTGGAATCTCAAGTTGTGTCAGGCCCTAGCTCGCAAATCATTCTCCCTAGGTTTCCTTTGGTTAGTGACTTTATCAAGGATCATTGCATTAAAGTCTCAAGTCAAATCCTATCTCTTGATCCTTTTCTCCTCCCTCACTTGGTCAAGACCCTTTGTTTGAAGTTTCATCCCAAACCCTTGACCTTGTTTGGGTCCACTAGGGCTTCTTTGTGGTCCTACAACCTTGTCACTCCAATTTCACAAGGATTGCCTAGAAACCCTATTCCTCTAGGATTCTTTGGTCTAGGGCACTTCTTATCAAGAAATACTCCTCAACCCTAGGTCTAGGTTTCCTCCTAGCCCTTCTTGGAGAGCCATTCATCTTACTTATAAAGCAAGCAATCCCTATCATTAGAGTCTCTTCATTGAATAAGCTCTTGAAATCACTACCTACACACCATTGATACATTTCTCCCAATGGTTTCTCTAATATTGGGACTCCTCCCATTAGTGAAAGTCCGTAAAGAGCAGGAAGCTTTAGCTGAGGTGACAGTGGGTTATTGCTCCATGGTTGCCACTTGGCCTAGTAGCTGCTCTATATGATCCCCTCCTAAGACCCTTGCTAGTTTAAGCAGTAACATTTTTGGCATCGTTGTTGGGGACATGAGACATGTGTCTTATTTCTCTTACGACATTATTGATATATCATTTTGGCGACTCCAATGGAAGAACAAAGCCCTAGTTCTTCATTGAACTTCAAGGTTAATGCTTGTAGGGTGAAGCAAGCACCTATCAAGGCATCAAAATTCACCTTGACGACTCCACATTTCTTAGTATGCAAAAATATGAAAATGGACTTCTGTCGAGAGCGTGGTATCCCTCCATCTCCCTATGATAACCTTGATCCTAGAGAAGTTCTAAAGCTTCCAAAAATAAAGAGATGGATTAAGAATTGCATGCCTAGGTTCAAAGGAAGTCCCGATCAAGATGTTAATGCCCACATAGATGACTTCTGGTACCTAGCACCATATAGAATCGAGAATGATGATACAATTATGATGTTATTTTCTCTATCACTTGAAGATCAAGTTAAAGATTGGTATAACAGTCTTCCCCCTAAAAGTGTTGTTGGTTATGATAAATTTGAAGATGTCTTCCTGGGAAGATGCAAAATCACCCCATGCCAAGAAAGTAGCCTTTCTATCTAAGAGAAAGAAGCTCCCTTTACACGAGATCAAATAGATCCTTTTCTATATAATCAACACTAGCTAAGGGATGACAATGAGGGATATACCTTAGAGTGTAAGGTTGTTGGTGTCCCTTTGATTCCTGGGGATAGTCCTCCTCTCATTACATATGACAAAACCTCAAAGGAAGAATCTTACTTGCCTAGCAAATAGGGAGATTTGAGGAAAATCAAGGTGACCAAGCAAGTAAATAATTGTTGGAAGATCCTGATGTGGGAATCAGTGTTGAAGTCCACAAAGATGAACATGATGAGGTAGGGTCTCTCATTCAAGAAAAGATGCTAGAGGATAATGCTAATGTGGATCCTTGTGATATCAACATTTATAAATTCTTCCATATAAACAAGGCAAAATGGGATATCAACTATCATTTCACTTCAACAAAAGGCTTATTTATGATCAGTGGGACGCATCCCCCAAGGTTGGGTGCACGCACCCCACGCACCCAGGACGGGGAGTCTATTGGGGGTGCGTTTCCCCACGCACCCTTTTTGGGGAGTCTTGGGGAGACGCAAGGGGGTGCATTTCCCCGGTGTGGGGGACGAGACTCCCCAAAAGGGGTGCACCTGGGCATCCCCCCTCAAAACTTCAGTATCTAATATATAGTATATAGTAATATACTAACATGTTTTGCTTTCAATTTAGATTCTAGAATGATGAGTGATGAATTTAATTTTAAAATCAATGTAGATTGTAGAATGATGAATGATATGTATCAATGTATTTGAATATTTCATTATTGAATTTTTTTATTGAATCTCATGGTATGGATGAATAAGAGTGTCATATGAACGATGTATGTATCAAAATGAATGATGAGGATGGATAAATGTATGTCATTATCTAATTCAATTATGAATTTAAATTTTATGTGTGGATCAAATTTCAATTTTCAATGTATTGGTATCCATATTACTATTAGTCTATTTAATATTTATGCTTTCATTATTGAACAATGAATATGAACTTGAATTTTATATATATATATATATATATATATATATAAAATTAAAAATTATGTACCCCAACGCTCCCCTGCACCCTCAAAATTTCCCTAAATTTTGAGGGTACTCCCACACGTCGCCCCTGTGTGTCTCCCTGCACCCACATCTCCCCGCACCGGAGTCTTGGTGGAACATTGTTTATGATACTAACAAGGAAAATGAGGTTGAAATTGATTTCCCTTTTCTCCAGGACATTACTCATAATGATATATCCACTCACACCATTGAAAGGGAGGATCACTATTTTCCCATGTATGAAGAGGATTCATTGGAAGTAGCAGGCCCCAGTTATGATACCATTCATGACACTGTCAAAGGCCTTGCTTTCCATTTCCCTCTGCAAGATCCCAATGACATGGATTCTTTATCCATGAACCCTTACCTGTCTCGTTCCCATACCATCTCTAATATTGATGAAACCTTCCCTCCTCTTGAGTATAATGTCAAGGAAGAACCCTTCATTAGATAAACTTTCCATTCTCAGACATACCTGCAAGATTATGAGCACAAAATTACTGACCCTCTCCAATGCGACGATCACATTGAGCAACCTAATTGTTGTGCCGCTTCCTTTTCTCAGTCCCCTTTCCCCTCCCATCATGACCTTGTGGCATCCGCAAAGTGTAACGTTATGAACAATGATCGTGATAGGGAGTTCTTGAGCTTGGTCACCAATTCATCTATTTTGTGTTTGGAAGAGGCATTGAACCTCTACGTGGGTATCTTTCCCTTCATCCAAGACTTCTTTCTATATCTCAGGGACATCATATTTTCCTGCCTCTCACCCAATCATCCACTATATGAGTGTTTCTATGTCAGCTTTTGGACCTATTACATGGGTAATCATATAGGTCGGCATGTTTATATTGATCTAATGATATGTCCGTTCCACTGGCTCTTTGCTTACACTTAGTCTTTGCCTGAGATAATATGCATGCTAGGGTAGGATGCATTGCATAATGATTTTTGCATTAGAACTAACATCATATCCTTTCATCATGCTAAAGTAGTTGCATTTAGATTAAAATCGCATCTAAAATAAACTTTATTCGTGTTGATTTTTATGGCCTAATATAAGCATGGGTGATCATAGGACGCCACAAAAACATGTTGTCCTGTGTGGTTGGTCTTTGATATGTGCAGGTAACAAGTCTGTCGTACCAAGAGATTGTTGGTGTTCTCGTGACCTCCCCATTCGAGTACGCTTGTGCACTCTTCTAAGAGATCATGTCCCAGTTGGATCCAAATGTTACCCAGCACCTGTGGGTAGTATCCATAAGAGAAAAAAATTCTCCTAGATGGTCCTCAGCTAGCAGCCAGCAGCCCCTTGCAGCCACCAGATAGCTCGATGTGCCAATATCTCCACCACCTATGCCAGCCATATGCTCCATTGTATGTTTGAAGGTGGGCCTTCCAACCCCAAAGGTATGGCTTTTCATTGTGTAGTTGCGTATTTTTTTTACTTATCATGGACGCTCTTGGGCATGGATTAGTGGGGGAATTCAACGAAAATAGTGGGCTTGGTTTGTACTCTTGTCTCCTTTATCCAATTTGATGGTTGGTTAACTTTGTATCCTAGTCCCATGGGATCTCCTTTATTGGCTACTAGCTTTAGGGATGGCACTACATCAAATACCTCAATTTTGGCTACGTGGTCCTGCTTCCCGACACTATATATATCTCTCCCCTCCGCTCATTATAACCCCATTCACCATATTTCCCATCAGGGTCCACATTTGTCCATTGGGTCCACAAGGAGTTAGCCCCCCCTCCCCTTGTCCACACCTTGGGTTGGGCCTAGAACGATGCCCCGAAGGTTGATGCAGCTAAAAAAAAAAAGAAAATTCATAATTTGACCACTCTCAACAGGAAAGGTACTATAAAATGCAAAAGATGGCTGGGACATACAAATTTAACTCATGGGAAAAAGCCAAACATGAGCTCTACCCCTATCATTATGGCCATCACCCTGGTTCCTAGGGACCCTTGTGTTGGCCCCCTTCATCTGTAAGGAACCCATTATTGTCCCAACCACTAGTGGGTGATGAACTGCCCCACCTCATGGGGGTGTCCACTGCTATATCTCACACATCATGCTTTCATCCCTTGGAGCCCCGAGCAGTTATAAAGGAAAAATCAATAAAAGGAAAAAGGCATAGGAAGAAGGGTAAAAAAACAAATGTCGGGGTAACTCATGTAGCACGATTGCTCCCTCCTACATTCATACACCCAAGTGTGTATTTCCCTTATTATAGCTACCCTTGTACTATGGCATGTGGCTTGGAGTCTTCCCCTGACGCCCCTTGTACTATGGCATGTGGCTTGGAGTCTTCCCCTGACGCCCCACTTAATTCCATCGTTATATCACATGCCACCTCCCATTTGAAGGATGTACCATATACATGTTACTCCCCTTAGAGGTTGAAACCACCTAATAGGGCCCTTGGTTAACCTTCTTCTTGAACTTGGAAACACTTGCATGTTCTAAAGCCCACTATTGAAGGGCATGCCACTATGAAGTGTCCACTTGGTTCCATGATTTGTAAGCTCATTTACTCAGTTGCACTAATGATTTGTTGTACTGGAAGGTGAGGACACGCATTGCATCTTATACAGGATTGTAAGTGCGTCTTCATCTAGGGTTTGGTCTCCCTATACGGCGTCCAAGCCCTCCAGAGGGTCATATTGGAATTTGTAGGGTGAGTGTTGAGATCCAGGGGCATCCACTATAGCAGAGAGCAAATTGCCACATCATGGGATCCATCAATGTCATCCATTGCTTGGTCGTGTTCCACCTATTTGACGATGATGATGGAGCTGGACCACCTTGCCCAACCAGCTACACTCTTGCACCACACACTTGGCAGTTGATCCAGGGCCCAAATGACGATGTGTCTCACCATGGGAGACAATGGGAGGGCTTGCATCATTCTTTCAGCCCTTACAGATGGGATATAGGATTGTTAGATCCATTTGGAGACCCATGAGGATACTTTGTGCCCCCATAGGCACCCACTTTATCACTATGTTTGGAGCTCATTCATTCATCTTGGCCCACATTGGACTCCATTAGGCCTCTTTAATGGCCCTTCGATCTATTGTATCTATTATTTTTCCCTTTTAGGAGGCTTATTTTCATATTATAGAGTTATCGTAGTGGGCTTGTCACCAAGGAATGTTATTTTTGCACATTATTTTATTAGTTGGGGCAATATTAGGCCTAATTAGGCAAATCGAACCCCTTAGGGAGGATATATATTGATGTGATGATCATTTCATTTGATCATCACTTGGATTTGGGTCATTATCTCTTCTTGAGAATTTCACTAGACCTATTGATGGACGAATTGGAATCTTGATGCATTTCGATGTTTGGAAAGGCTTATCTTTAATCTTGGAGCTTTGATTTTTGTCTCTATTGATGATTGGAAGATTTCTCTATACTTGTAAGTGTTTTTTTCATGATTTATTTCTGATCTATGTCACATGTGTAATGTATGGGAATTTTCGCTCATGAAGCTGGAGTAGCTACATTAATGAAATGTAAGTTTATTGAATCATGTCTTTGTGAGGGTTTTTCATATGTTTAATGCAAAGTATAGTGAATGATTGTCCTAGGGGTATATTATTGTTAATAGGTATATAGAGAATGTTAGTGCTCAAAGAGGCAGGGGTACACATACATTTAACCATTACATGTACATTTAATCTCATATTCTCTCCCCTTGGGATCATATCATATACATTTAACTCCATAAATGCTCACTTTGGGGTCATACCATAGTACCCTCCTTCAAAAATATTTCTCCTCGAAACTTTGTAAGTAGAGCATTTACGTGATGAAACCCTGTAATATAATTTTCTTATTTTCCTGCTTTGTTCTTTTCAATGATGATGATCCATCCATCCAAACTCAATTCTTTTCTATCCTAATCCTTGATGGTTGGTTGTTGCATAATCAATTTCCTTTGATTCCATGTATTGTTGTTGTAACTTCTCCAATTATATGTAGTAGTTGTTGGTATCTAATAATATCCTATTTAATAATAGTTGTGTGATGCTATGTTCCATGAATATTGATGATTATTCCATCTTCTCCCTCAATAACATTGATATCGATCTTCTTGTCTTCCTTGAAATTATTCCTAGTCGAGAGGATGTCGTTATGGTTTCACATTTGATGGTTTTCCTTCATTCTACACACCCAATACATCTATCTACTTTTCAAAGACAATGGCATCCTCTATCATCTTTGCTTGGTTTTTTATTACTCTAGCCTCGGAGATAATACCATCATTTTTGACATGTATGTCCTCTAGATGGATTTCAACAACTTCAAATATCTTTTGGTGGCCTTCTTGAATCTTGTCTTCTTTTTCCTTTTGAATTTGGAGTGTGACCCCATTTATCAAATTGATACATCTTTCTTCAATTCTAGATTGCATTTATAATTTTATCTCATTAGTATTTAGGTATTCTTCAACCTTTTTTGCAAATTTCCTCTTCAATTTTTGTGGTAATATTTTTATCCCTATTTTTTTATTCAGACTCGTGTGTTTGCCTTTTCACCTTCTTAATATCATTAATAAGTACTTGATTATGTTTACATAACCCTTTGATTTCTTCATCTTTCTTTTTCATTCTTCCCTTGACTCGTCATTTTTCAAATTTCCTTTGCTATTATTTTCTTGCTTAAGTTCTTACCCTTTAATGAGTGATTCATTGTGTGATTGCAACTTACACAATTGATCACCTTTGTTCTTAAGGCCTTCCTTTAATTCCTCCTTGTCTTTTTGTAATTTGGAAATTTCTTCTTTAGCTTAATTTAATTCATCTTCATTTGCATGCATCACTTTTATTTTTGAGTCCTTGATCTATTTGTCTGAGAAAAAAATTTCAAATACTTCTCATGTGACATCTCATATATTATTAATACTCATCCACCACATCCGAACTTCACCATAAAAATAATCACTTGCCTCAAGAGGAGTCTTACCATTTTCCTTTATCATTCTCAACCATTCATTAGGATTGATTTCGTCTTTATCTTCCTCTCAACAAAAATTAAGTATTTCCATTAATTCTTAATTGAGTTCTAATCACAACCCTCAACTCCCAAGATCAATATGTTATCAATAATTATCTCAAAAAATTATGATCCTTTCTATAGTATATTATACTATGTTTTATCTTTCCAACTGCTTTTAAATCACTCAATCAAACATCCCAATCAAAAGTTATGATAATTTAAAGTTAACATACATTTTAAAACCCTGATTCAGAGACTATCTTGCTAGTCGACCTCTCCTAATGTATCTCTACAATTTCAACCCTTCTTAGTCTAAAATTTTGGCGTATAGTATTTTGATATCTTCTCCACAATGCCACGAGTAACCAAAATTTGACGTAAAAATGTGAAATTTATTGTAACTTTAACAAAACACGTTGATTTTTGGCTTTTCTAGAGATCCAAATTACATTGGATGCCACATGTCCAATTATTTTGGTATTATTCTAAAATTTGGATCCAAAGCACCATGGATCGTCCCCTTTCCAATGCAACTAGTTACACTCAATTTGGATTTTTACAGAAGTAGATATGCCTATTTTACCCAAAACATCTAATTGAGCCTAGTTTTAGGGCTAGTCAAAAACCCTAACTTCCATAGGCTATATCTCAAATAGTATAGAGAACCAAAATATGACACTTTTATCAAAAGTACTTCACTATGTCTCCTTAGGCTCCTAGAAAATTTAAAGTTTGAAACTTCACCCAAAAAAAGTTATATCGAAAATTCTCAAATGATTTGTTTGAGACTAATTTCAAGATTAATCAAAAACCCTAACTTCCATATCTCAAAAAGTGTAGTGAACAAAAACCTAAAATAGTACTTTCATATGTATCCTCAGGATCATAAAAATTTCACAATATGAAACTTCACCAAAAAAAAGTTATGGTTGTTTTACCAAGCACCTATTTGAGACTAGTTTTAAGACTAGTTAAAACCCCTAATTTTCATAGGCTATAACTCCAAAAGTATAGAGAACCAAAACTTGAAATTTTTATCAGAGTTACTTTACTATTTCACTTTATGCTCCCAAAATTTCACTATCTAAAACTTCACAAACAAAAAAAGTTATAACAAAAATGCCAAGGTTACTTGTTTGAAAGAAAAAAGCCACAAGATCATATTCTCTGACACAAAATGTTATGTAGACTTAAAATATCATAACAAACTAGAGTACACACCATGTACACCAAATCTAAGAGTGGAGCACAACTCCAAGATATATAAGAGAGATGAATTACACAATAACTTTTTAAAGAACAGGAAAACTTCCTCCAAATACCCCAATACATTCATTCCTCCCAATCACGTCCTTAATAAGGACTACATGATCTCTATATATACTATTCACACATTGCACATGTGGCCCCTTTATTATTAGGCCAACCATTGTTACATGTACATTTAACAAATTAACCCTATGTATTCCCCCGTTGGGGTCATATCACATACATTTAAAACCATATATGCCCCCCTTGGGGTCATCACACCACACCTTCAGTGTACTTCAGTATTGAGTCTCACTTGTAGTTACAAGGACTTCCATAGGCTAGAGAATGGAAACATAACTAGCTTGGATTTGAGATATGGTTGTAAGGTATCTGCAGCAATAACTTTGGAGTGAAATTTAGGGAATCTAACTTGCAACAGACATAGTAACTTGGCTAAGGATCTCTTTAGTTGGGCCCTGTGGTCGCTCAAATTATACAGGAACCGCGACAACAACTCAGGTCGGGGGTTGTCACCCTGATCCCCAACCTCTCCATTCTAGCTGTCTCCCAACAGTAGCCTAGGGGCGGTAGACCCTGTGGAAATGAGATGATGAAGGACAATTTGGGAACCAACGAGTCCGAGAGACATAGTTGAGTGTCCTAGCTACATGGTTAAAATTAGCAAGATTTTAACGATTGGATTAAATTTATATTTGAGACCAGTGCCTTATGGAGTCAACACTCTTGCTTTTTGAATTCAGAGCAAGTAACCGAATGGACAACTGCTGCTTGGATGCTTCACTAACTTATATGATATGCAAATCTTAAGACCTAGGTGAGATGCAAAGATCTTGGTTATTTTTAATTAAATGCCTACTCTAAGTATGACCTTTCCTTAACTGTTTTGAAGCTAGGCTCCAAGGTAGATTGTGGGAAGGAGGCCAACAAGAAGCAAGCAAGGGCTTGATTAATGATACCTTTCGTTAGGCTCCTATCACACGATGCCTCCGACGCTGCAAAGATTGTGGCTCTGATGACTGCAAGGTCACCGTGTTAACCACCGAAGAGTTACGAAGTCCCTCAAGCTAGATGAGAAGGATTGCCCTAGAAATCTATCAACCAAGCTTATGCTTGGAGGTAAGTTTTTAAATGCAACTAAACTTAGGATGCAATGCACAGATGTTGAGTGAATCTTAGGTTGAGATTTTCTTAATGATCAAGTACTTAGGCTATGATTAAATCTTGAGTTAAGGAAACAAGTACTTGCCAATGATATCAAGAGACGATCTTAACCATAAGAGAATGTGCCAAGTTAACAAGATGCAAAAGGTAACCAAGATGTAATTGATCGCTTATTAGATGACTACAAGATATATGCTCTTAAGAGTAACTTACCAATATGTTCAAAGGGAAGATTACCATCCTCAATAGATATCCAATTAATGACAATAATGGCGATAAGAAAACTTATTCACTTACGACAATAAAGCCAATGATCTCTTAGAGGCAACGTAAGATACCAATGTCAATTATGAGATTATTAATGTTATCAATCAGCAATTCTTAAGTTAAGACTTCCCAATGCCAATTAGAACAATTTAGGTTTCCAACAAGAGATGCCAATTAACAAGATTGTTCAGGATATTGATAGCTTAATGCTTAGTGTTCCTCAAACCAACCAGCAATAACAAGTTACCACAATGTCAATGAAACACCAATTCAATTGTAGAGGTGAAAGAACAAAAGATGCCAACATGCTCATATCCAATGGAAACCATTCAACAAGATATTCTTGAGATTGATGTCAAGTGAATTACTTAGTGCAATCTTCAGATTAGGAAACTCACAAGAAACAAAGTGTTAGTATCCTTCTTACGAAATCATAAAACAACTTAATGGAACATTAACCAATGCAAAGAGCCTTTATGCAAGTTATGACATCAAAGAAGCAAGGAATAAATTCTTATGACAGCAGTGAGTTAATTCTATGCCAAACATGCCACAACAGTCCCAAACTTATCACTTTATCTTGATTTAATGAGAGCACTCAGAATGCAACTCCAAACAGAGAGAAATGCCTATGACTGCAAGTGAATGCATGGAGATGATGTATGCCAATGAAGCAGCCAGTGAGGGAATTAGAATGCAGCCCTTCTAATCCACTTTGTTAAATACAAAAATTTAATTAGTGATGCAAGGCAAAAGAGAGAAATGCTTAATGAGTTTAGGGTCCTTTGACATGCCACTGTTATGTTATATCAGACCTTGAAATACTTCTCCAAACGACGTAACAGTCATCCAAAATGTATGAAGTGAACCAAACAAATGATTACCCAATTTGCAAACAAACTTCCGATTTTACAAAACTGAATATTAGTTTTAAGCCACTGCTATATAGTAATTTTAGAGATGTATCTTTACCAATTAAAGGTGAATTTTAAACAGCCCTCAGTTACTGCTGACTTTTATTTAGAGATTTATTATATCTATGTCAGATCATGAAATTGATATCTTAATTACCAGCAAATCAAATGGAATTATGGAAAGTATGGACTGTCAAAAGCCTTTTTATGCCATTATTTGCTTATGACCAAACTTTAGAAGAAGGCATTTCAGATCAAAGATTTTCAGACCTCAGAAGCAGTATATCAAACCTCAAAATGCAGATTATGAAGATGCCAAACAAAAATTAGAGAACGTAAATGAAATTAGATGAATGCAGAATTTGTCTTTTAGGCCAATGTCATGAGCTTAATACCACTGCAAACAAATGTTTTCATACTGCAAATGAGGAAAAGTAATGAGAAGAGGAGGGTCAGAACTCAAACCACTTGGCCCAAGGCCTTCCTTTGATGATCCCACCTGTAGACACCAGTGAAATCACTCCAACAGGCGTGCCCACCTGCAATCATAAAATGTTATCTCCAAGACTGCATGAGACCTCTCTTCAGGCCAGCGTTTCTCTTCCTTGGCTGAGCATTCAGATTCTGGCATGTGGGTATGGTAGATCTGGGCTCAAGGAAGACATATGCATGCCAAAACCCCTTGCGGCCCCTTTCCTTGGTGAAATGCTGGTCAAAATACCTAAGTTATCAGGATTCGGATACGGATACGGATTGGGATACGGATCTGGATCCGCTTAATTTTCGGCAAGGAAACGGCAAGTACAATTAATATAAATATATTTTGATAATAAAAATTTTGATATTAATGTCCAAATTTATTGTGATCACTACCTATCAACAACAATAGAGTTTATATTATTATTATTATTATCCAATTTTAAAGTCACCGCCACATGATTTGACTGCTAAGTCTACGAAGGCATACATACTCTACCCCTCTAGTTTTGAACCTGTGACCTCATAGGAGGAAACACATGCTCTTAACCATCAAGCCCACTCAAGCTGTATTGTGTTGATGAATTTCATAAAAAAATATACAGTACTTCATAATTAAAGTTGCATTACTTATTTTATAAAAATTATATTATTAACTATGATATATTACAAAACTATTTAAATGATAAATAATAATAATTTAATACACCTAATAAATTATATGAATTAAATAATAAGCTTATAATATATAAAAGTTTAATATAAAATATAATGTACAAATTTTAAAACTTGTACATAACAAATTTGATATATTTTAAATAATTTTAATTTATAATATATATGGACAATAAAATAACAATTTTTTTTTATATTTGAATAATTAATTTATAATATATATATACACAAAAAATTGCTTTATAAACTTAGAACATTTCTAAACTAATATAAATAAAGCATAACATATTTTAAAAGTTTTATGTTGAATAATTAATTTATAATATATATACACACAAAAAATTACTTTATAAAATTATAACATTTCTAAACTAATATAAATAAAGTATAACATATTTAAAAAGTTTTAATTAAATTAATTTAAATAAAATATAGCATAGCTATAAAAGTATAATTAAATTAATATAAATAAAATATGGCATATTTATAATTAAATTATAATATTATAACATATCTAAAATATATACACCATGTGACTTTACGAGTTCTTTTATAACATTTCTAAACTAATGTTAATAAAATATAACAGATTTATAAAGTCATAATTAAATTAATGTAAATAAAATATAACATATTTATAATTAAATTAATATTATAACTATATGTAACTATATGAGTTCAAATGTGTGAAACTGCATATGCCTCGCTGATAAATAAAAACCCAGTATCGCCGTCATACTACCAAGTCACGGCATCATATTACCAATTCAGTAGATCCCGAAACCAATGATATTAATACCAGTCACATCATCTTGGCTGTCTTATTCGTTCCACATGCACGTACTGTCTGAGTTTCCAGCAAACAGCGATCCGGATTAGAGTGCAACGCATTGTCGACTACTAGCAAACTGCCAGGTCAAGTTATTACCAAGATATTTTTACTCATTAAAAAATTGTTTTCTAGCGTATCCAAGTGAATCCGGATCCGAATCCGTTTCTGATCCGGGGATCCACAAATCCATTTCCCAGGGTGGATAGATCCGGTAACATAGCAAAATACTATAAAACCCTCAAAACCCTAGTTGAATGAGTGAGAAACTTCCAATTTTCAAAATAGCTTGTCCTTTCCTCAAATCTGTGGGGTTTTCACCTGCAAAGGAACTTTATGTACAAGATCCTAGCAACTAAATCCTCGATCTAGACAACCCATGTTAAATTTATACAAGATATGTACAAAAGAAGTCAAATCTATACAAGGGTTAGAAATTTAAATTATTTACAAAATTTCTATTATACAATATATACAATGATTTATGGCTCTTATAAGCAGATCTATTCATTAAATGCACAATAGATAAAAATAGATGAGTGAAATAATTTAAATGTGTGAGAAATGGTCAAAATCTCTGTAAAATCAATCGTTAGATAAGACTTGAAATTTAACAAAGTGGGCTCTTAAGCTTTCTTGTCTTGGGAGTTGGCTGGTCCAACCAAAGACTTCCCCTCACGCCCAAGATTTGAATCCCTAAAATCTCTACACACTTAAGATCAAGTTATTAGATCAATAGGGGCTAGATAGACACTATAACCCTCAAGATCTAGAGATACATACTAGATCTATCAAGTTAGAATGCTTTCTCTAAACCCAGTAGCTAATGCATGATACATGTGCAAATAGCTAATCCAATCAATGGCTAAAGAAAAAATAACTTATAAAATATTATTCAATAGAACATTAAGAACACGATCCAAAAATAAATTACCACAAGAAGCAGAAGAGGAGCCACCATGAATAAACTCCAAAGTCTTCTTTATTATTTCCAAAAAAAAAATTACAGCAGCAGAGCTTGACTCAAAACTTCTTTACAAAATTTGTTGTTTTTTTAGAAGCAAATGGCTTTTAATTTATAGATAAATCCTCCAAGTGTAAAATAACAGCTAGTTGGCTTGATCCCCATCAAAATAATCTCAACCGTTGATAAATGTTTGATCATCCTTTAATCTCCACCATCGAAATTCTTTATTTTTGATGAATTTTCAAATTTCTCATTTAACCATTTTTTATTAGCTCAAAATTAATTATTTTGAGCTAATTTCCTCAAAAAATTGACTTTGACTTAACCACCAAGGCCCAAGAGTCCAATTTTTCTTGAAATTTTCAATATTCCCTTGGTGGGGGACCTCCAAAAATTAATTTCTTTGATACATGTTGTCGCCTGGATTGTACAAGTATAGTGACAACCGCTTAGGGTGGGGGCTGTCACTTTGATCCCTAACCACTCCGTTCTAGCTATCTCCCAACATCATGATATGTGGGGTAGTCCCTATGGAAATGAGGGGAAGGAAAACAAGTTGGAAACAAACTTGTTTGGGAGACACGGATGAGTGGCCTAGCTACTTGGTTAAATTTGGCAAGATTAATGATTAGATTAGATTTTAAAATGAGATCAGTGCCTTATGGAGTCAGAATTCTTACTTATTTTAAATCAAAACCAAGTAACTAGATGGACACCAGCTGATTAATATGACAGACTATCCTATATGATATGCAAATCCTATGATCTATGTGTGACGCAATGATCTTGGTTATTTTTAATTATATGCCTAGTCTAAGTAGAACCTTTCCCTTAATTGTTTTGAGAAACAGTCTTCAGAGTAGGTTGTGAAATGGAAACTAATGGAAAGCAAACAGTGGCCTGATTAACAATACCTCCCCCTGTGTTCCACCCACCCAGTGCCTCCGGCGCTACAGAGACTATGGCTCTGACAACTGCACAGTCACTGTGTTAACCACTAAGAAGAATTGAATCCCTCAAGCTAATTGGAAAAGGGTTACCTTAGGAGTCTATAAACCAAGCTTATGCTTGGAGGTAAATTATTGAATGCAAACTAAATCCTAAGATGTTTATGCAAGATAGATTGAGTGAAGTCTTCTTGAGTTAAGATTGTTTATGTTATTTAAGTACTTAGTGTGAATTATCTTATAGCCAGAGTACTTGATAATGATTAGATAACAATCTTAAGACAAGATAGATGCTTAAAGATACAAGTGCCGATATTCAACAATATTCCAAAAGATGCTTAGAAAATTCCAAATGACCAATGTTGAGATACTTACTTAGAATGATAAGCAATGACACTTAAGATGCCAAATGCTTAAGATAAACAACCAAGATACTAAAGTCTCTTAAGATTATGATCTCTAACTTAGAGCAGTTATCCAATGATTTCTTAACAATGCCTCAATTAGATGTCAAACACAATGATGTTGATTAGATCTCAAGTGTTAAAGCAACTTATACCAATCACAAGATCAGAGATTTAGAGCTCAAGTGTAGGAGTGTTTTTAGTGCAAAATTCAAAAAAAAAAATTGTAAACTTAGAATGAGACACGCAAGTGTTAGATCAAATCAGCAGTAATACTTCAAAAAATTTCAACAATGTATTAGACTTATGACAGCAGCAAGAAAGTCACTTTATATCATAGCATTTACCCAACATAAAAAGCATAAAATTTTCCAATGGCTAGCAAATGCAAATTTATGTATTTAGCCCACTTTATGATGATGTATTCAGTAATATATCAGATCTGAAACAACTTATTCCAGTAGTAAACAAACCAACAGATCAGCGAGCTAATGATCCTAAAATCAATGCCTAATATGCCCAAAAATAGGAAAATTTTACCGAAACTAAAAAAATCAAATTTTGAGCCCTCTTTAGATGTGTGATTCAAAAAATTGAAGACTTGATTTAGTAATTTATGCAGAAAATTCCAGCAAACAAATTTTTAGATCTAAGCTAAATCTAAGATGCCTAAGTGGCCAAAATTTAAGAAAAATCAAAATTTGCACTTTTAAGTGATTTTAATCAATTCAAATGTGATTTTATGGCTATTATATCATTGTTATTACTATTGTAATAAAACAGAGGCAAAATGAGGGTTTAGAGATCAAACCCTAGGCCCAAGGCCTTGAAGATCAACTTGCCCAAGTAACCCAAAAATTCTTCAATGATCTTGCACCTGAAAACACGAGTTTTTGAGAAAATTTCTCCTGCAAAACCACCAAGGAATCAGTCTTGAAAATTTCAGATATGGGACTAGGGAAAACTAGGCCAAGGAGGGGCAACGCTAGGCTTGAAAGGACTAGCGTTGAGGTAAGAGGAGGCTAGGAGAGCAGATCAGGGTTCAAAGAGGCAAGAGGACACCAAAAAAGGCTAACGCTGGAGAAGAAGAGCCTCAAAAGGTTGGAGGTTTGCCAAAAAGGGGCAAATGGCTAGGGTTTAGGGGCTAAAAATCCCATGGCTAACCCTAAGGCAGCCATCTAGGGTCTCAGAGGGTGGTCAAGACTCCTTAATTCCATGGCTAGGCTACTTAAGGCCTCAAAACCCCAACGTGGGGGCTTGAAGGGAGCACCAAGGCCCTTGGAGGCTACGGCTTGCCTCCAAGAGGCCAGAAAGGTTGATGCAGGGGGTTATTAGATTGGCGTTGGACAAGAGAATGAGGATGTTGGTCTTCTGAGGGCTGGATTTGGGCCCAAGAGGCCTAAAAAGTGAAACCCTCCCTTTAGAAAACCAAAAAGAAAAAAAATAAATAATAAAATAATAATAATAATAATCTCCTCTAAATCTGAATTTTGCTGCAAAATCTTCAATGGGTAACCCTGCAAAATTTTCTAGAGACTATATCTTACCCTCAAGGGCCTAGATCTAGCTCTACTTCAGCTTGATCTCTTCATTCAACCTGCAAAAAATGAAAATAAAACACCCAAACCCCAAATATATACAAAAATTCTCAAAACCCCAAGAAGCAAAAATAATTTACAAATTATTTTATAAATATACAAATTAACAAGGATTTTGAAAATTTAATCTTTTGAGTCCACATGGGGTAGCTCAAGCGGCAAGGGCCGTGGAAATGAAGTCTCACCGAACCGGAAGTCTTGGGTTCAAATCTTGGGCTACCCCTCCCCCGTAGAGGGGTACATAATGGACATGTAAATCAGAGAGTCCCGCCCCAGCTTACAAAAAAAAAAAAAAAAAATTAATCTTTTGAGAAATAAAAATTTTATGGCTATTTTCTTTGATAAATGGCTAAAAACACTTCAGAAACCCCATGCGCACTGTAGCCTTAGCGAAGATCTAATCCACCACATAAATATTCAAGATTCAAGGAAAATGATCCTTGCCCACAGTTTGTGAACTTGGAGACCAAGGACTGAAGTACCTGCAAACACTATGTATTTATCTCAAAATAATCATTTATTAGCACAACATAGGAAAGTTCGTAGTCACTACAAACCACAAATCAATGAACATGGACACCTCGAGTTGCACCCCAAAGTCTTTATTATGATAGAAAAAATAGTTCACAACGGGACAATAGTTTACAAAAATGCTTCAGCAGCAATTTCTTAGCCAGAAATCAGATGGCTAGAGACTCAAATGACTCTCTAATTTATAAATAAATCCTCCAAGTGAAAAATAACAGCTAGTTTTCTTGATCCTTGTCAAAATAATCTTCTTTGTCAAAAAATATTTGATCATCTTTTAATCTTAGCCGTTGAATTTTATTTTTGAGGAATTTTCAAATTTATCATTTAATTCCATTTTAATTAGCTCAAAATTAATTATTTTGAGCTAATTTCCTCAAAATTTTGACTTTGACTTAACCACCAAGGCCCAAGGGTCCAATTTCTCTTGAAATATCTAATATTCTCTTGGTGGAGGACCTCCGAAAATTAATTATTTTAAGACCCACGAATTTTTCATTTAGAGAATCTAATTTTCCCAAGACATTTTAATTTGTCTCTAATTAATTAAATTTCCGCCTTAGGATTTTAATTTAATTTGCCATAAAAAACAATTAATTGACACATGAAGGTCCACATGGGGTAGCTCAAGCGGCAAGGGCCGTGGAAATGAAGTCTCACAGAACCGGAAGTCTTGGGTTCAAATCTTGGGCTACCCCTCCCCCGTAGAGGGGTGCATAATGGACATGTAAATCGGAGAGTCCCACCCCAGCTTACAAAAAAAAATTAATTGACACATGAAGGAATTAATTATTTTTTCCATCCTCTAATATTTTAACTATAGTGTCTAAGTATGAGGGACCATGCATTAAAATATTTTTTACATAAGATTTACAATTTCAAACCTCAAAGAGGGAATACCCGTTCGACTTAGACCCTCGAATTACATACCCAATTCTGCAACACAATATGAGCTAGTAGACCAAGTGATTTGTAATAAAATAATTTAACCAAATAGTTTAAATTATTTTCAAATCACTTTTACATAAGACTCAACTAGAACACTAGGACTCACCTAAGACTTTGACGAAGAATTACACCCTAGCTTTGGGGTGAGACTGGAAGGAAAAACTTTGCCAACCATCCATGTTTAAAAACACAAATGAATTAGTGAGACGAAAACATCCTAAGATGAAACTTTCGCCAAAATAATAGGTTACCTAGGCTGTTACATACATTTATGGTCTTACTAGCACCATTTACATTACATAACTTACACAATGGCTTTACAATGACATATGAATTACTGATAGATGATCCAATCTTGTTGAAAAAGTTTGGCACTTCCGCTTCCTTGGAACTTTGACAAAATGTGTGCAACAATACCCACAAATTTTTTCACTTGAAAAATTTAATTTCTCTAGGACTTTAATTTTGACACAAATTAATTAAATTTTCGGCGTAGGATTTTAATTTATTTTTTTTCAAAAGATTTTAATTAATTGACACTTGAGGGGATTAAACATTTTTTCCACCCTCTAATATTTTAGCCATGGTGTCTAAGTATGAGGGACCATGCACTAAATATTTTTTACATAAGATAATTATATTTCAACCCTCAAAGGAGGAACCTGTTTGTTATAGACCCTCAATTTATTACCCAATTCTGCGACTCAATATGATCTAGTAGACCAAGTGATTTGTAATAAAATAATTTAGCCAATTAGCTTAAATTATTCCCAAATCACTTTTACAAAAGACTCAACTAAAACACTATGACTCACCTAAGACCTTGACAATAAATTTCACCCTAACTTTGGGGTGATTCTGGAGAGAAAAACTTTATCGATCATACATATTTAGAAACACAGATGAATCAGTGAGTCAAAAAAACCTCCTAGGATGAAATTTGTTGCCAAAATAATAGGTTTACCTAGGTTCTTATATACATATATGGTTTTATTAGCATCATTTACATTAAAATTTTGCACAATGGGTTTACAATTCTAATAAACTGACAATGATGAATCTAGGATATCTAGCTGCTCAAACATGATGGAATCCTTTGCAAAAATGTGTATTGTATAGGGTAGCTGACACAAAGTGGTCAACGGGCCCTACCACGTAATCTTACTCGTAACCGACAAAAATACTTAGTAGAGGATCACATCGGAATTGTGGTCGAGGAGTCGGACTCATCGCTGAGTTAGGAACTCAAACTCACTGGAGATTTGCATTTTACACTGTTGAGAGTTGAATCCAAGTTGTGCATGAACCTATCCAGACAGAAGGATTTGGACCAGATGCAAGCCTCAGTTTTCTAAAAGGAATATCTCATTATTATCACAATATTCTCAACTTGAGGGTGGCATCTTAGTTGTGCTTCCAATGGTTGGAAGAATAACATAACACTCTACAACATTGTTCCTCCATTGTAGCTCACAACTGTGTTATCTTTTCATTCCATGTTTTCTTATTAGGCATGATGAAATGCTACTAATGTTAAATGGTGAAACCCATAAATAAAATGCGAGTCATTCCATGTTTTCTTATTAGGCAATGCTACTAATATTAAATGGTGAAACCCATAATAAAATGCCAGTTATGATAAATGGTCAATGCAATTGATTTGTGAAAGAAAACATCATTGCTATGTTTGAATTTAATGCCCTTACTAGAAGAAAGTTTGGTATTGGATTTTCCCCAATATTTATGACCAAAAAGGATAAAGCATCTAAGTCCTTACAAGATCCTATCTACAAAATTCAACAATAAAACAGACTAGTCTGGGTGGTGATCAACTCACTTGCTGCACATACTCCAACGATATGGTAATTTAGTTGTGTTTGCATGCAATGCATTTTGAACCTCTGGCAAGTTGAGATAAAATAGCCTCTCAGAAGACATACAAACATCAACCCCTAGGCTCATTTTGGTTACCTATTACATAACATATGCCACAAAGCACTAGTCATATTTTTGATGCAAATGAAATATGCATTAATTACTTGGGCACCTTATAATAAAAATGACTTAAAAACCCACATGTTTGCAGTGTGCACACAGCATAGATAGAATGAAAAGAAATGTAATATGACCATTAAAATGGAATAAAAACTTTACCGTTTTTCTTAACAGAAGCTCCTGCTCAACAAGGGATGGATAACAAATATCAATTATCACATCATACGAATTGACATAGTCCCCAACCTCTTCACTTCCTTGATTCATTGCTACGATACACTCAATATCTGTACTGTTGGTAACATCATACATAGCAGAAACGTTGAAGCTACAATAATTTGTGATGGCCTTATTGGTCTCATCAGAAATTAGTCCATGTGACCACAAATATTTCCAGCCTGCTGCTTGGTTCACATCAAGCTTAAGGAGCGGGTTTCCAATCTGTAAGTGAACTCAATTGGAATAAACCTCAGATATGTAAATGAAAATTTGAATCAGACAATATTGATGAAATTTATGATTAGGAGGCTCATTGGATTAAAATTTCCACTTACCGCAATTCCCTTGATGTTGAACTTAAAACCTCTAGCCTTTTCATTGTAATCAAGCAAAAGATCTGCCAATTGTGGTATATAATGCCCTGATTGACAATTAAACCTTATTAGGTATCTACTAATAATACTGCATTCAAGTTAAGTAACAGAGAACACTTGAATCATTTTATACAGGAGTTAAATCTTCAGTAACCAAGACATTCGCATGATGCCAAATTTGCAGAGGCGTTTCAAAATTTAAAGGATGAGCCTAACCTGCATAGCTTTCTCCAGTCAGGAAAAAGTCTCTCGATCTATATTCAGGGAACTTTTCAAACCACTTGAAAAGAAATACCTGCATATCCGCAGCTGTATCCACCAAGTATTAAACAAAAACAGATGCAAAATGAAAAGTTGAACATTCCCACAAGAACATAATACATGACAAACAACCTAAAATAATGTTATATTAATGATTTTCAATCAAATCCATGATCCATCAGATACAAATTCCCTATCTCGTCACCATCCATATTAACTTCCATCTCTTACTGCAAATAGGATATATGTAATTTCAACAAAACTTATCTCCTTTAACTCATGAAAAGATACGTTAAAATGAAGAGAAAAAGAATTTCTTACCTGTTGAAGCGTCATCACATGTGTAGTCTGAGCTAGTATTTGAATATGACCATCCAACTCCAGCAGGAGATTCCACAAAAAGGAGGTTTGATACTGTATAAATGGTGTCATGTCACATATATGTTTAGTAAAATGAATGAATGCCCTCGCAGAAGATTGTATTCCAAAGATCACCATAGCATCAGTCCCAAATCAGTGTTGTTTGAACATTGCGTAATAAAATAAAGAATCAGCATATTCATGGTAAAGTAAAAGGAATAATGCAAGCAAATAACACTTGAACAGAAATCAAGTATAATATTTGGTTCATAAAGATAAATGTGCAATCATGGATTACAAAAGTACCAGAGATGACATTGATTCATTACATTTCTATATTTAGTTCCTGATATGTATTCAATTCAAACTTTGAACAAGGAAATAGGTAATAAAACCTTTGTTCCAAGATTGGGAATTTCTGATAAGTCCTCTGCCATCTCCTCTTGGATAAAAGGGACCAAGCTCCATAAAAGCACCCCCTCCAATTGATGAACATCCTGGGCCTATATTGGTAAATGTTTTAGTGCACATAAAATCATTTCATGCATTGTAACACAAAATAGCGTAAGAATTAAATTATTAATGCATGACACTCGAGGCTTTCTACATTCAATTGTGCTAATTATTTTCTTTCAATCGAGTGCATATATATATATATATATATATATCAGAATTTTAAGTACTTAGAATATGTCCAAGGAAAGTAAAGATCAAGTAGAACTAATGAAAAACTTCACTAGAAGATATTTTATTATCTAACAATCACAAACGTAACTTGAACAGAAAGCAGTTTGACCTTATCAAATACACCATTTTCATTCAAGATCACTTTAACATCGACCACATATTCTGTTTTTCAAATTTTTCCCATTACAGCAAAGTACTAAACCCTTAGACTACTGCCAAGAAGCAAAACCAATACAAAAAGAGAAATTTCTCAATCTAATGGTAAACATATAGCATCCCAGCAAACGTGAATTGTCAGATTATCTTAACAAAAAATGCATATCTTGGAAGCTAAAATCCATCTTGTATTGGAGTAAATGTAGATGGGAGGATTCTCAACCCCATTCTCCACCTCTGTCCCTGAAGAAACAACTGATATCACATGATTTTTCAGATATTTTTACTCCCCACTTCTAAAATGATTGCACAAATAGAAGTGTCATAATCTGGCTCTGGAGTCTGCAATAGAATGAGTCAAGTTGGCAATCTCGCTCAATTGTAGATATGCCTTGGTCCTTGGAATTGAGAAAATAATCATGGAGGAAGCTCACAACGCATCCCATGTAGGATGGTTAAACCACCAAAAGAAAAAATACATCTTTGAAGAAGTATTGCTTTTGTCTTAGAGTAAAAAGGGGTATAGTTAGCCACAAGAGGTCAACCAGGTCAGTGAAAGCACTATGTAATGTCCCTTTCCAAACCATGATAGCAGAAGGGATTCACTTAGTAGCCTAGCCTGATTCCCATTGGCTATAGTCAGAAAAAAGGGATCAGCTGGTTTAATTGTTCGATGACATTATAATTAAAAGGTAGCATTTTAATAAGTAAATAGGAGTATGGTAAAAATAAAGTGACCCGTGGTAGTTCCAGCCACCCATGGTATTCCAAGAGGAGAAAATGGATATATAAAAGAAGAAGGAAGCTCAAGGAAAAATATGAGTTGAAGATTTGAGAATTGAACATGGAGCTCGAGTAGCTTACTGTGTGAAGAGAAAAGCCTTGTGTAGAGCCCAGTTTCAGTGGTGGAACTATCCACCCTAGTTGGTGGTGATTAGTTTCGGTGGTGAAACATCCACCCTAGCTAGTCTGAAGGGAGAATCATTTCAGGTTCTCCATTGGCACTTAACATAGAAAGGAGGATCATATAGCAACAGTTTCCAGAAGTCTAGAGATAAAAATTTGCAGCAACTTGCATCACCAAGAAGGGACCGAAATCTACAAGCCAGGACGCATCCTTTAGGTGGGCTGAATTCTATAGGCTAGGACACATCCTTTAGGTGGGCCGAATTACTTCTGAAGGGAGGCCAAATTCTAATGTCATTAGGAGGGCCAAATAACCGCTTAATGTTGAGATTGTAGCTTGGAAGGTGATGTTGAGATTGTAGCTTGGAAGGTGATTTTGCATGGATTAGGTGTCATGACATGCAGCAAGTCACCTTAATTATCTCCTACAGCGATTAATTAATGAATTTCCTAAGTCAGGACTTTAGACGGCAGTTTAATTTAATTGTTGGGTACCATTGTGTAAAAGAGAAAGAAGTCAACGACAGATTAAGTTGTGACCATTGATCTCAGTAAAGTGAGATCTAATCTCAACCGTTGAGATTAGGGATTTCACTTGAGATTAGGGTTTGATCTTTTTAATAGGGGGTTTGAGCCAAAGGAGAAACACAATTTATTGGCATGAGTTGGGATTCAATGAAGCTCAGTATTTCGCAGCAAGAGAGAAAAGAGACTAGATCAAGATAGCTAGAGTGAGATCAGGGCAAGCAATATTAGCAAAGAGGCTGAGTTACCTTGGCACATGTGGGCCAAGTTATCTTGAGTGAGTAGGCAGAGTTTTCTGATGGGTCATGAAGCTGAGCTTTTCTTGCGTGCAGAAGTTCTTCTGTTGGGTCACACGTGTGGGCCGTGCAAGGGCTGAGTGAGAGAGAGGATCTTTTGTTGTGTATTCGCTAGAGCAAATTCTTGTAAGTCTGTTCTATAAAATATTTCTCCTGAAGCTAAATAAGAAGCCCAACATTTGATGGTTTTCCCCACACTAGGGTTTCCACAGTATATTTGTAATATCCCCATTCTTGGTTTCCCCTATGATGTAGTTAGGATGGACTTCCCGAGTTGGTGATAGCTAGGTCATGGAAGCGATATTACGTCACTAGTGGGCCCCCCAAAGGTTTTGGAAGAGTTTTATGGGGTCCGACAAGCTTCGCTTGCTATATTTCATCATCAGGTTCAGTTCTGCACCGTTCGTTCTTGGTTCCGTTGCATTCTGACAACTCCCATAAAACAAGGTTATTATCAAGCATATTTTAATTTAATATGCTAAAGGTGTCATTTGGAGAAACACCTTAGTGTAATAGCTCGTTGGAACCAGAATGAAAAGATCTACAAGGTGGGATGATGAAAATTGACTTTAAGTGGTCGAAGAGATTGTAGAGGCAGATTAATTATTCTTTGAGATTAAAAGTGACTTAAATAAAATAAACTAAAAGAGTCACTTAGATAAAATAAAAGGGAGGAGCTTCTAGAATGAAAATAAAATAATAAAATAAAAGTGCTTCTAGAAGGTTGGAGAGAGATCCATCAAATCTTTAAAAGAGGGGAATGCAAGTCATTTGCGATATCTTGGTTTTGAATACTTTTTCTTGGAGAGACTTTGAGAACTTGGTTTTCAGGTTCGAAGAGCCCAAGGATGAAAACCCTTGGGATTCTTAGTGTGTTGGATGAAACCCCAACTCACTACTGTGGAGATTTCATTCAAAAATTTCATAGAGCTTCATCAGCGTCAGTTGGTGAGTAGATTTAGAGCAAATCATCTGTGGATTGGAAGTGGGGATCACCCAGATCTCCAATTTGGGCTTCATCTCAACTATTTTCTAGCTATTTTGTATTGACATGTAATCATCCTCCAATTAATAAAATAAAGTTGAGTTTTGTTGCATGTCTCGTACTTACTCTAAGTTACAGCATTTTGGGTTTCTTTTACATATGCAATTTTATTTGTGCTGATAATTTGGAACAAATTGTGGAGGATTTTAGCCAAATATTCGGAAAGGAATATAACAGTGGTATGAGAGCTGGTTTTCCTGCCACCCTGAGGGTTTAAAGGATAATCTCATTGATGCTTGGATTTGTGGTTGCTTATGATGGTGTAATCGCAAATGTGGTTGTAATCTAAGTCTGATCTGATGCAAGATTGATTATGGTGAACTGAGAAGTTTTCCCTTTTTTTTATCTCACCCAGGTAACATGATGGTGATCGCATATAAGTATTATCCCAAGCTTACATTATGTTTTGGCTCAGATAGTTATTTGCCTAGGATAGAGTGATGATATATGCAATCAATTTGATGAAGGCACGTTTGTATCTCAAATCCAATGAATGTGTGAGTTTGTGGTGCTCCTATCTAGTGCATATCTATAGACCAATGAAATGAATGTTAATCTATTAAGGTGCATGTGAGTTTGTCCTAGCACTGTTGTTGGTCCAATTCGCATATGTTTTGATTTGATGCACAAAGGTATTTATCTGGTGAAAATTAGACTAATCCAAGTGCAACTATCATCTAATAGTGGTCCATGGTCCCCAATTTGATATGGTGTATGGAAGCATATTATTTGTTCTTATTACAGGCATTTTTTTTTATGGGTCGATCTTATGCAATACAAGTGTGATGTGCGCAATACCTTTTCTAATCTGATCTGGTCTTTTCTTATTTAATATAATGTAAGATTTGACAAGGAATGATTCCATTGGTTACAATTGTGAGATTCCTTTTGACACAGGCATATGATTGAAGATTGATTATGCTTTATATAGTGCAATTAAGTGATCGTGGGAAATCTAAGACTACTAACCAGTGTGTGCTCAAGGCTCCAATCTAGTCTGTCTAGGAGTTATTGATGGTATCTCCGACCTGGTGAAGCGTGTGCACAGGGAAGGCAAACCCAGCTCCTGCGAAGAGTGCTTTACGGGAGGAACTTGTGGCACAACAGGTAACTACTTGGGCGGCCAGGTGGACGACGATTTCATTGACCAAGTTGGCAGGGAGATGATTGGGTACCTGGAGACCACAATTTGCATGTCGATCTAAGTCACATATTTAGTGGAGTTGTGTGGAGTTGTGGGGAGTTCGCAAAAGTGACAGACAGGGTCAAGTGATTGACATAAAACATATTTGAATAGCATCAGGGGTCCCTACGCGAGATGTGGAAAGTTCATTGTTATATCAGGCTAACTAAAGCGAAAGAGAGGAGCAGATATAATGGTATGTGACTTTACTGTGGTGTAGTGGGTAGTATTGGCGCATTGAGATTAATTTGTCAAGTGTGGCTATCAAATGTGCAAGAGACGTGATCACAATGTGGATAGGACTATAAGAACATACATACAGTGGTCGGCACTCACGTCAACATCAGCAAGCGTTCGAGGAAATCGGTTTTGACAAAAACCGAGGTCAATAGATCATAATTCAAGCGGGGGAAGCGACTGTGAATTGCAACAATCATATAGCAGCGTAGCAGCTACAGGTGTTCGTGGCAAAAAGCAACCAAAGGAAAGTATGAAACAGGTTGACAGAATGTGTTTCAACTAGATTCGATGTACAACTTCAGGGGAAACCCTCATATCATCAGGAACTAAGACAGACATGTACAATAATTAATGATCTTGCCTATCTGAATTTTTTTGTTAGCACATTGTTGCAATTGTATGTAGAATCTTACATGCATAAACCCAAAAGAACACAACCTATACAAATTCCAATCGTAGAGAACCAAGAACCTTACAGTGGTATCTCAAACCCTCTGCTTGTTTGCAATGACATCTTATTGATGTGGATTTGTATGTTGTAATCATAACTAGTGTGGTTTGTTTTATTTAGAGATCAATTACTATATTGCTGCAAACTTGATCTGTTATATCTAGACGATTTGAAATTCTGTAGAAAGCAATTTTGGGAGGGCTTTTTTATGGTTGTTAACATAAGAATTTGAAAATTTGCAAATTTTTTGGCTCATGGATGATCCGTCCAAGATCTGCAATGAATCAGCCAAAGGCCAACAGAAGTTGGATGAGTCATTGGGGCAGCGTGCAGCCCTTAGTGTTGATCATCTCGTCAGAAGAAATCTGATGACGAGAATTTTTGGAGGGTCCAAATCTAGAAAAGATGAGGATCCAAAGCAAAATCAATCTCAAGAACTTCCAAAAAAGAGCAAGAGTCAAATGAGAAGAAAACATATCAGTTTCACATGTCAATAAGCTTGGACACCAAATCACGTGTGGAGTTAAAAAGGACAAAGAAACAGATGGGGCTACAAAAATTGAAGGAGAGAAAGAAAAGGCAAACAGTTCAGGTCAGCAAATTGAAGAAATGGTTGAAGGGTCCTTGGTTGGCAAGGAGACGCATGAGGAGCACTCTGACTTGCATGATCACGAGGAGAAGCATGACTTAGATTTGCATCATGAGGATCATGAGTGTCCTCTTTTGCGTTGGAAATGCTAAGAGGGGGGAGAATCAATGTTTCACTTCAATTAGTTAATTTTAAACTTCAGAGAATTAAATATAATTAGCATCAGATCAAAACATAAATCAACATCAAATCACATGAACAATACATAAGAAATTTTAGGTGGAAACCCTTCCGGGAGAAAAACCACCAAAAGATTTCTAATATAATTGATGAGTATAATAATTTATCAGCTCCAACTGAAGGGAAGCTCCAACTTCCTAGTACTCTATTAGAAAAGCGTACGTTTAACCAGGAAGCTCCAACTCCT
Source organism: Pinus tabuliformis (assembly GCA_031772625.1). Lineage (NCBI taxonomy): Eukaryota > Viridiplantae > Streptophyta > Pinopsida > Pinales > Pinaceae > Pinus > Pinus tabuliformis. The sequence goes on from CM062807.1 coordinate 25,655,694, forward strand.
GAAATGATGCTCCAACACCCTGGTTTTACCAACTCTAATTGGAAGGATGCTCCAACACCTTCATTTTATCAACTCTGACTGAAAGGATGCTCCAACACCCCGCAAGCTCCAATTTGCCCTAGCACCACCCTACCACCCTAAAGTGTTCTCAGGCTCTAACCTAAAGGAGACTTCAATCTCTGCCTTGCACCACACTGCCACCCTAAATTAAAATATAGAAGAATAAAATGTGGGTTCTCGTACCAGGGACAATGACCCACTTACAATGATATACAAATAAACGCTTACTGTTGTCTCTGATGATATATACCCAGATCAAAATTTGTATGCAATAATGTTCCATCAACAAACTGCTCACAACCTTCAGGACTTCTTTCAAATGTTGTTGTAAATCATGTTATCCTCTACAATTTCCTAGGCTGAGGAGGAGATCGAAAGAGGTAACCTCGAACCACTTTCAACTCAGTAGCTAGCCCTACTGAGCCAGAGAGGGATCTCTCAAAGTTTTTATCAATGAATAGCTTTAAAGAACAAAGTTTTTAGGCTAGATATGCAAGTTTGTTTGTGTATTTGTGAATTTGAGATTTTAAGGTTTGTTGGACTAGGGTTTAGAGCAAGTGATTAGGTCTAGGCTTTAGGAATGCAGAGACAAGTATAGAAAGGAGCTAGGTATCAGTAGGCTATGGTATACTTGAAATGTTGTCAATGTAGTATAGATTAGAAAGTTTTGAAGAGACTAATGAGCATATGTAAGTATGAATTCATTAGCTTTAGAAGAAATAAACACAACTATGAACTCCACATAAACAGAGCTTGAAATCAAGAATCTTGTCTATATAACTGCAAGGTAATTCATAGAAAGAAGACAAAGCATGTGAAGAAAGATGATTTATCCATTAGAAACTGATAGAAAGAGTAAACAAACACCATAGACTCATAGAACTAGAGTTCCTGAAAAATAGCTGCAACTGCTCCTGTATTAGCTGAAAAGATCATAACATACAAGCCTCCTCCACAAAAGTCCAACCCCTCTCTCTGAAAGAGAAATGATACATATAGAATCCATTAGACCACTTCCCCACCTTCAGGAGTTGAATTCCTAGGTGGTGGAACTGATTCCAAGATTCTCTCAACCAACAGGTGAGAGTGAGAAGGTTAAACACAAACACTTCTTGGAGACTTTGTTTTGGATTTTGCTTCCTTAATGAGGCCTATTAAACATCAAAAACAACCTATCATGTGCATTTATTCATGCTTACATCATCTAACCTCGAAACAAGTTCAATTACATCAAGAGTTTTGACTTTGACCAAGTCAAACTGAAAACTAGGAAATTTACATAGTGAAATTTTAAATAAAAAACACAGGAAATTGTAGAAGCGTAGCACCGACTTTGAGCCCACTTTAAGGTGTCTTCCTGAGGTCCAAATGAAGATCTGAAAGAACGGTCAACTAGCTTTTCAAGTCTAGTTTCTAGAACACCTTGAATTTTTTAAAATGACCCATGGGAAGGCCTTCAAAAATTCAATCTCCCAAGGTCACTCCAGAAGCGCAACGCCTGTCAAAAAGAGGTCCAGAAAGCTGATTTTTGACCACTTTTTCCCTTTTTTCTCAAAATTTAGGCCCTCTCTGGAAAATCTGAAGAAATGGGTTTTGAGAGGATGCCAAGGGCTTTCCAAAAATGCAAGCCATTTTTTATTTGAGTGCCTAAGGAAAAAGCGCAATGCACTTCTATGACTGGCCAAATTTCTGCATAAGGCACCAAAATATCCAAAAAACCAAAAATGTTCAGAATTTCTTCAAAATTGGTCATGAGCTGTAAAATGAAGTATGTTAAGCCCTCATGGATGCTTCAGCAAGCATCTCCAAGTTACCCTTCTCATTTTGGTCCTTTAGGGCTTCTTTGAGCTTGTTTTCCAGCTGTTTGACCTTGACATTGCAAATCATATTCTTGGCCTGGTAGTGATGTGCCATATGCCTTAGTAGCTGGTTGTCTCTATTGGCCTTGTCCAAAAGCTTCTCCAAGTGGTCATTTACCTTGTCTAACCAATACTCCCTATCTTCATTGACCTCTAAGGCAATTTTGTCTTCTAACTCTATTTCCTCATCCAGTAGGATGTGTTTTTTCTCCTCTTTCAATGCCTTCTTAAGCCCTTTGGTTCTTGGCCTCTTTTTCTTACCTTGTCCTTGAGTTCCTTCAGGCTCATTGATCTCCAAGGCTGCTTTGCCCTTGCCTGCTTGCTGCAATAGTTTAGCTTGCTCCTTTTCCATGATAAGTTGCTTTGCCTTTAGCTGATTGTTTTCTTGTTCTAAGAAAGAGATGACAAACCTTGCCCTTGCCATGTTGTCCATGAGTTCTTTGATCTGAGAGTCTTTGTCTTTGATAATCTGCTGCATGTTTGAGGGCTCATTTTCTGCTTCTAAGTCTACTAACTCAAACTCATGCTCAACCAAATCTTTATCTTGCACTGGTGACCCCTATTTTGCTGATGTAGAAGGCTTGGCCCCTTTCTCACCATGAGAAGTAAACACAAGCCTTTTTCCTCTTTTGTACATCCTAGTCACCTCAGGTCTAGGTGCTTTAGGAATCTCCACTGATTTTCTTGAGGACCCAACCTCCATTTGTTGTGTTGGCATGCTTGAATGCTAAACTAAAACATTGGATTCATGCCATTTCAAAGCTGCCTCCAAGAAAGAATCCCATGTCATGTTCTTCTCTGCAAGTTGATGGAGCACTATAGTCTTGATCAAACTATGATGAAAGAGACTAGGATAGTGTTCTTTGTTTTTCACCTTTACCTTCTCTGACATCTTGGAAGGCTCGTACATAGATAGTTGCACATGTTTAGAAGTTTTTGAGCTATAAAGCGCATTAGAAGCCGGATGTGATGGGCATATAGTCTATAGAGAACCTTCCTTCACATGTGAAGAATTTCATGACAACTTTCATCAATGGAGCATACTTCTCCAACAGGTATCTAAAAGGTATGATATGTGTATGAGTCTCCCTGTATGGTGTTTTCAAGAAGGACCTGTAATGTACAAGATCTAAGTTCATCCCCTTAAACCAATATTCACCATGATTTGGTATCCCTGTAGCAAGTGAAATAGAAGCCACTGAAAATGTGAACTCAACACTAGCACTAATGGCACTTTCTCCTTTCAAATGAGTAGCAACCCAATCTGTCAACTATTCATGGAAACCTACTTCACACACCCTTTTGCAAAAATCTAGACAATTCACATCTTCAAAGCACTGTTTGATAAAGGGTGATGCATTGATCTCATTGCAGTTGGCTGGTTCATATCTGAGAATTTTGCCTCCCTTATGGTGTTTCTTCCTTTCTGGTGAAGAATCTCCTTCCATGATGACAGAAACCCTAGCAGCAGGAAAATGAGAAAAAACAATGAGGGATGAGTGAAAAATGAAATGATGGGTAGGTGGAGTGGAAAAAATGGCAAGGGAATTTCTAGGAGGTGGATATGGACTGTGAGAAACTTATGAAAATGAAATGAGGTGGAATGAAGGACAGGAGTATTTGTGAAAAATGAAAAACAGAGTTTCTAGGAAAATTGTCCAAATTCCTTAGGAATGAGCTAGGGTTTCATTTTTGGTGAAGTAATTTGGTGATTTGCAGTTGGTTCAATGGTTCATAATGTATATTAAACATGTGTAGAGGTGTAGAATGATAGTTTTACATGTTTAACATATGAAAACTAGACCAGCCATCATCAACCCTAGCTCATTTCATGAAAAATTCACTAAAAACCCTAAATGAAAAAATCTTAAGCTTGAATCCATCTTGCTAAATAAAAAGGTAAGTAAGGTGATGTACTTACTTGTAGAGGAGTCTAGGTTAGCAAGAAAACAATTTGAAAGCTTGAAATTTCAATTTGGGTGAGTTTCTAGATGGTTTTGAGCTGCTCTGGCATAAGCACATCACAATGTCGAGAAGCGCAGCGCCGGCCTCAGAAGCGCAGTGCAGTCTCTGGAAGCGCAGCGCCTTGAATTTTTTGCTAATTTTGCCTAAAAACCCGAGTTTTTCTCGCCAATGGATGAGAGAGCCTAATGCACAAAGGGGAATAAAAGGCAAATAAAGTGAGTTTGGGGCTTTTTGAGTTTATATAGGCAAGTTAGTTTTCCTTTTGAAAAGAAATGGGCCCCACAAACCTTTTACAAAACTGATTTTTCACCTTTAAGACTGAGTCACCTTGGAGACTGAAACCTGAGCTGCATTTTCACTTTTTGAACACTGAAACTTCTTCTCTTGGATCCTTTGAAACTGAAATCATGTTGAACTTGTGACAACTCATCAAGTTAATGTCAAATAATAGCTTGTCATGCTTTATTTAATGCTGGATTTACACATGATGATGATGGACCTTGAAACCCTAATGACCTAATGAAAACTTGAAAGTGAATGGAATGATGATGATGACTGATAAAATGGAAACCTTATTTTTATTAAGACACCTTCATCTGAATGAGGTAAGTGACCAGTGTGTGTGACTTTCCCAAAAGACTAAAATCATTCCTAGACCAACTAACCAAGTGACCAAATTTTACTATGTAAACCTAGTGATATGGTAAAATTTGACTTTGAGACTCCTGACAGACTTGGTAGAAGCACATTTGATCACTGGTGACAGGGAAACTAGACTGACACTAACAGATCAGACTTCAATTTTCAACATACAAAGATATATGTATATAGCTCAATAGTTAAACAACCACAAGAATCTGCCTCATACCTCAATTAGTTGAAGAGATCATACCACAAAGGAAGATGAACATCAAGCTACCATTGAATTCCCTTATGTTGCCCCTATTGCTTCAAACTTGACCTCTAGTTGACTCCTCAATTTGTGAACAAACCATCCCTTGAATTTCAATTCAAAGTAGCCTTTACACAGTGCTTAACACTCCCTTTTTCTTCTATAGATTGTTGATTTTTGTAGCATCGGATGTGCTCTAGCCTCGAGATTTTGTAGAGAGGCTAAGACACATGCATTCTCCAAGACCCAGAAATCATTTGGGAAAATTCCACCTAGAGATGGTTTAATTAAAATAATTAATCATTTGTTAATGTGTTCATGAGTCTAAACTTAAGAAATGTGATTAATTAAAGGGTATTAATTAAATATGGTGTGAATCATCTAGAAGAAAACGAGGATCAACTCCCTATTAATCTTAACCATCAATTATGTTTTAATCTTGGTCGTTGGTGCTCCAACGAGAGATTATAAGAAGGAGCTTGATGGGCACTTGGAGAACACACCAAGATAGTGAGATCTAGAGATCAAATTTCTCAAGAGTAGCAGCGCTGAGTTGCCGAAGAGAGATCGAGTGATCTTCTTGCAGTGAGGGGCAAGGATAGTAGATCGAAGGAAATTTTTCCAGTTCTAGAGAGTGCAAGGCAGAGAAGGCAACGAGAGGTTCAGAGAGGCAGCGCAGTGCTTCAGAGGGAGTCCGTAATTTTGCTAGGAGTAGTAGATATCTAGTGACAAAAGCCGAGGTGTGAGACCAGAGGGCCAGAGAGTCGAGTTCCAGCCAACAAATCGATCAGCTGGAAGGGTGATGTAGCTCCTAGAAGCTGTGACGCAAAGACTGCACAGAGGCAGCGTGGGGCTAGACATCTAGAGCCTGGATCAGAGTCGGATCGCCAGTGACAGTGTGAGAATATTTCTCACTACCGCTTTACCAGTTTATTTTCTGTATCAGGTTCCCAGTTTGGGCATCTAATTATTTGTACTCAGATTACCACTGCATAATAATAAAACCCTTAGTTGTTGCATCGGTTTGCCCAAGTTGAGTTTTTTCCGAGGACGTTTGTCCAAAAACAACTGTGTACTTGTGTGTGTTTATTTCTTTCCTGTGCAGTATTTTGTTTCCGTAGTCTTTTTGTGAAGCTTGCAATGTATATGTTTCGATATTTGCCATAGAAAACTGCAAATAATTTGTTCAATTAATTTAACAAATAGAAGACATATTATCAATTGCTATAGTAGGATTCGGGGTTTCCGAATTTTCATATGGTGTCAGAGGACAGATTGTAAGCCGGAGAGCTTAGTAGCAAAAAAGGAGAAGGAGGTTCAAATTTCTGCATAGGCAGCAATTCGAAACCCCAGAGGCAGCGCATTCCTTGGGCCAAGAGGAATGAGTTTTTAGAAAATGTTTATTTCTCTGAGTGAGTCGACAGAGGAATTAGAATTTCCAGATCAAAGCTTACTAGAAGCAGAAGGAAGCAACAGTGTTTTCCTTGCAGAGCAGATCTTCAGTCGGGACGCAGACTTTGCAGCAGTTTGCTAATGAAAATAGCATCAGAAAGAAGGAAGAGCACACACTGAGGGAATTCTTTCCTCAGGGGACTTCTAGCACAAAAGTTCGAATTTTCCTAGCAGATCATCCATAGTTGTGTGCAAAGTTTCTCACTCTAGAAGGGAGTGCGAATCGCTGGGCAACAGTTGCACAGAGGAGAAGAGGAGGAGTTTGACATTTTCAGAGAGATGGCATCAGCTGGGTTGAGAGATCAAGATCGGTTGGACGGAGCCTCCAACTATGTGATCTGGAAGGCTAGAATTTCCTGCCTTCTAGATGAACATGATCTCAAGACTTACATCGATAGTGTGGTAGTTGTACCCGCAGATGCAGATCCGCTTAAGAAGTACAAGAAGGAGATGGCAAAAGCAAAGAGGCTGATCCTCGATGGGGTTCAAGATCACGTGGTATCTCACATAGCTGGCAAAGATACTGCCCGACAAATGTGGGAAGCACTAGCTACGTTGTACAAAGGATCTTCCGAGCAACAAAAGATGTATCTTGAGGAGAAGCTGAGATGCACGAGGATGCAGAAAGGGGAGCGTATAGACCCCTTCCTTACTAGGCTTCAGGATGTCCAGGATCAACTGGCTTCAAGAAGGACAGCGCCACAGCCTACAGAGTTTGTACGATTAGCTCTGAATAACGTTTCGAAAGAATGGCAAGTTTTCATCTAGAGTATCCTGGGCAGAGAGAAACTACCAAATTGGGAATGTGTGTGGGTTGATCTGCAGCAGGAGGAGATGAGGCAAGATCTGGTGAAGAGCACCATCAATGGTGGTAGCAATAGCAATGGGACAAAGCAAGTAAAGGAGGAAGAAGATATGGCCGTCGCATCTAAGGTGCAACAAGAACAACGAAAGAGGAAGGACATTTCCAAGATCAAGCGCTTCAGGTGTGGTGAGCTTGGCCACTATAGCACTCAATGTCCTCTCAGAAAGAAGGACAAGGACGAGAAGCAGGATTAGCAAGCTGCATCCACAGAGATCGACAAGCTATCCCCTAGACTGGAGGAAGAGTTTGCCATGATCACCGAGCTACCTCCAGGGGTGAGGTGGGGTGATTTGGAGTTGTAGCCCCAGAGAGCTACAGGATGGGCAGGATTCTTGAGGAGGTCCACCTCATGAATCAATGCCTTGCTACGGGAGCCCAAGACATGCAGCAGCAGGATGGATTAGTGGCAGTTGGTGCAGTGAGGTGCCAAAGTGACAAATGCAGTAGCTAGTAGTGGTCAGAGACTAAGCAGCGCAGAGCAAAGTTGGCAGCAGTGCAGTTGGCACAGAGCAAAGTCAGCAGTAGCGCAGAGGCTTTAGTGACAGAGTAGCGTCTAGCAGCAATCAGGACTTGGGTGACAGATGCATCATACTGACCACAGTTGGTTCAGTGTTTTGGATGCTTTTCCGTTGCAGATGTTGCAGTTGCAGCAGCAGCAGTTGGAGAAGGTTGTAGTGTAGATGCAGTGTTGGCAGCTCAGCAGGGCCAGCAGCAACACGGATGTGGCAATTAGAGTTGCGCAGTAGTTGATGGGCAGCAGAGCCAGACATCAGCAGCACAACAGGAGATGGTGCCGAAACAGAGTGATGCTTCAGTGGGTTGCAGCACTAGAACACATTCCTCACTAAGAGGGAGTGTTGATTCTTGTAGCATCGGATGTGCTCTAGCCTCGAGATTTTGCAAAGAGGCTAAGACACGTGCATTCTCCAAGACCTAGAAATCGTTTGGGAAAATTCCACCTAGAGATGGTTTAATTAAAATAATTAATCATTTTTAATGTGTTCCTAAGTCTAAAATTAGGAAATGTGATTAATTAAAGGGTATTAATTAAATTTGGTGTGAATCTTCTATAGGAAGACGAGGATCAACTCCCAGTTAATCTTAGCCATCGATTATGTTTTAATCTTGGTTGTTGGTGCTCCAACCAGAGATTATGAGAAGGAGCTTGATGGGCACTTGGAGAACACACCAAGATAGTTAGATCTGGAAATTGAATTTCTCAAGCGTAGCAGCATTGATTTGCCAGAGAGAGATCGAGTGATCTTCTTACAGTGAGGGGTAGGGATAGTAGACCAGAGGGAATTTTTCCTGTTCCGAAGAGTGCAAGGCAGAGAAGGCAACGAGAGGTTCAAAGAGGCAGCGTAGTTCCATGCAGAGGCAGCGAAGTGCTTTAGAAGGCGTTCGTAATTTTCCTAGGAGCAGTTGAGATCTAATGTCGAAAGCCGGGGTGTGAGACCGAAGGGCCAGAGAGTCGAGTTCCAACCAGCAAATTGATCAGCTAGAACGGTGACGCAGCTCCTAGAAGTTGTGACACAAAGGCAGCGTGAGCCCACACAGAGATTGTGCAGAGGCAGCGTGGGGCTAACCATCCAGAGCCTAGATCAAAGGTAGATTGCCAGTGACAGTGTAAGAATATTTCTCACTACCTCTTTGCCAGTTTATTCTCTATATCAGATTGCCATTTTGAGCATCTAATGATTTGTACTCAGATTACTACTGCGTAATAATAAAACCCTCAATTGTTGCACCGGTTTTCCCAAGTTGGGTTTTTCTGGGGACGTTTGTCCAAAAACAATGGTGTACTTGTGTGTGTGTTTATTTCTCTCCTGTGCAGTATTTTGTTTCCGCATTTTTTTTTTGTGAAAGTTGCAGTGTATATGTTTCGATATTTGCCGTAGAAAACTACAAATAATTTGTTCAACTAATTTAACAAATAGAAGAAATATTATTAGTTGTTGCAGTAGGATTCGGGGTTTCTGAATTTTCACATAGATAATGACCTTTTCTCTGCCTTCAACAAGACTTTGCTCAATCCTTAACTTCTACTAAGATTCCACCTTGAAGCATCCTTCAAACTGTGATCTTTTTGCCTTTAGACTCACCTTCATGCATGCAGCTACTACAATATTGATGTGGCTCACAATCAGACCTTAAACAACATCAAGGATTAATTATAAACAACACACAAGAGCTCATCTATAACACAATTTTTTGCCATATAACCTTTGCGTCGGACTTGGCCTTAAAACTTGGTCTGGTAAACTTAGACAAGCTTCAGAATAGGTCGAATTTTTAGTCCAAATTAAGCCTCAATGATCATTGTGTTATATCACAAGTCTGATGGAAATAATGCCACAAAAGGACAGATTTATACCTTGAATTAGATCTCAAAAAGAGTGCAGATTTTCCCTTACCAACTATCACATAAGAGGGTTAAATTAGGGCTCAACAACCTGTCTCAGAAAGGAGTGTGAGTATACCATAGAATCTAGCCACAGAGAGCTCAGAGTTTGCTTGAGAAAATGACTTCAAGTCCAGCAGAATTGTCCTCAGAGCGAGCCTCAAAAGATATAATGCTACCTTAGGAAAGGCCGAAACTAGGCCTCAGAAATAGTCCAAGATGATCCTTCGAATGGGCCTCAGGAGGGCCAAAAAAAACTCTACCTCAGAAAGCCCTAGAACAAGGCCGAAACTATGCTCAGAAAGTACTTCAGGGCTGCCACAATAACACGTCTTTGCTCCAACAAAAGACCCAAACCAAAAGATGACAAGAAAGCTCAGAAACCTTGGAAGAACTCAGCCTCCTTCTGTTGATATTTGTGACTACCCTGGCCACAGAGATAACAGAGAAAATTGTTAATGATAATGTGTGATAATATGATCATTTTAGGGTGGCAACGAATGCCCTATATATACAAAGGAGGGATGGTCATTAGGGGAGCTGACTTGTCCTTAAAAGCTGAGTTGACTTCACTATAATCATAAATTCAAATTTATTATAAGTCGACCTTAAACCTTCCTTGGAATTCGAATGCTCAATGAATATTTTCTCTTTTCAAGGCGGATTTGGTCAACTCAAGACCCACATAAACAATTCAAGGATTTCTTAAATATTAATGCCAGATTTTGACCCCAATTATAAGCTTGCCTATTATCATCTCCTTTGGGGCACCTTGACTGCACTATGGGGGCTCGAACTTTGACAAGGCATACCGTGAGGAGTTATGTGGCGAACCATCTACTGTTAGAAATGACATGACGAGTACAATCAGCCGATGATGGTCTCGCTTGCAAAAACATTGATCTTACCATTCATTTACCTTAATAAATGTGGGGCTTCTTTTAGTTGTTGCTTGGGTTGAGATCAATGACAACCAAATTCCAACAATTTCCCCTTTTGGTATTGATGAAGACAAACCTACTCCCCTTGTCTCCATGCTTTTGTTCTCCCTCTCCTGATTTCTCTCCCCTTTGACATCAATGGCAAAGGGTAACTCCCCTTGACAAAATATCTTCCTCTATCTTCTTACAAAATGACTTTCTCCCCCATATTATTCTATGTCTTCTTGTCCATTGGTGATTCCAATTAATGCAATTCACTTATGTATATTAAAAGCGTTCAAGTCAAAACTTGCTTTATTTTCTTTGTTGCTTCTTGTTGACCACTCAAATGTACATTTGCAGATTTGTCAACTACTCCATGATCAAAGTATACTTTGAACATTCCAACATCGTTAGGACAGCAAGAATTTCAGTTTTCATCATCATCATTCAACTTTTGGTCATCATTTTGTATTCCAAATTCTGCAGCCCTATGGGGTTATTGTAAAAATTCTAATAAGATGAAAAATGAGTCATGTAATACACCTAGGTAGCTTAGGATTTTGCTAGAAAGTTTTCACTCTAGGGAGTTTTTTTTTTCCTTAGCTAACTATTTGTGTTTCTCAACACAAGAGTTTTTCTCACAGTTATACCCCTGTTGTCGCTCAAATTGTTCAAGGACGATGCAACAATGATTAAGGTCGAGGGTTGTCACTTTGATCCTCGACCTCTCCGTTCTAGCTATCTCCCAACAACAAGCTATGGGGGTAGTCCCTATGAAATATGAAAATGAAAGACCAGTTGGCAACCAACAAGTCTGGGAAACACGATTGAATGGCCTAGCCACTTGGTTGATTTTAGCAAGTTAAGAGATTAGATTAGATCATTATATGAGACTAGTGCCTTATGGAGTCAACTACTTGTTTTATATCGATTAAATACCAAATGACTAAATGAACAATCGTTGCTTAAATGCTTTGTTATCTTATATGAAGTGAAAGTCCTACAATCTAGGTGTGATGCAAGAAATCTTCGTTTATTTTAATTATATGCCTAGCTAAGTGTATCCCTTAATCCTCAGTTGTTTTGAGGCTAGTCTCTAAAGTAGTTTGTAGAGAGAAGTCAAGGCAAAGGAAGCAAAGGCTTAGTTAACGATACCTCCCCTTGAATCTAACATACCCGGTGCCAATTTAGATGTTAAACAATTAGATCTCCAATGCTATTGTGAAAGAACAAGAGATACCAATATGCTTCAAGTCCAATGACCAATTAACCATCAACTCTTGAGATGAAGTGCTTTATGAGTGAGTTACTTAATGCAAATTTCTTAGATTATGGAACTCATAAGACATGCAATATGTTAGTATTCTTGTTATGAAACAATGTAGCAACTAAACCAAAATCCAATGTTACCAATGCTAACAATCCTTTTCACATTAGAGCCTTAAACACTATTAGAAGCTTTTATGTAACTTATGTTCCAATGACATTAAACTTTTAGGACAGCAGTAAGTTAATTTCAATTAGAGCACTTAGAATGCAAGAGATGAAATGCATATGAGTGCAAAATGTGAATGAGACAACCCAAATGCCAAACTACTTTGCCAACACAAGATTCTCAATGAATTAGGTTCTTTTAGATGCCAATGCAACTGTTATGATCAGACCTTATTATGCTTATGACAGTCACCCAATTTTCATGAAACAAGCCACACAGTGAATGCCCAATTGATGCAAATGACTTAGCAATATGTTAGACAACTTATGAGTAATTTTTTAGGCCACTTAAATGAGTCCTTTGTTACTGTTATCAAATGATTGTAGGCTACTAGCAAAACAGTGAGGAAGCAAGGGGTTTAGGAAGCAAACCAATAGGCCTCTTGGCCTAGAAGGTGACTAGAAGACTTGCCCAAAACTTCTCTAATGGAGTGACCACCTGCAACCGTCAATGTTAGCTCAAAATCTCATGAATCTTGCTGCAACCACAATATGTTAGAGGCAAAAATCGAATAATAACCTACTGCAAAGACTGAAATGGAGCGAAGAGGGCTAGAATGAGCCAAGGGTGAGGGTTAAAGGCTAGGGAAAGGTGGTGGCTAAGGGAGAAAGGCCTTGTAGCCCTGCAGAAAGGAGGGAGGAGACCCTTAGGCCTGCCATCTAGGCTTAGAAGGAGGGTTGAGAGGGCAGAGAGGCCCCACAAGGGGCTGCGGCCAAAGATCAAGCCCTCTAAGGGTTGTGGCAAAGGGAAAGGAGGCAGCAGAAGAGGGCTAAGGCCTGTGACAAGGTTAAATGAGGGGCCAAAGGCCCAAAAGGGCTTCCCAAGCCCATGGCGAGGGAAGAGGAGGAAGGTCGAGGCCCTTGGAGGCCTGCAGCTAGGCCAAGGAAGAGGGTCAAGGCCCTAAAATGGCCTCTAAGGCCTGTGGCTAGCTCTAAAAGGGCTAGCGGCTCAATTTGAGGGGAGGCCAAGGAGAAAAAAGGACTCCAAGAGGGAAGACGGCTAGGAAGAAAGGCTGGACGGCTAGGCCAAAGGGCCACAAAAAGTTTTGAAGCTTGCAATTTGCTCAAAAATGCTCAAATTTACTGCCAAATTGGATGTTAGGCCTGCAAATTAAATGGAAACTAGATCTTACCCTCAAGGGCCTAGATCTTGCTCCAAACCCCAGCAAAATATTCTTGATCACCTTGAAGCTCACCTGCACAAATGAATCAAAAATACCCAAAACCCCAATATATATAAAAATTCAAAATAAACCCCAACACCCCAAATTGTTGCAAACAAGGGTTAGAAATTATTTACAAATATACAAGGCTTGTAAAAAAAAAATTGAGAAAATAAATTTTGAATAATGACAATGGATCAATGTGTTTTTCGAAAGTTAGAATATTGGCCACAACCTTTAGCGAAGTAAGAAAACCATATAAAAATTCCCAGAGCCCAAACAAGGTCGCTCTTCTCCAAAGTTTGTGAACTTGGAGCCCAAGGGTCGGTGTACCTACAAATCTCTATATATTTTCTCAAGCAAACTTGTTAGATCATATGGTGAATCAGATCACCTAAGATAAAACCAAATTTTACCAATAGAATGTTCTTATCACTGACAAATGAAATAACAAGCTTATAAAAATTTTAGCACAATATAGGAAAGCACATAACCAGCACGTACCACAGATCAATGGAACTGAACCCCAAAGTCTTTTTATTATGATATTAGACGTTCCCAGCAGAGCAATGGCTCAATACCAATGTTACAAATTTACATCATCCAAAAGCATTCTAATCATAATGACTTGATAAGCAAAATGTATTATATTTATAGAGAAATCCCTCGAAATGGAAAATAATGGCTAGTTGGCTTGATCTCCATCAAAACAATCTCGACTGTTGATAAGAATTTGATCATATTTTAATCTTTGCCATCGAAAATATTCATTTTGAGTTTTGTATGGTTGTTGTTTTCTTCGAAAATGTAAGATTGCAAGTTGGTTAGAGGTAGTTGTTGTGACACATCTTTCTTCTGGCAGGCAAGGTCTTCAATTTGTTCTGCAAATTATTCAAGCTCTCTTCTTTTCTTTTGCACATTATTATGTATCGGTTTTACTCACTGGTATCTTTGTGTTTGTGGGTCAGGAGTAGTGATGGTGGTTACATTGGAAATCTCATTACATGACCCTGACCTTCTAGTTGGTTAGGATAGGAGGAGGTCTAGTTGTGTTTTAGTTTCTTTTTGCACTCTCCCTGCATTTGCTCTCCATCTAGTCTTTGCATTTCTTTGTTCTGGTTGCAGGTTGTTTTATGTTCAACCTCCATTTGCTTGCCTTTTGGTCTTGTTTCTTTGTTTTGTCTTGTTTTTCTTTAGTGTTTTGCTTAATAAAACTTTGCATGAAAGATGCTTCGGTCTGGCTCAAAAGATAATGTGGCGAAATTTGAAAAGGGAAATTGTGACGACGAACAATGTTTGGTTTAACTATCATCCTCTTTTCTATCTTGGGTTTGCATATCTTTAAATACGATGAAGTCTGAACATAAAATACGATTCGCTTTAGAAGGAAAGCCTTTGGTCAAACTACGAAGCCTGTATCTTTATTAGAATCTTCCATTCTAACTCAACCTTGTATAAAATGGTGTTTTGACCTGTCAACTCAATCGAGTAGAGAAGGGAAAGGAGAAAAACTTTAAACGAGCATATTAACTTTGGTTATCTTTCAAATCCCTTAAACAAGGAACCAACCTCTTCTGCTCTCAATAAGTCAAGATCCCTCTTCCACCGTCAAAATAAATAAGTGCCTTCTCACATTCTATTAATAACTAAATAAAGAGGTGAAGAAGAGAAAGGCTTCTTGCACAGAGAGGTGAAGCAGGCAACATCGTTGTGTCAGTTTTTGTAAAATCGAATGTGCTCTAGTCACAAAACTTCGTTGAGGGCTAGAATACATGAGATATCCAGAAATTGTTCCTGAGAATTCCACCTAGATATGGATTAATCAGATTATTAACCTATTTTTTAATGTTTCTTAAGTCTAAACTAAGGAAAATTGGTTAATTAATCATAATTAATTAAGTCAAGGTGAGAATTCTCTAGAAACTCACACGGATCAACAGGGAAATAATTTGTGCCCTTGATTAAGTTCTAATCTTAGTCGTTGGTGCTCCAACAAAGGATTACATGAAGAAGTCGACGGGTAGATGGAGAACAAATTTGAGGAGTTCAATTTCCTTGGAGAGTTTGTTGGAAGAAGAGTTTGAGCTTCAGAAGGGAAGCAAAGACAGAAAGGAGCAGGGACAGTGATCCGGTTGAAGTTTTCCAAATCCGGAGAGGCAGCAACAAGAGGTCGAGTTATTCCCAGTGAGGCAGGGCAGAGCACTGCGCAGTCAGCTTTAGAGGACAATTTGATTTAGCTGTGGGAAAAATCGATTCAGCTTCCAAAGACCTGGAAAGTCTTCCAGAAGGTCGGAGAATCATTTTCCTCAGTAGAGACAGGAAAAAAGACTTGATCAGAGGCAGTTTTAGGCTAGACGTTTAAGAGTTTGCGCAAGCACTGCACAGAAGCCAGCGTGAGGGGTCCAAGAAGGTGAGTTTCTAAAGAAAAGTTGTGTCGGGGTTACTTGTGGAGGAAGGGAAATTCTCTTAGATAATTTTGGTCAGATTTCATTACTGTTTGGATTGTCAGTCGGGCATCCATAGATTGTACTCAAAATTTCACTGCTGCATAATAATAAAAACCCTCAGCTGCTGTATCGGTTTTCCCAAGTTGGGTTTTTCCAGGGACGTTTTTCCAAAAATAATTGTGTTAATTTTTTTATGTGCGCTAGAATTTTCTCAATTTCCAGCATTATTATTTCCCACAGTTTTATTTGTGAAGGTTGTAGTATGATTTATTCAGTATTTGTCGTAGCAAATAAATTGTTAAATTAATTAACAATTAGAAGAATAATTTTCAGTTGCTACAATAGGATTTCAGTAATGAAATTTTCACATGGTATCAAAGCCCGATTGATCAGTGGGGAAGCTCAGAAGCAGAAAAGAAAATTTCACTGTTGAGAGGGAGCAGCAAGCCGAAATTTTCTAGTGTTGCGCAGAGCCTAGCTAGGCAGTGCAAATTGTTGAGCAAGGGTTTGATTTTCAGTTGCAGGGTTGCAGAAAATTCGAGTTGCCTGGAATAATAATTCCAATAAGTAGATGGAGCAGCAACATCTCGGATTTTCACTGAGCAGATTCCTTGGTTAGGCGCAGAGGGTTTTGCAGCAATTTGCAATAGCATAATCAACGTCGGGTGGAAGAGAAAAGCACACAGTAGAGAGAAAAGTTCTCTCAAGGGATCTCGAGCTTTAGAGATCTATTTTTCTAGTTGCAGATTGGCAGTAGCTGTGGACAGAGTTCCTCACTCTAGAAGGGAGTGCAAGTAGCAGATCTAGCAATCAAGCAAAGGGAAAGAGGGAGTTTTCGACCAGATTCGAGATGGCCACAACTGGGCTCAGAGATCAAGACAAATTGGCGGTGCCTCCAACTATGTCATTTGGAAGGCCAAAATGTCCTTTCTCCTGACGAGTATGGTCTGAAGACCTATGCAGAGAATATGGTAGCAATATGCAGAGAATATGGTAGCAATAACCCGAGATGTCGATCAGCTGAAGGAGTACAAAAAAGAAATGGCGAAGGCGAAGCGGATGATTTTGGATGGAATTTGAGATCATCTAGTCTCACATGTGGCAAACAAGGGTACCGCCAAGGTGATGTGGGATGCTCTCTCCACGCTATATCAGAGTTCTTCAAAGCAACAGAAGATGTACCTCTAAGAGAAGCTAAGGAACACCAGAATGCAGAAAGGCGAGAGCATAGATGCCTTTCTCACTCAGATTCAGGAAGTTCGAGATTAGTTGTCAATTGTTGGGTAAGCACCTCATCTTGCAGAGCTAGTACGATTGGCACTGAACAATGTCTCAGAGGACTAGCAGGTATTTGTCCAGAGTATCTTAGGCAGAGATACCTTGCCAAGGTGGGACAAGATGTGGTCCAATCTGCAGTAGGAGGAATTGAGGTGGGCTTTGTTGAAGAGTACCATCAGTGGCAGCAATAGTAAGGGCATGAAGAGTGAGGAGGAGAATGTGGCCCTAACATCTAAGGGTCCTAGTCAAGTGCAGGGGGAGCAGAAGATGAAAAATGACCTACCTAAGGTCAAGTGCTTCACGTGTGGCGAGTTTGGCCACTACAATACCTAGTGTCCTCTCAAGAAGAAGGACAAAGAGGAGAAGCAAGACCAAACGACAGCACATGCCGAGATAGATAGGTTGTCCTCCAAGTTGGAGGAAGTTTTTGTGATGATGGCAGCCATACCTCCAGGAGAGAGGTCAGGTGACATGGAGCTGTAGTCCTAGAGATTGTAGAGATTGGGTAGGGTCCATTGAGGAGTCCACCTCATGGATCATTACCTAGCTACGGGGGCCTATAGTATTTAGTAGCAGGATGGATCAGTGTTAGAGATGCAGTTGGATTCCAGAGTGACAGTTGTAGACTAGTAGCAGTCAAATACTGGGGAGCACGGTGCAAAGTTGGCAGCGGCGCAAAGTGGCACAGTGCAGAGTCAGCAGCAGTGCAGTTTCTTAAGTGTCAGTGGAGAGGCTAGCAGCAGTCAGGACTCTGGAGACAAATGCATCATACTGAACACAATTGATTCAATATTTTGGATGATTCTCAATTGCAGTTGGTGTAGTTGAAGCAGCAACAGATGAGAAGGAGTTGTAGTGCAGATGCAGTGTTTGCAACAGTACAACAGGGTCAACAGGAGCATGGATGCAACATCAGAGTTTCACAGTGGTTGTTGGGCAGTATGGCCAGACATCAGCACTGTGACAGAGGATGATACAGAGACAGTGTTGTAGCAAGGTGTGCAGCAGTAGAACACAATCCTCACTAAGAGTGAGTGTTAGTTTTTGTAGCATCGGATGTGTTCTAGTCACGAAACTTGGTGGAGGGGCTAGAATAGATGAGATCTCCATAACCTAAAAATCGTTTATGGAATTTCCACCTAGATATGGCTTAATTAGATTATTAACCTATTTTTTAATGTTTACTAAGTCTAAACTTACGAAAAATGGTTAATTAATCAGAATTAATTAAGTCAAGGTGCGAATTCTCTAGAAATTCACATGGATCGGTAGGGAATCTGGGACCTTGATTAAGTTCTAATCTTGGTAGTTGGTGCTCCAACAAAGGATTATAAGAAGAAGTCAATGGGTAGATTGAGAACACACTTGAGGAGTTCGATTTCTTTTGAGAGTTCGATTTTCCAAATGTCCACAGAAAAACTCAACTTGGGAAAACCGGTGCAGCAGTGAAAGTTTTTATTATTATGCGGCAGTGAAAATCTGAGTACAATTTGGATGCCTAAAACTGGCAATCCACAGCAAGAAAATCTAAGGCAAAAATTATTGAAGGGAAGTACCCTTCCTCCCCAAGCAATCCCGACACAACTTGCCTACAGAGAACTTGGCCTCCTGAAGCCTCTGCTAATGATGTCATTTTGCCTTTTGTTGCCGAGGAAATCATCTCTCCGAACCTCTACCCAACCACTGGAACTGAGAAGAAATTTTCTCCTCAATAAATCGAATTGCCCTCTCTGAAGCAACTGCACAAACCTCTACATTGTCTCAATTGGAAAACTCAACCCTCTTGCTCCTCTTACTCTCTGGATCATTGTTCCTGCCCCTCACTCACTACTTCGATCTCTGGCTCTCTATCCGACAACTGGCTAGTGCTACTCAGGAAATCGATCTGCCAAGGAAATTGAACTGCTCAAGTGTATTCTCCATCACCACATTGATCTCTTCTTATAATCCACAGTTGGAGCACCAACCACCAAGATTAAAACTTAATCAATGGCTAGGATCATCTCTGGATCAATCCGTATGAGTTTCTAGATGATTCTCACCTTATCTCACTTAATATTGATTAATTAACCATATTCCCTAAGTTTAAACTTAGGAAATGTTTAAAAATGGTTAATAATATAATTGAGACACTTCTAGGTGGAATTTCCAGAAACGATTTCGTGGCTAAAACACATCCGATGCTACAAAAACTAACACTCCCTCTTTGCGAGGAATGCATTATAGTGTTGCACACCCTACCACAACACTTTATCGTTGTATCATCTCCTGTCACATTGCTGATGTCTGACTGTTGTTGCCCACCAACTACTGCGCAACTCTGATATACGATGCATATGTGTTGTTGTTGACACTGCCATACTGCTACTAACACTGCAACTCCCTCTCATTTGTTGTTTCTGCAACTGCAACATCTGCAACTAAAGAGCATCCAAAATACTGAATCAACTGTGTTCAGTATGATGCATCTGTCTCCTAAGCATCTGATTGCTACTAACATCTGCACTATCACTGAAGAATCTGTGTTGTTGCCAATCCTGCACTGAGCCACTTGCTCTGCTATCAACACTGCACTGCGCTCCTCAGCATCTGACTGCTACTAGTCTGCAACTGTTACTCGGGCACTGACTGCATCAACTGCCACTAATCCATCTTGCTACTAAATATTTTGGGCCCCCGTAGCTAGGTAATGATCCATGAGGTGGACTCCTCATGGACCCTGCCCAATTTCTATAGCTCTCTAGGGCTACAGCTCCAAATCACCCAACCTTACTCCTGGAGGTATGGCTACCATCATTGTGAAGTCTTCCTCCAACCTAGAGGACAACTTGTCGATCTCGGCTGATGTTGTCCGTTGATCCTGCTTGTCCTTCTTCCTAAGAGGACACTGAGTACTATAGTGGCCAAACTCGCCACACATGAAGCACTTGACCTTTGACAGGTCTTTCTTCTTCTTCTGCTTCCCCTGCCCCTAACTAGGACCCTTCGACACAAGGGCCACATTCTCCTCTTCCTTCTCACTCTTCACGTCTTGTCGCTGCTACCGTTGATGGTGCTCTTTACTAGGGCTCACCTCAACTTTTCCTACTGCAAATAGGCCCACATCCTGTCCCAACCAAGCAAAGTGTCTCTGCCCAATACGCTTTGGACAAACACTTGCCAGCTATCTGAGACACTATTTAGTGCCATTCGTACAAGCTCTGTAGGTTGGGGCGCCTCCCCTACAATTGTTAGCTGATCTCTGACCTCCTGAATCTAAGTGAGTAAGGGATTTATGCCTTCACCCTTCTGCATCCTAATGATTCTCAGCTTCTCTTGGAGGAAAATATTTCGCTGCTCGAAAGAGCTATGGTATAGCGTAGCAAGAGCATCCCACATCTCTTTGGCAGTATCCTTGCCAGTTATTTGTGAGACTATATGGTCTCGGACTCCATCCAGGATCAACCACTTCGCCCGCGCCATCTCCTTTCGGTATTCCTTCAGCTGATCCACATCCTGGGGAACTGCCACACACTGTCTATATAGAGTTTCAGGCCATATTCATCCAACAGGAAGGACATCCTGGCCTTCCAGATGACATACTTGGAGGAGCCATCCAACCTATCCTGATCTCTAAGTCCTGCAGTGGTCATCTTTGATAATGTCGAAAACTCCCTCTTTCCCTGTACTCGACTGCTACTCGCACTCCCTTTTGGAATGCATGATCCTGCAAGCTGCTACTGCCAATCTGCAACTGGAAATTCGAACTTCCGAGACTCGAAGTTCCCTGAGGAAAAATTTCCCCCTTCTATGTGAGCTTTTCTCTTTTCCACCCAACGTTGGTTCTGCTCTAGCGAACTGTTGCACAATCCTCTGTGTCGCCAGAAATCTGCCCAACGAAAAATCTGAGTTGCTCCCTCTGCCTCTAGAATCACTCAATCTGGAAAATCGAATTTTTTTGCTTTTCTACTCAGAAAAATCGAATTTCCTCAAATAACTCGTCCTGCCTGGCAAAGGACTGCGTTGCTCGTGGGAATTTCAGCCTGCTGCTCTTACTGAACAACGAAATTCCTTCTTTCGCCTCTAAGCTCCCCGGCTGATCAACTGCACTCTGATACCATGTGAGAATTCCAATATGGAATCCTATTGCAGCAACCGGTATTATTTCTCCTAATTGTTAATAAATTTAACAATTTCTCTACTACGACAAATATTGAAATAAACACATTGCAACCTTCACAAATAAAACTGCGGAAAAATAATGCGTTGGAAACTGAGAAATACTAGCACACACACATAAAATATGAGACAATTATTTTTGGACAAATGTCCTCGAAAAAACCCAACTTGGGAAAGCCGGTGCAGCAATGAGGGTTTTTATTATTATGCAGCAGTGAACATCTAAGTAGAATCTGGATGCCTGAGACTGGCAATCCACAGCAAGAAAACCTGGACAAAATTATTGAAGGGAATTACACTTCCTCCCCAAGCAATCTAGCACAACCTACCTACAGAGAACTCAGCCTCTTGAAGCCTTCACGCAGTCATTATGACGTCAAGCCTCTGACTAGTCTCTGATGAAGTCGTTCTGCCTTCTGCTGCTAGGGAAGTTGTCTCTTCGAACCTTTGGAACCTCAGCACGGCCACTAGAACTGAGAACGAATTATCTCCTCAACAAATTGAACTTCCCTCTCTTAAGCAATTACGCAAACCTCTACGTTGCCTCACTGGGAAAACTCGGCCCTCTTATTGCTCTTACTCTCCAGATCTGGAAAAACTTCCTCTGAATCACTATCCCTACCCCTCACTCACTACTTCGATCTCTAGCTCTCTCTCCGGCAACTGACTGCTGCTACTCAGAAAATCGATCTGCCAAGGAAATCGAACTACTCAAGTGTATTCTCCATCACCACATCGATCTGTTCTTATAATCCATTGTTGGAGCACCCACGACCAAGATTAAAACTTAATCAATGGATAGGGTCATCTCTGGATCGATCCGTGTAAGTTTCTAGATGATTCTCACCTTATCTCAATTAATATTGATTAAGTAACCACATTCCCTAAGTTTCGACTTAGGAAATATTTAAAAAACGGTTAATAATCTAATTGAGACACTATTAGGCGGAATTCCAAAAATGATTTCTGAGTTTTGGAGATCTCATGTATTCTAGCCTCTCCAAAAAATTTCGTGGCTAGAACACATCCGATGCTACAAAAACTAACACAGGAGGACGAGTTTCTGAAGTGAAATTGTGTCAGGGTTGCTTGTGGAGGAAGGGAAATTCCCTTGGATAATTTTGGCTAGATTTTCTTGCTGTTTGGATTGCCAGTTAGGCATCCATAGATTGTACTCAGAATTTCACTGCTGCATACTAATAAAAACCCTCAGTTTCTGCATCGGTTTTCCCAAGTTGGGTTTTTTCGGGGACATTTGTCCAAAAATAACTGTGTTAATTTTTTTATGTGTGTGTGTGCTAGAATTTTCTCAGTTTCCAACGCTATTATTTTCCACAGTTTTATTTGTGAAGGTTGTAGTGTGATTTATTCAGTGTTTGCCATAGCAAATAAATTGTTAAATTAATTAACAATTAGAAGAATAATTTTCAGTTGCTGCAATAGGATTTCAGAAGTGAAATTTTCACACGTCGGGGTACTGTTCAGGCTTGCTAGCAGCGAAGCAATGTTTGTGGTTCCTTGAGGTGACCCCGTTGAGGTATTGCTCAGGCTCGCTGGCAATGAAGCAACACTGGGGAATGTGCTTAATAGCTTGATATACTTACTATCCTTCTCCCCTATCAAAACAGTTGAGGTGTGACTAGTCTTATATTGATGTGTTTGAAGTCGAGAAAGCAATAGAAGGGACTATATCTTTAACCGAGATAAGTGGCAAAGTCGGGGCAATCTACATGGCAGATCAATATTTCTTGAAAGATTGAGACGTTGCACTTAAAGATGAAACCT
Organism: Pinus tabuliformis; assembly: GCA_031772625.1. Taxonomy (NCBI): domain Eukaryota; kingdom Viridiplantae; phylum Streptophyta; class Pinopsida; order Pinales; family Pinaceae; genus Pinus; species Pinus tabuliformis. Next base: position 25,678,436 of record CM062807.1, read on the forward strand.
GAGCAAAGAAGCTAGAGTTCTACCAGTGTGTCACCAAGTGTTGTCACGGTGACAAACACCCTCCAAAATTTTGCTTACACTTGAATTTTGGAGCCTATTGAGGATCTTGCAATATGTTGTTCTATGGTCACTTCGTGGTCATCTAATGTTTTGTAAAGTGTTAAGTCTTCTTCTAAGTGTCAAAGTCACTTGCTCACACATGTTTTGTCTTCAATGAATTCACAAACACACTTCCTTCGATGCAAGCTTACATGAGCACTATGTAGCACTTAAAGATAAGGCTTGCGCAATCACTAGTGACAGTGACTGCACAATCCATAAGCACAGTGTACTACGCAACACATGTCGATAGTCAGTGCGCACTCTCCATTAACAGTCTCCCTCACTTCAATTGCAATTGCACTTTCATTTCAGTGATTTTTCTCAATTGTCACTCTGGCGCACCTTTGTTTTCTCAAGTGTCGCTTTCACATCCGCAACTGTTGGTTTTGATTGCATTCACTTTGATAAGTGTCGTTTTCATGTTATCTTCGTTCTGGCATGTGCCGCTTCCATTTTCTCAAGCTTTTCCAAGTGTCATTTGTACTTTTCGCTTACTTTTGCAAGTGTCGTCTTTTGGCATGGGAAGTGTCACACATCGCAAAAGGTAGAGTTATGGTTCATTTCAAGGGGCAACTTTGGTGTCAATGGGTCCTATTTATCATATAGACATGTATTAGATACATTCCCAAAAGTTTCATGCATTGTCATACTAGTGTTGTCACTATCGTCACAAAGTAGTGTCGCACCTAGTCGAAGGGAGTCAATTGTACATTCTTAAAGGGAAATTATGATGCATTCTCCTGCACTATTGTGTCCTATTCATCATAAAGACATGCATTAGACTTATTTCCCAAGTCTTGAGCACTATCATACAAGTGTCGTCACTGTTGTCGCAAAGTGTACCCTAAGTGTCGCACTAGGAGGAGAGTATTGTTTCGACGTTGCATTAAGGGGCTCATGTTGTTTTTGAATGTTGAGTCTTCTATGTTGTTTCGTTAATTGTTTTGAGTGTGTGATCATGTTCAAGTCTTACCTTGGTTTCATATCTGCTTCACTAATCCCACACTTAGTCAAATTCTAGAAGAATCCTCTGCCCGATCAACTTGACCTCACTCAACCTCCTTGAACTACACATTCACAGTAACAAGCATCAAGTTGATCCCTTGCCTCTTGGAACTGTGCACACTGCAATGTGCAGTTTCTACCTCCAAGGACTGTGCATTGCACAGTCACAATGCTTAAGGATTGCCTCCCTTCCCTCAGAAACTGCGCAATCTTGCCTCCCAGTCAATCTCTTGCTGCGCATTGTGTAGTCTCAGTCATCAAGTTGCCTCCCTGAGTCCTTGAACTGCATAATCCACTGACCAGTCTCCCTCCAGAACTATGCATTGCACAGTCTCAAGGATCAAGATTTCCTCACTGAGCTCCTCAACTACGCAGTCATCTTTCCCAGGCCTCCAAAACTGCGCATTGTGCAATCTCAAGCTTCATTCCATCACTCCTGACCCCTAGAACTATGCACTGCGCAATCCCCGAGTCTGCCTCTCAGTCCAACACCCAATTCCAGCTCAATCAGCATTTTCATGAAGCAATTTAGACAAGGGAATTTCCAAACTGATGTCGACTTTTCATGAGTGGATTTCACTTGCAGGTACTATATCTTGACATGATAGGTTGATGGTTAGAGAAGAGGAGAAGGAGACTATGCTAAAAGACACTTGTGAAGTTGAAACCATGAAGATGTCATCAAACGAGAAGATGAAAGAACACCAGTTTATGACATAAGACAAAATGTAATGTGTGGAAGTCCAAGAGTCATATGTTGAAAAGTCATAGTCATATATGGAAAACAAAGTCTTTAGGAAAAGTTCAAAAGTCATATAGAAGTCCAAAGGTCATATTAGAAGTGAAGAGTCATGAGGGAAGCTCAAGAGTCATGGGGATATGAAAGGTCATTCCTCTTGTTATAAATACACCCTCATAACTAAAACAAAGGACTTTTGGAGGCTTAGCCTTGGCTTCTCTAGCTTAGCATAGGAGAGAAGATCATTCTTTGGAGAAGAAAGAAGTGACTTAATGTTCCACTATTGGAGCTAGTGGCTTGTCATTGTAACTGTGTACTTGGATATTTCACCTAATAATCAAAAGCTCATTGAGCCAACACACTTTCATGCGTATGTCGTAAATGTTGTAAGAATATTCTTTGAATGTTTGCGATATATGTTGTTCTCATTTGTATTAAAGAAATTGAACTATTTTGGTGGATTTGGTGCTTATATTGTTGAATGTGTGTTGTATTTGCTTTAATGTTCGTTGTGTCTGTGTGAACTATTTCGCTAGATAACTAACGAACCTTTCCTTTCTCTCGTGTGTCTCTCTTAGGATAGTACTATTACTTTCCTTCTAGAGGCTCACTTTTATTTCCCTCTCGTGAGAGTCTTCATTTACACATTGCAATTGGTGTTTCACAGTGTCAACTTGTTGATTTCAAAGGTTATGTGCATACTCTCTTATGTCATTCATTGCAGCCAAGGCAAACCTTAGAGCTATGGTAGTCGGGTCGATACTCTAGATGGGGCTCCTACTCCAAATAGTGTGAGGTCTAATTAGGACTTCAAATCAGGAAGACCCCCTTGGTTGATGGATTTCCAGCACCATAAACACACAGGATTCTCTGAAATCTTCACACAATTTTCATTGTCACAATATATCATGTTCAGTTCCAGCTCCTGGTCGAACAGTGCTGCAAACAACTTTCGAAGCCACATTGCTTCAGTATAAGCTTCATTGGTTGCGATATACTTTGTTTCTTTAGTGCTGAGTGCGACAATTTCTACTTCCTGCTCATCCAAGTTATCATAGCAGAGCCCAAACTGAAGCATACTCCTTAAGTAATCTTCCAGTCATCTACACTCCCTACCCAGTCAGAATCTATATATCCCTATTGTTGCACATCTCTATTTGAGACATATCTCAAACCATAGTTTATAGTACCACGTAGATATCTCAATATGTGCTTTGCTCCAATCCAATGCTCATGTCTCAGTTCCACCTGGAACTAGCTCAATGTGTTTACTGCAAAGCAAATGTCTGGCTTGGTATTAACCAAATACATCAACAAACCAATCAATCGTCGGTACATGGATCGATCTACAAAGTTGGACTCGGAGTCTCTCAACTTCTTTAAATAAGTCACCATGGGAGTTGTCATGGATTTGCAGCCCATAATGCCAAACTTCTGAAGGATCCTGATAACATATTTTCCTTGACCAAGGAAGATTTCACCAGGCTTCTACCATACTTCTAGTCCCAAATAATAATGCATCAAGCCAAGATCCTTCATGTCAAACTCAGAGGCCAACTGCCTCTTACACTAAATAATGAGAGACTCAACACCTGTCAGAAATAAGTCATCAACATATAGCAATAAAATCACAAGTGCATTCTTCACAACCTTAAAATAGAGGTTTGGATCAGCATCACTCTTAGAGAATCCAAGTCTCATCAGGTAGCTATCAATTCGAGCATACCAAGCTCTTGGAGCTTGCTTGAGTCCATACAAGGCCTTCTTTAACCTGCAAACGTGAGACTCCTTCCCATGCACCTCAAAACCTTGAGGTTGCTCTATGTACACCTCTTCCTCAATTACACCATTAAGAAAAGCAGTATTTACATCCATCTTATGTAAACTCCAACCCAACGAAGCAACAAGAGAAATAATAGATCTAATAGAGGTGTACCTAGCAACTGGAGCAAATGTCTCATCATAGTCCTCTCCCTCTTTCTGAGAGAACCCTCTAGCCACAAATCGCGCCTTGTATTTGTCAATACTTCCATTTGCAACATGCTTGATCTTATATATTCATTTGGAAGTCACCACTGACTTCCCTTTAGGTCTTGGCACAATCTCCCATACATCATTCTTCATGATGGATTGATATTATTCAATCATAGCATCCTTCCACACTTGTTGGCTAGCTGCTTCTTCATAAGTGGAAGGTTTTGCATCAATAAGATTAGTCATAAGAGTTGCATAACTAGAGAACCTTTTAGGTTTCTTACTTTCTCTGGATGTGTCATTTGGAGCTGCATGTCCTTTTGCTTCTTCCAAGGAAGATCTTATCAATGTTGGTCTCTTCCTTATCTTAGGAACAACAATTGGTTCAATAGGTCCACAAGGCCCTTCTGGCTCTTTAGGATGTTCTAAAGAACTTGAACTTTCTTCCTTAGAAACCTCATGCTTTTCTTCTTCATTGTTGGAGCTTATGGAAACTTCTTTAGACTTCCAATATGCAACCTTCTCATCAAAGGTAATGTCCCAGCTAACCTCAACTTGTCGTTGCTCAAGAATGTAGATTCTATAAGCCTTTGATGATTCACTATAACCAACAAATATTCCTTTCTTTCCTGAAGGTTCTAGCTTCTTCCTCTTATCCTTAGGAATATGAATGTAAATTGGGTAGCCAAAGATTCTCAAATGCCCAACCTTTGGCTTATGTCCAATGAACGCTTCTTCAGGAGTCATATCTTCCAGAATTCGATGAGAACTTCTATTCTGAATGTATATTTGTTAAGGATGCTTCCCCCATAAGAACATATACAAATCTTGATTATGCATCATAGCTTTCATAGATTCTTCAATGGACATGTTATTTCTTTCTGCCACTCCATTTTGTTGAGGATTATAGGGGATAATCAACTCCCTCTTAATCCCAGCTTCCTTACAGAATGCAACAAGTTCTTTCAAGGTGTATTCTCCTCCATTTTCAAATCTTAATATCTTGATCTTCTTTCCTATCAAGTTCTCTACTTTAGCCTTGAATTCTTGAAATTTGGTGAAGACTTCATCCTTGGTCTTCATGAGATATATCCACGTCTTACGAGAGAAGTCATCAATAAACATTACATAGTATAACGAACCTCCAAGTGATCTCACTGACATAGGACCACATACATCAGAATGAATCAAATCCAATATTTCTTTGGATCTACTATCACTGCTTGGAAATGACTTCTTGATATTCTTTCCAAGTGCACAACCTTTACATACACCTTCATGTTCTATCTGCAATTCGGGAACACCTGAAACCAATTGATTCAAAGTAGGCAATGATCTATAATGAAGGTGACCATATCTCCTATGCCATAGTTCACATGGATTAATTTCATCATGTACTAAAGCTTGAGTTGGTTGACCCAAGAGCCTATACAATCTCCCTTCATGAATTCCAATAACTCTAGCATCATCTATACTAGAGCCCTTGGGCCATACAAGTACTTTGCCATCAACAAATGCTACTCTATCTCCTTTATCTTCTAAATATGAAATAGAAACTAAATTTAAGTATGGGGGTTTACGCAGTGCATTATATTAGATATCATTTTGGGATTCAACTGCGTTAAGTAAGTCATTCACGTAAGACCATTTCCATGAGAGGTAGTCGTAGCTGACTAATTTCTCATGATTTTTGAATAGTTCACTTAGCACTCATTGCATCGGGTGATGCTCACAGGGGTGAAGAAGTGAGATTGAAACTAGTGAAATGAATCACATAGCATCAATCATCACTTCCGGGGCTTGCACCCGGTAACCAGGACTTCCCAGGAGGTCACCCATCCCAGAACTCCTCTGGCTCAAGCGTGCTTAACTGTGGAGTTTTCCCCACAATCAAGCCCACTTAGCTTGCTACCCCATTTGCAAAACCTTAGCAAATGGGGTAGCAAGCTAAGTGGGCTTGATTGTGGGGAAAACTCCACAGTTAAGCGCGCTTGAGCCAGAGGAGTTCTGGGATGGGTGACCTCCTGGGAAGTCCTGGTTACCGGATGCAAGCCCCGAAAGTGATGATTGATGCTATGTGATTCATTTCACTAGTTTCAATCCCACTTCTTCACCCCTGTGAGCATCACCCGATGCAATGAGTGCTAAGTGAACTATTCAAAAATCATGAGAAATTAGTCAGTTACGACTACCTCTCATGGAAATGGTCATACAAGAAACTAAATTCTTTCTCAAACCTGGCACATTTAGCACATTGTTGAGATGAACATTGTTACCAGATTCCAGCTCAATGGATGTTTTTCCAATTCCTTTGACTGCATAGCTATGGTTTTCTCAAAGCTCTAGCCTTTGTGCCAGTCTTCTTTCCATCATGCTGGTGAGATTGCCACGATCTCTTGTCATGTGTCTTGAAGCACCACTATCTACCAACCACATACCATCGTCATTTGCAATAGAACCTGTTAGAGAATAGAAGTAAAAGAAACCTTTGTCCCCTTTAGATTTCTTTGGGTGTTCATCAATGTTTGTTGCAAAAGCATCTTGTTTTCCTTTCCTCTTTCTATCATTCTCTCCTTCAGTGCATTGGCTCATATAATGACCAAATTTACAACAACTATAGCATCGAATCTTAGACATATCTTTGTTTTCTTAAGGAGTAGGTCTTCCTTTTGGTTTTCTATTTTGGAAACCAAACTTCTTCTTTCCTCCATTCTTCCTTTTGAAACGTGTTGTAAATGCTTGAGAGTCTTCTTCCTTTCTATCTCTTGATATAGGCCTTGACTCTTCTTCGGCACAAGAGATCCATAATTCTTCAAAAGAGGGAACTTCCTTTTTGCTGCTTATACCAGCTGCAAATGCATCCCATGATCTAGGTAGTCCATTAAGTGTTGTAGTCACAAGTTCCTTCTCAGAGATGACTTCATCAATTGCTTGAATTTGGTCTCTTAGTTGAGAGATTCTTACAAAATATGAGGCCACAGTGTCATCATTTGTCATCCTCACATCACGAAGCTCATTCTTCAAACTCATGACTTGACCAATGTTGTTGACTGTAAATAGATTAGTTAGGGCATCATACATCGCCTTTGAAGTTTCAAGCTTTGCAATATAGGGGATCAGGTGATCTCTAATGGAATCCACAATAAGACTCATGGCAGTGATGTCATCCTCCTTGAACTTCTCTTTTTCTTCATTATCTGCTGGTTCTACAACCTTGCCCTTCACAATATCCAAAACTTTGTTCTTTGCAAGAATAAGATCAATCCTAGTTTTCCAAGCTCTGAAATTTGAAGCCCCTTCTAACTTGTTCTTTGATTTCATAGAAGAAGCCATGGATGTAGATCAACAAGGACTCAACAATAGTGATCTCAATGTAGGGTTTCTTCAAGAGTGATCTCAGTGTTCCTTCCTTCACCAAAGCTCTGATACCATGTTGATTTTTCAAGTGCAATAGATACAAGCACAATATTTCTAAAAACTGATAATTACTTCTAATGATGTTGATCTTCTTTTAATTTTTCCAGTATATCATTAAGCAATTATACTTCAGAAATTCAACCATATAAAAGCAGTAGAACAATAGAGATCACAATGCACAAAGAGAGCACAAGATTTACCCTGGGAAAACCCACTAAGGGGAAAACCCAACAACCTTTTCAATAGAGAAATTATCTTTTCAACAAGAGACACACCTAGACCTCTAGTCAACAACTAGGTCAAAATGACCTTCAACAAATCTATGGTCAAACCTAGTCAACACCCTCCAAGTCAAGCCTCCAATCTGATCTAGCAACTTGTCCCTTTGTTCTGCCATAGGTTGAATTTTGGCCTCATAGAAACTGCCCAAAATCCCAGAATTTCGGCCCTACAATTGCCCATAAAAAGATGCGAACTAGAGAGAGAGAAGTCTTCCACACATGCAAGCTAGATAGAGAGAGATAGAGATGAATTTGTCCTTCTTTTCATCCTCTTTATCCTTCTTGTCCTTTGCTTGAATGCCCAAAAGATTCTTGCTTGAGGAGGTCAAATGTCTATATATAGTGATCTGCTAGGTCGAATAGGTGTCTCTTTTGCCAAGGCCGACTTGACTTGGAGGGAGGTCAACTTGACTATTTTAGGAGCCAAAATTTCAATTTTGAAAATTCAGATTTTCTTCTTTTAAAAAGTCCAAATGGACATGACTCAAAAAAAAAAAATTACTCTAGCATGAAGAACATGTATTACAATAATCAATATAAAATTATAAATACATCAAGGGCCAAAATATACATTATGAAAACCGACCATAGTTGCAAAATCCAACAGAATGTGGCTTGGCAAGAGGGTCGAAGCAAGGCCCAGTACATATTCATGCAAGGGCACAGAGAGATATTCTCTCGAGTAAGCAAGAAATATGCATGAGCAATATTGCAAGGTTGTTGTGAGTAAGATACTCAATTATACCGAGTCTGAGGAAAGAGCATGAAGCAACAAAGGAGATCCAGATCAACCAAATCGAGGATGGATCTAGGGCTTGATCCGTTGGATCAGATCCAAGGCAACTATTGTATATGTAATTTCCCCGAGGGCCATTATTCCAGTAAGGGAGTCTGAGTAGGTTCTAATAAGAATTTAATGAAAAAATGTTGATTGGGCAGAACTTGTTTGTAATATGTTTATTGTGCATGATCGAATCATTGGTTTTATAATTTCCATTGCGCATAATTTGTTTTCGGTTAGACACATCGGTGTGTTTAATTCTAAGTTGCACGAAACACAGAAATGTCTAGAAGTTTCTGAAACAAGTATGACTATAAACGTCATCCCCAGAAAATGGAAACATAACATCACACACACACACACATATATAGAGAGAGAGAGATAAAAGTTAATACCAAATTATCCTACAAGAAAATAAAGAATGAGACACATGAATGACATTTTAGAAGGAAAACCAAGTCTATATTAATTTCATTGATTACATGATGCAAAAATCCAAAATTAGCCTTTATAGATGAGGTTGTACATTGAAGGTTCCAAAATCAACCTTTATACATCAGGCTAACTGAAATAAAACATGAACTAAAGACAAATATTGACTACATATGAGAAATCATAACAATTCTCATCCTCATCAACAAAAATATAACAAGATGCTCGTTCAGCCAAAGAGACAATTCTACCAGTACTTCCAGTTCCACTTGAATCACCACTAACATCAAGAGCAACAAGAGAGAGCTATAAGTGTAATTTTGTTTAATGAAATTAGCTTAGGAATGAAATCAACTTTACGAAAATTGCTTAATTAAGTGTTTTTGGGTCACAAAAGGGACACACATCCTTCTTGGCTGCTTCAGTGTGCCCGAAACAGCATCTTAACTCTTCGAAACGCCATACTTCTCAGCTGAAACACCACCAGCCGTATCGTACAGTGTTTCAAAATCACAGCATTTCTGTGAAGTTTTGGCATTTCAGTACGTTTTCGGTACTGGTACACCGCTCGGGAAGGTGTTTTGTGCAACATAGGCTTCAGTTCATTAGCTATGTAAAGTTAAAAGGAATTTGTTACCAGATTGATGTGTGTGTACACAGAAACTAGTGCCCACAAAAATTCTAACAAGTTAGTATCACTTGGTCAACTTTGATTACCCACCAAGTCCACCTTAATTAGTGGCAGATTTTTGTTCAAGAGACGTGGTCAGAAATGATCCTTGACAGAATCATCTTTTATCACTCCTCTTCCAATAAATATGTGTGCACATTGAACCTTAGTGGTTGATAAAGCAGAGAATTCCTTGTGGATATAAGCGAAGTTTTTTAAAGATATACGATACCCAAAATAAATGTGTTATGCAATCTCTCCGATTGCTTGATTTATATTATAGTTTGTTGTGATTTTTGCAGTCATGTCTACAAAGAAAGGAACATGCATGCTTCATGATGTATTCTTTATTGTTCAGTAGTGAAACATAAGATGCAATTTTCAAAAATAAATATTAATGTATTTTAAAATTATATCAATAAAAGAAGGAATATTGTTATGTATCAATAAATGTAAACAATTATGTGCAAAGTTAAAATTCTTTAGAAATAATTAGACAATGACGAAGATATATATACATACTTCAAATAACCTTTCAAGTGAAGAAAATTGAAAAGGAGCAGGAACTGATAACTATAAAGAAATAGTTACTGTAATAATCATACACATTTGTGTGTAAATGACTATAATAATTTCCAATGTATACTAAACTTTCACTCATTCTTCTTGTGAAGCCAATCTCTGGCCAATGTATGTATTACTTAGATAAGTGATCCTTTATATTGGCAAGAGGGATCACTCTACGTACCAAAAAAGCCTCACTCTATTGACCTTGAAATGCAACTATGTTTCAAGGAGTTTGATACTGGAGAGATCTAAATGTCAAAACCAACTTATCATTATTAGGGCTTTGCATATTCAAAGTTTTATCATGCTCATTCCAGAATTTGATAAATTTCAACTATTCTTTACTGAATCCCTCGATATATCCTCATCACAAGTTCCCAAGTAAAAATAAAAATCTTCATAAGAGAAACATTAGGTTGCATGTGGGGGCGTCCTATAAGAAGGTTTTATGGTCATGTATAGCAGGAAGAATTTGATGAAAACGTTTGAAAAGCCCTCCCCCCGCCCCCCTTCTCTTGCAATCATCTTCTTGCAAGATGTATTTGAGAGATTACTAAACTCTGAACAAAGACACATAAACTTCAATTGCAACAATTTGTGGATTCCGATGAGGAGAAAATAAACGTAATAAAACAATGCAGTTAAGTGTTATAGCAACATTGCAAGGGCATCATTTACAACTAGTGTCAATAGTTAAATAGGAAGAAAAGGAAGTTAAACATCTGACTCGATATATATTACAAAAGAAGAAAATTATACATCTAGCAATGAAGTTGAAAGCCAACTCATGCTGGGAATAGAGTAACGAATGCAAAAACCTAGGAATTTTGAACTTGTAATTTTATGAACCAGAGAAGTAGAAAGCTAGACGGCTAAGAAACCTGGTTATTTCGCATAAAAGAATGACAATGTATAACTGATATCATCAAGAATGAAAAATAAGACTGAAAAAAAAAAGAACCAAATGTCCAAACATGACCTCATTGAGTAATTAAGATGTTTAAGACGTTTCAGAATGGTCTCCTCCATAAAGTTAGTTGGTCCAATGACCATAAGAAAAAGACCAGATAATAAAAGAAATGATACAATCAAAAAGTCAAGTGAAAAATAAGCGACTATGGCCCCCAGATAAACAGGAATACAAAAAATAAGAATGTTTGTTTCTCAAAATGATTGATTTTTAGTTTTGCTCTGTTTGTGCTTATTTGCAACCACATTTTCACCATAGCTTAGGAGGTCAGTACTAAGGTTATACAGCGTTTCACTTATCAAAGTTTATCCGTTTGATACAGCTAATACGAATCAGGTCAGCTTTTCATATTGATTGATTTTTGTTTTGCAAAGATTTGTGCTTATCAGCACCTACATTTCTACCATAGTTTAGGAGGTCCACACCGATGTCTTGCAGGGTTTTGAAATCGTGATTTATCTTTCTATAATGTCGTTTATAATGGTCTTTATGATCTGTGGCGCTCCCCAAATTACCGTTCCCAAAAGGATCCGACAACAATGCCCTGTGTCTATCGATAAAATCACAAAAACATTCAATGTTCTGTACTCAACATTAGTTTAGAGATAAGTAATTAAGGTATCAACATCTATTTTAACAATACGTATATAAGACTGCATTGGTGAAATCTTTAGCTGAGGATGTTACATAGATCCTTCTATTAAACAGTCATCAAGGACTCTATATTTTAGAGGAGGAATATCCTTGAAGCCCACAAAATCTTAACATGAGTTCTCAAACTTTCATATACAAAAAAATGATACCCAAGAAAAGAAAAACAAGCCCAACAATGATTACAATTCACCCTTATTTCTACTTGCCAACACCATGAAAAGGAGAGTGAGATTGAGAATTTAAAGAAATAAACAATGAGGTTGAAGTGGAGTACCTCCATTTAACCACAATGTGAGAGGCATTGAATGAGAATCATTCTCTGCTTCCACAAAATAGTAAAACAAAGCTCGGCCCGCCTTTTCATCGACATTGATGTAGCCTGCATATTGCTTGAAATCAACTTCTGGCTGTCCGGGAAGCCTCCCTACTAAATCTTCCTCTGTCGGACCTCCTCTTGCTTCCATGATCATCAGACCGAGCATAATGCAGAATACACTCCTCACGCCCCTCCTCGTCATCTTCTGCATCTGCAAGCCTTGTGATATTGCACACCCCCATGGGTGTCTTCCTCCATGAGATTTATTATGACGGGCAGCTCATTATCTTTGTATGCAGAGCCCGCGCCTGTTCTCCTTGTGGATCATCTCTCCAGTTCGTGACGAGGGACCTACCAGCACCCCCGCTAACAAACCAGCCCGCGCCTGTTCTCCCTGCGGAAGCTGGTCGCTCCAATTCGTGACGAGGGACCTACCTGCACCCCATAGCTAACGAACTCCTCTGCAAATGTATGATCCGATTTACATATTGGAGTGTCTGCCAGTAGAGTTTAACACAAATCTTGAGGATTTGTGAATCCACTAAATTATCCAGGACTTCAATGACCACCTTATTGTCATAAAACTCTGACAAATCTTGAGGATTTGTGAATCCACTAAATTATCCAGGACTTCAATGACCACCTTATTGTCATAAAACTCTGACAGGGACTTCAGTCATCACCTTGTTTGAATAAAACTCGGACAGGGACTTCAGTGAAGACCCAATTTGACTAAAAGATTTTATTTTTGATTGATCCTTGCATTTGGAAAACGTTTAAACTTATTTTTGATTTTAAATCCTTTGTTGGCAAACCCGTACTATATCACACTAAATTCTGGTAATTCTGTGAATTTAGTAATTTATAATAACATTTAGAATAATGTGTTGTGTGGGGTTTAGTCTCATTAAGTTATAGTTTTAAATTTTATGGGAAGGGGTTGAGGATGGGAACCATGTATCAAATTTTATAGGAAGAGTTTGAGGATAGGAAGAGTTTGAGGATACTTTTAAGGGAATTAAACTATCTTAAAAGGTATCCAAACTCGATTGAGCTTGGCACAGAATTAAACTATCTTAAAAGGTATCCAAACTCGATCGAGCTTGGCACAGAATTAAACTATCTTAAAAGGTATCCAAACTCGATCGAGCTTGGCATAGAATTAGACTATCTTAAAAGGTATCCAAACTCGATCGAGCTTGGCACAATTCTAGCATTCCACTCGTGTTTAAATCCTTCTTCCATCCAACATTGGGGCTGGCCTCAACCTAAGCAAAAAAATAAATAAAAATGTAATTATATAATAAATTGTATTTAGATGGTTAAAATTTAATGATATGGAAAGTTAGAGTTTTTATAATTTGAAATTTTGAACAAATTTTTCATGACTCAAGTGAATTCATAATTAGGTAAATTTTCAAGAAATTTTTTTAACAATTGATTTATGATTGAACAAATTTATGAGGGACATTATTTCACTAAACGATGGATGTTATTGATGTTTGAAATTTATGTCATATTTTATTAGATTTGTTTGCAAAGCAAATGTCTTTTTGCTACAATAATGGATTTGTTAGTTTCTTAACTTTTATCATGATCTAATATTGATAAATACTAACAGATTTTAGAGACTTATTAGTGTGGTTGGGGAAGAAATAAGTCTCAAATTTTAATTAAAAAAAAAAAGATATTATTGTCAAAGAAATAGAGGACAAACCACAACTAGAAATTATTCTTCATTATTATTCCATATTGATTCGGAGGAATCACCAATATTAGTTCATAAACCCAATATATTATGATCTCTATATTAATTGAAGCATATATATATAAAGTAAGTTCTTGCTAACATAATGGTTGATTAGTTACAAAGTGATCATGTTAGCCTTCCTCCCCCCCTCCATGTGTCTTTGTTAGAGGCCTAGCAAAAGAATCCTTTTAGAACTATAGAATGATTCAAGAGTTTCGGGACTAACAAGACCACCTTGCACGTTTGTATGAAAGAGATTTGCACAACTAAAAAAAATCTTAAGCAATATTGGGATAGTTGTATTTGGAACTTTGTGAATATAAGTATAGACTTAAAATAAAAACAAATATAACTCCACAAGAAAAACAAAGTTTTAAAAAAAAAATATGATCTTTTTTAAAAAATAGAAAAAAAAAATAAAACTTTAAACATACTAAAATTTAGTTAATTTAATGGTCAAACAGAAATCTATATATTCACGAATAAAAACCAAACTTATTAAAAACCCAAAAAAAAATTGCTCTTACCAAATCTAAAATGAAAAAAAAATGTTTATTTATATATTATTAATTTTTATTTAATTATTTTAAATATTCAAATTTAATAAATAAATTTTAGTTTTTCTAATTTATTATAAAATATTTAATAACATATTAAATATTTGAATTTTTTTGTTTTTGGAATAAATTATTAATTAGAATTACATGTACATTGATTATACACGATATTAACCATTTCCATCCCACACCATTTGATCTCAATTTCATTTATGGAAAATAAAAACTTAACCACATTGAAAAAAATACACCATAATAAAGTATATCAAATAACAAGAAAGTGTTACGCAATATGATTTTTTTGACCAAATTGTTTTGGAAATTTATGTGGAATTCTTGTTTCCAATAATTGACTTTAAGACGAAGCGGAGTCAGAATAATATCATACGATGAATTGGATTATTCCTTGTGAACATTGATATTGACAAGGATGTGGAAGTTACAAGTTTGGTCGTTTTTTTCAAAATGTAATAATAGTATGCATATAATTGAGGTAGGTGAGTACAATATTTTGAGGTTTATGACATGGTTTATGAGATTATTAGTTTCTTGTTTTTAACTTTTATAATTCATTTTTTTTTTATTTAAATTGATGGTGAGTTGATTTAATTTTCCAATAATCTTTTCACTAAAAAGACAATGCCAAGAAATTGATGTTAACATGTTCTCATAACTTTTTATGATGTCTTTGAATGCATCACAATCCAAAACGAAATGTTTTTCCGATTCCACTGCCCTAGACGTTCAAAATGCATACACCGGTTCTTTCCAAACTTCTTTAGGCCTTTTCCACCATCATGTTTCACACCAAAGTTGATGCGAGTTGGTCCTTAACTGAGCAATAAACTCTTTTTGTTCTAGATCACACGTAGGGTTGAATTCCTCAATGTAGTACTTCTTCTTTCTACCCTTCTTTTCCCCATACTCTTTTATGAAACTTCTCCATAACAAAATTCTTTAGCTCCTTGTTATTTGTGGGACAGTCATTGAGATAGATATTCCATTTTTGCATCCATGTGTAGTTTTATTTCATCCATGTTTTCTTTCTTTCACTCATGCCTTCATTGTAGATAACATTAGGTCATCTACCTACTCTCATTTGCTCAATTTTTTTTAGATATCTTATGAGCCGCACCATAGCAATTGCTTTGATGGGAGTTGCTCTTGTTTCACTCAACATTATTTCATAAGGTACTGAAATTTTTATTTTGAACTTGCTCATGATCAAGCGTTTTTGGATTTTCTCAACATGAATCACAGAATTTACATTATATGTTGGATTTTTAAATAATATTTTAATACTTAATGTTAATTATTGGCAACAATAATTGGAATATTGATTTTTGTGTAGGTATTATTTGTATTGGAATTAGTTTTTAGTTTGACGTAATATTTATAATTTTAAAATAAATGATTAGATAAGAATTTTTTTTTTAATTTAAGGAATATTATAAGATATAAAAGTATTTAATAAAAGTGGATTTTTCCTCAATTGAATTGGTTTAATTTTTCAAGAGTAATGATCAAGAGTTAATATTTACATGTATTGAACAAATAATAATTATCTATCATAATTGTTCAACTACCCACTTCATATTATAGCATAGGGACCAAGCCATGAGCTTGACACTTCATTTGGTGGAATTGAATGTAGGTGAAGAGGAAAATAATCATTCCTCCAACCACCCAAGAGAAACCTAATTGACACTCTCACTTGAGACAAACCTAATTGATGCTCCTAAATTGCATTTTTTATATCAATATGTGATTTTAAGAGGCAAACCATGAGTATTGATCAACCACCCACAAACAAAAGTAATGTTTTGTAATTAAATTAACTCACAAACAATACATTAAGCCTTAACTACTTCGTAGTGAGTGTTTATGGGATCAAACAATGGTTTGATGCAATTATGTGACATGCAACAATGCAAAGAAAGAGGAAAAACAACAAGAGAACAAAGAGCAACAATATTCATTCCAAAATGTAGAAATATATAAATGCACATAGAGATCATGTAGAATAGGAAGATGTGAAATGTAGATAAAGAAAAAACAACTAAGACAATGGATTCCACATTTCACACAAAATAAGACAATCCACAAATACAAAAACACAAAATGTAACAAAACTCCCTACATAAAAAAAATATGGAAATACAAAATTGCCTTAAAAAAAACTAGAAATCTGAGTCCCATATCTCATATCAAATATGATAATGAAAAAAAAAAAAAACAACCATAGAATGAAAAAGAAATAACACTCTTTATATTTCAGATTTCATTCAATAATAATAATCATAATATTTTAAACATAAATATTTATATTAAAAAATAAAAGAAAAAATATTATCTTCATAAAACTATAACCAAATTACATATGCTAAACAAATGTACTAATATTTTAATTAAATTTATTAATATTAAAAATCAACGTAAACAAAATCTTTAAAAACTTAACAAATGAGTAGGTAAGGATGTAATGTATTATAATAAAACAAGTGTTGCATGGTAGTATAGTCTTTGTCACACAAATTTGCAAAAAGATATTACTTAATTACTAGTCTCAATCAAGTGATTACAAAAGCATTTAATTTAATTTATGTATAAAGTGACATGAGTTGAATTTTTATGACTTTATCTTAATGATTTTGTGTAGTTGACTTACACACAGCGCAAAAAGATATTACTTAATTATTATTCTGAACCAAGTAATTACAAAAACATTTAATTCAATTTATGTATGAAGTTACATGAATTGAATCTTTATGACATTAACTTAATGATTTTTGTGTAGTTGATTTACACACAACTAAATGAATCTGAACCATGAGTGATGTAAGAACTGCTCATAAAATTATTATGATAGCCTAATGAAACATGCAATCCAAATCTTTGCACCCAGATCCATGGATGAAGGGTATTATGCAAAAATGATTACTCTGTCGTGCCATAAAGGTTTATTTGTTGCATATTTGTTTCTTACATTTCCACTTATATTGCTTGCAAATTTAAGACCAAAAAATCAATTATGTTTCGTGTGAATTAAAACATACAGTGTCAACTATACTACTATGTTGCATTTGCTTCTATGATATGTAATTTTTATTACATTACATGTAGATAATGTTGACTTAATTCTATCAAATGATAAAAGAGTTTGTATTCTTTTTATTAATTAAACCAAAGATTTATTAAACATAGAAACATGTTTTACAAATAATGATTTTCCTTCTTTATATATTAGTAGCTACATTTTGTATATTCTTGAAAGTATACAAGATTAATAAAATCAAGATGGCGAGGAAGGTGGATGATTTTGGATAACGATTACACTCTTGGAGATCACTAAACTTAGCCAAGCATCTCAGAAATGTTCAGCAACAATCTATAAATAATTGTCGATAAAACATTTGTAGAGTCTATATGTTGCAATAAGAAATCAAAAGTTCATTTTATGGACCAATTATATTTTAAAAATAATAATTTTGTCATCGGGATAAAAAAACAACCATATCTCATTTTAAAATTAGACCTTAGACATAGTAAAAGGGCGAATGTTGTCCAATAACCATAACTTATTTTATATGACCGTGGTTCAGATGACATTTTTAATTAATGAATTTAATTAAAAAGATAAAAAAATTGCAGAACTACTTTGGAAATAAATTTCAAGTATACTACTTGAAAATATTCTATAAAACATTATTGGTAATTAACTTAAAAATTTGAAAACACTATTCCAAAATATACATGTGTCTCTACATAAAGATCAGATTTGTTAATGATCATTATAATGACCCGCTTTTTTTTCAGTGGGGGAGCGAATCCCCGCTGAAACAATCACAATACATCATATATCGTCAAAGCGAGCAGATTTCATCATACAATATCGCCGAAGCGAGCAGAATACGTGCAGAATACGTCAACATCGGAACACATCGGTCATCATTGAATCAAATGCTGCAGCAGCGCGCGGCACCGGCAGGAATCGATCCTGGCTGGGGGGTGCGAAAGCCTACCGCCCCACCAGCGCGTCATGCACTCACGTGCATTATAATGACCCGCTTTAGATGAACACAATTCTTGGTTTATTTATTAAATGTCAATAAATGAGGAAAGGATTTTCAGTAAAACTACGTTTGAGCGACGACTTTATAGGTATCCAATTGGTCTCAATTTTAAGCTCTACTAGTGCAGGCAACTTATGCCTCACTAGCAACAACACTGTAGAGATTCGAATGGAGGTCATTTGTGTCCAGCTTCAATGTTCACACTAACTTTTTCAACCAACAAAGACCTGAGTTATGCAAACGATAAGTTGCTAGCCAATCGAAACATGTATTTACTAAGGTCTGCACAACATTTTTCCTTTATTAAAATGATGTGAAACACTTTACTTTCTGCTATTAAATGTGTTTGAGCAAAGAGAACTTCAAGATTTTCGTTTTCCAGCACTGAAAACGAAGATGAAAGCACACCCAATTCCTTCCAAGTCATTATTTGGATCTTCCAAGTCATTATTTGGATCAACAGTAGGTCGGTGCATGTGAGTGTATTCACATCAACATTCGGCAAACTATTCATTCTTCCATAAGAGTCGGTAACAGTGACCAAATTTTTTAGTGGGTGGAGATTATTTGATTGCATCAAGGATGAATTGATACCATTTCTTTGGTTGTGATTATGTTTATGTATAACTTGATTGAGCCATGGATAATATTATAGTGTTTTATACCTTCAAAGAAAAAAACAACTTAAAACGAGAACCAAAACAACACTGGAAACCAAAATATCGTAATATTCCATATCCATACTTGAGGTACCATGCCTCGTAATCTTGAAAACAAGAACAATAACTTCAATTGCTTTCTTTGTTTAAGATAGCGCTTAATAATCCTTGGTCGTAGAGATGGTTTCCCGTTTCGTATGATGTGCATTCCTTACTTCTTTCATGTTTCTGATCTTTTAATCTACACCTAAATTCCAAAAACCTGTTAGCTAAAGCAGTATTGTTTTGTGAGTAGTTACTCAGTTCTAATTTCTATCTACTACAAAATATTTGAAAATTGATAAGCCAAGGATACCTTGGCGTTGTGATTCTAGCATCTTTATTTATTCACAAAGAAATGAAAATGACAGTTGAGGGTTTCACAAAACTAAGTGAAAGTAATGACCCAGAGTAATGATAGTGATGGAAGTTGCACAAATCTAGGTAGTGGCATATAATTTGGCTAAAAGTGATTAATTCATTATGCTCCAATGCACGTGAAGGTGGAAATAAGACCTTCAAAATATGAACCAATGAGATGATTACAAATTGGTTTTTTAATTATATATATATATATATATATATGGAAGTTAAACATTAGAGAATATATTGGTCAAAGCTCAACTAATGGGTAGTCAAAAGCAAATCGATTGTTAGAGCCTTCCCTTGCCAGGGACTAATTATAAGTGATCAGGTATTTATCTCATGTCATATATAATATGTGACCAAATACCTATATCATGTATACATATTAGAAAGGCATATCATAAATTCAAATGAAAAATAAACAAAAATGTTTTTAAAAAGTCAAATTATTTGTTTGCGGGGTCTTAGATAGACAATGATTGGGTGTGTTCTTAAGACAATCTTAGATATTTTCCTCATAATATAATAGAAACTTTTAGATTAACAAAAAAAAAGCAAAGAATTTATATGGAAAAAATATTTTAATTATTTAATTTTTTTTTATTAAAAATAAATAATTTATATGGAAAAAATATTTTAATCATTTTAAAAATGTATATTAAAATGTTTAATATTATATTTTGTAATATATGGTATCAATGGAAAAACAATTTTTAATTTAAAACTGCAAAACATATAAATATATGTATATATTTATTTAAAAATGAAATTTACTTTATTCCACACATATATAGTTGAGAAATTATTTTTTATTTAAAAATGAAATTTATTTAATACTTTTTGTATAATTGGCAAACAAATTTTCATTTAAAAGCTGAGATTTATTTAGTACCCTTTCTCTAAAAACAGAGATTGCATGTCCGATTTCAAATTTTATATGTTCATGCTAAGTCGAAATTAGCAAATTAATTAATTAATTAAACTCATTATAGCACTGCACAACAACATGTGTTACTACACCGTTAACACAACACCATGAGTGGGCACTTTATTTATTTGAATAATTTATTCTAGGCGACTGGTTCGAATAGAATTTCTTTGACGTGTTCTTTAATTTACATAACATGAGAAAGTGTGAAATTGTATCCCTGCTTGTAAAATAGTTCAACCAATAGTAGATTGTCAAAAACCAGTCTCCTGCATTTGTCTAGCATGTCTTTTGCACCCTTTAAATCTGTGAGGGCATTTTCCATGAGACTATAAATGTGTTTGAGAGCTTCTTCCTCTGACAATTTGGGATGGTTCTTCATGTAACACTGTATTGCAGAAGCCACCTCGCTTTGACCTCTCTCCGCCTGCATTAATAATAGTTAGAAACAGTTCAAGAAAATTAGAACCATATAAGGACATGGATTATATATTGGACAATAAGAGATTAAGTACTATGCCTAGTAAGTCTTGGTATCATTCACCATGTGTCTTATCAAGCTCACCAAATATGTAAATTTAGATCGGTAATCAATTTGGGAGAGTATATGATTTGCTTACTGTTGAAAATATCAAACGGATTGCAGAACCAAAACAATCTTAATCCATATATGAAGGAATAGAAAATCTGAAAACTTCTTGGGATACAGAGAAAGACAAATTAAAACAACACAATAAATGTTATAAAACACTATGTACATATATTTCACAATGAATGAAAGAACACAAGATGTTTATAGGACTTTTTTAGACGAAAACTCAAAAACCCATAATGGCATACTCTTAGCAATATTACTACCAATGAAAAATCCAATGTTCTACAGTGATAATAATATTAACTACAATTTAGCAGTAAGAAACAGAAGAACAAAACTAAAAGAAAAAATTGCATCCAAACAGTTTAGATTCTAAAATTGTAAGGTGATGGTTGTTGGACATAACTGCCTCAACTAGCCATGTAGTATACATGTTGAATTTATTTGTTAGGGGGGAAGTTTCTTTTGTTTGTCATGTTGTTTTAAATATATGAACAAAATATTATTATATTTTATATCCTTAAAAACATTATATAAAATAAACAAACTACTTTATGTTCAAACTTGAAAAGCTTTCATCCTTTAATTATCTATTATGACTTGCATAATTTTTGGTGGGTAGTAACCACTACTAAGTTTGCACATTTACACTTTTACCCTTACATGTTAAAGCATTAAAGAAAACATAAATAATGGTAGGTATATTTATTTTCATCTTGTTTCTATTCATTTTTTATGCAAATACTTGTTCAAATTATGGTGGGCAATAATTGATGGTAAATAGGTTATTTACTTGAGGTTGTTTTCCTATAGAGATTAACAATGAAAAATCATTGCACAAATATTTAAAAATCATGGCATATAAATATTGCAAAAAAAATTGAGGTTGTTATCCACATGGCACAAAGGCTACAATAAGACCTTCAAAGTTATAGTCCAATCAAATGTTTGAAAAAATAAATAAATCAAATCAATAATATTGAAAAATAAATATTTGCTTTTCAAAGTTAAACATTATAACTTGCATTGGTCAATGCTAAACTAATAGTGGTCAACAGGAAAATCGATTGTTAGAGTCATGCATTGGCAAGGACTAATAAAAAACAAAAATTAATATACATAGTTGGTATGAAGGAGATGTGTAAAAATATTTCACTCTCATTCTTAACCGTAAATAAAACATTTCCATGTCCATGGGAAAAAACATAATTTTATATTAATTTTAGAAAGATCAAATAAGTAAAAAAATCTTGTATTTTCACTTTTGGTTGTGAACAAGATGTATAGTTTTTATACTTATTAAAAATATTCTAACATGACACTTGAATAGACTATTTGAATATCTATACTAATAGACTATTTGAATATCTATACTAGCTAGTTTATTTCAAGATTAATTTCATATAGGGAGAGAAAAATAAAATTAATTAATTAATTATATATATATATATATATATATGTTAACCATAATAAAATCTTTTAATGTACAATTAAAAGAAATAATTGAAAATAAAAGAATTCAATTATTTCTTAACAAAATTAAAAAGAGTGAGATGTGTAATTCATTTAATTCTCAATATAAAATTAATATGTAAAATTTAAAACATATAACTAATAATAAAAAATAAAAAATGTCGATCATAGATAAAATATCTCAATGTCATTATGTGTGTGTGGATATGGTTAAATAGAAAAAACTATGTATTTATTATACTTGCATAAGGGTTATATTGTTTTTTATTTTGGTCAAAAAGCTTTGACTTTCAATTAGTTTTGAATTTTTTAAAAAGATTATATGAAGTTTATTAAAATTTTGAAAAAAAAAATATTAAACAAAATAGTTTGAAAACTTTAAAATAATTTTAATTTGTTAAAATGTAAATTGTTTTTTTCTAATTGGTTGACGACTAATTTTATGTAGTTTTAAATTGAATTGCGAGATACGAAAATTATATTAAAACATAAAAAATCTAAAAAAAATTATATTTGTCAAATGTCGTAATAGTGATCGTTATTTCAATCTTTGCACAACACAATGTCATGTGGATAACTCATAACCATAATTTAAGCAAATAGTTGCATAAAAAATGAATAGGAACAAGATATAAACAAGTGTAATATGAAGTTTATTAAACATTTATTATGTTAAATTTTTAGATTAGTTTTTAATATTATATTAGTTTAAAATTATATATATATATTATTTAAAAGTATTAATTGCATAAAAGGTAGGTACTAAGCAACAACATTGCATATTACGCTTGGTATATAAAACAATTGAAAAAGTCAATATTTTGATAACAAAAGCTTATGGAACATTGTGTTATTTCGTTGTGTTGTATGACATTTCGGCTAAACACTTCACCCATCTTCAGCCACAAAA
This sequence comes from Pinus tabuliformis, assembly GCA_031772625.1. Lineage (NCBI taxonomy): Eukaryota > Viridiplantae > Streptophyta > Pinopsida > Pinales > Pinaceae > Pinus > Pinus tabuliformis. The sequence continues at coordinate 25,701,694 of CM062807.1, forward strand.
ATCTTAGATGAATTGAGGACTAGGTTACCCTGACTGCTAATAACCCAGGATAATTCAACAAACAACTCTGTAAAGCTTTCCAACAATATTTCATGCTACATTTAAAATTTGCAGTAAAAAAGAGAATACGGATTTACTTTGCCTAATGTCGTGAGAGATCTTTCTCTCACCTTTTGATCTGAATGTTGGGAAAACTTGTTAATGATATGCAAGCTCCCTCATTAATATTAAAAAAATGTGTTTAAGATAGTCTCAAATTAACCAAAATGTGAGGAATTGTGTGTAAGTGTTGAATGTCTTTTATGAGAAATTTATGAGGTTAATTATCTTACTAAAACATATATACAACAAGTAAATTACAGAGAAGTAAAATACAACAACTCATAACACAAAGTTGATAAATAAGTTCACCCTTCCTGGGCTACATCTCCTTAGACCTCCTTCAATGGTTAGGCCTTCTTTGGATTAATAGTCAATTCTCTGATTACATGCACCTGCAGTGCTCCAATAGTTTTGAAACATGCTGCATTGGATTCAAAAGACCCAAAAACCCCAAAATGACTATCCAAGCTTTGCAATTGGACTTCAACTAATCTAGGCTTGACCTCCTCTCCTGGTGGCCCTTGGCTTCCTTAAACTTCAACGTAGAAAATCCATATACATAAGTGCCTTTATGCCTCTGCAACCTATTCCACTGTGTTCAGAGCATCCAAATCATCTAGGAATGACTATTTCTGAGCCAAAATTAGTTGAAAACTGCAAAAGTTATGGTCTCTTTAGTTTTCCCTAGGAAAACTCCACCAAATCTGGAGAAACTCTAGTTAGCCCCGCCAAAATTTGGAATAATGTTGGATTTGTCGGACCTGCCAAAACCACCGCCAATTGCCACTAGCACCCTCCTATTCAGCATTGGGTTGTATGGCGCTCATGGAATAGGGGTTGGTCCCCTTGGGCTGGCCCCTTACCTACAAACCTTCGGCGCTTAAACTTTTAATATAACTTCAAGCCTTTAGTTGTTAAGTCATAAGGTGTGGCATAGCGGTGGAGCGTGGGGCTTTTGCGGGTGAGGTCATGGGTTTGGTTCCTTAGCCTGGCAAAACATTTTACATGACCTTTGAGAGGGCACTCAGAATATTCCTTGGAATATTCTTTTGTTGACTGGCCTGTACGAATGCCTAGTTAGCATCCCAGTCAGCCTTGTACCCAAAAATTCCATGTCTAAAAAAGAGGACAAAAGGCTCTATCTTTCTCATACGAGCTCTGTTTTGAGTGAAACGAGTTGCGTTGGGATTGTATCGCCAAGATGAGTGCGGTTGTTCAAATTTTGATTGATTCCAAGCACTTTGATTTTTGAGCAAATTTTTGCCCCTAATCTATATTTCGATTACTCCTTCCCACTGACAAGCTTTTGGACCCACAAAAGCTAGTTATCTGATGAGACCTGAATACTCTTATCCTTTCCAAGTTCTATGAACTGATTCTACTTGGAAAAATATCCATGACAACCACTTGGGTTCATTGACATGCCTTGCCTTGCAAATGGCTTGACACTTCAACCAATGTTCTCCTTTCATTGTTGACCCAATCCAAAAATTGTTAGCTACTTACTTACTAAACACCCTATTGTACCAAAGCTGACTGATGGCCTTCCCATTGAGAATCATGTTCCTCCTTTGCAACATATGCATTCAATGCAAGCTGCTCCTTGGAAACCACTTTTCCAAGTTAAGCCCATCTGAGTGAACTACAACAATGAGTTCCAATATCAATAATAACAAAAAAAGAAATGACCATTCTTTTACCTCCACAGTTCCAAATTCCACATCTGGAAGAATGCATTCTCCATCTCTTTTGCTTCTTGGCATCAACACACCAAATGGTCTACAATGGATGCAAAAGAAATTTTGCATGTTTGTCCACTTTCGCTTCTTGATTCCATCATCCTCCAGTATTAACATGTTTCTCATGTCATGATTTGAGAATGAGGGCTAATCGTGAGCCTCTTGCTCAAGTGTGGACCTTCCAAAATCCTGCGACATCTTGTCACAAGAAACGCCATTAACCTTGAAAAACACTCATGCAAGAATATAACTTAACGATCTCTTCCTTTTGCTTCTTCAAAGAAACAAATGTCACATCATGTGAACATTGCCATGTACTCTTACATCTTGGTGTATAAACCATCAGCTAAACACAAGTCGATAAAACATGCTTCTTCAAAAAAACTGACTTTCAAATCAAGCAAAAGCATGTACAACAACTTGACGATTTACAACAATAATTCCACATTCTCATGAAACAATTTGTCACGTCTCCCTTTCATCTTTGGAGACAAAATCAACTCTTCCAAGTCGATATAACATACATGTAACAATCAATTGACCACACAAGCCGACACTCATGCATGTGCAAATGATCAACATTCTCAAGTTGAAAACATACATGTTAACAAAGCAATCAACCAACACAAGTTAATCACTCATGCATGTTCAAGCACAATGAAACTATTAAAAATTCCACTGTTCACACATACAAACTCTCCTGCATGTATAAAAATTCTCAACTCTCTCACAAGTAAAATCACAAGTACAAGAATCCCATTGGTATGTATGAGTGCTTAAAGAGCTAAAGTGACCAAATTTGTTGAAATAAAGTGAGTAAACACACTCCACTTTCGAACACCTTCCTGACATAAACATGCAAGTTCAAGAATGCAACATGCATGCAAATTTGTAGTTGAAAATTGCCATATTTGTTGCATCTAAGTGAGTCAGCATAACTCTACTTTTCCAACATCTTGCTTCATGCAATATGCAACATACTTTCAAGAGAAAATAAATGCATCCAAATAACAAGGAAATGCATCAATAAGGCAATATTTGCATCAATTATCAAAAGAAATGCAAGGCCTTAATTGGCTAAGAAATCTAACCATCTCTTTACAAACCATTTCAATGGCGCTTCTTTTAGCTACACTTCATCATGTGTATCATCCTGATTCACATAAATTATGGAATCCTCTTTTCCATTCTTGTAAAAATCTCTCTCCACCTTCTTCAAATGTCGTGGATGACTTGTTGGATGCAAAGTCCAACACTTGTATACAAGATGATCCTGCTTATGGCAATGAGTGCAAAATAATTACATCTTCTTTTCAACATGGTTTCCATTATCCAATGGACCTTTGGCTTTCTGTCTCTTTTGTTTTGAAAGTTTCATGTGTATGGCTATCCTCTTCCAACACCTCGAAACAATATGGTTATTCAAACCACAAAAGGAACATATAAATTTTCTCCAAATCTTATGTGAAGATTTACCATGTTTATCATAATCAAAAGTAACTTGATTAAAGGCAGATTTATACCATGCACATTCACCTTTTTCGCCTTCTTGAGGAGGTGAATTTGATGAGGTAGTGGTTCTCTTCGGAATACCAACAATGGTTTCAATGACCTTAGAGCTTTCAACATCCTCTAGTTTTCCATTTCCACTTGTTGCATGCTGATGAGCATCTTCTTGCAAAGTGGTTATAAAACTTTTGCATTCCTCATGAACACAAACTTTACAAGCTTGAGGTAATGAACATGTAATGAAAGTTCTTCTTGGAACACCTTCATGTGCCTCCTTGGCTTTGGAGCATTCTCCATCATGTTGTCCATAACCAAGACCCAAATACCTAGGCCTTTCCTCAACAACAATTGGCTCAACTATGCCTTGTGCATGTTTGCTTAACCGTTTACCTTCATATCCCATCTTCATCAATAATTTGGACCCTATTCCTCTAGTGTGTCTTTCAAAAACACTAAAACATTCACTTTTAGAGGAAATTGAAGATAAACTTGAATTGCATACCTCATTTTCATGCACATACTTGGCTAGGGCTTCCTTGGCATCATGGAGTTGAATCTCCATCTAATGCATCTTTTCAAGAATCTCTTGCTTCTCCTCCTTCATGGCCATCAACTCCTCTTGAAGTATAGTGTTCTCCTTCCTATCTTAATTCATATCTTGCACCAAATCTATCATGATGATAAGCTCTTGCAACATCTCTTCATCAAAGAGACTTGCTAAGGAAGATGGATTAGAAACATCACTTGTTGAAGCTGCCATCACACTTGTAATGCATCAAAAATCTTCACAAAGCTTCAAAAAGTTTCTCAACAAAGAAGCATCTCAGACCATCTCCCTTCTTCAACTTACACACATAAACTTACACACAGTTAAATTCTCCTTGCACAAATACAAAATCAATAGCTAATTTTCTAGCTAACCTTGACAAACCATCTCAGGGTTAAAATGAGCTAATAGTGCTCTAATACCAACTTGATATGAATGTTGGGAAAACTTGTTAATGCTATGCAAGCTCCCTCATCAGTATTAAAAAAAAAGTGTTTAGGATTGTCTCAAATTAACCAAAATGTGAGGAATTATGTGTCAAGTGTTGAGTGTCTTTTATGAGCAATTTATGAGGTTAATTAGCTGTTTAAAACACATATATAGCAAGTAAATTGCAGAGAAGTAAAACACATCAACTCATAACACAAAGTTGATAAAGGAGTTCACCCCTCCTGGGCTACATCTCCTTGGACCTGCTTCAGTGGCTAGACCCTCTTTGGATTAATGGTCAATTCTCTGATTACATGCACCTGCAGTGATCCAATAGTTTTGCAACCTGCTCCATTGGATTCAGAAGACCCAAAAACCCCAAAAATGACTATCCAAGCTTTGCAATTGGACTTCAACTGATCTCGGCTTGACCTCCTCTCCTGGTGGCCCTATGCTTCCTTAAGCTTCAACATAGAAAAATAACATACATAAGTGTCTTTCTGCCTTTGTAACATGTTTCATTGTGTTTAGAGCATCCAAATCATCTGGTAATGACTCTTTTTAAGCCAAAATTGGTCGAAAACCGCAAAAGTTATGGTCTCTTCAGTTTTCCCTACGAAAAATCCACCAAATCAGGAGAAACTCTAGTTAACCCCACCAAAATTTGGAGCAATGCAGGATTTTTCGGACCTGACAAAACCACTGTGAACTGTCGCTAGCACCCTCCTGTTCAGTGTTGGGTCGTATGGCGCCCATGGAACTGGGGCTGGTCCCCTTGGGCTAGCCCCTTACCTCCAAACCTTCGGCGCTTAAACTTTAAATATAACTTCAAGCCATTAGTTGTTAAGTCATAAGGTGTGGCATAGCAGTGGAGCATGAGGCTTGTGTGGGCGAGATCGTGGGTTTGATTCCTTGGCCTACCAAAACATTTTACATGACCTTTGATAGGGCACATGGCGGCCTTTGGGCTTGCCACATGTCAGCCTCTAATTGGTCCACCTTAATGCCCTTGACCAAATAATGTGCCGACACTTGTCATCATTCGATTGAGCCATATGTCAGAATATTTTAGGAATATTCTTTTCCTTGGAATATTCTTTTTGCTGACTGGGATGTACGGATGCCTAGTCCGCATCCCAGTCAGCCATGTACCCAAAATTTCCATGTTTGGCAAAGCAGACAAAAGGCTCTATCTTTCTCATACGAGCTTTGTTTTGAGTGAAACGAGTTGCATTGGGATTGTATCACTGAGACAGACGTGGTAATTCATGTTTTGAGTGATTCTGAGCACTTTTATTTCGGAGCAAATTTTTGCCCCTAATCAGATTTGCAAAATCATAACACATTTGTCAATCCAAATTAGTCACAAGAAGCGTTTTGATAGCATTAAAACATGGTACTTTATTTTCTGTGACAACACTTCATTTGTTGTAAATTCCATGTGGTCTCTACTCTTGAACACAGAGAGCATTCATCCATAGGGTTTTGAAACAAGACACAAAAGAGCCATGAACAACCAAGCAACAATTGGGCCACAATATTTAGACTTCTAATGTCAATCGACTCTCTAGATCTCACTTAGAGTTTATGTTGATTTATGACAGCAAAACTATTCACCAAATTATGTTCCAAAGCTTCATATGGAGGTAGGGCTAAACACAGGGATCTCAATCATGATTATGTTGATTTCAACACTCAGAACTGAAATCCATTCTACATGCCTAGCAATCAACCTCTACTTAAAATTGTGAAGGAATTAAAGCTCCTTTCTTTCATGAATTTCTTGTCTCTAAGACATCACAACCCTCATGAATTCAACCATTCATATTCCATACAAAAAACAAGCATCAAACATTCCTGTATAGACTTTACTACAAGGATTTTAAAAAATGGACAAACACAACGATGGAAGCTTCCATGCTCATATTCTTAACCTAAATCGACTTTACAAGTGAAAACTTCTAAATACAACAACACATAGGAATAAAATGCGATTGCAACAGTTTACAAATAGAAATCGATTTACCCCAAAGACCAACACATCATTAATCATATACAGATAGAGAGGTAATAAATACATGGGCATATAAATAAACTTCTCATTAATCAAAATCAACTATATATTAAATTGTCCATATATACAATGTGGGCATGTGAAACTCAAGACTCTCAACCTCTACCTCTTCTCCTCGCGTTGGAGCTTCTCTTCTTCTCCTCCTCTTGTTCCTTTGCTGCACCACTCTTCTCAAACACTCTTCCTCTTTAAAAAGAAAGCTAACATGGGACAACCAATAGTCACAAGAGATGATTTGTTTCCCCTTCCAGAAAAACAAGGGAAACTGAAACTATATTTACATTAGGAAATAATTCCTCCAACTTATTCTAAAAACCAAACTCACTTCCTAATGTAAATATCTACAATTTCTTACAAAAACATTTAAAATTTCTCCCAACATTATCATGTGGCCATCCCATCACATTGGAAAGTTGTTTTCTAGTATTCATCGAATTTTGTGCTCCATCTATGCACCTGCATCATACTCCCAAGGTACAAAAATCTATGACCTCCTAGTCATATGCATTTGGTCTTCTCGAACAACTCCAACTCCTGAGCTGCATCATGCCTCTGCAGTAACAAATCCCCACCTTGCTACTAGATACCTCACCAAACTTTCTCTTGAGTTTGGGCTTTTGGCACCTTCCCGATTCTCTTCTCTGGAACCCTTCGATCACTCATTTCTCTACAATACTGCAAATATCCTCACCTTCCTCTATTGTCACCTACACAGTGAAACTTAAAAATATTACCATATCTTTAATCAACTTGTACCTTCTTCTACTACTTTTTTTGCAAACTCTAACCTTTACTTGCTACTAAACTATTCAAACTTTCCAATACATTGCTCAAAATTTCCCCAGAGTCATAGGTTGTATCTTCATACAACCAACTATACTTTCATGCTTTCCTTTTGTCAATTTCATCTTCTAGTTTAGCCCTTGGATGAAATTTGTTGTCTTCAGGTTGCTTCATCCACTATAACAACATCCTCATACATGTATTCATCACCCTTGGGTTGTTCTTCCATGGCTGCAACTTAAGTCCCTTGAGATTTTCCTCTAACTGAGCATTTGATCTCCGTGCCAGCTTCACCTGCAACAAATTCCATTTTATTTTCTTCCAGAGGGTCCATCTGTAACCCTGGCTTTCCTTATCATTTTGTAGCGGTCCTCTCATCATCTCTAGCTATAATTTGATTCTAGATACTTCTCTATCAAGTTGTCCTGACTTGATCTACTATGACTTATGTCCGAACCTTTACTATGACTCTTAATAATCACAAATTTCCTTCTTCTATGAGCTTATCCCTGCTCACGGTGAGTTGTGCACAAGCCACTGCAACAAGATGACTCCACCAACCTATTTGTAAATACCATACTAAGCTCTTCCATACCTAGTATTCTCCTGGTATTTCTGTTGACTCCTTCCTCTAGAATCTTCATTCAAACACTATCTACTCTTCTGGCATCTACATGCAATTTACTTATCTTCTTCCTCTCAGAAATTTGTTGTTCTTCCTCACTTTCTACTACAAGATTCCTTAACATCATCCTCAACTGCAAACATGCATCACTACTACTTGCAATCCACAATTAACTTAAACAAAAGACCATTACCTCCTGTTCAATCTTTACTTAGACACACAACTGATGCTGCAAAATTCTTCTTACTATTATCATCCCTTTGTTGTTGCAGACCCTCCTGTTCTTTAAATCAACACCATTCTTCTTGTTCATTATCCAACCATAACTTTGGCCATCTTGACTTTCTTGTAGCAATTGTTTCACATGATTGATTTTTTCTCTTAACTCGGCCATCTCATTCTCAAGTTCTTCATCACACATTCCTTTGAGTCTAACTACTTTGGCACTTTATTTCTTTTACTTGTGACTTTCCTTTGAACCCCTACTACGACTAATAACAATCATCTTCATATCTTCCTCTTGTGAACTCTCATTGTCTACTAGTGAGTTGCAACAAGCCCTTCTTTTATTTGTAACAAGTTTGCTACTTGTCACCCATACCAAGTCATCCTCTTGGTATCTTCTCTTCTCTAGGTTCTCTGCAGTAGAACCTCTTCTTGAGCACTCTTGCTCCTCTGCTTTCAAAGCTATTGGTTGTTTCATATTCAACTGGTCACACTTCTTAATTTTCAACAAATTTATTTTGTTGTTGGGTTCTGTCACCATTTCTTCATCTAAGAATATTTTTTTTCCGCTCATTCTTCTTTGACATAACTTACTTGCTATGGTAGTTGCTACCAATTTAGTCCTAAAAACATGATTCTTTTAATGACCATAAACATGATATTGAATTTTATAAGATCTATAACAAGATCTCATCTTCCACAATCTTTCTTGGATCTACTTGCTGAACCAATTCCTTTCCAACTAATACACTTATTTTTCCTCAAGAGCATATCAACTCTTCACTTCCTTGCAATCATCTCACTTACTTCCTAAGAATTCAACTTGTCCTCCTCTTGTTGTAAGGTTATTCTTCTCTTCAACCTCTTTTCATTGTCAAGTTGTCTTCAAACCTAGAAATTCCACCTATACATGAAACAAATCTTCTTAACATGCAAGCATCTCCACTATCACTTCATTTCACTCTCAAATGTATTGTAACTCTAAAACCCAATCTCTGTTATTCCGACGACATCACGAAAGAGCAAACGGGCTCATCACCAAAGAGCATTTAGGATCACATCACCAAAGAACGTAGCTTGCTCTGATACCACTTGATGATGACCGGGTTACCCCGATTGCCAATAACCTAGGATGACTCAACACACAACTTTCTAAATCTTTCCAACAATATTTCATGCAACATTTAAAATTTGCAGTCAAAAGATAATATGGATTTACATTTCCTAATGTCATGACAGATCTTTCTCTCACCTTATAATCCTTGGTCTCACCTCATCCAAATTTCATATGCCTATCTTAACCAGTGACGTGACAAACAAGCCAAACATGCTTGAAAAACCCAAACATGCAGTCCTGGAAATTGTTGGTTGTAGGCATTGCGAAATGATTTCGTAACGTTGTTATAAAATCTTGTAGGCACTACGAAATGATTTCATAGCGCTCCAAAAAACTGCCTTTTCGAATTCCTAGAAGGTGAAATGACTCGACCTTGTTCTCAACTGATTCTCCACGACCCTGAGTCGCTCCTTAACACCATATATGGTTTCATACGCCTTTCTCCATCAACTTTGCAAAACCATAACACATTTTCCAATCCAAATCAGTCACAAGAAGGGTTTTGATAACATTCAAACATGGTACTCTATTTTTTGTGACAAAGCTTCATTCGTTGTAAATGCCACACAGTGTCTACCCTTGAACATAGAGAACATTCATCCATGGGGTTTTGAGACGAAACACAAAAGAGCCAGGAACAACCACACAACAGTTGGGCCACAATATTCAGACTTCTAATGTAAACCGACTCTCTAGATCTCACTTAGAGTTTAAGTTGATTTCTAACAACAAAACTTTTCACTAACTTATGTTCCAAAGCTTGATATGGAGGTAGGCCTAAACACAAGGATCTCAATCAGGTTACGCTAATTTCAACACTCAGAACCAACGTCCATTCTATAGGCCTAGAAATCAACCTCTACTTAAAATCGTGAAGGTATTCAAGCTCCTTTCTTTCATGAATTTCATGTGTCTTAGACATCACAATCCTCATGAATTCAGCGATTCATATTCCATACCAAAAACAAGCATCACACATTCCTCCACAGACTTTACTACATGAATCAAAGACAAATGGACAAACATAACGATGGAAGCTTCCATGCTCAGGTTCTTAATTAAAATTGAATTTACAACTGCAGACTTCTAAAGACAACAATGCACAGGAATAAAATGTGATTGCAACAGTTTATAGACAAAAAATGATTTGCCCCAAAGAACAACACTTCATTAATCATATACAAACAAAAAGGTAACAAATACAAAGACATAAATAATCTTCTTATTAATCAAAATCAACTATACATTAAACTGGCCAGATATACAATGTGGGCATGTGCAACTCATACCTCTTGACCTCTTCCTCTTCTTCTTGCGCTGGAGATTCTCTTCTTCTCCTCCTCTTTTGTCTTCGTTGCACCGCACTTCTCAAACACTCTTCCCCTTTAAAAAGGAAGCTAACGTGGGACAACCAAGAGTCACAAGAGATGATTCGTTTCCCCTTGTCACAAAATAAGGGAAACTGGAACTATTTTTACATTAGGAAATAATTCCTCCAACTTATTCTAAAAACCAAACTCATTTTCTAATGTAAATGTCTACAATTTCTTACAAAAACATTTGAAATTTCTCCTAGCATCATCATGTGACCATCCCATCACATTGACAAGTTGTTGTCGAGTCAGACCAAACATTTGTAAATTTTATATAAAATCCAATAATAAAAACTTAAATTGTATAGTCTACACACTCAAATAACCAACAAAATTTCAAGATATAAAATCAATTATACATTCAAAAATACAATTTAAAAAATAAAAATATAAAAATATAATCATAAATCTAAAAAACTAATTTTTTAATTATATTTTTTTTTCCAAAATTCTATATTTAAAAAAATACATCCCAACCATCACCTACAATGGCTAAATCCGTGATTAAAACAAATCTAGAGTAATTCCTAAAATGACCCTTCAGCAGGCCATTATTTATTTAGTTAGATGACTATCTAACCTTGTTTCACCGCCCATCTATTTGCATTGAACCTCATAAGTCAGGCAAGGCAAGGGAATAATCGGACTTGCAAGTCGAAAAAATTAAAATCCATAAAAATTTATAGTCACGTATGATTCACGCCAGCCAAACGTTGCGGGATGCCGACGCGGTGAAATATGGAGGAGGATTGTTATGTCTTTAATGATTTTTGAGGTCCACCTGTCGTGGGAAGTCATGGATCCGTGCTATCGGTATACGTATTAGATTTAGTGTTGATGTTATGATGGACCTGTTTGAATTTGGTGTTATTTTCAATTTTTTTTTTTTTTTTTTTTTTTAAAAGGATGATGAACTGGTTCAACTTTTCAACAATATTTTCGTTAAAAAGATAATGTCAAGAAACTGATGCCAACATGTTCTCATAACTTTTTTTGATGTCTTTGAACGCATCACATTCCAAAATGAAATGTTTTTCCGATTCCACAACCCTTGCAAAATGTACACACTGGTTCTTCCCAAACTTCTTTAGGCCTTTTCCACCATTAGTTCATAGTCACATTGTCAGCTTAGCATAACTATTGATAATGTTGTCACTGTTTTCATTTTAGTTATTAAATGCATCTTTATTATTTTTATATTATTATTCACTTGAATTCAACGCACATAATTAAAAAACTACATTAATATAAAATAAAATTCTAATATATAGATATGTTATTATAATAATGAATTATGTATTATTATATAAGTAATAATCATAAAAGTAATTTATTTATTATATGCTTTAGAGTTTTTATAAATATATTTTTCAATTGAATTTGCCCAGAATTTGATAAAAATATAGATTTAAATTTTACTCGTTACATGCTTACCTAAGTTGATAGCTCATGAAAGGAGCTATTTCATGTGGATGAGACAGGTGTTATCTTTGAGTGATTGTTGATGGATTAGATTCCCTGGTCATAGCAGCTTAGCTAAGAATGGATTCCATAAGTCCACAAGTAAAATTCCTATCATTGATTGGAAGCATTCAAACAAACAAAAAACCATGTTCCCCATCCTTCAATTTGCAATAGTCTAATATCATGTTAATATGTGAGGGGACTTATGATCAACTAACTTGGGAAAGGCAATAAGTGTTGAGAGTTCTAGAATTCAAACCATTAATGCAACATAATTTGTATGCACACGATATATAAAAAAATAGTATTAATGGAAATTGTAGTTCAATATAAGGGCTTCCAATTATTGTTATTGTCATCCCAGAATGCCACCCATCAAGAAGTTGTGTTGTATAGTCAAATTTTTCAATGCTTTTGTTTGTGAGAAACTTATTTATGGATATTGAATATGCTCAACCAATGTCACAAATTGATATCATGTATCCTTTGTTATTGAATGAAAGAGCTTATATTTGCATGCACTAACAAAAAAAAAAAAAAAAATAGCAAGGAATAACACCAAACCTATCACACAACGAAAAAGAAAACAAAAAGAGCATTAATAGATGCAACTACTAAATTTCTAATCATTGAAGGAGACAAAATAGGTACATAGTATGTCTCAATAACACATTTTTTACTTTGGAGTATGTACAATGTTTCAATGGGTACTAGTGATGGTCAATGCAGGCAAAAGAATCATGTGGCATGTTGCAAAATAAAAATACATCAGTTCCCTTAAAGAGTGGGCACTTGGAACCCACTCTCATACAACAAACCTATCATACAACAAAATTTCTAATCGTTGAAGGATATAAAATAGGTACATAGTATGTCTCAATAACACACTTTTTATTTTGGAGTATGTACAATGTTTCAATGGGTACCAGTGATGGTCAATGTAGGTAAAAGAATCATGTGGCATGTTGCAAAATAAAAATACATCAGTTCCCTTAGAGAGTGGACACTTGGAACCCACGTATGTCAACATGAGATTTCAACAGAGGAGTGAAAATTATTGTATTCAACTCATGATCATATCTACCTTCTAAGCTTAACTCTTGCTCTAGAGGTGACCCCAAGAGTCCAAGTTTGCCTCAGAGCAGCTTAACCATAATTTAAAGTATCTACCAAATTCTATGTTTCACTGCAGGTGGCTTATGTAGCTCAACTTCCTACAAGTCTGATTTCAAGCTCATATCATGTCTTGACTCTTACCAATGGGTTCAGGTGCCAAATGCAATATATAAAAACTGAGTTGTGTAGATTATGCCTTGATTCTTACCAATGGGCCAGATCCCAAATATATAGTTAAAAATTTGAGTTACCATGCATAATAGACAGGAAACTAGACATACGGTTTTGTTAAATGTAATGTGATGTCAATTTTTAACAATCCATGACTAAAATATATTGTGCCCTAATTATGCATACATTCAAACATTTTATAATGAAATGAGATGAATACAAAAATAATAAATGAATTGCTAAAAATAAAATATCGCCATGAGAACCACGAGGAATCCAAATCATATTGCCCAATTTTATTAAGCCAAATATCAACATATACATCAATCAACATCTATATATCTCTTTGCACCTGATTTTTGGCATCATTGTCATCTTTTAATAACATTTTCCACACAAAAATGACAAAAACACCTAATCCAATATACCTCAATTCCACGACACCAAAATCCCCTATTTTCATGGCAATAAGTTACTTCTAGAGTCATTGGCCATCTTCCAATATCCACCAAATTATTACAAGCCATGAGAGTGAGTTTCTCATGGTTAGGGAAAACACCCTAAGGAAAAAATGTCTCTGATATTTCTACGTGATAAAGATGTAACTCGAGATGTAGCATGTCTTTGTCAATGGAACAATCCACTTCATTCAACACTCTTTTCCCTTTCAATTATGGTAGTAACAACATTTCTCTTTCTCTTTCAACATTTTTAAATGATAGTTTCTGTAATGGACAATTCAATATTCTTAAAATTTCTAGATTGTTCATCTCCATGAAAACTGGTGGAAAGTGTTTCATTCCACAATTTGATATGTTCAACTCTATTAAATGAGCCATCGTTGCAACTAAATATGGAAAACATTGCAATATCTCACATCCATCGAGCCACAATTCCTTAAAACTTGTTAGCTCAACAAGCCATGGTGGCATCACTTCCATGATACAACTACCAGGAAGAGATTGTATCATGTGAGGTGACCTCATGTTATACAGGGTGGAGAAAACAGTCAGAGAATGTAGGGGATATACAATGAATGCATTTGAACAAAGAGGATTGACATCATGAAGTTAAGGTTTTTAAGGGCATTGAGTTTAAATGGGACATTCTACTGAAGCTCATAAAGGTTAGTGATGCAAAATTCAAGATGAAAAAATCATAGACCTGGAGGACAACATAACAGATGACAACCTAAATATTAATAATAGATGAAACCATTTCAATTTGGACCAAGGTATCAGAAGTTCAAATATCTAAGAGAGTCGGGGGGATGTAACAAACATCGAGGCCAAAATCTCCAGTGATGATGGAACACACTCACTAAGAACATTCAACACCATCTCTGAAATTGTGTGGAAAGCTCTACTAGATAGCACATGAACTCACAAACCAGCCATAGAGCTAATGGTCCTTCAGGATCCAGATAAGCTTATTACCTAGAGAAAAATGAGATGTTCTCAATATTTCAAATGTTTAAATCTGATGGTCAATTCTTAAATTTTTTATGGACCTGTATAAATGGTTATAACCCTGTGGCCTGACCATGAACAATTTAGTACTTAGTATTTGATACGATCATAATATTCCTGGGATCAATCTATCCAGTTTAAAAGTTCAAGGGCTTGAAGGGATATATATATATAAACTCCAAAAGCAAGGACATATATGACCTCCCTGCTTTTGGAGATTGTATCCATAATGACCTCCATAGTTGATTATACCTATATAATTATGTATTTTTGTTCTTAGCAGAACTAACTATATTATTGTCCTAATTGTTCTTTAGCAATAAACTGGTGATATAATAGTAATGTTTTTCTTCATTATTATCCAAAAGGCTTGGAGATGATAAAGTATGATATTCTAATATAGGCATTATAATAATCGAACTCAACT
Organism: Pinus tabuliformis; assembly: GCA_031772625.1. NCBI lineage: Eukaryota > Viridiplantae > Streptophyta > Pinopsida > Pinales > Pinaceae > Pinus > Pinus tabuliformis. The sequence goes on from CM062807.1 coordinate 25,716,864, forward strand.
ACTGACTATCCCTTTTCAACTCATTGTACAAGGAAGAGTAGATGGCAAAATGTTTTTGCACTCTCATGTGGGCAATCAAAAAGGATTTCATCCCAAATCATCATTATCTTTATTTCAATGATTCAGACTAGGTGACTACAAAACTATAGAAAATTATGAACTTGGCCCTCACAAAAAAAAAATTACTTGTGAAATCTGGAACCCTGCATACAAGGATTGTTACCTATTCCTCTACTACTTACAATCAATAATACTTGGATCTAGTGAACTTCTTATGATAGCGAAATATTATTCTTGAATCTCTTATAGCAAACAACAAATGTCTTCTCCTTGATCCAAGTTTCCATCTACTATTCATACCATTCAAGACTACTCCTTAGCTATAGTCCATCCATTCCATGAGTGCATCTTCCTCCTTTTGAACTATGTTCATTGTTAATGGATCTTACTAAGCAATGACAATAACACAGTTAGGTGTCATTATATTTAGTAAAAAAGAAAGCACCATTCTGCATCAACACAAATAACAAATAATAAATATATAACAAAATGTATGATCAACAAACATCTAAGCACTGCCATCAGAAAATGGAATATCACTTCCTGAATACTTAAGTCCATGAAATATGAAGTTCTCCAACACACAAGTCCCAACTCGAAATTAAGACACCCATATACATGCATAGACTAATGCAAGTATTTATAAATCTTCAACCTCTTTATATGAAAAATGGTTATTTAACATAACCTCTAATAAATTTACATGTGTACAATTTCTATAAATATTTGAAATAAAAATAGCTCATTGTTGTTGATCTGCAATGGTACAAATTCAACTAATTTGATTATTTGTCCACCGTTCTCTATCTTTGAGACACTTCTTTGTCTCTTGGCCTGTACAAATATGAGGTGATCTTTAGCCAATTTAGAGAATCATAATCACTTGTTAAATCACTGATCTTTTCTTTTTCCATGGTTAATTTTTTTCATTTGAAAAGTACAAGGATTTTCACTAGACATGTAAAGGCACAAAGAACAATAGAAAACAAGTTGATCAATGCATGAAGCTTTGTTATAACCGCAAATATTCTTAAGGGATAAGTGCAAATCCTCATCTTGTTGAACCATTTATTTCCCACCTCTTTTGCCTCCACCTTCTGCAAAAATGTTTTGAACTAAAAGTCCACTGATATAAAAGTTCATCTCCAACTGTAACATTGTTGGGATCAATCCAAATGCATAAGTGTAACACTTAAAAGGTTGTGGTTTACTTGTAGACTTTTACACATGCAAACCTCTTCATTAAACAAAATAGACTTTGCATAAAGAGGTTTTCTCTCTTGTACTAGGAATATCTGAAAATGGCAATGCTTGATTACCTTTCTTGCAAATTTGGATCTCAATAGTAATTTTATAAAAAATATTAGCAACAATCACAAGAGACAACACCCATAACTTGCACACAGAACTTGAACCATTCTCAACCATATGGCTGCAAAATTATGTAAGAACGTGTGGCTACTATCTACTCCTGATTGTATTTGTTAGAGGATGTTTAGTGACTTAAATATGTTAGAACAACAATGGAGTACCTACCACTATGCTTGAAGTACTTAACAATGAACAATGTGACTCTTGAGACAATTTCTTCCAACAATTTTGACTAGAGCTTTGTCACAAATGTTTTGAAACGACCTTTTTCCTGCAATGATTTCCCAAAGCATACCTTTCCTTGTTGTGTTGTCTGCTTTTTTGACATCAACCATTGTGATACTCATATTATTTCAAATTATACAAAGCTTCCCTTTTAAGGGGAGCAATGCTGCTGCCTCCAATGCACGGGAGTTACCCAAGTGTAGCTTGTTGTCCACATATTTGTTCCAAGAATCAATACACCATCATAGACTCTCATCTTACGGCCATCTCTGTAGTGTAATGCATATAGTTAGCCATTAAGAGAGACACTATGATTGCACCAGCGTGCAACCATACCCTCATAAACTGGGGACCAATGATTAGTTGTAGGAAGATACATTTCAATCATGACTTGACGATGAGAGCCAAGGCATTTCAAAAACCATCTCCCCTCATATACAACTCCAATGAATGGAACACAAATTAAACAAGCTATGGCTAAATCGTTAGGAAGGCCAGGAAATAATGTAGAAGGAACCTTTTTCTTTTCTCCTCGTGCACTATTGCTTTTCTATCCTCGAATAGATGGTTTAATATTAGGATATACACACATCTTTGATCCCAGTACAAATTTATTTTCCCAAGCTACAATTTTTAGGTTTGTATCTACTCTATAATAAGAGGTTGCAGTGTCAATCTGCAACAAGCTCATAGAGTGTTGCAAATTAAAAATCATTTAATATAACTGAACATAATTCAGAGTACCTTCTAAAAAAAATATCATCAGTAAGACGCTTCAAATATAAGCCATATAAATATTGACAATTCAAGGTGAAAAGGTTTGCAAGTTTTCACCTTCCTTCAAATACAAGCTTTAACTAAAACATTAAGTTTCAACTTCACAATGAAGGTAGTGTTCAAAATATCATTGTCAAAACATACCCATTAGATGGTTAAAGTTATGCATGACCATAATATTCTTCTTTTAAAGGTTGGACTTATTGTTATCAAGGAATTGATTAGCCCAAAAACCCACTTCCAGATTAGCCAAACAGACAATATAAATAGGCCAGAGAGGGCAAATAAAATTTTCAGCCAAAATGCACTTTCAACACCAATTGATTTAACACTTACAGTGGGGTCAAAGAAAGAAATCTTTATATTCAACACAACAACAAAAAATCATCAATGAAAATTTGTCCATTTTTCTACCACCATCTGAAAGAGATGTAAGATAATATCGCACGCATTTAGGATGATCATCAGACCATAAAAAAACTTATTCCATTAGTTGCCCAAATTTTACTCCCTTTGATGATTCTAAACTTAAACAAACTTCATTGGTGAACCAAGTAAGCGATGGCTTAGTCAAGTGGCTACTCAATGGCAACTGGAAGCCAATATTGACAATTTCAAGATACATAGAGAAATGCCACTTGATCAAACAAAAGTGCAAAAGGTGAGACTTCCAAAACCAGAAAAGTTGAACTTTGCCGCCTTTAGTTGTCTATCAAGATTGCGCCAGCTCTCTCTTTATGGATCTCAAAAACACTAAAGGATTAGTACATTTGTGACTTACCAAATACTATCCTAGAATATAAACAATTGAATCCATAAGATGCCCCCAAATCTAAAAGCCAAAAAAATAGCATATGCTAATTACCTAAAGAGAAAATTAACAAGTTGGGAAATTTCATAATAGAAATCCTAGAACAACATCTCATAGAGAAAAATCCTAGAACAAGGACCTTACTTAAAGAACTATTGGAAATTATTATATGGTCCTATAAACCCCATGTGGTCTGCATGGCTAATAAAGAGGGCAAAGGTAAAGTGGGGAGGGCATGGTCACAAAATATGCCATAAGTTGTATCTCGAACCCTCGCCTACTTTTTTAGCCTTCAGGTATCCCGATCAAAGATGTTTGACTCTATATATGCAAGAGGCTCTCAGTTTTTGAGCACATATTCTTCACCTCCCATCAGACTAGACCCCACACAAAGGATCACAACATTTTTTAGGGTGCTACCTTCAGATAGGGGCACCAAGAGACCGATTGATACCAGTAGTTATCCAAACTCTATATCAGTGAGGACGCGTGGGACCTCACCTCGCCACACGAGATCTCAACGACATATCTGTTCTTGGGAGACGGACTAGGTCCTCCAGAACTCAACAGTGCGCAAACTCCTCTAGGCAAAGATTAGTGGACAATTTGCACTTTCCACCGGCTTTTCATTGGGCCAATAGACTTTTTTGAGTTTTCTTCAGTGTTATTCATTCAACCTCAAATGTTAGGAGAGATAGGTGTGATCCTCAAACCCATTCGCTCCTAAATCTTCTCCGCCAGGGCATTTCATGCATTGTGTCTTTTATAGGAGACAGTTTGGTTCTCCCGCATTGTATGGACATCATTGTACTCAACAGTCCCTTTGACCTGCTTTGTGGTCAATAGTTGGACATAAATATAATTATCTTATCTATCCAAAAAGGTATTGGCGCTTTCAGTGGCCAATACAGAACCCCCAAGCCATGGTAAGAACGTCAATGCCTAATAAGCATCAAATTAGCCTTGAGCTTCGCCATCTCAAAATTGCAAAACCAAATCATTATCCCGAATGAGAATAAAACTCAACCCAGTTGTTCATCATATTATTAAACTACACAACATATCAGCTTGATTGTAGTTAGTTAATTAAGAATAACATCATAAGATAATTACGAGTAATTAGCAATAGTTGGAAAACAAGAAATATTTCATTTATATTAAGAAGAAAACCTTATCCAAATAGATAACATAGGGATACCCCATTATAGGGCCCAATTATAAACCATTAAGTTAAACACATATGGTTTGGTAAGGAACCAAAATTGAACAAGCACCGGGCTATAATGTTGGGTGCAATAACTTTTGCGAACAGATATGGAAAAAGGTCAACAAAAACATAGATACAATTCCTATGCCATAATGTGCTACGGTTGGATGGGGAAATAACCTAAGTATTTTGAGTTTCACTTGAAAAGTGAGGGTGCGGGGTGAGGGTTCGAGGAACTAACCTGTAACAACCCCAGAGATAAATTTGAATTAGAGTATGTAGGGTTAACCAAGAATCTCTAAGTCATGAATAATAGATAATCCAAATGAGGAAGAACTTTCTCACTTGTGGCGTTGTGGTGAAGAAGGGCCATGCCACTGTCAAGCCTAGGACAAGAAATTTCTATGGTTGGAAACCATCTTAGTAAAATAGACACAATGCAATAAGTAAACCCAAAATTTTCGAGAAAACACAAAGGAACGTGAACCTGCATGACATAGATACAATATCTGCTAGGTTTGGAAGCTAACAACTTCAATCTAAACCAAGGCACATCTCAACAAACCTAATTGATATAGTAAGTAACATAAAGAGTTACTTGCACCTAATCCATAGTAAAAAAATTAAAACCTTGGAAGCCAATGGAAAAGGAAAAGTGAGTAGGAGATGTTACCTGGGGAACTACGGGAAGAAAAAATCACCTTCACACCTAATCCATAAAAAAAAAATTAAAACCCTGAAATCGAATGGCAGAGGAAAAGTGAGTAGGATATGTTACCTAGGGAACCGTGGGAAGAAGGAGCTGCCTCCTTCGCTGAGAGAAAAGAGGTCCTAATGATTTCTGCACCAAAGCTGTAAAGGTTGAGCCAGATCAAGGTTCGGAACCCATAAGAAAGCCCTAAAATTGCATGCACACATTAGGAAACATTATCAGAAGTCAATACAAACGCCATGTTAAAACATACATATATCAAATAAGAAACAAAGCATGTAGATGGAGGAAAATTACCAGTGAAACCTTTGGGTATCCTTCGAACTCCAAGGATGTTATCTCATGAACCTAAGGCCCAAGATCAACCTGAGGGTGGTAGGGTTTTTCTACCTTACATTCATGGGGTTACAGATAAGATTGCGAAAATCCTAAGAAGGAAAAACATAAGCACACAATTCTCAGCTCCTGGAACTATTAGGCAAGGTATGAGATCTGTCAAGGATAATATTGATAGACATCAACTTAAAGGGGTCTATAAAATTGATTGCTCATGTGGAAAAAGCTACATTGGTGAAACAGGTCGCTCCCTGCAGACCAGACTCAAAGAACATGGAGCTGATATTAAGAATGAAAGGTCTCGTACTTCCGCCCTTGCAGAGCACTCCTCAAAGACTAAGCACCATGTCTGCTTGGAGAGCGCCTCGATTATCGCCAGGGAAGAGCAACACCATAGACGAAAGATCAGAGAAGCCCTTGAAATTATCAAGCACCCGCATAATCTCAACAGAGACAATGGTATGGAGATTAGTGGAAGCTGGCTTCCCCTAATCAGAAAAATCTAACTCGTTTTATTAATTTAAATATAATAATAATAATAAGATTATTATAAAAATAATATTATAATAATAATAATATTATTATTATTATTATTAATAAGATTAATAATAATAATAATTATTAATATTATTTCTAATTAATAATAATAATAATAATAATAATAATAATTACAATTAATATTAATAATAAATAATAATAATCAAACATTTATTATAAAAATTAAATATTAATACAATATTCTAAGATTAATATTCTTAACATTAATACTAATTATTATTAAATTATAATTATAATTATAATTATAATTTATTATATTCATAATAATAATTAATAATTAATAATATAAGTAATAACTATCATATTATAATTAGTAATAATAATATTAATAATGTTATGATATTAGTAATAACTATCATATTATAAGTAGTAATAATAATAATAATAATAATAATAATAATAATAACAACAACAACAACAACAACAACCCGATGAGGGTGGCATTAATAGTCATTTATGAGGAGCCGCATTACACAGGCAGCTGGCCTGGCAGACGGCAGGTGGATGGCTCTCATGGTACGCGTAGCAGGTTGGCAAATGGATTTAAACGCAGGTGAAATCAATACCGGGCAGTCTCGAATGTTGGTCTTGCAGTCAGGCATTAATGCGAGCATGGGTGATCGGCAGACAGATTGGTTTATAGTTATGGATCTGATCAATACGCCTGTTTCAGTCACTGGTTCTTTTTATGGCGAAGCAGAGCTGCTTCAGTACCCCTGTTTGGCATTCCGAATTTGGCTGCTAGCCTGGATTTGTAAGTTCTTTGAAGCTATCTGCGTTCCTCCGGTTATTGGTTTGCTCTGTCTCAATCCCTCTTTCCGTCAATTTGCACTTCTGAATATGCCTCGACGTCGAGGTATCCCTCGCAGAGGCAGCCATACCGGGAACAGAGGCCGCCCTTCTCGCCCTGTTCCTCAGAATGTTATCCCTATCGCCTCAGCATCCCCTTCTTCTCCGCCTCTGGAACAAGCTAGGCCTATACCGAATAATTCATTCCAGACCTCCAGGTTCACTTTTCAAAGCCGGCTCAACAGGCCTGTTTTGACAGCAAGTATCACTATCATTCTCGCGGAGGAAGATAGCAATCAGGTCAGCTCGGCTCCAACTACCCCCTCTCAATCTCAGGGAGACAGTGTGCTTCTAGGGGACCTGACAGGGATGGTGTTCCAGGCAGACAACAAGCAAGAAGATGCCCATGTCTCGGAGATGCCGCAACAACCCGTGGATCCGGCTCAAAGCGATATTCTGCCCTGCGGCCCGACTCAGAGTGCAGGCGGGATTTTAAATTTGGTGACCACTCCTGATGGTGGCGCACCAGCATTTGATGAAAGTGGTTTTGTGACCTGGGTAGCTTCTTCCAGCCAGGTGGATAGGGATATGCCGGATTCACCAAAGCATGCAGATTAAAACTGTCTCCTCACTGCCGGGTGGCCTAAGCAATTTTGGTTTTGTGTCGTCAATTTTGAGGTTAGATGTCTCTGTCTGGTTCATACTCTGGTTACAGAGTGTGGCAAATGCCATTCTAGTCTCTGTTTTTTGTTATAGAAATGGCTATGATAGTTGCTTTTCTGTTTTTGTGGTCAATGAAGGGCATGACGAAATCAGTCCGGGCAATCTCTTTCAGTATGTCAGGGCCCGAATTCAAAATTTTGTAGTATGTTCTGTAAATTCGGCAGTAAGCCTGAACTGTAATGTCTCTGAGTTTTTGGCAGAGGAATGGCCGCGGCCTCCTCTGAGGTTCTGACCTCATTGTATATACCTTTTTATTTTTCTTTAATAGAATTAGCATTTACGGAGAAAAAAAATAAAATAATAATATAATCATTATTATTATTAATATTTATTAATAATAATAATATTATTATTATAAGAAGATTATAATAATAATAAGAATATTAATAATAATAATAATAATAATATTACAATAATAATAATAATATAATAATAATAATAATTATTATTAATTCTAATTATCATTAATAACAAGGAGCCACTGTTGTGGCACTAGTCCCTGCCGGTTAACAAAACAGTTTGGTCAGTTATTATTATGAGATTTAATTTGCGTTATCATGAGAGCTGATTTCCATTACTAGCGTGTTGTAGGCATGCTTACTTGTATTAAGATTTAATGAATTGGATGGCCAGTTGTTGTATGAACTTTTTGACTTTATGCAAAGAGTGAAATATAATGAACTTTGCCTTTGTTAAGTAAGAATTGTCATAAATGTCATTGAACTGATAAATGCTTGTAATGTTGAGTTTGTATTTCTTAAAATAAGATTAGTTTTAGATATAATTTTCCAATGTTTCATGATTTAAAAAACGCTTAGATTAATAATTAAAATATAATAAAATTTAACAGTGAATCATAGAAAACTTGAGGGAAAAAAACTATAAAAGGTAATAATAATGCATTATAATGCATGAAGAATTAGAGAGTGTTAAAGTAAGTTATGTATTTTAATAAGCACGAGGTATAAAATACATTTAAATGCATAATAATGAATTATAATGTACGAAAAATTGGAAAGTGTTAACGTGAGTTATGTATTGTAATAACCATGGTGCACAAAACATAGAATTTTCTTACTTTTTTACATTTGAATATTATGGAAATATTCATAAGTTGATAATGACCAAATAAACATTATTATGAATATAAATTTGTTAATTAAATTCGTGGTGGAGAGTGTTCAATATTTACATAGATCATTCTCGAAGGTCAAAGAAGAACTTAAGCATTTAAAAATTATAGTTATGGAGTCTTGAACCCATGATTGAAAGATTACATATCAATGATTGAGGAATTATTCCATGGTCAAAAGAACAAAAGATATATTTATTTAAAAATATTGTTTATCATAACTTTAGTGTGAACTTTAAATTTGTGCAATAATATAAATTTGTTAATTAAATTCGTGGTGGGTGGAGAGTGTTCAATATTTACATAGATCGTTCTCGAAGGTCAAAGAAGAACTTAAGCATTTAAAAATTATATTTATGGAGTCTTGAACCCATGATTGAAAGATTACATATCAATGATTGAGGAATTATTCCATGGTCAAAAGAACAAAAGATATATTTATTTAAAAATATTGTTTATCATAACTTTAGTGTGAACTTTAAATTTGTGCAATTACTAATTAGCAAAGAAAATAAACCCTGCATCTAATTTCTAATTAGTAATTTGTTGCATTTAATTAATAATTTGTTGTGATGCAAAAGGACATGACTTTTGGCCTTTTTTATAGTTTTGGGTTAGTAAATATAGCATCTAAGTACAATAATAAAATAATTTTGATAAGTTTATTTTATAAATTAAAAATTAAAATAAACAAATTAAAATTAAAAAAACATTTAAACTTTACGAGTTGAAATGTAAATTGATCATGATCTCCAAGAAAAAATTCATTAGCTTTTGGTGTTCTATACTCTTGCTTTCTGCAATATCATAGTATTCGAATTAAAAAATATAATTTATAATTTAAACTGATAAGCTAATACATTGTGTAATAATATATTGAATATATATAAAAATATATATTTTTTACACAGAGAACATTGGTTTTGGAGCATAAGCAGTGGCAGTAGAATCCAAATTCAAAATATAATGCATTTCATGTTTATCAAAATCGTTCTGTCATTTTTGTTGCAAAATACCTGTGTCAAGTCAAAGAAATGGCACTTTATAGGCTGGATAAAGAAGTATTGTGTCAGTACAATGTCAAATTTTGTGCTGTAACATTTTGTCATTCTGTCAGTACAATGTCATTTTGTCAGCAATGACATCACTTCATTCCAAGTCTCCATGTTTCAAAAATTTCAGTTGAAGTCCTAGAATGGCTGCAACTGTGCGTTCAGATATTACAACTTCAACTGTAGTTTTTGTGATAAGCTCACCAGCTGCTCTGACACTGCCAAAGGTGATATACAATGCCAGGGACATTAGTACAGAAATGGTGATCAGCAAAACCCCCATGATAGCAGCAATCGACAAAGTTTTGCAAATCTTGTGTACCTTCCAAATCTGGCAGAACTCCCTTGATGAAGAATTGGCTCCTCACACTCAGAGAAATTGCCAATACTGTTTATATTGCGATTTGACTGAATTTTGAAACAAAGCATATAGTTAGTACTACAGGGGTTGGTGTTTGCAGACAGATTTATGCTTAATTATCTTAAATAGAAATTTAATTGCAACAAGGAATCTGCTTTTATTCTAAGAAATCAAAATCAAAAAGTAGCAACAGAGGGACATTAGAGGAATTGTTGGCAAATGTTGGAAAATGTCGGAGGGAAATCAAGAACTGCATACAAAATGGGTGCACTTGTTTGCTGTGGAGTGCCTGAAATTTGAACCAGTGCTTCAGATGTTCCCGGTCTAACTTCAAGAAGATTAACTTTGGCATGAGAAATCTGTCCATACAAAGAAAAAATGATCAGTAAATAAAGGGTCTTCATAACAAGGTATATCAGATAAGCCATCACATATGCATAAACCTTTCGAGGCAACAAAATGCAACCATACCCAGCATTGTCTCTCTCAACCATATTTTCCACTATGTGCTCTTTCTCGAGATGGAACTCCCTCTTTCTCGAGATGGAACTCCAAGCAGGGATTTCATTGCATCGTATGTAGTAAAGCCAATTGCCACTGAAGGTACAACCTGCCGAGACCAGAATGACAATTATTACTAATCAAATGTCAATTTTGCTAAACTATTTAATTCCCTTCTGTAGAAAATAAAAACCCAAAATGTCATGTAACCATTGGCATCACCATAAACAATGAAAAGCTCAAACGCCAGCTCGGGCATCCTTCTATTTCAAAAAATTATCTGGCTATACTGTATGCCATAGCATATGCATAACATTAATAGGCCACATTGACAACAGAGAATCACGAAATGCTGGCTAGCGAATCAAACAGGGGTCAAGCAACTCAATAATTGTGTGGCTGATGCTGAAATTTAAAATACATGCAGCAATAAATTACTTTTATGCAACGAGATTATAAAATTTACCTTTACGTAATTAATACTTAGCCCAGAAAACATCTGCTTCCAGCCTTGTCTTTGAACAATGGTAACAAGACCATCCAATGTTCCTTTGAACTTGGGTTCCATTTGTTGAAGAGAAGATGCACTATTTTGGTTAGCTGATAATGTCTGTACCTGTAGTGCCACTCAAACCATAATGGTCAATTTTCAGTATCATAGACTTAAATAGCCTGTATCTTTGACTTAAAATTATGAATACAGTAAACCAAGACTCCAGTTACCAAGGAAATAAAATGTTCAACCTGCATTTGTCGTCTAACAACATCCAGAGGATACGTGCAGGTATCAACAATCGAGCTTCAATCACTAGCCATTTAACACATTGTTATTTGCTCTAGCATTGAAGCCAAATTTATCGCTAATCTGATACTGCTGCCATGTTATTTCATTGGGGCAAAAGAATATTCAAAATAGAAAAGTCATAAGGTATACAGGAACTAGTATGTGGCAACAGTTTTAAATATACAGAACAGGTCCTGTCAAAAATTGATCCACTACAAAATTCTGAAAATGACAGAAACTGTCATTTGCTAAAATGCTGAAATTGAAACATGATACATTGAACCAAGCGATTATAACCTAAGTCGAACCAAAGTTTTGGGGTGGAAAGGTTTTGGGGTCTTATTGCGGGTTTCACATTGTTCGAGGTGAATGGCAGGCTTTGGCTCAGTGTTTGATGTTACTGCGGTACAGATGGGAGTACTTTTGGGGGTGGAAAGGTTTTGGGGTCTTATTGCGGGCTTCGCATCGTTCGAGGTGAAGGGCACGTGGTCCCGCGACTTCCAAGCGGATGTGTAACGCTCCTATGAATCAGACAATATACAATTGATTTGGTAATAAATTCAGATTGATTTACAATCAACTTGGGTTACGACATGTACTGTGGTGGTCTTATCGGCGGACAACTGTCCCTCCTCGAGATCCTGGAAAGTTACTCGGCTTGGGCTTTACCCTGTTCGCGCCCTTTGGGTTATTATTGTTACTTGGTTGTTTAGCTCTGTAGTCTCTGCGATTTTTCCTTTGTATTTGTTGTATTGTCTGCGGTGAAAACACAATGCGGTTCCTGCTTGCTCGGTTAACTGTATAGTTTGGAGAAAGGAATAACTGAACTTTTCATGGTTTAAATTTTCGGGCAATGTTGAAGTTATGTGAACTAAAGCTTGTTGTGTAACCCTTATATCACGTACAATGTGCCAAAAGCTTGTTTAAGATTAAAAAGAGTATTTGATTGACTAAAGCTGTATAAGACTAAAACACATGCCTAACATGTCTTGTTGCAGCTTTGCAATGTTGACGAGATCTCTTTTGATTTGCAAAAACAATTTATTAGAAAGTGAGTATTGTATATACCTGAACCAACTTATCAGTTTCGAAAACACACCGAGGAAGGTCTTCTCTTTGTAATATTCTAATATTGGCAACTGTTGTGTGCCTCATATCAGAAGTCACTGCAGCACCCCTGCGAATTAGACAACACAATTTCAAAATAAGATCAAGCTGCTGAAAGGTACTTTATCATATGCAATCCTATTATTGGTTATAGAACTGTATCTGCCATCAAACTTCAGATTCACGCTGACTAGCTAAACATGACAATGCAGAAGGAGAGATCAAAACTGTGAGGCTACAAAGTCATAAACTTCTGGAACAAGGCTTGCAGCGCGTGCTTTTCAATGAGATCTAATAGAAACATTGGCTGAAAATATTGCACAGTGCTGAGGATGTAGGCAATTATGAGATTGGCATTGTCTTAGTATACAACAAAGGGGCAAAATGGTGCAAGAAAATGCAAACAACCGACTAGAAATTTTAGGCACGGGTTTCATAAAAACCTTTAAGTCCCCTTGCCGAAGTACTCCAAAGGTAGTTTCTCCATACACGACACTGTGTGTGAAGTGCACTGCAAATCATATAAAAAATGAAATGGGTTGAGGTAAACTTACTGCTTTGAAATCCAACATTGAGTGCGAGCAAGAATACCAATGGAATGAGTGGAAGCTACTAGAAATGTGTATTGGCCATTGTGTCCTTCGTCCTTTGTAGATTGGAAACCATGTGACCGTTCTTCAGATTGTAAATTGCAAACCATGTCAGCACTCTTCAGATATATGGCATATTCAAATGGTCTCTGGGATAAATTCTTTCCTGGTAGTGTTAGCAGATTTTATGCAAAGCAGTTACCCTGTAGCATTCGTTTTGAAAATATAACTCTACGTTTGACTTTGAATTAGATGTATTTAGAAACATGCAAAAAATTTAAGCAAATTGTAGAGGTAACAGTAAACAGAAACTTACGTGAAATAAAACAAAACCTTTCCATTGCAAAACTTTTGTTCGACTTAGGTTATAATGCTATTATAATGAAAAATCATGTCCGTCAAGCAACGACCAGCAATTGATCGATCCCATATAGTCACTGGGAGGTAGTAATAATACCAAATGCATTATGCCATAATTCCATTTTAAAACAACATATATTCATTTTAAAGTCCATATAGTTTGGTGCTATTTATAAAGTCTAGCTTCAAGCATGTTGCAGAATGCGTTCGATCTCAAATATAAGACAGAAATAGAAACATTACAAATAGACATGTATAAAGACTTTCTAGCTCTCTTTCCTGAATCGTTACCTACACTATGCAAGAAACAAAAACTAACATAACATTCAGCCATAACATAGGAAGAAACAGAAATGAGTAAGCGATTCAATATACAATTTGTCATTTAACTTGAGTGGATAATAAGTACATGTTTAATCAATCTATGGAATCTTTGGTGTTTGCATTGAGCAGCTGTAGATACAAAATTATTGCTCATCTGATGTTGCATTTGCTGTATTCAATGATATAATTTAAACCAAACATGGCAGTTTTTAAGATGGAGCAAAAATATAAATAAAAAAGGTGGCAAGACAATCTCTGGTTGTCAAGGTTGAAGCATGATGCAGAATGTGTTCCATTTGAGATACAGAACAGAAACAGAAACAGTACAAACACAGATGCATAAAGACTTTGTAGCCTTTTTTCGTCAACTGTTGCGTTACATGTTCTTTGTAAATGAGTCAAAATTGCAAGTCAAATACTTGTATTACAGTAAGAGCATAATATGAAGAAACATATTCATATTACTTTTGCATTTGTTCTGGACGTGAAGGCCAGCATGTTCCTGCATTTTGTAATCTGTATAACAAATAGTTAGTTAGAATAAAATGATAACATTGTAAATTGAAGAGAGGACATATTTGAGACAAAACATCTTAAGGAGTTATGTGAACTAAAGCTTCTTGTGCAATCCTTATATCATGTACAATGTGTCAAAAGCTTGTTTAACATTAAAAAGAGTATTTGATTGACTAAAGCTGTATAAGAGTAAAACAGATCTCTAACATGGCTTGTTCCAGCTTTCCAATCTTGACGAGATCTCTTTTAATTTGCAAAAACAATTTATTAGAAACTGAGTATTGTATATACCTGAACCAACTGATCAGTTTCGAAAGCACACCGAGGAAGGTCTTCTCTTAGTAATATTCTAATATTGGCAGCTGTTGTGTGCATCATTTCAGAAGTCACTGCAGCAACGCTGCTAATTAGACAACAAAATTTCAAAATAAGATCAAGCTGTTCAAAGGTACTTTATCACATGCAATCCTATTACTGGTTACAGAACTGTATGTGTCATCAAACTTCACATTCACGCTAACTAGCTAAACATGACAATGCAGAAGGAGAGATCAAAACCATGAGGCTACAAAGTCATAAACTTCTGAAATAAGGCTTGGAGTGCCTGCTTTTCAACGAGATCTAATACAAACATTGCCTCAAAATATTCCACAGTGCTGAGGATGTAGGAAATTATGAGATTGCCATTGTCTTAGTATACAACAAAGGGGCAAAATGGTGCAAGAAAATGCAAACAGCCGACTAGAAATTCTAGGCATGGGTTTCATAAAAACCTTTAAGTCCCCTTGCTGAAGAACTCCAAAGGTAGTTTCTTGATACACGACACTCTGTGCGAAGTGGACTTCAAACCATATAAAAAATGAAATGGGTTGAGATAAATTTACTCTGTGTGTGAAGTGGACTTCAAATGATATAAAAAATGAAATGGGTTGAGATAAACTTACTGGTTTGAAATTCAACATTGAGTCCGAGCAAGAATACCAATGGAATGAGTGGAAGCTACCAGAAATGTATATCAGCCATTGTGTCCTTCGTGCTTTGTAGATTGGAAACCATGTGACCATTCTTCAGATTGTAAACTGCAAATCATGTCAGCAGTCTCCAGATATATGGCATATTCAGATGGTCTGTGGGATAAATTCTTTCCTGGTAGTGTTACCAGATTTTATGCAAAGCAGTTACCTTGTAGCATTCGTTTCAAAAATATAACTCTATGTTTGACTTTGAATCAGATGTGTTTATGAACATGGAAAAAATTTAAGCAAATTGTACAGGTAACAGTAAACAGAAACATAGGTAAAATAAAACAAAACCTTTCGAGCCCAAAACTTTCGTTTGACTTAGGTTATAATGCTATTATAATGAAAAATCATGTCGGTCAACCAACGGTCAGCAATTTATCAATTGCATATAGTCCCAGGGAAGGACTAATAATACCAAATGCATTATGCCATAATTCCATTTTCAAACAACATATATTCATTTTAAAGTCCATATAGTTTGGTGCTATTTATAAAGTCTAGCTTCAAGCATGTTGCAGAATGCGTTCGATCTCAAATACAGGACAGAAACAGAAACAGTACAAACAAACATGTATAAAGACTTTCTAGCCCTCTTTCCTGAATCGTTACCTACACTATGCAAGAAACAAAAACTAACATAGCATTCAGCCATAACATAGGAAGAAACAGAAATGACTAGCCGATTCAATATACAATTTGTCATTTAACTTGAGTAGATAATAAGTGCCATGTGTTATCACAAAATCAGTACTAAGGGCTGCTACCTAGCAAGATCTCATGTAACTATTTCAACCAGGCTTTAGACTAAGGCTTAGCCTCCTTAGTCAGAGAGGGCTCTCTCACAGATTTTTGATAAGAATCAATTACAAGAACAGATGGCTAACTCTTCATACAGTTCATGAAAATAAAGCTGGTTGGAACAACAAAATAACACTTCTTCCATTGGGCTCATGGAGTCAAACACTTCTGCAGTAAACTATTAATCACTCAATCATGGAAGCCAAGGCATATAATGTTTAACACTCAAAACATTTCTCAAAAAGAAACACAACTCATAAATATACACAGGAAGTCTGAGCACTAGGTGAATTCAGAGTGATTGCACATTTAGTGAGCTGTAAAATATATAAAGGATAATGACAAAACCACACATATTCTGAGCATTGAACACATGATGAATCTTGGGAAGAAAAAGTAATCTTTATATTACTGTCAAAGTCTTTTACATGAGCTGATAAAAACTCTGTTTTTTCATAAATCTCCAACCCTACTTACATCAGAGTTTTCACTATATATAGGAAAACCAAAACTAAAACTATCTTGAGTCTCCTCAACAAGCATGAGGGGAGAGCTCGATGATCTACCATTAATTAACCTTATCTATTTCTAAACAAACTTATTAAATACATAAGGTATTGTGCTGTAAATACATAGAGTCCTAATTACATTGAAAGTCCAACTCTATCTCCTCGTATGCATGATTCTCCTTGGATCCTTGACAGCTGTACAATTTCTGTTGTGGCTGAGATATGTTGAGGAACATTCACTGAACGAGCTGGCCTTCGGGTGCTAGCTGTGTAGATGGCTCATTAATTAGTAAACATGAACACCCTATTTTCACGGTCCCTGTCTTCCATTCTTCTTCACCATTTAAAGACCACGCTCCAAGCTCTTTAATCCTTCAATAACAACGCATAACACCATATGCCTCATGATCTGGATGCCTTGTGGACTGAACAGGTGTGCTAACCAAAAATCCCGGTAACCCTACCAGAACCCTAGTAATTCGGTCATAAAGTGCCTTTAAGAAAACTTTAGCAAAAAACAAAATATTTCACTTTTTCTTCAAAACTCACACCTGTCACTATTTGAGCTGCTATGATATCCATGTATAATCTCCCTCCTGTCCTCGAGGCATTCCTTTCAAAATTCGCTGACCTCATCATCAAATTTCATTGTTTCCTTATAAAACAACGTTCTACAGTAGTTTCGTAGCGCGCTACGAAACTACTGTTTTTGTCAAAACAAAACATATTTATCTTGCAGCGCTTTCTGCTTAAACTCATGATTTCTTCAGATATTTTGTACAGGTGTTAGGGACCTTAAATAGTTTCAAAATGATAGAACTTGAACCAAAATTTATCAAAATTTGAAAAGCACCTTTTTTCTTAAATCAGTGAGCTAGTTTACCTAGCTTCTTCTTCAAACTGCTAACCTCTTCCTTCAAAGCCTTATTTTCTGATCTCAGACACATGTTCAGCTTTCTTACGTGTTTTGCTTGCTTAAGTGCTGGTATCATCCATGAAAATACATCAGACCCTGAGCCAGCTTGCCTCAGTAGACTTGTGCTGCCTTTTAATACAGCCCTTCTATAACTAGCATATCTCATTGCACGTTCTCTAGAAAAACTCCTTATCTGAGCCACCTCTTCCTGGGTTTTTCCTGCCTGGTTCTTAATAGCTATGACATTCCCTCCTTGGCTGATAATAACCTTTTTACTCTTGTCTTTACTCTTGGCTGCATGCACTGTTTTAGTCAAAACTTCAATAAACTCTGTACTAGGCATTTTTACAGTTGCCTCCTCTTTATGCACTTTCTCGGCCTCTTTCATTTGTCTTCTTGTAATTGGCCTCCGTGGCTTGAACACATACTCTTCACTAGGCTCCTCAAACCGTAACCTTTTTGAAGCCTTTGATTTCTTCAGGCTCTCTGGTGAAGATTGGGTTAAGTCAATGTGCATTGGTTGCACTGGCTGGTCCTGCTCAAACTCCATTGGCTCAATCTGCACTGACTGATCTTGTTCCAGTTCAATTGCTTCAAGTAAATCAGTTAAACTAGCTTTTGACATAGGACTTTCTTCAACAGCAATTGACTTACCCTTCTCCTTGCTTAACTGACCTCTGGTTTTTACTCTTGATACCTTTTCAACTTCACTTGGTGCAGGTGCATCCTTCTTCTGTTTGACCTTCTCTTTTGATGATGATTTAGGTGTCTCCTTGATCACCACAGGCTTCACTGGTTTCTTCAACTTGGTTTTGGACTTCTTTAGATCTTTCACCTCCTTTCTGATCTCAGCAAGAGTAGGTTCTTCAATTGTTTTCTCCCTTTCCCTAACAGGCAATGGAGTAAGGCCCGTCTTGCTCTGAAAGCCAGCCATAAAAATAAAGGAGTCCCAATCTTTACCAATCTTCTGCAAACCATCTAACACTAACAACTTCACCAAACCATGATGGAACAGTGATGTTTCACAGTCATCTTTTTTCAGCTGAATTTTATCACACATTTTACTTAGGCTTCTGAATAAGTAGAAAGGGATATCAATTGATGCTTTGCCTGTGAAATGTAACAAAAGTTTAAAATGATATGAATAAACTTTGTTATACCTCCCTTCGCATGTTAAATACTTTTGGATGCATGTGAGGAGCAGGGCAAAATGTTCCTTCACGTAACTCCTTGGCACAACTTTCGTGAGATCCTCATTTACATAAGGCTCCTTCAAAAATTCCTTACATGGGCTCATGTCGAATTTAAAATTTTTGAACCATTCATTTCCACCTCTAGGGATCTCAGTCACATTAGAAATGGCTTCTGGGGATACAGGGAATTCTAGCATTGACACCTTAGAGTTTAAACCAGTAAAATTCAATGCAAAAGCTTTTGTTACCTCTGCGTGCCCTCCTTGCAACTTCTCACAAAACCTCCAGCAACCAGCGTTTTTAAAAGCTCTTGCTACACCTTCATCCTTTAACGTAATATCAAGCCCCACTGGTTCTGTTCTTTGGCACCTACCGGATCGATGTTCCCTTTTCTCCATTTTACTTTGAAAACTTTCGAACAGAAAACTAACAACGGCTTCAATTCAGAATGCAACTTCAAACTTTGGAATGCAGGCTCGCTTGCAATCAGCTCCTTTAAATGAAAACTCGGGCTCCTTTTCGCTTCAATAATCTTGTCATACAAACAAGTCAGTTCACGCACTAATAACAAATATCATGATACAACCATACATCATAAAATCACTTTGAATGATATTTATGTGCGTGGTTTTGAACCTCATAGCGGAATGATGACCCATAATGACCTGGAGAGGACATTAACTGACAACATATGGACGGACCTAATGACTCATCCCCCCAGACTTGACATTTCAAGAAAACGCGCTGCAGAAACCCCGAATCCCCGATTCCGTAGCGCAAACAACTATAAATGGACAGAATTCGCTACGAAATGGCTGATAAATCACACGCTACGAAAAGGCGGAAACATCATTACGCTGCCAAATTGGCCAATCAGACTGCGCTGCGAAACTGCGCAAAGGACCAATGACGCAAACAAGACATGACATGCCTTAAAGAATTATGATGGAGGATGACTAACGGTTTTTTGTAATGATTCACATCAATACCTTTTTAAAACATGATCCCTAAGTAACACACACAAGACCATAACCATTCACCACACATGACAATGAAATTTTTTTTGTTTGGGAAAACATTATGTACATGGACTGTAATACATGGACTGTAGTACATGGACTGAAATTCTAGGTGATAACACCATGTTTAATCAATCTATGGAATCTTTGGTGTTTGCATTCAGCAGTTGTAGATACAAAATTATTGCTGATCTGATGTTGCATTTGCTGTATTCAATGATATAATTTAAACCAAACATGGTACTTTTTAAGATGCGGCAAAAATATAAATACAAAAGGTGGCAAGACAATCTCTGGTTGTCAAGCTTGAAGCATGATGCAGAATGTGTTCCATTCGAGATAGAGAATAGAAACAGAAACAGTACAAACACAGATGCATAAAGACTTTCTAGCCTTTTTTCATCAACCATTGCGTTACATATTCTTTGTAAATCAGTCAAAATTGCAAGTCAAATACTTGTATTATAGTAAGAGCATAATATGAAGAAACATATTCATATTACTTTTGCATTTTTTGTGGATGTGAAGGCTGCCATGTTCCTGGATTTTGTAATCTGTATAACAAATGGTTAGTTAGAACAAAATGATAACATTGTAAATTGAAGAGAGGACATATTTGAGAGAAAACATGTTAAGGCATATGTTGATGTACCTTCCATTTGTTAGTTGACATGTAATAGCTCACTATCTTCATTGAGTGTGAACTTGCTCTGAATTTTTAAGTCACGTAAGATGTAAACAGTGGTAGCTTTCTGTTGCAAATATGTTTCATATGACATTGATTTTAAATCAGGAAGCAAGTCATGTAATAAGGGCTCCCTGATAATGCACTGGACAAAGTTATTTGTAATGGATTCTATTACAGCATTTATACAATGCTTGTAGAGGAAAGGGCAATTATCATTGCATTGTGAACAGAAAATTGTTGCATTGGCTATTGCTATGGATGAATTCACTGGGGAGTTACAAATTGCACAAACAGGTTCGAAAGGAGTTGAATATGGATTTGTTGCGATCAGAATACCTTCGACCTATTTATAAAACATTCAAGCGTTAATTTACATTATTACATGGCAAATGCAAAGGCAGCAAAAACATTATTATTGCTATACTTACAGCATACGTAGATGTAGTTAGTTTTCTGAGATTGTTGAGTGCATCTGTGTTAAGTTCAGTCATGAACGTTGACTTCAATGCTCTGAATATTGTTTCTTTTGTGTTTACCTTTTTTGTTAAATTTTTGAAAAGGATGAGCGGAAAGTGTCCTTTTTGCAATTGTTTTTCCATTGAAAGGAAAAATTGTTCATATGTGTCAAAGAGTTGCAACTACAAAACAGAAATTGTTATGTATTGAAAAAGACAAAAAGTAATATGCAAATACATTGTTCGTATGCATTGAAAAATTGCA
Source organism: Pinus tabuliformis (assembly GCA_031772625.1). Taxonomy (NCBI): domain Eukaryota; kingdom Viridiplantae; phylum Streptophyta; class Pinopsida; order Pinales; family Pinaceae; genus Pinus; species Pinus tabuliformis. The sequence continues at coordinate 25,738,025 of CM062807.1, forward strand.
ATTGCACTAGACAAATTACAAAAAATATAGACAAATTACAACAACTATGTATTGAAGTGATGCATGTTATCTACTGAAAATTAGGAATAAGTAACATCTGAATACATACAGTTGCATTGTCGTTTTCAGAATCTCCATCTTTGATATGAAGTATGTAATGCAATCCAACTCGTTTGGCAAGTGTAACGGCGGCAGCGATTGTGCCAATTGGGTACATTTCTTTTTTGTTTGCAAATTGCCTAATGGTTGTATTGGGAATGAAGCAATATTCTTTGCAAACTTCAGGTACAGTTTCTATGATACTTGATTCATTAAGCAATATTATTTTGTCACAGTCACCGCGATCATAAACAGTTTTAGGCAATATACTGAAATTTGTAATTGAGATGCTGTTGCCTTGCAAAATTTTGTGTTCATGTCGCTCCACCAAATGTGCAGGTACACTCAACGTTATATTCATCATTCCTTGAGCATCTGTCAAATCAGATCGTAATACTTGACGTGATTTGTTTGCTTTATCAAGGAATGCAGTATAGACAACCATTATGTCTCCAACAAATAGCTGCCCAATTTTACGACTATTGAGATCTTCAATTGATACTTTAATTGGCAGTATCTGTTTTTGCCTATTAAAATTGCTTAGTTAGAAATTTCTTTAAACATTTGTAGAATAGTATGTTTCTCCTAAAGACTGAATAAGTAGAAATAGATTAGAGTGTTGTGTTTCATATGCATACCTTTTTGATGTATCATTTTGTACATTTGTTGAATGAAGTTTGGCTGCGATTGTTTCAGTTGGACTAACACAGGCAAACACATGGTTCAATATGATGTGGATATTATCACATGTACTTTGTGATAAGCAATCAATAAAGAAATTGTGATATGTAACCTGTACATGTCTTCTTGCTGCATTGTTTGGGGGGACTTACTACTAGTGCTTTCTTCACTTGTCCAAGATTTTCTAATTTATATACATTTAAATATAGATATGTAAAAAGAGAAGATATATATAGTAAACATTAATCTGATATATATACATTTAAATATAGATATGTAAAAAGAGAAGATATATATAGTAAACATTAATATTTTAAATAGAAAATAGCATATTTGTATAGTTGTCATACATACCTTTTCAAAGCAAGTGGTTGGTTTGCCTTTTCTAATTGAGTTATGCGCTCTATTTCTTCAGTTGTTTGTTTTCCTTTTTCAGGATTTATGCTATGTTATAGAATAGCAACATATATTTAGTTCAATTTGAAAGAGCATATAGAAGTAAACAGTTAAAAAGGAACATTAAAACCATAGAACCATACATATGTAAAGATAGAATGCATATATAGTAAACATTAATATTCTAAATACAAATTGGCATATTTGTATAGTTGTCATAGACATACCTTAGTGAACATTATTATTCTAAATACAAATTAGCATATTTGTATAGTTGTTATAGACATACCTTTGCAAAACAAGTGGTTGGCTTGCCCTTTCTAATTGGGTTATGCATTCTATTTCTTCAATTGTTTCTTTTCGTCTTTGAAGATTTAGGCTATGTTATAGAATAGTAACATATATTTAGTGCAAATTAGAAGTAAAAAGTGAACAAGAAAATTAAAACCATAGAACCATACATATGTAAAAATAAAAATAGAATGCATATATAGTAAAGATTAATATTCTAAATACAAATTAGCATATTTGTGTAGTTCTCATAGACATACCTTTGGAAAGCAAGTGGTTGGGTTGCGCTTTCTAATTGGCTTACGCATTCTATTTCTTCAATTGTTTCATTTCCTTTTTCAAGATTTATGCTATGTTATAGAATAGTAAGACATATTTAGTGCAAGTCAAAAGAACATATAAAAGTAAAACTTGAACAAGAACAGAAGATCCATAGGAAAGGAAAGGCAAAAAGAATATACTCTGTTTGTTTATGTTGCATGTTGTTGTTCTTTTTTCTTGGTCATTCTGTTCAATTGAAAAGGGTTTTACTAGCAGAATCTGCATCCATAAATAGATGAGGTCATATCTGCAAATTTATGATAGGATACTTGTGTTGGTTAATTGAAAAGGCTGTCTTTGGCATAACTTGCATTGATCAATACAGAACGCCATATATGTAAATGTACAATAGAATGCATAGTATGTATGTTGTTATCACTTCGTTTAGTACAAAAAGGATATTGTAGTATGCTTTAGTAAAATAGATATGGTAAAACCAATGAGGTATTGCAAAAATGTCAAAATTTGGAATTTTGTAAACTGTTTCATGTGTATATCATAGCTGAAGGACAAGAGATATTGTATCATGGTCAGACCAATATGTGTCCAATACGAAAATTCTATATTTTATATTAGCTAGATTTGCCCAAACATGGTCAATCAATGATTTGTGCATGCTATTAGTTTTGTCAACTAGGAAATGAAGATTGTAGTTTTGCATGTAGGTTTATAGCTGCTTTGTTTTTTGATTGCAATGTACCATATCAATATTGAAGTCCCCTAATATAACTATGATATTGTTTAGATCTAAGTGGTATAAAGCTTTTGCAATGACATTGAGGATATTGTTTAGGTTTGCATGTGGCGATGCATATATATTGAGTATTGCAATTTGTAATGTGTGAACTTTTATTTTTGCGAGCAATGCTTCTACAAAGCAGTCTTCAAAATGGGTATGTTCAAGGATAATGATATTTTTCTTTATCAATATCATTACTCCATGCTTAATGCAACTTGAGATGCAATTGAAAATTTTGAAGTATTCATTTTCCATACACAGCAACATATGTGTTTCTTGTAAGCACAAGATATCAGATTGCATTGTGTCATGGTCATTTCATATGTCAGTAAGATGCGCATGAAGATTGCGAGTGTTCAATGAAAGAATAAAGATGGATCGCAATGATTGTATTGATGAAGAGTCATATTCTAATTGCCATTTTGCAGTGGTTTGCAAACGTTGCGTTTCACAATTTACTTTTTGCTTGACCTTGAAATTATTATGTTTAAGAGGATTAAGCAAATACAATGATTCTATGTTTCTGACACGTGATAGTGCTGTGTATACTAGGCCATGCACTTGTACTCCAGTAGGGTCGAATGCAAGCCTATCCAAGGTTAAGCCTTGTGATCTATGTATTGTGCGTGCACATGCAAGTTGAATTGGAAATTGTTTTCGTATTTTCAATGGGGCCATCTTTGATGTCATAGGCATTGATTTTGATATTCGCAATATTGGTGTCCAATCATGTGCTATCTCTAAAGTATACAAATGAGCTAGTTTTCTAGATTGTCGATGACCAATATTAGGGTCATGGAACTTAATCCATAGAACATTGACCTTATCTGTATGGGTATATGCTTTAACTATTCAATCTGCACCATTCACTAGCCCATCTGGTGCATCATAATTGCAAGCATACATTTCAACTAACATGTTCAACTTTATCAAAAGGTGCAGAGGAAAAATAGCCGTATGTTGATGAGTTGGGAAATTGTCGTTATTCTCCTCATTTTCGTCAATTGCATTAATTAAAATTTCTTTGCCAGGCATCAGCATCAACATTTTCTTGTTATGCATTGCAACATCTTTGTTTTTGTAAAATAAATAGGGAAATGTTGGATCATTTGGTATAGGGCGCATGCAACTTGTATTCATGTATGTTATATCGTCAGATGTTTGACAATTTGTTCGCATTCTATTTAACACTGATATGAATCTCTTATTTGTTTTTCGCATCGTCATATGCAATTGAAAGCACTTGGCATTATCCTTCCAGAAATCATGTGTTATTGTTTGATTGTTGATTGTTGGTTGTTCAAAAATAAGAGAGTCTTGAATAGGTTGTGCTTGATAGAAATCACCACAAAATATGATGTCAATGTTCCCAAAGTATTTCGTTTGGACATGTTTTATGTTTCTGAGTCTATTGTCAATAGAATATAAGAACCGACTTCCAATCATCGAGATCTCATCTATGAAAGCTACTTGCAATTCTTGATATAGCTTTGATAAGTTGTCCAATACTTCTTTGCTCAATGAGAACAGTTGAGACTTGTTAAAAGGCATTAGCAATGCAGAATAGATTGTTGTTCCACCTGCATTACATGCAACTTTTCCTGTGTATGCTAATATTAGACCTTTTGGTTTCATAGGATCAGTTGTGTTTTGTGAATCATAAATTCGTATAAGCATTTGGAAAATCGCTTTTGTTGTGAGCGTTTTACCTACACCTGCTCCACCTGTAATAAAAAGGTAAATTGGTTCCTTGGGTTTTTTTTTTTTAATTGCAAAATCTTTTACAATTGCTTGTTGCTCTTTGTTCAAGATTCTTCTAAGTTTGTAATATTCATTGTTCTCCATTAAAAATGGATGGGCAGTAATTTGAAATCCAAGATTGATTTTTTTCTTCATTTCAAATTGTTTTGGAAATTGCAAGTCCGATTGCAAATCATATTCCTCATAATGGGAATTGTTCTCTTGGTTTTGCATATTCATTTGGTTAGCATTCAAAGAACTAATTTGCTCATTTGTTGCAGTCTCTAAATCACCCCATGTTGGATTGATGTTATATGTAAATTTGGCTTCATTGACTTGAATTGTTTTTTCATGTAATGTATATGCAGAGAGCCATGTAGGCAATTCTTGTTTCAATGTATCTTCACAATTTTCAAATGGCATATATAACAATAATTTCTCTCGACAAAAGTTTTCAATATCATTGTGTTTGTTATATTTGACAAATCGTATAACATTTGGTTTTTTCCTTTTAGATATGGGTCTGCCATCTTTCTTGTAATTTGATACAAATTCTGCAAGGCCGATTTTGCTAATGGAACTTGGTCGTCCAATGTAGTAGTCAACAATGGAATGGCACATAACATCTTCTGAATCATCAAGTTCTTGTTTCAAAAGAATAGGCGGTTTAAGCATAAATGTGTGTTCATCAACTGGAGACATGTTTACAAATATACATTCCCTTGAACTACAACTCAATGGCAATGAAAGTGCTATATGCACTGCTTGTTGAGTTGACATTTGCTGTAGATTGAGTAATGTATTTCCAAGTTTACGAATCATTTGCATAGCATCAATTTCATCTTTCTGATGCTCTTTGCGTATTCTTCTAAATGCATTTGTCATAGACTTGTCAATTTTGGTCATATATGAACTACAATATGACGCTGCAGCATATGCATTTAGCACAAATTGTGCATCTGTATTTGCATTCCATAAAGTAGGCATAGCCTTTGCAAAACTGTTATTCCAAATGTGAGAAGGTTTTCGTTTCAGGTAAATTGTTGGTTGCTTTATTGTATGTTGTAATAGTTCTATGTACTCATTTTCTAATAGCCCTATTTCTAGGAGGAAATTGTCATGTGTTATTGAATCATTGTAGTTTGTTTGCTCTAAGAATGCAAAAAACAATGTTGATTTCTCTACGATTTTTTTATTTTCTGCATTGGTTGGTTCAATGATCATTGTTGATTTCATTGGTGGCATGGGGAAGTTGTATCTGCAATTTGAATTTTTTCGCTTCTTACAACTTTTTGTATGGTGATGTTTATGCAATTTAGCAACATCTGGCTCCAAATGATCTGTATTACAAGTGATGTAATTGTCAAGAAACTTCTCAATTTCTGAATTGCTTTCTTTTCCATATATTGGAGCATTCTCTATCCATAACAGTCCATGTTCATGTTCAGTTCCTCTATTTTGGAATTCTGTTACGAAATAGTAATCAGATATTTTTCCAAAGAATGTAGTATCTTGAGATATCAATCGCTTTATAGCATTAATTCTATGTCTGTAGTATTGGCTACATGTGACTGGATATTTTCTTATAAGGTAGTCAATGTCATCATCTTCTAATATATCAATAGCATTTTTATTTGCTTTATTTCTAAACAATGTGACGAGTGTATCTACTAATGGTTTCCATCGATGTTCTGCACTTGTGAATGTCACAAAGAAAGTTGGAGGCCCCAGTTGTCATATCATTGCAAATATGTTTTTCCTAATTTGTTCCAAATGGTCAGAAGATATGCGAATGTTTTTGAAATCTATGTATCCAATGTCAGACTTCAATAACTTTTCCAAATTTGCTCGATACTTGACATCTTTTGCTAATATTTTCCTGCCTTTTAGTTGTCCTTTTCTTATTCGTACCCATATGCAAGAAAGCACTTTATCAATTATTATTCGCATTGTCTTGAAAAACAAATTTGTTGTATGATATTGGAAGTCACCACTTGCTTGTAACAATTCCCATTGTACAATTTTTTGGTAACTAAACCTATTTGTGATGTCATGATCACGTGCATTGCCATAAAATAATGTTGGAAAGTTCATTTCTTCTGCATATTTGTCCTTGAAAATGCCTAATGGTTGTTGTCCTTCAGCAGGTGCCAATTCAATAATCTTGTCTTGCAAATCGTAGATGTGTTGTGATTCTATTAATCCATGCACCAATGTTTCAGTAGGTGTTTCATTATTTGCATCACTATCTGTATCACTTTCATTGTCACTGTTTGAATTTTGTACAATGTATTCATTATTCTCTTGTAAAACATGGGCCCAATTCTCATTTATACAAATGTTGCTAGCTTTATAAAGACTTCTAGAACATAGTTCGTTCAATGCTTTCATGACAATAATTGGACGTACTTTACCTGTTTGGTATGCATTTTTGTATTGCAATCGTCTTTTCAATGCAACTGCAATTGTCATTGTATCATTTAGATATTGTGGCAATGCTTTTTGCACAATGTCCATATGAACTGGTACATTGATAATTGATCCTGTTAAGCCAATTTGTAATCGTCTACGTCCCCATTGTCTGATTTGTGCAAATGCAATTCTCAATGACACAAGTCTTTCTTCTAGGTCTGAAAGTATATTTACAGTTGGCAATGAAATGTTACGTCTTATTTGTTCAGGTGTTGCAAATTGTGGTAGGTTTCCATTCTCGAGCGCTTTCTTGCAAGAAACACATATGTTTTCATTGCTAAAGGTCCTATTGTTCAACGTCAAATTCATATGCTTTTCTTGCAAATCTATAGTGAAGAATCTAATATTTTTTGCAAAATGCAATTTGTTGCAAACTGCACATGTATTCCTAGGCGTGTCTTCGACTTTTTCCATATAAATTTGTATTGCATTTTTCTTGCTTGTAATTCTTGACTTCTTATTAGAAAATGGTTTTTTGCATTTGTCATTGCATTTGCGTTTTGTACGTATGAATTGCTTTAGCTTGTGATAATTCAGCCTACAATCCTTAGTTGGTTGCATTTGATCTAAATGACATGCTATCTCAAATGCAATATTATTGCTAAAATGTACTTGAGATATACATTGTTGTTTTTCTACTATATGCTTATGACGCAATTGATTACAAACGTTATTTGCTTCCATGTGCAGTTGTTGAGAATTGTGAACATATTCTTGTATCATTGCGTGGTAGTGAATATGTGATGTATTTGTCATGAATGACAAGATGTTAACAATATCATTGGAACTCGAACAAGCGGAACTGTAATTGACAAAGTTATTAGCAACAGAGGACCATACTTGGATATTGACTTTGAATATCACAGATATCCATTGTAGACAAAATGGTCCGCCTTCCACTTGTCCTTTTTCATATGGCATTGCCATATTTATCAGATATTGTTGCCAGTTGCTATTCATTGTATAGTGTATCGCATCAACTACTAGGTATTGCTCTAAACAATGCAATGCCTCTTGATTCTTATGCATAAGTGCATTGCAAAAAGATTGCACAATGTAAAGTTGCAAACACTCTGCATTGAATTCTGTTGCTACTAAATAGCAAATGGCATTAAAGAGACTGTCACCACAATTAGATGTCACTTGCTTTGCAATTGTTAGTCCATTTAAAAGCATATTATTTGCAATGTGCATCCAATGGCTTTCAATATCTTTGCAAATAGGTGACAGGTAGATATTAGACTGGTTGCAAATGCAAATTGGAAACTTTTGGTAAACCAATGGTTCATAATGACCACTAACAGGATTTGCATCATGAAAGAGAATGCAATATGGAATTGCATTTTCATGTTGATTAAAGAGAAAATATCTCGTTTTTCTTGTCAATGACCAAACTGCAATTGATATATCTAGCCATTTAGCTAACCAACGTATGCAAAAGGTATCACCCCATAAACCTCGGTCAGACTCCTTTATATTTGTAGATGCAGAATAACGCATTTTATGAAGATATGTACCAATATCATTAACACCATGTAACTCGTATAGGAAGTCAGGTGCTAGTTCATACTGATATGATTGTATTGCTTCAACGTCATTGTTCTTTAAGCAAAAAAGAAAGTGGTCTATTAACCCATTTCACAATTCATTTGAAGTATAACGAAAATGCAGAAGCATTTCGAATGAGTCAAATAGACAATCTCCTACAGTATATGAAAATGCATTTAGTCTAAAAGACCATTTCTTTTTAATACAATATCAATGTTCTCAGGCAAAATGCATTGCAATCTGAATTTGTAATTGTCAACATCTATTATTTCTTCCATCATTTGCAATTGCTTACCAGAGTTGCCTTTTGCAATTGTCCTGTACAGCTTTGCAAAAAATATTGATGAAGTTAGCAAAAACTGAACATGATTGTTTTGAACAAAATGTATGTATATTAAAAAAATAGGCTATTGCATTATGTTGCTAAACAAATATCAAATTTCTAGCAAGAAGCCATATTTATAAATAACAAAGAAATTGGAAATGGAAACAATGCAAAGACATAATGAAAAAATGGAGCATAATTTTAAGAATATTTGTGCAAGTTAACAAAAGGAAGCAATGGAAAGACAAAATGAAGTTAACAAAAGGAAGAAATGGAAAGACAAAATGAACAAATGCAGCATAACTTTAAGAATATTTCTGAAAGTTAACATCATTGTCAATTGCATTTGTGAAATAAAATAACTGTGAGGCTATTTATGAGTTTTACATAAGTGGTGCACCAATTCAACTGTCAAAATATAAAAAGTATTGTCTCCAATTTGTGCTAGGTTGCAACTCCAATATATTTCAAGGTAAAAAGTTTCCTGCTATTCGGTATCAGAGTATGGTTATACTATATGGATCTAAACAAAATTCAAGGATCAAGGAACCCAAACAAGGCATTGAGAACCAGATACGAGTAGTGCATAAGCGTACTTCCATAAGGCTTGTCAAGAAGATCCATCATTATGTGATGCTGGAGGTATGATTCATATAAATGATGAACATGTAATATGTTCAAAGGACAGCTTTGGCAAACACAACAACAATCTGCCTGAGCAAATTGTCCCAAGACTGTTGCCAATTGTGGCACGTGAAAAAAGATGCCCAAAAATTACAGATCTTTGATGATTCACAAATTGTGGTGAATTGGATGAATGGAACAAATTCATTGGATAATTATAAATTTCAACCTATATTTCAGGAGATTCAACTTGCTTGCACAGAGTATTTAACACATTATCTTTCAACATGTCTACAAAGACAGAAACATGGAAACTGATGGACTGTCAAAAGCTAGATTACACTTCGTAGCACGAGCTTGGATCATTCAAGAGAAAGTGGAAGGGCAGCTCATGGAATGTCTTGACACACTTTTCATATAATCATGGGACTGTTTAAATGTGAATATCCATATGTATATTTTTTTATGGCACTGTTTATGAACATTTCTAGGAGCTAATTTTTTATGAGACAAAACTGGTTTCAAACCTGCGATATATGTCAGAATGACCATGATAGGGCTGTCATATTGACATTTTTGAAAACTGTTTATGAAGCAAGATATCTTCTCAGCCATACTTTTATCACTTCCTATGCTTAAGGATATCTCTATATGTATATTTTTTTATGGGACTGTTTATGGACATATCTAGGAGCTAATTTCTTATGAGACAAAACTGGCTTCAAAGCTCTGATATATGTTAGAATGACTATGATAGGGCTTTCATATTGACATTTTTGAAAACTGTTTATGAAGCAAGATATGTTCTCAGCAATACTTTTATCACTTCCTATGCTTAAGGATATCTGTGAAATGCAGAAACATATATAGTAAATGTAATTTTGTTTTCATAATAAAATTGTTTTTTTCTCTCTGAGGAGAATAAGGTAGTTGAACATCATATCAGAACCAATCTGGTTATAACTAGCTAACATGAGATTTTAATCTAAGGTTTAAATAGACAAAATGTCTTGATACATCATTATACGGAGCTAGTTGGATGCATTACCCAACTTCTACTTGGGATCATCTCAAATAATATTATTGTTATGATTATAATAATTAATAATATTAATATTAATATTAATGTAAACACAGAATAAACAACAACGATTCCAGATTTGAATTCCAATATAATTGAATGAGAGAAAAAATATAAATGAGCCAATACAGCTTAAATATCTATATTTTTTAAAACAATCATGGAGTAACTCGACTATAAACCTAGAGTAGCTGGACCATAAACCTACACAATGCAAAAATTAAAAGCCTAACAAATTGACGAAAAGCAATTAATAGAAAAATTGACAAAAAGCAATTAGTAGAATAATGCCGTACCTGCAACGAAGCCAAGGGTTCGAATTCCTTCTCGTCTAGACCATATTCATGCACAACACAGCCTGTACGAGTACCATGAGAACATGTGCAAATGACGAAATTGGTTAACGAAGTCTTCACAAGCCCCTGGAAAAATACTTGCAGGTATTTATTCCTTTCTCCAAACCGTAATACATTCCATTAATAAAAAGGCAATATGCGGCACATACATAAATACTTGCAGGTCTTTATTTCTTTCTCCAAACCACAATACATTCCATTAAAAACCCAATATGCGCCACAAACAGTTCAAACAGTTCAAAAACCCCAATTTATTTAGATCTTCATGTGCAAAAACACTTCAAACTACAAAAGACTGCCACTCAATCTGTACCAAGAATCACAGCTTCACCCAGGTCATCTCGGCCCAAATGACAAGGAAGTCACATGGTGGTCGAAACTAACATTTACGGAAATTTCCATAAAACCCATGCAGGTAAGAGAAACCCTCAGTATTTAACCAGAATTCCATTAACTTATAATGCTCAAATAACCATGGACTCTTGATGGAAACGAACAGACAATACTGTGACAAACATCAATGCCATTGGAAAACGCCAAACGACAGAGGAACAAACATCTAAACAATATAGTAGCCGAACTTACCAAAGCGACACTAGACAGTCGAGGCATACAAGCTGGACCTGGAACAACAGAACCACAACCAAACGTTTGCTATACAGTTAACCGAGCAGGCAGAAACCACATTGTGTTTTCACCGCAGACAATACAACAAATACAAAGGAAAAATCGCAGAGACTGCAGAGCTAAACAACCAAGTAACAATAATAACCCAAAGGGCGCGAACAGGGTAAAACCCAAGCCGAGTAACTTTCCAGGATCTCGAGGAGGGACAGTTGTCCGCCGATAAGACCACCACAGTACATGCCGTAACCCAAGTTGATTGTAAATCAATCTGAATTTATTACCAAATCAATTGTATACTGTCCGATTCATAGGAGCGTTACACATCCGCTTGGGAGTCGCGGGACCACGTGCCCTTCACCTCGAACGATGTGAAGCCTGCAATAAGACCCCAAAACCTTTCCACCCCCAACACTTTGGTTCGACTTAGGTTATATTGTTAATATAATGAAAAATCACGTCGGTCAACCAACGGTCAACGATTGATCGATCGCATATAGTCCTCGGCAGGGATGACGGAGTAACTCGACTATAAACCTAGAGTAACTGGACCATAAACCTACACAATGCAAAAATTAAAAGCCTAACAAATTGACAAAAAGCAATTAATAGAAAAATTGACAAAAAGCAATTAGTAGAATAACACCGTACCTGCAACGAAGCCGAAGCAGTCCGCTCAAGCCTGACAACTCGTGAAACCAGACCCTTGAATTTAACAGAGGAGTACCAGGCAAACAACGCTCCTTTCCCCAAACCATAACACATTCCATTAATAACAATACATTCCATTAATAATAATAAAAGCCAATCTGCGGCACATACATACATAAATACTTGCAGGTCTTTATTTCTTTCTCCAAACCACAATACATTCCATTAAAAACCCAATATGCGGCACAAACAGTTCAAACAGTTCAAAAACCCCAATTTATTTAGATCTTCATGTGCAAAAACACTTCAAACTACAAAAGACTGCCGCTCAATCTGTACCAAGAATCACAGCTTCACCCAAGTCGTCTCGGCCCAAATGATAAGGAAGTCACATGGTGGTTGAAACCGACATTTACGGAAATTTCCATAAAACCCATGCAGGTAAGAGAAACCCTCAGTATTTAACCAGAATTCCATTAACTTATAATGCTCAAATAACCATGGACTCTTGAGGGAAACGAATAGACAATATTGTGACAAACATCAACGCCACTGGAAAACGCCAAACAACAGAGGAACAAACATCTAAACAATACAGTAGCCGAACTTACCAAAGCGACACCAGACAGTCGAGGCATACAAGCCGGACCTGGAACAACAGAACCGCAACCAAACGTTTGCTATACAGTTAACCGAGCAGGCAGGAACCACATTCTGTTTTCACCGCAGAAAATACAACAAATACAAAGGAAAAAACGCAGAGACTGCAGAGCTAAACAACCAAGTAACAATAATAACCCAAAGGGCGCGAACAGGGTAAAACCCAAGCCGACTAACTTTCCAGGATCTCGAGGAGGGACAATTGTCTGCCGATAAGACCACCACAGTACATGCCGTCCGCTTGGGAGTCGCGGGACCACGTGCCGCTCAATCTGTACCAAGAATCATAGCTTCACCCAGGTCGTCTCGGCCCAAATGATAAGGAAGTCACATGGTGGTCGAAACCGACATTTACGGAAATTTCCATAAAACCCATGCAGGTAAGAGAAACCCTCAGTATTTAACCAGAATGCCATTAACTTATAATGCTCAGACAATACTGTGACAAACATCAACGCCACTGGAAAACGCCAAACGACAGAGGAACAAACATCTAAACAATATAGTAGCCGAACTTACTAAAGCGACACTAGACAGTCGAGCCATACAAGCTGGACCTGGAACAACATAACCGCAACCAAACGTTTTCTATACAGTTAACCGAGCAGGCAGGAACCACATTGTGTTTTCACCGCAGACAATACAACAAATACAAAGGAAAAATCGCAGAGACTGCAGAGCTAAACAACCATGTAACAATAATAACCCAAAGGGTGCGAACAGGGTAAAACCCAAGCCACATGGTGGTCGAAACCGACATTTACGGAAATTTCCATAAAACCCATGCAGGTAAGAGAAACCCTCAGTATTTAACCAGAATGCCACTAACTTATAATGCTCAGACAATACTGTGACAAACATCAACGCCACTGGAAAACGCCAAACGACAGAGGAACAAACATCTAAACAATACAGTAGCCGAACTTACCAAAGCGACACCAGACAGTCGAGCCATACAAGCCGGACCTGGAACAACAGAACCGCAACCAAACGTTTGCTATACAGTTAACCGAGCAGGTAGGAACCACATTCTGTTTTCACCGCAGACAATACAACAAATACAAAGGAAAAAACGCAGAGACTGCAGAGCTAAACAACCAAGTAACAATAATAACCCAAAGGGCGCGAACAGGGTAAAACCCAAGCCGACTAACTTTCCAGGATCTCGAGGAGGGACAATTGTCTGCCGATAAGACCACCACAGTACATGCCGTCCGCTTGGGAGTCGCGGGACCACGTGCCGCTCAATCTGTACCAAGAATCATAGCTTCACCCAGGTCGTCTCGGCCCAAATGATAAGGAAGTCACATGGTGGTCGAAACCGACATTTACGGAAATTTCCATAAAACCCATGCAGGTAAGAGAAACCCTCAGTATTTAACCAGAATGCCATTAACTTATAATGCTCAGACAATACTGTGACAAACATCAACGCCACTGGAAAACGCCAAACGACAGAGGAACAAACATCTAAACAATATAGTAGCCGAACTTACTAAAGCGACACTAGACAGTCGAGCCATACAAGCTGGACCTGGAACAACATAACCGCAACCAAACGTTTTCTATACAGTTAACCGAGCAGGCAGGAACCACATTGTGTTTTCACCGCAGACAATACAACAAATACAAAGGAAAAATCGCAGAGACTGCAGAGCTAAACAACCAAGTAACAATAATAACCCAAAGGGCGCGAACAGGGTAAAACCCAAGCCACATGGTGGTCGAAACCGACATTTACGGAAATTTCCATAAAACCCATGCAGGTAAGAGAAACCCTCAGTATTTAACCAGAATGCCATTAACTTATAATGCTCAGACAATACTGTGACAAACATCAACGCCACTGGAAAACGCCAAACGACAGAGGAACAAACATCTAAACAATACAGTAGCCGAACTTACCAAAGCGACACCAGACAGTCGAGCCATACAAGCCGGACCTGGAACAACAGAACCGCAACCAAACGTTTGCTATACAGTTAACCGAGCAGGCAGGAACCGCATTGTGTTTTCACCGCAGACAATACAACAAATACAAAGGAAAAATCGCAGAGACTGCAGAGCTAAACAACCAAGTAACAATAATAACCCAAAGGGCGTGAACAGGGTAAAACCCAAGCCGATTAACTTTCCAGCATCTCGAGGAGGGACAGTTGTCCGCCGATAAGACCACCACAGTACATGTCGTTCGCTTGGGAGTCGCGGGACCACGTGCCCTTCACCTCGAACGATGTGAAGCCCGCAATAAGACCCCAAAACTTTGGTTCGACTAAGGTTTTATTGTTCATATAATGAAAAATCACGTCGGTCAACCAACGGTCAGCGATCGATCGATTGCATATAGTCCCCGGCAGGGACTAATAATAATTAATGATAATAATAATAATAATTACAATTAATATTAGTAATAAATAATAATAATTACAATTAATTTTAGTAATAAATAATAATAAATATTAATGATCAAACATTTATTATAAAAATTAAATATTAATACAATATTCTAAAGATTAATATTTTTAACATTAACTATGATTATTATAAGATCATTAATACTAATTATTATTAAATTATAATTATAATTATAATTATTATTTATTATATTAATAATAATAATTAATAATATAAGTAATATTAATAATAACTATCTTATTATATTAAAAGTAACAAATTATTAAAAGATTATTATTAATTGATTTAAATTAATTTAAAAAAAAAATAATTAATTAAAATAATCTGTAACATCCGACTGTCATCAATCAGATATTGAGAGTCGACTTTCATCTCATTTTACTCTCCTCATTACTATTTAATCTCTCAGCTAAGCTCTTCTTCTATCAAGCATTCAAGTTGTCCTGATGATGGATCCCAGTTGGGATTTGAAACGTTGGCAGAAAATGGTTCTTACTGTGGATTCTCCGGTAACTAAGTCGAAAACAATACACCTGTTTTCATTTATTACGTCACCATGCAAACATCTTGGTGTGTTTTTCATCCCCACTATTTTCGTTGCAGACAAGCAAAACCCGAGCCCCTTGGTTGTTCTTTGCCAGATCTTTACCCATGTGGAGAACTATGCCTCCAACGAAGTCGCCATGTTAGTACATCATGACTCTCGTAACGCTGGAATAGAGACCCAAAAGCTTTGTCAGATGATAATCAACTATGGGCATATAGACTCCATTGGTAGTGTAGAAAATGAGATGAGTATGTATATTGTAGGTTTAGATCGAGGATGAAAATGTGTTGATCATCAGGGGGAAGTGAAAGTGTGAGGTAAATGACGAGAATACCAAATACTTTCACATGGAGAGAAAGTCAAGTATCTTAAAAAACTCATGCTTCCCTCTCACGCCAATTTGGATGCAATTTCCATGCTTTATGAGGATGGGGTTCTTACTATTACAATGCCCAAGGTTCCTTCACCCAGGCCTTAGAAGCCAATGACTATTGTTAAGTTGAGGCCTCCATCCCCATGTGATTAACAGGTCACAAAGACCTAAGGCAAAAGATAGGTCCGATGATAATAAGGTATGAGTTATGTCATGATGAAGTGGACAATGACAAATTTGGGAATGAATGAACGAAATTTTAACGTCCACAAGACTAGATATAGCCTTTGGGACCACTAGCTTCCTTGCTTTTTGCCTTTTACAATTCAATCCTCTTATTATTCAAATTATTGATGAGCTGACCCAACCTTCTAACAGTCCCCTCACTGAAAAGACAATGCCAAGGCACCGTTGTTAACATATCGTTGTAACTGTCTTTGATATCTCTGAAAGCATCACGTTCCAAAATGAAATTCTTTTCCAATTCCACTGCCCTAGAAGTGCAAAAATTACACACCCGCTCTTCCCAAGCTTCTTTAGGCCTTTTCCACCGACCTGTTTCACACTGTAGTTGATGTGAGTTAGTTCTTAATTGAGCAATAAGAATCTTTGCTCTCCATGGAATGCTAGCTCCAATGTACTCTTTTTGTTGGAGATCACACGTGGGGTTGAATTCTTGAACATAGTACTTCTTCTTTCTACCCAACTCTTTTCCCCATATATGCTTACGAAACTTCTCCATAACATAACTCTTTAAATCCTTGCTATTTGTGGGACATGCATTGAGGTAAATATTCCATTTTTGCATCCATTTGTTGTTTTGTCTCATCCATGATTTCTTTCTTTCACTCATTCCTTCATTGAAGATAACTTTAGGCCATCTACCTTCTCCCATTTGCTCAATTCTCTTAAGATACCTTATGAGACGCACCATAGCAATTGCTTCAATGGAAGTTTCTCTTGTTTCACTCAACATTATCTCATAAGACACACAACTTTTTATTTTAAACTTGCTCATGATAAAACATTTTTGGGTTTTCTCAATTTGCTTCCATTTTGAGACAGGGATGCTGCTAGCCCACAATTCACACCCATATAATATCACTAGACAAACTAGGAGCCCAAAAAGCACTTTAATTATTTTCCAATCCCACAACTCTATCTCTCTACATATGTTTTGAAGAGCATATAATGCTTTCCACCCTCCTAAAATTCTCTTCTTTCTGCAGTGCTCCCAATTAAGCTTGTTGTTGAAATCGATCCCGAGGTACTTGTATTTATTTACTTCTTCAATAATGTTGCCTTCAAATAAGAACGTATGATGGCTCTGCTTCTTTTTATTTGAGAAAATCATTATTTTGGTCTTTGCTGATATTGACATGCATCCCCACTGCTTTACAAAAACGTTCAAGGGCATAAAGGTGCATCTGCAATCCCTTGGTCAATTTAGAAATCAATACAAGGTCATCAACACATTAAAGAAGCTTTATCACAAACTTCCCCAACTGAACACCATCCCCACCTTGCAGATTTAGCCATTCTTCCAATTTATCAATATATAAACCAAAAAGAGTAGGGGATAAAGGGCAGCCTTGCTTGACTTCGATGTCACTTCTAAAGATTTCTAAAATGCCTGCTGAAGTTCTAATTTTGACTTTCACCTCTTCATAAAGCCTATGGACAACAACTCTATAATGCAAAGGAATTTCAAGTTCTTCCATTCTACTCCACAACTTATCTCTAGGGACCGTGTCAAATGCCTTTTTGAAGTCAACAAAGCAGCAAAATACTTCTTCTTTGCCCTCCCAAACCTTTTCAATAATGTGTCTCAACGTGATACCATGATCTACTGTAGAATGCTTCGGCCTAAAACCTGCTTGCCCTTTTTCCCTCTTTTCTTTGACTTCTGCCCACTTACTGATTCTATTTTCCACCATGCTGCTGAAGAGCTTTGCAAACAAAGAATTGATCATAATGGTTCTATAGTTGGAAGGATTATTAATGTCTCCACTTTTAAAAAGGGGTATTGCTAGACTAGTTGTCCAATCTCTTGGGAATCCTTGCCGAATGAAATTGTTGAATATTTCCATGATGTGTGGTGCAAGAATTTTCATTTGTCACTTTAAATATTTTGCTTGAAGTTCAACCAAGTCCTTTGCGTTTCCTATTTTCAACTTCTCAATTCCTGTCTCTACTTCCTGTAATGTGAAAAGATTTGTAGTTGTTTTAATCTTGGGAGGAGGCTCCTCCTTGGTTCTTTCTCATAGAGTTGTTTTGCATAGTCAAACCATTGATTGGTTGTAATATTATTTTCAATTTGCTTCTTCCTTGGTTGAAGTTCCTGCCAAAAACGCTTTGGGTGATTCTTGCCTAGATATATTAACTCTTCTTGCCTTGTTTGCATGAATTCATATTTTTTATTTTTTAAAATATGCTTATATAACTTTACATTCATCTTCTCCTCGCCTGCCTTTTTCAAAGTTTTTCTTGCCATTTTGCATTCCTCATCAAACCAAGCATTTACAGGAAAACAATTTGATTCAGATTTCCTATTTTTTGCTCTTTTGCACTTCTCAAGTGCACTCTGAATTATATTTGTTAACTCATGACTATTGAGGCTTTGGGAACCACTCTTCCCCTTCTGAATTGATCTCTCCAACATTGTTTTGAAGATAGTGCAATTTTCCTGTGTTAGAAGAATTTTGCCCCTTGATATCGATTGCTGAGAACATTGGGTTTTCTTCCTATGCTGTCTTTCTTCTAACCAATATAGCTTTATATAAATTGGGTTATGGTCTGATTTTAAGTCCCACATATGCTCTCCAATATTAACTTCATCTATCATTTCTATCAAGCTTTGTGAACAAATAACGTAGTCAACAACACTTGCCCCATTGTATGTGTTGCAAGTGAACTTCCCATACCTTTTCCATTTATCAAGACCATTGCAGATGATTAAGTTGAAAGCACCACACAACGTGAGCAACTCCTCTCCAAAATGATTGCTAACTTTGTCATCTTCTGAACGTCTCAGCCATTGGGGATTCTCCTCTTCAATGAGCCAGATAGGATTGTGATCTTCTTTGCAACAAAAAAAACTAGCTTGTTGATTTGTTGTTCTAGCATTGAAATCTCCCACTAAAATAACTTCTCCCTATTAAAAATATACAACAATATCTTTCTTTAAAGCTGCATATGGGTCTTTTCTATCTAGCCCCTTATTTTTGTAAGTTTTTGAGGCTTGAGGTGCAAAATAGCATGCTGCAATTCTTATGTGGTTCTCATTCTCTGTTATTTTGAACCACACATATTACTTATTTGTATCTTCCTTCACAAACTGTATGTGGCGACCTTATTTTTCTTTTAGCATGTCTTTTAGCATTGCTTCCTTCTAATGCCAATTTGGATGCAATTTCTATGCTTTGTGAGGATGAGGTTCTCACTATTACCATGCCCAAGCTTCCTCTGCTAGAGCCTCAGAAGCCAATGACTATAGTTAAGCTTCGATGCCCATCCCCATGTGATTAATAACTTGCAAATACCTAAGGCTAAACATAGGGTCAATGACAATAAGGTATGAGGTATGTCATGATGATGTGGAGGACGATGAATATAGGAATAATAACATGAGGGCAAACCTCATAATAGAACGCCTTTTAGTGTAATTAACAACTTTGACCGCCATTTAAATTCATTAGTGGTTAGCCAATGGCTTTTGATAAACAACTTAAATTTCATTAAGTACACATTCAACTTGATGTATATTTTTTAGAATTTCATTAAATATCCACATTCAATGTTAATGGTATTTTAACATATTGTATATTAAATTAACTTTAATACAATAGCTCTCTATATGGGATGATTAAAGACGTGATAGGTGGGAGGGTGCATGGAAATCATTACATCATGTCATGATGGGAGGGGACACGCCATTATGCCCTCCATTGTTTACAGTGAAAAGTGGTTTTCTCTGCATACGCAACATTATAGGACATTACTTCACCTAGTTGTTGCACCACGATGTTCACCTATGTCGTGTAAGGGAAGATTGTGAGAGATGGATCACAAGTGAGGAAATGATACATGGAAATTCATTGCGACTCTTTCTCTTAATAATGATTTTCCTTTGGATTGTGGAGTTACTCAAAGGTATGAATAGATATTCCTTCTCCGCTCATTTTTTCTAAAGATTGGTTGAGTTTTGTCCTCCCTACTTTTCGATCTTTACAACATAAAATATTATGTTGACAAATTTTTCTATTCTATTTACATAAGGAAGTTGATGAGAGAAGGTTTCATAGCCAAGGTGAGGAGAAAAGGGGGAGTGAAACCACTATTTGTTGGTTTTTGGTCATGTTAAGTAGTCTATTTCTAACTATATTTTTCAATCTAGGTGTTACTGAACTTGAAGCCTCCCATGCACCATCAACGTGCTTGTTGTTGGCATGGGCCAACCCACTATGAGGTGCAGGGGGTTTCCAGGGCTTAATATTAGGCTAAATCATTACCTTGTTAGTATTGTGATCATGCTCCCACAATAATACAAAGGAAACTATGAGAGACTGAGCAAGAGGTGTTAAGGGAATGTGGTTGCTTGTCTGATTGGAAAGTCACAAACATTGTAGCATCTTGGATCCCAGATATATGTCATACATGTGGATGATAAAACAATATCTGCACACGATTTATTTATATTGGAAAATGAAATATTTTTTGGGCAAGGTGTTGCTGGATCATTATGACCTTCGTCGTTTACTGTGGAAGGTGGTTTTCTTTGCATGCACAATATTATGGGACATTACTTCACCTAGTCGTCACACCACTCTATTTGCCTATGTCGCGCAAGGGAAGATTGTGAGAGTTGGATCACAGGTGAGGAAAAGATGCATGGAAATTCATTGCAACTATTTCTCTTAAGAATTATTTCCATTTGGATTTTGGAGTTACTTGAAGGTAAGAACACAAAGCTTCCTTCTCAGCTAAGTTTTTCAAAATATTGGTTGAATTGTTTCCTCCCTACTCTCCAATATTTACAACATAAAATATTATGTTGGCTACTTTTTCTATTTTATTTGCATAAGGAAGTTGATGAGGCAAGGTTTCATAGTTGAGGTGAAGAGAAAAGGGAGGACTTCAACCACTCTTTGTTG